>OX578153.1:58959519-59650769 GCA_951213105.1 Amaurobius ferox
TGAACCGTTCTCGAGATATTGTGCATTTTAAAAAAAAATTATGAAAAAGTCACATAAAAAAAAAAATTCCTATTGAGAAACATGTTCACTTTTCATATGTAATACCATGCGATAAATTGAGTGACATCATTCTCGTGGATCTAGCTCGTTCCATTCATGAAAAAACATACTTTGAATAATACTTTTGTATTTGAACGCCTATAGTCATTTATCTGCTGTAAGAATAACTTTTTTCTTCGTGCATAACGCTTGGCGAGATTTTGGCGACGAATTTGGCGGAATATCGCCAACTTGGCGACTTTTTTGAAATGTTGCCAAATTAATGAAAATCTCGCCAAATGGATAAAAATGATGCTAAATCAATGAAAATGACGACTAATTGTCGAAAATTCAATATCATGGAAAGAATATTAGTATCTACTATAAGAAAAACCTATTTTTTTACTGTAAAAGTAGTAAATTCATTACATTATATAAGGAAAGTCATGTGTTGCCCACATCAGATTTTTTTGATATTGTGATTATTTTTATTTCTACTCAAACAATTTATTACCTTGATCCGCATATTCTAGTCAACTTAAAACACCCGAAATATTATCCTTCTTATATAAAGTTGTATTGTATAATGTGTGGTATTTTTTTGTTCCACTTCTTTTTCCAAAACCCAGAAAAAATGAAACATTGACGTTTTTCTTTCTCCAACGAATGGAAAATTTTTCCTTCTTAATACGTCCTATTTTTACTTTCCTTATATACATAATGTATAAGGAAAGTATTGTGACGGGGTCGAAAATTCGAATTCGAGTTTTCGACGGGAGAGCACGTTTCAAGCATCCCTGATCACGAATCAAACATTTTTGAAGTGATGTCTGTGTGTGTGTGTGTGTGTGTGAAAGTATGTGTGTATGTGTGTGTGTCAGTGAGTCTGTGGAGACGATAACTGACGAACGAATCGACCGATTCGAACCAAATTTGGTACAAAAATCACAATCCGTAAACACTGGAAGCCTATTGTTTTTATACGCAATCGAATGTTCAGAACCCCCCTAAATTTTTGAATGAAATTTTGAAAAAATCGTCAAAAAATTAAAACCACTAATAAAGTTACGCAAATAGACATTTCTTATGTAATTTTTCATTAGAAAACGATTGACATGAATTTTAGAACGCTAACGTCAACCGTTCTCGAGATATTGTACATTTTTTAAAAAATTATCAAAAAGTCATATAAAATAAAAAGAAAAATATTTCCTATTGAGAAACATGTTTACTTTTCATATGTAATACCATGCGATAAATTGAGTGACATCCTTCTCGTGGATCTAGCTCGTTCCATTCTTGAAAAAAGATACTTTGAATAATACTTTTGTATTTGAACGCCAATAGTCATTTATCTGCTTTAAGAAAAACTTATTTCTTAGTGCATAACGCTTGGCGACGAATTTGGCGGAATGTCGCCAACTTGGCGACTTTTTTGAAATGTTGCCAAATTAACGAAAATCTCGCCAAATGGATAAAAATGACGCTAAATCAATGAAAATGACGACTAATTGTCGAAAATTCAATATCTTGGAAATAATATTAGTATCTACTACAAGAAAATCCTATTGTTTTACTGTAAAAGTAGTAAATTCATTACATTATATAAGGAAAGTCATGTGTTGCCCACATCAGATTTTTATTACTGCACTCGAAAGTCATATTTTTTAATTTCTTCCCCCCCCCCTCCCATCCCTTTTTATAATTTGGAAGCATTTGGGTATTTTCCTGTGTATCTGTTGGGCCCCCATGTATCTCTAAATTCTTTTCAGATGTTTTCGTTTATTATTTTTCCCAAAACTACGAAAAAAATATTGCGGTTTTTACCGCCTTATCCTTCAATGATTGCAAATATGATTTTTTTTCCCTCTGTAGTTTTGGATGCGTTTTATTTTTTTACACCAAATTAGAACATTTTTAATTTTTACCCCCCCCCCCCCTTCCTTCCTAATTGTTGTCCCCTTTCCTATTCTAGATATTTTTCCTGCATTTGGGTTAGGTTTTGCAACTTCTAACATTTTTTATATATTTTCATTCACTTGACATAAACTCAGGAACATTTTAAACATTACATTTCTATCGTCTTCACCCCCAGTGAATCTATAATAATAAAAATCTGATGTGGGCAGCACATGACTTTCCCTGCAAACTTATATCCACGTTCTATTTATTTCAATTAAATGTAATTCACTTTTAATTCAATTTTCGTTCTCATTCGGTAACCGGGCTTATTTTCAAAGGTGGCGTAGGGAAAGTACGAAAAAGTAAAATATCTCGAGAACGGCTAGTCCTAGTGTAATGGGGTTGGTCTTATTCTTTTCGTCGTTAAACATTACGTATTAAACGGGCATTTAATGGATATATCTAAGTATACCAAGTTCTTTAGTTTAGATTTTGAAGATTTTTGCGGGCCGTTTTGCAAAAAAAGGCAGGTTATTTTTTTCCGAATCGTACCAAAATCTAATCAGCATCAGAGTGACCTATACGTGACTCATCTACCGAATTTTGTGAAATTCGGTTCATTAGTTTTTCAGCTAGAGTGGATACAAGCTTTTGCGGGCCATTTCGCAAAAAAAGGCGGGTTCTTTTATTCCGAATCGTACCCAAAACTAATCAGCACTAGCCCCGGCCACAAGTGACTTACCTACCAAATTTTGTGAAATTCGGTCGATTAGTTTTTTAGTTACAGTGGATACAAAATCTGCACAGACAGACAGACAGACACACAGACAGACACACAGACAGACAGACAGACAGACACACAGACACACGCACAGACGTCACGCTAAAAATGGTTTTTTCGTATTCTAGGGGTCTCGAAACGTGTAGATCCGTCGAAAACTCGAGTTGTGATTTTCGGCATGATTCCAATACTTTCCCTATACATTACCATGTATTGCAGGGAAAGTAAAAAGAAGAATCTGTCTGTCTACAATGCTACGCGATGTCTAACTCACTGAATTCTTTTACACAGTCGCATTTATACCTGCACTACAGAGCCTAGAAGAGATAGTATACCGACCGAGGCAAAAAACGGATCCCCTAAATACCGCCACCGCTTATTTCCATTATGCGGTTCGGAGGGACAAACTTGGCGAATTGGCGAAAATCGCACTGTAAATCGGATGAACACAATGGTAACCTTTTGAAAAGAAAAGTACAGTAACCCTCGACACCACGAAAACAAAAACAACCTCGTTTGTTTTCACATTTTACTGTGTCCTTTCTATTGCGTTCGCACAAAAATACTTATTGAACACGGTTTTAAGTAATAAAAATCTGATGTGAGCAGCACATGACTTTCCCTGCAAACTTATATCCACGTTCTATTTATTTCAATTAAATGTAATTCACTTTTAATTCAATTTTCGTTCTCATTTGATAACTGCACTTATTTTCAAAGGTGGGGTGGAAAAATACGAAAAAAACTAATATATCTCGAGAATGGCTAGCCCTAGTGTAATGGGGTTGGTCTTATTCTTTTCTTCGTTAAAAATTACGCATTAAACAAGCATTTAAAGGATATATTTGAGCATACGTAGCTTTTTAGCTTAGATTTTGACTATTTTTGCGGGCCATTCTACAAAAAAAGGCAGGTTATTTTTTTCTGAATCGTACCAAAATCTAATCAGCACCAGGGTGACCTATACGTGACTCATCTACCGAATTTCGGGAAATTCGGTCCATTAGTTTTTCAGCTAGAGTGGATACAAGCTTTTGCGGGCCATTTCGCAAAAAAAGGCGGGTTCTTTTATTCCGAATCGTACCCAAAACTACTCAGCACCAGCCCCGCCCACAAGTGACTTACCTACAAAATTTTGTGAAATTCGGTCCATTAGTTTTTTAGTTAGAGGATACAAAATCTGCACAGACAGACAGACACACACACAGACGTCACGCTAAAAATGGTTTTTTCGTATTCTAGAGGTCTTGAAACGTGTAGATCCGTCGAAAACTCGAGTTGTGATTTTCGGCATGATTCCAATACTTTCCCTATACATTACCATGTATTGCAGGGAAAGTAAAAATATGATGTGGGCAGCACATGACTTTCCTTATATAATGCAATGAATTTAAAACCTTGACAGTTAAAAAAAATGTTATTCTTATATTATTTCCAAGATATTAAATTTTCTTCGATAAGTCGTCATTTTCATTAATTTAGCGTCATTTTTATCCATTTGGCGAGATTTTCGTTAATTTGGCAAAATTTAAAAATGTCGCTAAGTTGGCGACATTTCGCCAAAATCTAGCCAAAGGTTATGGACGAAGAAATAAGTTACTTTTACAGCAGATAAGTGACTATTGGCGTTAAAATACAAAAGTATTACTCAAAGTATCTTTTCTCGTGAATGGAACGTGTTAGATCCACGAGAATGATGTCACCAAATTTATCGCATGATATTGCATATGAAAAGTGAACATGTTTCTTAACAGTTAATATATATTTTTTAATTTATTGGATTTCTTGATAAATTTATATCTCGAAAGCGGTTTACGCTAGCGAGTTATGTCAATCTTTTCCTAAGGAAAAATTACATAATAAATGTCTATTTGCGTAACTTTATTAAGGGTTTTTGATTTTTTGATGATTTTTTCAAAATTTCACTCGAAAATTTAGGGGGGGTTCTGAACATTCGATTGTATTTTTAAACAAGAGGCTTCCAGTATTCACGGATTGTGATTTTTGTACCAAATTTCATTCGAATCGCTCCATTCGTTCGTGAGATATCGTCTCCACAGACTCACTGACACACACACACAGACATCACTTCAAAAATGTTCGATTCGTGATCAGGGATGCTTGAAACGTGCTCTCCCGTCGAAAACTCGAAATCGAATTTTCGACCCCGTCACAATACTTTCCTTATACATTATGTATATAAGGAAAGTAAAAACGGTTTTTTTTTTTCTAAATAAAAACAGTTTCATTATGTTATTGTTTTAGCATTTATAAATTTTATTGGTGAGAATCGCTTAGTGTACTGATCTTCTGTTCTATTTGCTGGTATATCGGAATAGAATTACTAAAGTATAACCTCTTAGCTACATTTCAATGTTGTAGTTGCATCAAAGCTACATTGAGAAAATTTTGCAAAATGTATTTTATCTTTAATGGTGTATATCTTAAACGTATCTTATCATGTACAGTGTCTTGGGAGCGTTTCACTGCGCCCAAATGGAAAATTTTCAGGCAAATCTATTGTAAGATGATATTGTACATCTTCGACGAATATATATAAAAAAAAAAATCTGATATGGGCAACACATGACTTTCCTTATATAATGTAATGAATTTTATACTTTTACAGTAAAAAAATAGATTTTTTCTTGTAATAGATACTAATATTCTTTCCAAGATATTGAATTTTCAACAATTAGTCGTCATTTTCATTGATTTAGCGTCATATTTATCCATTTGGCGAGATTTTCGTTAATTTGGCAACATTTCAAAAAAGTCGCCAAGTTGGCGACATTCCGCTAAATTCGTCGCCAAAATCTCGCCAAGCGTTATGCACTAAGAAATAAGTTATTCTTACAGCAGATAAATGACTATTGGCGTTCAAATACAAAAGTATTATTCAAAGTATCTTTTCTCATGAATGGAACGAGCTAGATCCACGAGAATGATGTCACCCAATTTATCGCATGGTATTACATATGAAAAGTGAACATGTTTCTCAATAGGAAATATTTTTTTTTTTATTTTATATGACTTTTTGATAATTTTTTTGAAAAATGTACAATATCTCGAGAACGGTTCCTGTTAGCGTTCTAAAATTTATGTCAATCATTTTCTAATAAAAAATTACATAAGAAATGTCTATTTGCGTAACTTTATTAGTGGTTTTGATTTTTTAACGATTTTTTCAAAATTTCATTCGAAAATTTAGGGGGGTTCTGAACATTCGATTGCGTATAAAAACAATAGGCTTCCAGTGTTTACGGATTGTGATTTTTGTACCAAATTTGATTCGAATCGGTCCATTCGTTCGTCCGTTATCGTCTCCACAGACTCACTGACACACACACACATACTTTCACACACACAGACATCACTTCAAAAATGCTTGATTCGTGATCAGGGATGCTTGAAACGTGCTCTCCCGTCGAAAACTCGATTTCGAATTTTCGACCCCGTCACAATACTTTCCTTATACATTATGTATATAAGGAAAGTAATAATAATTCGAAATATGACACTGGTTAGAGAAGATTCAAGTGTTGTGTTTGACAGATAGAATAAAACCTGCTGTGTTTAAAAAAGATAAAGGAAAACATAATATTTAGTTTAAAGAAAATTAGTTTATTAAATAGTACTTCAAATTAATTCAAATTAACAAATACAAAAACACTGCTCACAGGCAGGCAACTCAGGGAGAATTAACATTAGAATTTTAGACATTAGAATTTTATCAACTTAGTTAAAATTAAGGAATTAGCATAAAAACTTTACTCAAAACAATCTATATTAAATTCCATCAGAAAATCATTAACAAAAAATATTAAATTTAAAAGAATTTTAGAATTTTCCCAGGCTCTTATAAATTTATGAAGGTTTAGAAATTTGCTCTCAGAATAAAGTTTTAGAATTTTAAATTTACAGAATAAAATTTGATTAAATACATCTCAAATATTGAGAATTTAAGAAATTAGAAGTTTAAATATAACAGCAATATTCACCAGATGGGTCATCAGACAGGGGGGAAAGTTCCAATTTATTAGAACTTCACTGGTAGGAAACAAATTTTGTAGACTGGTTTACTGGAAATCACCAAACTTGAAACAGGAGAGGATTCAGCATTTTTCTTGAAAAGGATTGTAAACTCAGGAGAGCAGACCTAACAGCTACTTCTGGTACACTCGGATCTTCTTAAAACTACCGGACGAAGTTTCTAGATACGCTTCATTCTCGTAGCACACCTAATAAATTCTCACAACACATCTTTCCGTGAGTTACTTCGTGAATTTCGCGATAAAAACTCGAAAAACCATCATTTAAATTAAAACTACAAATGTTAAAAAAAAAAAAACGCGAGGAACCTAACGTTCCATTGAAAAGCTCGCGTGGAACATAAGTTCCATTCGAAAATAAACAACGCGCTTCTCGCGCTAACACCGACGAAGGATTTCAACAAAAAACTGAAACTGAAAAGTTCTACGCGCGTATTTATATGTGCGGCAAAAACACGGAGTTTAGATAAACGGCAGCAATTAAAATTCGCTTACCGAAATTAGAATTGCCAAAATAATACTCATAATTCCGAGAGCAGACGATCCGTAAAAATGCGAACCAATTAAAATAAATGACGAATTCCAAAGAGGCGCGAAAACGCTTAGGGGGCGTTATTAATCGCAGTAAAAAGCCCGCAAAACAGAATTCCGAAAATGGCCGCAACTGAAATTTTTGAATTGCAGTGAGACATGGAAATAACTTGAAACTGAAGAACAAACGGAATTTCTAACCAAAAATGGGAAAATGGGATATCAAATTAAAGGGAATTTTAAGGGGAATCAAATAAATAAATAATTTCTAAAATTTGCAAATCAAAAGTAATATTAATTTAAGGAATGGAACATTTTTAACTAAGAATATTATAAAGAAAATTAATTTAGAAGATTAAAAATATTCTAATTAAAGAATAAATGAAAAAGCCAATAAATATTATTTAAATATTACCAAATTAAGAATATTGAGCCAGGGAAAAAGAAATAAAAGTAAATTTTCAAACCTCCAAATTACCTAAATTCTAAAGCAACCCAACACAAGCATTATGTGTGCTGCAGACTTGCATGCATAGTGTGAAAGCCCCAGGCCGTCCGGCTCGTCCAGAGGACTTGGAGCAACAAAATGGACGACCGTTGCATGCATAGTGTGTAGCACATTATAATTTCATTAAATTAAAATCGGTGTATAATACTATACGGTCTTTTTGTGACATGACGCCTCTATTCTGCTTTGAAATTATATATCATGAGGCTAATATTTACTTATTACTTTCCTTATATACATAATGTATAAGGAAAGTATTGTGACGGGGTCGAAAATTCGGATTCGAGTTTTCGACGGGAGAGCACGTTTCAAGCATCCCTGATCACGAATCGAACATTTTTGAAGTGATGTCTGTGTGTGTGTGTGCCAGTGAGCCTGTGGAGACGATAACTGACGAACGAATGGACCAATTTGAACGAAATTTGGTACAAAAATCACAATCCGTAAACACTGGAAGCCTATTGTTTTTATACGCAATCGAATGTTCAAAACCCCCCTAAATTTTCGAATGAAATTTTGAAAAAATCGTCAAAAAATCAAAACCACTAATAAAGTTACGCAAATAGACATTTCTTATGTAATTTTTCATTAGAAAGCGATTGACATAAATTTTAGAACGCTAACATGAACCGTTCTCGAGATATTGCACATTTTTCAAAAAAAATATCAAAAAGTCATATAAAATAAAAAATATTTCCTATTGAGGAACATGTTCACTTTTCATATATAATATCATGCGATAAATTGGGTGACATCATTCTCGTGGATCTAGCTCGTTCCATTCATGAAAAAAGATACTTTGAGTAATACTTTTGCATTTGAACGCCAATTTATTTGCTGTAAGAACAACTTATTTCTTCGTCCATAACGCTTGGCGAGATTTTGGCGACGAAATTGGCGGAATGTCGCCAACTTGGCAACTTTTTGAAGTGTTGCCAAATTAACGAAAATCTAGCCAAATAGATAAAAATGACGCCAAATCAATGAAAATGACGACTAATAGTGGAAAATTCAATATCTAATAAGTTATATAATATATAAATATATAATAATACTTATATAATATATGTCGAAAATTCAATATCTAATAAGTTATATATATATATATAACTTATTTCTTCGTCCATAACGCTTGGCGAGATTTTTACGACGAAATTGGCGGAATGTCGCCAACTTGGCGACTTTTTGAAATGTTGCCAAATTAACGAAAATCTCGCCAAATGGATAAAAATGACGCTAAATCAATGAAAATGACGACTAATTGTCGAAAATTCAATATCTTGGAAAGGATATTAGTATCTACTAGAAGAAAAACCTATTTATTTTACTCTAAAAGTAGTAAATTCATTTCATTATATAAGGAAAGTCATGTGTTGCCCACATCAAATTTTTTTTTTTTTAGATCCCTGATCACGAATCGAACATTTTTGAAGTCATGTGTGTGTGTGTGTGTGCCAGTGAGTCTGTGGAGACGATAACTGACGAACGAATGGACCGATTTGAACGAAATTTGGTACAAAAGTCACAATCCGTAAACACTGGAAGTCCAGTGTTTTTATACGCAATCGAATGTTCAGAACCCCCCCTAAATTTTCGAGTGAAATTTTGAAGAAATCGCTCAAAAAATCAAAATCGCTATTAAAGTTGCGCAAATAGACATTTCTTATGTAATTTTTCATTAGAAAATGATTAACATAAATTTTAGAACGCTAACATGCACCGTTCTCGAGATATTGCACATTTTTCAAAAAAATTATCAAAAAGTTATATAAAATAAAAAAAAAATATTTCCTATTGAGAAACATGTTCACTTTTCATATGTAATACCATGTGATAAATTGGGTGACATCATTCTCGTGGATCTAGCTCGTTCCATTCATGAAAAAAGATACTTTGAGTAATACTTTTGCATTTGAACGCCAATAGTCATTTATCTGCTGTAAGTATAACTTATTTCTCCGTCCATAACGCTTGGAGAGATTTTGGCGACGAATTTGGCGGAATGTCGACAACTTGGCGACATTTTTAATTGTTGCCAAATTAACAAAAATCTTGCCAAATTGATAAAAATGACGCTAAATCAATGAAAATGATGACTATTTGAAAAAAAAATCAATATCTTGGAAAGAATGTAAGTATCTACTATAAGAATAACATTTTTTTTAACTGTAAAAGTAGTAAATTCATTGCATTATATTAGGAAAGTCATGTGTTGCCCACATCAGATTTTTAATATTATTGCTACTAATAATTATATATTTGTATTTGAATCTATACAAATTAACTAATAGTTAACAGCAGTTATTTGTAAGGTAATAGTTGATTAACAAACAAGATAGCTGCTTTAAATTAATGCACAATGTAATTAAATTTAATATTAATCAAAAACTAGTAGTGGAACTTAATTCTTTAATAAATATTCATCTGTTAATTTTAACTTTAATCCTTTTATAAGTGCTGCTAACAAAGTGTACTTATAAATTATATTTTTCATGGAGCACTATTCTGTGTACTAGGGGATTTGCAGTGGTGTGGAATTCTGTTCAAATTTTAAGTCCCAGTCAAATTAGCTCATTTGCATAAATAGGATGCAAAAAAGTTAGAATTTTCTTTTATGGGAGTGTAAGTAACATACATTTAAAGTAATTACAGCACTTTTCTTCCGGGTTTCCCATTCTATTGCTCTAAATCTTAGGGTATGCTGGGTATTAAAAATAAATTACATACTCACAGAAGCCCCCTATTTTAGAATTGTGCTTCTATTTCAAATAACATCCATTGGCCATCTTCATACTTATACACTTGCCTCGATAGAATAGTTGATAACTGCATTGACTGCAAGAAAACTTGCTGTGTGTTACACACTGTGTGTTCGACTAAATTTATCGTCCCCACTTTTGCAAACCTCTAGTGGGGACGATAAATTTAGTCGCACCATGCAGCTTGCTCAGGCTGTAATGGTCAAGTTCATGCTCACTGAATCCACTAATAGAGGACTTTCTCAAAATTAGGATCAAAATGGTGCAACCAGAATTATCGTTTAAGATGAGTTTATTTGAAAACTGTTACTTGAGGAGAATAAATGTTTATATATAAAAATTGACATAGGGTGGAATTTAAAACTATCCTCACACACACCTTTTAAATGGGTTATAACTATACAGAGATTACACATAAAATATAGAATTGGAGGTTTTAACACTAAAACAACGGATATATTTGCCGTCGTTCTAGGAAGATCGTTGATTTGTTCTCTTATAAAACCTAGAATAATTTCTTCTGTGTTTGCAATAACTTTAAGAAAATAAGAAATGTCATAAAATTTCAATGGGCTGGGATTAGCCGTTTTGAAGGAATCTTTCTCAAAGTAGGAGTTGTGCGGCCAAAATGGCCTCTTCCGTCGTTCTAGTGTTAAAACCATTGTTTTATTCCAAAAATTTTAGTACTGAAATATTACACTTTATATTCTACAATAGTTAAAAGGAATATTAAGAGGTCTTGTACAGATAAGTTAATTTCTTCAATAATAAATGTTTTTTGCTTAATCTTTTTATATAAAACATATCTTTTACAGATCACTTTTTCTAGTATAAGATGCAGACACATTAATTTTTTTAATAAGAGTTTTTTAACATTTTTTGCTTCTAGGGAGGGTTTGAGCCTCCGCTGTCCTGTTTCCATTGCAGATAACCAGTTTAACACTTGTTATGCAATCGCCAGCATGGAATAACCAATATAGCTGATTCTATGGGTATGAACTTGGCCATTGCAGCCTGAACTCTAGCTTTATGAAGTTTGAAACCAGCTGTGTAGTAAGATTGAATTTGATAGTTTCTATAGATATTTCAAAAATTGTGGCACATAGTAAATTTTCTTTCTCTCACTATAGATATCAACTATTCCTTGCTGATAAGTGTAAAATATGTGGGAGTAGAATTTTTATGATTTTGCATAATTTTGGTAATATCGAAACATTGTTCCAAGTGTATGTAAATATGTTTCAGAAAAAACAAAGCTGATTTTAGTACCTTTATTAAGGTATTTTTTTGTTATTTTTACACATGGCATTTTTTTTCAGGTGTTTTGAAAATTTTAAAGCATTTTTTCGTTTTTGTCTTTATTTTGCATATTTTGTTTCAATAGAGCATTTTTGGATGAATTTTCTTGAAGGCACAGAATTGTAACAAAATAAAGTTGTATTTCTTGTTTATTTTTTGTTTTGATTCATTAGTTAGTACAATACAGAATATCCGTTAATAGCCGTTAGAGCAATAGTAAACAAATAAAATTATATTTTTTAGATTCCTTTCGTTTTGTTTCATGTATCTCTTTTTCTTAATTAATTTTGCTATAACATAAAAAAATAAATGTGAATTTTTCTAGCTCATATTTTTGTTACATAGAACATTTTCTTTTAATTTTGGGTCATAAATACATTTTTATAAGGCATTTATTAGCAGTTCTTGGTCATAAAAATCCTGGCTGTAACAATAAACATAAAACAAATTCATGAATGTTATTATCTACAATAAGAATGCCTCCTATAAGCAAGTTCTGCGAATATGAACTTGGCTGTTGCAGCCAGAAAAATTTTCTGAAAGGGGGGGGGGTATTTTTCAAAGGTTCTATCCATTAGAAATGCAATGTTTTAGTGTAAAATTTATGATATTTAAATTGTACATTAAATTTGAAGCAATTACTTTTAAAATTAAAAGTTTTAATTGAAAATTTTGATTTTCTCAGCTAATTCGCTCTTTCAAGAATTGTTGGTTCACTGTATCTCTAGAAGACTATAACTATTTCAGTCTTTTTGGTTACACTTTTCCATAAAAACAGCACTTTTAACTTTTGAATTTTATTTATCTATTTTATTGTTAACTTTTGAATTATTTTTTATTAAAATAATTAATATTTATTTGCAAAAAAAAACTCCTGAAAATCTTGATGAAAAAATGCTTCCATTTAGCGATAAGTTGTTAAGTGGATCTGTCAGCACAGCGACCAAATACGTGTAGTAACTATTTTCTTAAGCAGCAGCTAAATTAATAAGCTGATATATACTGGAAAGAAATCTTCATTACAAATAGCATATGTGGCACACTGAGGTTTGTGTTTGATGAAAATAAGAAATGCTGCCATAATAAAAATCTCCAGCAATATTTGCTAACTCATAAAATTCCGCTAATTTCGTAATATTTTTCTACAATTTAACTTTCGTATCCAACTTTTCTAATGATCAACTGAACTGGTCACTTAACCTGGAGCCTCAAATATCTGTACACTGATAGTTTATTTCTGATAATTTAAATACTGATTTTTTACTTTCCTTATATACTTAATGTATAAGGAAAGTATTGTGACGGGGTCGAAAATTCGAATTCGAGTTTTCGACGGGAGAGCACGTTTCAAGCATCCCTGATCACGAATCAAACATTTTTGAAGTGATGTCTGTGTGTGTGTCAGTGGGTCTCTGGAGACGATAACCGACGAACGAATGGACCGATTCGAACGAAATTTGGTACAAAAATCACAATCCATAAACACTGGAAGCCTATTGTTTTTATACGCTATCAAATGTTCAGAACCCCCCTAAATATTCAAATAAAATTTTGAAAAAATCGTCAAAAAATCAAAACCACTAATAAAGTTACGCAAATAGACATTTCTTATGTAATTTTTCATTAGAAAACGATTGGCATAAATTTTAGAACGCTAACATGAACCGTTCTTGAGATATTATACATTTTTTAAAAAAAATATCAAAAAGTCATATAAAATAAAATAAAAATATTCCTATTGAGAAACATGTTCACTTTTCATATGTAATACCATGCGATAAATTGAGTAACATCATTCTCGTGGATCTAGCTCGTTCCATTCATGAAAAAAGATACTTTGAATAATACTTTTGTATTTGAACGCCAATAATCATTTATTCATCTGCTGTAAGAATAACTTATTTCTTAGTGAATAACGCTTGGCGAGATTTTGGCGACGAATTTGGCGGAATGTCGCCAACTTGGCGACTTTTTTGAAATGTTGCCAAATTAACGAAAATCTCGACAAATGGATAAAAATGACGCTAAATCAATGAAAATGACGATTAATTGTCGAAAATTCAATATCTTGGAAAGAATAGTAGTATCTACTATAAGAAAAACCTATTTTTTTTACTGTAAAAGTAGCAAATTCATTACATTATATAAGGAAAATCATGTGTTGCCCACATCAGATTTTTTTTTCTTCTAGAAGGGGTTTAACCCTAAAACCCCTCCCATGGCTGTGCCACTGGTTACAGCCTAAACTCAATCTTTAAGAAATTTGAAACCAGCTGGAAGGTAAAACTCAATTTGATGGTTTAATTAGAGACTTGTAATATAATGGCACATACTTTTTGTTTATATTGCAGTTATCGACTATTCCAAGCTGATGTGTGTATAATATACACAAAACAGATCGATGGATGCTGGTATCTGCAATGGGAGCATGATTATTACTTTTTGGGAATGCCCTTTATAGACAACTTTATGAGTATGAACTTGGTCGTTGCAACCTGAGCTCAATCTTTAAGACATTTAAAGCAGGCTGCTTGTAGAATTGAAATTGTCCCCATAGAGGTTTGGGGAGTAACACTTAACACGTTTTCTTGGTCCTATTACAGATACCATTATAAATAGTCCATGCTCACAAGTGCATAATAAGTGCAAGACTAGTCCATGGATTCTGTTATCTGCAATTGGAGCGGATAAGCAAGAAAATGCTCAACTGGTCACTCACCCTTTACTATCCAAGGACTATTATTTCACAAACATTACTGCTCATCAGCAATGTGGCAGGCGAACACGAAATTCCTTAAAGTGATAATTTTGTTTTTTGTAGAAGTGTTAAAATATTCACTTATAACCATCGACAGTACTGGACATTATTTTAGCTCTGTTGATTGTTGATAAAATTTTAAGTTCAGTAATTTTTGTCCTATCACTTGGCAGAAGTCGCTTCACTGTATACAGTAAAGCAATGGAACACAATATCTGGTTCCCCACTAAAATATTTTTCTGATGATTCTACTGCCGCTCATTGAGTGTACAGAGTCCATGGATTCTGTTAGACTGTTAGATTCTGTTAGTCCATGGATTCTGTCCATGGATTTAGTTATCGGCATAATTTAAAATTAAATTTATTATATTTTTTTATATGTTTAGCAATTTTTTTCTTTCCTTATATACCTATAAATTAAAGTATTATTATATGGTCGAAAATTCTATTCAGGGTTTTCGACAGATTGACATGTTCTAAGCATTCTTGAACTGAAATTGAATGCGTTTGAGGTGGTATGTATAACAGTCAATGAACATATTTTGAAAACATATTAAGCAAATAATAAAAAAAAATCTGATGTGGGCAACACATGACTTTCCTTATATAATGCAATGAATTTACTACTTTTACAGTAAAAAAAATCTGATGTTGGCAACAGATGACTTTCCTTATATAATGTAATTAATTTACTACTTTTACAGTAAAAAAATAGGTTTTTCTTACAGTAGATACTAATATTCTTCCCAAGATATTGAATTTTCGACAATTAGTCGTCATTTTCATTGATTTAGTGTCATTTTTATCCATTTGACGAGATTTTCGTTAATTTGGCAACATTTCAAAAATTCGCCAAATTGGCGACATTCCGCCAAACTCGTCGCCAAAATCTCGCCAAGCGTTATGGATGGAGAAATAAGTTATTCTTACAGCGGATAAATGTCTATTGGCGTTCAAATACAAAAGTATTACTCAAAGTATCTTTTTTCATGAATGGAACGAGCTAGATCCACGAGAATGATGTCACCTAATTAATCGCAATGTATTACATATAAAAAGTGAACATGTTTCTCAATAGGAAATATTTTTTTTTTATTTTATAAGACTTTTTGATATTTTTTTTTAAAAATGTACAATATCTCGAGAACGGTTCATGTTAGCGTTCTAAAATTTATGTCAATCGTTTTCTAATGAAAAATTACATAAGGAATGTCTATTTGCGTAACTTTATTAGTGGTTTTGATTTTTTGACGATTTTTTCAAAATTTCATTCGAAAATTTAGGCGGGTTCTGAACATTCGATTACGTATAAAAACAATAGGCTTCCAGTGTTTATGGATTGTGATTTTTGTATCAAATTTCGTTCGAATCGGTCCATTCGTTCGTCAGTTATCGTCTCCACAGACTCACTGACACACACACACAGAGAGAGAGAGAGACATCACTTCAAAAATGTTTAATTCGTGATCAGGGATGCTTGAAATGTGCTCTCCCGTCGAAAACTCGAATTCGAATTTTCGACCCCGTCACAGTACTTTCCTTATACATTATGTATATAAGGAAAGTAATAGTTTGCTCGTTTGATTTTCTAAAATAACCAAATGCAACACTATTTTAAATATCATCATTTATTTTAAATGTGATGTTTTAAACCACTTTATTAACAGTGAACAAAGAATTTTAAGAACACACATAACACTTTAAGAACAGTGTTGTTATTGTTGAAAGGTGAAAGGTCGGGAAGTGCCACCCAATTTAGACCGGAACCCAGTGGGGGAGGCATCCACAAGGACCGTACCCTCCTTCCCCTACCACCAACCTCTCGGAAGGACTTTCGGACCCACATGTTTAACGTGATCGTACTCCGCATGAACACGGCGGCACTTTTGGCTGTGGCTGGAATCGAACCCGGGCCTACCGGGTGCAACTCCAGCGCGCTAACCAATGGACTACCGCGCCCTTTTTTTTTAAGAACAGTGTGAAATTCTATAATTACAAGCACATAACATTGTGATACAGCGATTGTAGAATCTAAATAATGACTTGAAGTGAATATTGCAATGTTGACAACCCATTGTAAAGAATTTTAATAATTCATATTGGTATACAACGTGTAAATACGAATCCATTTCGCGCAGATCACAAGAAAGATGTTTACTACACACTTGGCGTGAAAATTTCTTTACCGCAAATGCCGCCAACTCGCCAAGCTTGTCACTCCGATCCGGATAATGGAAATAAGCGTCGCCGCTAAGCTTTCTGATTGCAAGCGCTTTATGTTGTAATCTGGTAACCTCTTGTATCCGTGTTTTTCGGCGGTAATTGTGTAACATCCCATAGGAGTATTCACGAAGGTGATGTAAGAATACGTTTCTGTGGTTTTTGCGGTTTTCTGATGTAGACGCACATTTCTTTTGCCATAGTTGCACGTGCTTTTATTATTTAAGTTTTACTTTCCTTATATACATAATGTATAAGGAAAGTATTGTGACGGAGTCGAAAATTCGAATTCGAGTTTTCGACGGGAGAGCACGTTTCAAGCATCCCTGATCACGAATCAAACATTTTTGAAGTGATGTCTGTGTGTGTGTGTGTCAGTGAGTCTGTGGAGACAATAACTGACGAACGAATGAACCGATTCGAACAAAATTTGGTACAAAAATCACAATCCGTAAACACTGGAAGCCTATTGCTTTTATACGCAATCGAATGTTCAGAACCCCCCTAAATTTTCGAATGAAATTTTGAAAAAATCGTCAAAAAATCAAAACCGCAAATAAAGTTACGCAAATAGGCATTTCTTATGTAATTTTTCATTAGAAAACGATTGACATAAATTTTGGAACGCTAACATGAACCGTTCTCGAGATATAGTACATTTTTCAAAAAAAATTTCAAAAAGTCATATAAAATTAAAAAAAATATTTCCTATTGAGAAACTTGTTCACTTTTCATATGTAATACCATGCGATAAATTGGGTGACATCATCCTCGTGAATCTAGCTCGTACCATTCATGAAAAAAGATACTTTAAGTAATACTTTTGTATTTGAACGCCAATAGTTATTTGTCTGCTGTAAGAATAACTTATTTCTTCATCCATAACGCTTGGCGAGATTTTGGCGACGAATTTGGCGGAATGCCGCCAACTTGGCGACTTTTTGAAATGTTGCAAATTAACGAAAATCTCCCAAAATGGATAAAAATGACGACTAATTGTCGAAAATTCAATATTTTGGAAAGGATATTAGTATCTACTATAAGAAAAACCTATTATTTTACTGTAAAAATAGTAAATTCATTACATTATATAAGGAAAGTCATGTGTTGCCCACATCAGATTTTTTGTATAAAATTCTACTATAAGTTGGAAAATAAAAGTTTGAAAGAAGTGATTAATTGGTATGTTATGAAAGGGATTGTGTGTGATAAGTATGTTTGTCCTAAATGTGGAGATGAAATTAAATTGTGTGTGAGAGACCGAACGACTGATTTGTTTGAATGGCGCGTTTTTAGCATTTCAGCCAGAAGAGGAGTTCTGAAGGTCAGTGTATTTTTGTTTAATTTAACCCGTGTTTTGAAACTTGGTTTATATTTTTCTGTGTTTAGAAAATTGCTTCCTCCTTCAAAAGTTCTTAATCTTTTCAGTTAGAGTACAAACTTTTTTATAAGTATCAATTTTTTTAAATTTTGTTTGAGTACAAATTTTTTCTAACACGGACCGCTGGTACATTCGTTCCACAAGTTTTGACCTTTAGGTTGAACCCCTGACCCTACATGGACCACTGGTACATACAGACCACTGGTACATTCGTTCCACAGATTTTGATCTTTAGTTACACTTTCAAGAATCCTGGTTGATGTGTGCTAAAATGCTGTTACGACCATAACTAATGCAAAATGAAAAAAGAAATAACTAATTTTTATTTATTTGCACAAAACTTCTCCAAATCGTACCAGGGTGGAAAAGCATTTGATGAAATAATGCACCCATTTCACAATAAATTTGAATGCAGTAGAAAAGTTTCATTGCTGTAAATATAGAATTATGAGATTCACCATAACAAATATACAGGAGTAGTCGAAGGTGATACTTAAGATGTTATGTGACGAATTACTGCATAAAGTTTCTATGAACCAACCATCTATTCAAAAAAAAAATTTTAATTTCTATTTCAAAAATTAAATTTCTATTTAATAAATGCAAAAAAAAAATATTTAATTGTAAATACTTCATTTCTAAATGTAAACATTTGTAAAATGAAAAAAAAATATTCCAAGTATAAATGTTTAATATCTCATACATTGTGCCTTTTTATACTTGCCAATAAGCATAGCTGACTTAGAAAATTTACTCTGGTATAATGATTTGCCTTATTTAATAAATAAAATTTACAACCACACTCAATTCACTGCATTCAGTTTAAAATGTATTCAAATATGCTATGGATGTTTTTTTGCTAAAGAAAATTTACAGTAGTCTAATATTCAAAACCCCTTATAGATTGTTTATTGTAGCTAGACCATGAGGGGGTTAGACAATGGGGATGATTAGGATATGTCTCCCCTTTGCTTTTATGCGGCCAATATTGACATATTATATAATTAGTAATGTGAAAATAAAAAAATTCTAGAGATTGGAAGTAAAAGTAAACATTTAGGCATGTCTTATATTTTACAATATTTTATAAACATGTCTTATATTTTACAATAGGAATGCTCCTCTCCATTGTCTTTAGAATTTTCATTGAAAATTTTAGTTTTAATATTTAGTTTTTCACTGTGTGAAGGTTTTTCAAATTTGTTTTTTGTTTTCTCTCTCTCTTTTTGTTGAGAAGAATCTTTTCTGTCTTTCTGTTTTTTTATTATGGGGATGTTTATTTTAATTTCCAAATTAGATGGACCAGGAATAGCATTGGCTAATTGTAAAGTTAAACTTACATTCCTAATATGCTCTGTCGTCTTGATTAAAATATATCTGTTATCACAATTTATTATTTGGTTGTACAACTGCCCATATTTTTCCAATAAGTTATTTTTAATTTGCTCTATATCTTTGTTTTCAACATTTATAGATTTGAGGTTCTAAAGTGGGTTTCCGAATGTCATTAATATTATCCATACTGTTGGGATCATGTTCACTACTAGTAGTAGTTTATTTTTGTTCATTCTTTGCTATCAGATAAATATGCTTACATATATTTATTCCTGTAAAGCCATCGGGACAGTTGCATGTATATGAATGTAAACAAATATCACATGGCAGACACATAATTTTACAATAGAGCTGTTTCAGGTGACGTCACGTCGCCAAGCTGCCACCTAGCAACCGTTGCTGGTAGACATACATTTCATGTTTTTCGGTTGAATTCTTAAATATACTCGGGTTGTTGTTGTTGAGACCCAGACCGTCCGACCTACCAGAAAGGTGTAAGGTAACTGTTTGGACGGCCGGGAAGTGCCACCCAATTTGGACCGGAACCCAGTGGGGGAGGCATCCACAGGGACCGTACCCTCCTTCCCCTACCACCAACCTCTCGGAAGGACTTACGGACCCACATGTTTAACGTGATCGTACTCCGCGTGAACACGGCGGCAGTTTTGGCAGCGGCTGGAATCGAACCCGGGCCTACCGAGTGCAACTCCAGCGCGCTAACCAATGGGCTACCGCGCCCAAAAAAATATACTCGGGTGTATAGCTTTATAAAAATTTATATTTGTTATTATGCCTACCGTCTGTGGTGTTTGCATATCCGGAAATCCTTCTGATAGAGACAGTAAACATTTTTTTAGATTCCTTGCTGCATTAATTAGAGGAGATGAATCTAAAAAACGTCTTAGTGAAGATCGCCAAGAACAGTGGCTGTCGGCCATCCAAAGAGCTGAACTTATTGAAAATATAAAAATTTGATGTGAGTAGCACGACTTTCCTTGCAGACTCATATTCACGTTCTCTTTATTTCTTTAATAGTTCATTCAATGGAGTTTAATTGCACAAATTAACACCCATAATTATTTTAAATTATACTGAATTTGCATTTTCAATTCAATTTTCGTTTTCATTTAGTAACTGGGCTTATTTTCAAAGGTGGAGTAGCGAAAAAACGAACCATACCAAATTCTGAATCATACCAAAATCTAATCAGCGCCAGGGTAACCCACAAGTGACTTATCGACCAACTTTTGTGAAATTTGGTCTATTAACTTTTCAGCTAGAAGGGATATAGAGAATGTTTACAGGCCATTTCGCAAAAAAGACAGGTTCTTTTTATCCTGAATAGTACCAAAATCTAATCAGCACCAGGGTAACCCACAAATGACTTATCTAACCACATTTTGTAAAATTTGGTGTATTAGTTTTCCAGCTAGAGTGGATGCTGGTGATTTTTGCGAGCCATTTTGTATTGCAGGGTAAGTAAAAAGACAGGTTCTTTTATCACTGATCGTACCAAAATCTAATCAGTACTAGGATCACCCACAAGCGACTTACCTACCAAATGTTATGCAATTTGATCAATTAGTTTTTGAGTTAGAGTGTATATAAATAATGCAGAGATAGACACACATAGACGTTACGCTAAAAATAATTTTTTCGTATTCTAGAGGTCCCAAAACGTGTAGATATGTCGGAAACTCGAGTTGCGATTTTCGACATGATTACAATGCTTTCCTTATACATTACCATGTATTGCAGGGTAAGTAAAAATCTGATGTGGGCAGTACATGACTTTCCTTGCAGACTTATATCCACGTTCTCTTTATTTTAATTCACTTTTAATTCAATTTTCGTTCTCATTTGGTAACTTATTTTCAAAGGTGGCGTAGAGAAAATACGGAAATGCTAAAATATCTCGAGAACGGCTAGACCTAGTGTAACGGGATTGGTCTTACTCTTTTCTTCTTTAAAATTTACGTATAAAACTAGCATCTAATGGATATATTTGAGCATACGTAGTTTTTTTTATTTTAGATTTTGACGATTTTTGCGGGCCATTTTGCAAAAAAGGCAGGTTATTTTTTCCGAATCGTACCAAAATTTAATCAGCACCAGTGCAACTTACAAGATACTTATTTACCGAATTTTGTGAAATTCGGTCCATTAGTTTTTCAGCTAGAGTGGATACAAGCTTTTGCGGGCCATTTCGCAAAAAAAAAGGTGAGTTCTTTTATATCGATTCGTACCCAAAACTAATCAGCACCAGATTCGCCCGTAAGTGACTTATCTACCAAATTTTATGAAATTCGTTTAATTAGTATTTTAGTTAGAGAGGATACAAAATCTGCACACAAACACACAGCCTTCACGTTAAAAATGGTTTTATCGTATTCTAGAGGTGTCAAAACGTGTAGATCCGTCGAAAACTCGAATTGCGGTTTTCAGCATGATTCCAATACTTTCCCTATACATACTTTCCCTCCCCATGTATTGCAGGGAAAGTAAAAGTGATTAATAGTATGTGAAGATTACTTTATTTCAGGTAATTATTACTCTTCTTTATTCTCACTCTTAAAAGGAAATTAAGAATAAATTTATTAATATTATAATAAATATATTAATATATAATATATATATTTATAGGAATATATATATTGGAATATATATATTTATAGGATATAAACAAGAAGAAAAAATAAGCGAGAACAGGAGTGACCATATGATTTGCATAGAAAGGCAGGGGTGGATTGCGACACCCCTTTCCCGCTAGGCCAACGACCGTACCGTGCTGAAAACACCGGTTCTCGTTAGATCACCGAAGTCAGGCAGCATCGGGCGCGGTTAGTACTTGGGTGGGTGACCACCTGGGAACACCGCGTGTTGTTGGCTCTTTTCGGGCGCGGCAGCCCAGTGGTTAGAGCGCGATTCTCGCCGCTGCCAGAACTGCCGCCGTGTTCATGCGGAGTACGATCACGTTAAACATGTGGGTCCGTAAGTCCTTCCGAGAGGTTGGTGGTAGGGGAAGGAGGGTACGGTCCCTGTGGATGCCTCCCCCACTGGGTTCCGGTCTAAATTGGGTGGCACTTCCCGGCCGTCCAAACAGTTACCTTACACCTTTCTGGTAGGTCGGACGGTCTGGGTCTCAACAACAACAACCCCTTTCCCGCTTAAAGCAGCTTTTACGACCCGGACAACGCTCACGGCACCAATGTAACTCAATGGTCAATCTTCCACACGTGCAAAGACAGAAGCACCCGAACGGACACAAAAGCAAAGATGGAACCAAGCAAGGAAGAGATACACCCTACAATCCAACATGAAAACACAATATTTTATAAGGGAAAGTAGCACATGCGCGAAAAGACTTCATGATGATAGGATCGCAGATATGAATATTGTATATGATTAAGAATGCTCATTTTGATTCAAACAAAGCACAATTTCTTTCTTTGAAAAAGGAATAGTAATAATGTTGTAAAAAATATCTAGGGTAATTTCTTTTCAATGCATCATTTATTATTTTATTACATTCATAAATGCAGTCTTTTTTAAAAGTACTGTAGTTTCTGTTTCTTCTGAAGTATCCGATAATAATATTTCTGAATATATTTTTAGTGAGGTTTGAATTCCAATCAATAATATTATTAATTTTGATATTGTATGAATTTCTCTTGTCGTGTATGGTTGTATAAATTCCATACTGTTGGTGTTTTCTTATTGACAAATCCAGGAAGTCTGTCGATCCATCCTCATTGATCGGGTTTTCAATTAAGTCTAATTCTTTTGGGTAGAATGCAAAATCTATGTCAGGGGTGTTAGCATAAGCCCCTAATATTACATCAGCCCCGTTCACATGCAAGGCCGTATTTTCCGGCCATGAAACATTGAGGTTTAAAAAAGGTATTTTCCGGGATCCATTCTAGACCCGTTCACATGTGCAACCCCCATTACTCCCGCTTAAAGGGCTAGGGCCAATTTTTCTTAAATGCTTTTGACACTCATTTTTGGTAACAATATATCTTTTTGTTTTCTTTTTTTAATTGCTTTTTTTAAAAAAGCGTATTATTTTTAATTCATTATTCCAAGTTATTATTTTATCTATTTAATACAACAAATGTGCGGAAATGAGAAACAAAATAATCTTATATATATAAATTAAATCTAAATAATGTATATAAATTAAACTTGGATCTTTATAAACTAAACATCAAATTAAAAATAATATGCCAAAATTGAATTTAATATATTTCTAAAACTGTAAATATATGCTTATTGTAATATATATATATATATATATATATATATATAAATGTTTTATTCCATGAAACTGTATAAAGAATTCATTCTAAAAGTCAAAAAAGAAAGTTTTTCTCATTTAATCTACGTTTTTAAGCTAAATTATGACGTATAAACTTGAATTAGTGGAAAAAGTGTAACACCATTTTAAGAAATTTTATTCAAGACAAATCGATATAAGAAGTTGGCATAGAGAAAAAAATATGCATATTTATAACGAATACATTTTAATTATTACAAAATCGGTATAACTCATTTTTTATTAAAAACACATAAGACCTTACTGCATGGTCCAGATACCAAAAATCTCATATACCACTAATACCGCAATTAAAAATAATGTTTTTAATATAGCACTGTAAAAAATACTTATGATGGACATGTTTCATTGATATGTAAAATAGGTAGTCCTGCAAGTAATCTAAAAATAAAATTAATAAAATAAAATCGTCTTCCTATGTAGTTAGTATCTAAAATATATAAAAATAATTTATATTTCTGATACTAGCAATCATGGAGTATTCTTTCTTTTTTTTTTAAGGAGGGGGGGAGGAGAGCATTTTGTAAGCTAATTTACACAGTTCAGTTTGTTTTTCAAAATGTATGTATGTAAAGTTATTTTGAATGCCTGAAACATTTTACTTTGTTATTGATATACATAATTATAAAACTCAATTCTCTACTAATCATAATATTGGCATCATAATCACATCATCTCAAGTTATGGAACATTTTGCATTGATATGTAAAAGCTTAGAATACAAAACTAAAATAATCAAACTTGAAATATAATGTATAAATAATTTATTTACAATAATTAACAACATATATTCATTTAAATATAAACACATTATACTCGTTTTAAACAATATAAAATAAATGAGCATTAAGATAGATTTATCTAATATACATTCTACTTATATAAAACTAAGAAAATCTTTTTATCATTTGTTAAAAACTTAGATAAATCCAGAAAATTTGCCCAAGAAACAGAACATTATATTTTAAAGGTGCTGCTTCAAAGAAAAATCAGCTGCCTTACGACTTTTAACTAACACTTAATTGTATACGTTTTGTAATTAAGAAACAAACATGTCTGTAAAAATTATCCTGAAATCGAGGAACAAATATTTCTAATTCATGAGATAACAATTAGCTCAAATAAACAAAATGTACATACCCGCAT
The DNA here is from genome assembly GCA_951213105.1 of Amaurobius ferox. Classification (NCBI taxonomy): domain Eukaryota; kingdom Metazoa; phylum Arthropoda; class Arachnida; order Araneae; family Amaurobiidae; genus Amaurobius; species Amaurobius ferox. The sequence continues at coordinate 58,984,567 of OX578153.1, forward strand.
CAGTCTTTTTCAGTAGGATTCTCCGTTCATTAAATTCTGATGTCTGTAAGGATCAATCCGTTTAATTAACTAACCGTCAATTCGTAAATAAGTCCGTGTAATGAATGCAAAATAATCTATATAATCTATATAAATAAAAATGAAAATCTGTCTGTCTGTCTGTCTGTTTGTCACACCATCACGGGAGAACGGCTGAACCGAATTTGATGGAATTTTGTGGATAGCCCAGAAATAGCCCCACTTAAAATTATATCCGTGTTTTGAGTTTCTACGACCAGTGGTTCTCGAGATATTAGTAAAAAACGAAATTTTCGTTTGTCTCATCATCACGGAAAAACTGCTGAACCGAATTTAATGAAATTTGGTGAATAGCCTTGAAATATCCCCCCATAAATTTTGTCCAAGTTTCGAGTTTCTAAGACCTGGGGTTGTCGAGATATTAATGAAAAACGGAACTTTTTCCTAGGATTTCTACTCCCTAACTCCGTGGTTTATCCAAACGAAAAGTTTGAAAATCGTTTGAAAGTGAATTAAAATTTAATCTCTGAGTTTGATGGGAGATTTTTTGCGTTAATTAGTCACTTTCTGAAAAAATGAATTGTTTGAAACATGATTTAAAGGGGAAATCTATCTCCATGGTTCATGGTTTATTTAAAACAAGCTTTTACGGAACAATGAGAAGTATAGAGAAATCAAAATCGTTATTTAATTTCGCAGTTTATGTTATAAGACATGACATATTTAACATGTTATAAGATTCTATCTTATATCATGTTACTCAGAAACGCAATTAAATTAAATCTGTCTGTTAATTTTAATAATTATTTTTTCGATTTGAATAATAAATAAATGGATATAAAAATATATTTTAGAAAAGAACGATTTGATTTTTCTTATAGCATTTTTGACTGGATAATATCAATTACGGTCTTCAGGTTTAAAAATTATTATTATTTATATTTTCGGGGATTATTGATTCAGGGATTATTGATATTTTCAAGTTATTATGCAATTATTTTATTATGACAAAAATTGTTTAAACTCATATATTGTATGTTGTACGAATCTTCTACAAATACACGTGTATATCTTTTAATCTACGAGAATATAAGTAGTACAGGTATATTGACATATGTTTTGATATATATTGGCATATATTGGAATCAATTACGACCTTCTGGTATAAAGAGTACGGATATTATTGATGTTTTCAATTTATTACGTCATCTCTTTTATTTTGGCAAATATTTTTGAGACGCATATTGTAATACGGGTAATCTTCTACTAACACATTGGCATATTTTCTGATCTGCGACAATATAATTAGTACGGGGTTGCATATATTCATTCAATTCCTATTTTTTCTTCTGTAAATTTGCTTACAAAAGGGGGCAGGATGTTTTATTCTTCAGATCTGATCGTGAAGATAATTTTGCATAGTGTGAACATATATTCTTAAACTTCTCTTTAGGAGCAATAAATTTAATATTTTAACAGAATTCGCACATGATTGCGAAATTTAAGTTTCTTTAAATTATACACTCCGTACGAATAACGGGTGTGCTGTTAGTGGTTAATAAATTTTAACATTTTAGGAGGATATATCATGTTGCTCGGCATCGCAATTAAATTAAATGTGTTTGTTAATGTTTTTATTATTTTTTTTCGATTTAAATAATAAATAAATGGATAAATGGATATAAAAGTATATCTTATGAATGGACGGTTTGATTTTTCTTTTAATTATATTAATTGCTGACTGCGTACATCAATTTCATTTATTTTGGCAAAGAGTTTTCAAGCTTATATCGTATTTAGCTACTAAACTCATATATTGTGTTTAGCCAATAAATTCATATAGCCGATTGTTGAAACAGAAAAAGAGTATAGCGGGTATATCTTCTAATACAATTGTAGTGTTTTCATTTAGTATATTGAAACGGGATAAGAATGTTTCATTCAGATCTGCAAATTCAAAGCTACGAATTTGGAGGGATATCGCTAATTTGACAACTTTTCTTAAACTTTGCCAAATTGACGGAAATGTCGCCAAATTGATATAAACGACACACAAACAGCTGCCATAAACCTGCGGGTTGGTCGTGTGGCTTGGGTCTTCTACATATCAATGAAATTTTTTTTTGTTTTGTTAGAAGAAAGTACTGAAATGATGTTTGGCTAGCATTTATCTGTCAGACCAACCATCCTACTTAGTAATACATTTAGCGAATTTTTAAAATGTCACCAAATTGATAAAAATGTTTTCAAATCTATAAAAATATCTTGAAATTGATAAAATTGCGCTACATAAATGATATTAATTGTTTTTTGTTAGGGGATAGTATTGTGATGATATTTCGTCAATTTGTCGCAAAGTGGAACTGTCAGTTCTACAGTCCCACTTGGCGATAAATTTGGCGATTTTTTAAAATGTCGCTAATTTGACGAAACTGTCGCCAAATGTTCCATAGAAATATAACTATTTAGACGATATTTTTTCTACCAATTTATTTGAAGCAAATGATATCATGTCGCTTAGCAACGGATTTAAATCCAATGTGTTTATGCGGCAGACGATTTTTATTAAATCCTTTCCGATTTGAATAATGAAGATATGTATATAAAATAAATTTCATTGCCATTTCATTTTGGACTGGATAATATCAATTATACTCTTCAGGTTTAAACATTATTATTATTGATATTTTCCGGAATTATTGATTCAGGGATTATTGATATTTTTAAGTTATTACGCCATTGTTTTATTGCGGCAAATATTACTGACACACGCATATTGTACGTTGTACGAGTAATCTTCTAGGAATGCACGGGTATATCTTCTAACCTACGAGAATATAAGTAGTACAGGTATATTGGCATATATTTTGACATATATTGGCATATATATTGGAATCAAGTACAGTCTTCTGGTATGAAGATTAGGGGGATTAATTATATATTCAATTTATTACGTCGTCTGTTGTATTTTACCAAAAAACATTTGTGACTCATATTGCAAAACGGGTAATCTTCTACTAATAATCGGACATTATAAGTAGTACGTGTATATCTTCCCATATAATTTTAGCACTTTAATTTTGACATATATTGGAATAAATGACTGTCTTCAGATTTAAAGATTACGGGTTTATTGGTATTTTCAATTTATACATGTAATCTACTAATACAGGTTATATTTTCTAATATTCGCGTATATAATTAGTACGGATCCCATACAATTTTAACGCTTTTATTTTGCATATATTGATTCAATTCCATATTTTTTTTATATTTGCTTACATAAGGAGTCCAAGATGTTTTATTCTTCAGATATGTCCATGAAGATAATTTTATATAGCGAGAACAGAGATTCTTAAACTTCTTTTTAGGAGCATTATATTAAATATTTTAAAAGAATATTTTGATTAAACATGTCATTTAGTATACTATAAGAATTTGGGCATGATTATGAATTTCAAGTTTCTTTATATTATATACTCCGTACGAAGAACGGGTATGCTGCTAGTAAGCTATAAATTCATCATTATTGTACAATCTTCAGATAGAATTAGTAAACAAGGTCCACGAGGTATCTCAGTATCCGCCATGTTTCTCAAGAAATCGCAGTTGCGCGCATGGAATTGTGGGTAAAAATCCCCAATCTACCCCCTTCGTTCCCTCAAATAAGAAGGAAGGAAATCATACCTCCTTTCAACCCTCTTTCGAACCGGTATTTTCCCGGCTTGGACATGTGAACGGTGACACAGTCGAAATGCGGCTATGATACCGGCTTTAAATTGTGCATGTGAACGGGGCTATCGTCAACATAACGGAAATAAGGTATTTCCGATAATATATGGGTTCCTCTTTCATATTTGGATAGATAAATATCCGCCAATATTGATGAGCATGCACCACCCATGGGTATGCCCTTGACTTGTTTGTAGTAATGCGTACCGTCATATAGTATGTTTTCATTCAAAACCAACTCAATCAAATCCAAATATCTTCTAAGAGTTATATATGGTTTTAAATTGTATTCTTCATGTAATTCTTTCAAGATCATTTGTAGGTTTGTTAAATCGATGTTATTAAACAGATTCCGAAAATCGTAGCTTCTGAAGTTCAAATCTTTATGGCAAAATTCTTCAAATCTCTATGGCACGTGAATGCAAAATTCGATACGATTTTGTCGGTGTATGTCAATACGAATTCTTCATTAAATTGCTTGATTGAAGACGGAAATCGAGAACACCCAGAATCCTTGTTTCTTCTCGGGTAGTATTGGCAAAAAGCACTGTAAAAGGCATATTTCCATGCGTTAAAAGTCTGTACAGGTAAACTGTGGTTGACTGCCATCTTGTATATGAAGGTTTCAAGATCGTAATTGAATTCATTATAAATATTATTAAATTCTTGTATTCGGTACTTAGTACCGAGTTGTAATAAGTTTTTGAGTTTATTATCTTTTATGAAATCTAAGTTTCCAGTAATTATATGCTTGTGGTAGGGAGGTTGGTTAAGAGGCAAAACTCCTAAATGTTAAAAAACGGACAGGAATTGATAGACCGACTGAAATTTTGCCATAAAGATTTGAACTTCAGAAGCTACGATTTCCGGGATCTGTTTAATAACATCGATTTAACAAACCTACAAATGATCTTGAAAGAATTACATGAGGAATACAATTTAAAACCATATATAACTCTTAGAAGATATTTGGATTTGATTGAGTTGGTTTTGAATGAAAACATACTATATGACGGTACGCATTACTACAAACAAGTCAAGGGCATACCCATGGGTGGTGCATGCTCATCAATATTAGCGGATATTTATCTATCCAAATATGAAAGAGGAACCCATATATTATCGGAAATACTTTATTTCCGTTATGTTGACGATGTGATATTAGGGGGTTATGCTAACATCCCTGACATAGATTTTGCATTCTACCCAAAAGAATTAGACTTAATTGAAAACCCGATCAATGAGGATGGATCGACAGACTTCCTGGATTTGTCAATAAGAAAACACCAACAGTATGGAATTTATACAACCATACACGACAAGAGAAATTCATACAACATCAAAATTAATAATATTATTGATTGGAATTCAAACCTCACTAAAAATATATTCAGAAATATTATTATCGGATACTTCAGAAGAAACAGAAACTGCAGTACTTTTAAAAAAGACTGCATTTATGAATGTAATAAAATAATAATTGATGCATTGAAAAGAAATTACCCTAGATATTTTTTACAACATTCTTACTATTCCTTTTTCAAAGAAAGAAATTGTGCTTTGTTTGAATCAAAATGAGCATTCTTAATCATATATATATTCATATCTGCGATCCTATCATCATGAAGTCTTTTCGCTCATGTGCGACTTTCCCTTATAAAATGTTGTGTTTTCATGTTGGATTGTAGGGTGTATCTCTTCCTTGCTTGGTTCCATCTTTGCTTTTGTGTCCGTTTGGGTGCTTCTGTCTTTGCACATGTGGGAGATTGACCATTGAGTTACATTGGTGCCGTGAGCGTTACCTGGGTCGAAAGCCCAGACCACCCGACTCGTCTGTAGACTTAGAGCAGCTGTTTGGATGGCCGGGCGTTACCTGGGTCGTAAAAGCTGCTTTGAGCGGGAAAGGGGTGTCGCAATCCACCCCTGCCATTCTATGCAAATCATATGGTCACTCCTGTTCTCGCTTATTTTTTCTTCTTGTTTATATCCTTATATGCCACTCTGGATGCAGAGCTGCTAAGCGCCACATCCTCTGTAAGGTTTCTATTTTCTCCTTTACTTAAATAGGAGTTCCTTTCGTGATATACTTATATTTATATGTATATATTTATAGGATAATATATATATTAATATATAATATATATAAGAAAAGGAAATTAAGAAAATTTATAATAAATATATAATATATAAATATATTAGTAATATATATATTAATTATAAATATATTAATATAATAAATAATAATAATATAATAAAATAAATTTATTAATAATATTTAAAATTTATTAAAAGGAAATTAAGAATTGTTTCTTGTTTAAAGTAATGATGAACGTCTAAGTTGTTCACAGCACTTATTATTTTAAAAGCTCGTCAATTATATATGAAACGAAAATAAGTGTGCGTTTGAAATGTTGAACTGTTACGCTTTGAATACGTATTAAGTTTTACACTTTTACACATTGAATACGGATCTTTGTTTCCTATTGATGCAATCTTTAGAACATATCGAGATTTATGTCGATCATCCATATCCTGAAAATATTTAGATAACATAAATATTACTTAATGTTTAAATAAATATTCTTGACGCAACGTACGACGCGTATACCAATGGGCGACCTATGGATTGTATGTCTACCAGCAAGCGTTGCCAAGGCTCGTTACTAAGGAAATGCCACGTGGCTGAAACAGCTCTATTATTTGTGCATGGAGGTTGTTTTTCAATTCTGTAACACAAGTTGTCCGATACAGCTGTATCAACTTTTAAAGACATCTCTGATTTTACTTCCCATGTGGTTAGATGTTTTATGTACCAGTGTTATTGGTTACTCCATTGCTGATTTGTGTCTTCTATTAATTTCTGTTGTTTTACAATTATTTTTCCCCTTTTCTAATTTAATTAATCTATTCACTGCTGTGTCACGTGAAAATTTAAAGAGGTGTGACAGACATTTATCGTGTCTTTTTCTTTGCTTTCCTCCAAAATAACTCTCACTATATTTTAAAGTCTTAAGGAAAGCCTCAACAAACATATTCGTATTAATTCCAGAGCCTACCCTGCATTTACCCCTCTCTTCTTTTATGCCTGCCCACTCAGGTTTAAAATATCTTCCAAATTCTTCTGTGCAAGGATTTTCCTCTAGTTGCGTACAAATTTCTTTTAAAAGTTTCTCAAATTCATTTTTGTCGTTTAGTTCCAAAAGTGTATAGAGCCCTGTATACACATCTTTTGCGGTATATTTTTCTCTTATTTTATTCAGCTGCCTTTGCCAGTCCTGATGAACATGCCAGTGACATAAAAGTTTCTTTGTTCTCCCTGAAATACTGCATTTCAACTAGTATAATATTGTAGTGCTTTATCACTCATAAAAAATTGCTGGAGAAATGTTCCCTACTTCTTTTTATATCTGTTTAAACAGCAGAGTTAATGCAATTGACGTTTCCTTATTTGAAATAAGCCACACAACAGCAATTCTCTCTCTGTATTCATCAATTACAAGAAGAGTTATTAAATTAAAACGGTAACTATTGGTCCAATGTGTAGAATCAAGACACACTATATTATTACCAAATTGTTTCAACATCCTCTTTTGAAAATTAGTCATTATTCCCAGTGTAAAGTCATTTTTATCTAATAAACAGAGTTCACCATTTGGGTAGTAAAACATATCTTCTCCTTGTCTTTTATAGAGTATAATGTTTCCCTTCTTTAAATTTTATTCCACGTAACAATCTGCGCTAATATGGTCTTCTGCACTTTTTTCAATTCCATAGAGGCTTTAGAAATATTGAGAAGATCTCGTTTAGTACACAAATGCTTAAATTATGCAACTGTAACAAGCGACAAAATTCATTAACTGTATTCACAATGTATGTATATATCAGGGCTATGCAGGGGCGGAGCCTATAAAAATATGAACTCCAATTCCAAAGTAAAATTATTGTTGCGAACGTGTAATATTCTCTCACTGTAGTTTTTTTTAGAACAAGACAGAAAAACATCTGTACAGACATTCTTTTCCTATGGAGAGTCTATAAAAAGAAGTCATCCCTCAAAAGAACAGCAGTTGACGTGATACGTCAAATGTGATTTTTATCAATGTTTTATGAATAGTAGTGGCTGTTTTGTGAAATGACTTTAGTCAATGCTTCGAAAATAGTATTGCATATTTTGTGAAATTAATAAAGTATTTAAGTGTCGTTTTACTGTATATTGTTTCTGTTTACACTGTGCTTGTGAATAAACGTGTTAGTTATCCAGAAATTTGGTTCCATACTTGTATCCTGAATGCATATCCACGGTTCCAGAGGATACACCGTAGCAAATTGGTATCAGGAATGGGATGTCTGGAAACTTGACTAGCGGTTATGGCTCCCCCAACTAGGAAAACAATGGAGGAACAGTTAAGCGAAATGATGGAATTTATCAAAGTTATGCAAGAAGACATAAAAGCTGCAAAAAAACGAGATGAAAGACAGTCAAGAAACGATGAAAGAAGAGATTAAAGCCAGACAAGAAACAATGAAAGGAGAGGTGAAACAAGAGATTAAAGCCATGAAAGACTTCAGTGAGGGAATATTACATGTTTGTAACATTAATACAACTAATTTTGTTTGAGAATATTTAATTTTTTTTATGGATACATTTTTTGATAAAACAAAAGTTATACTTGTGAGAAATTAAAAAATATATAATTACATACGTATGAAAAAGATATTTTAGAATCATAGAATTATATGAGACTGTGATCAGGCAATCAGCTTGTTTAGCACACAATAATGAAAAGTTTTGTCTACATTGCATGGAATTTGTCAATGTAGATAATTTTGTCTAAATTTTTATATTTTATAGTAACAATCATAATAGGTGCTGTATTTCACACGTATAAGTGCTGCTTTTTGGCTCATGAATGACAAAAACAGAAGATCCCTCAAAAACTACTTATTAATACATTTTCTATTTATGTCGGTATCAGAGTCGAATAGTAGAAAACAGAAAGTTGGAGTTGAACAGAAGACAACAAAAGGAGTTGGAGTCGAACGTTTGAGGTACCAACTCCACAACTCTGGCATATACACACATTTCTGCACCTGATAAATTGAGTGCCAGACAGTGGCACAGCGTCTATTGTTTTCCCCATATTCAACCTTTTATAAACAGCGTAACACAATGATTGGATATGGGACATGATGTTTCATGAATGAAAATTTCTTGTACAAGGCTAATGGATCTGCCAGTTTGGGTCAAACAGAGTTCTATTAATTAATCTTCGTAGAAAAGAGTTATATGTAATACTTAATATGAGGCATTTTCCATTAATTAAATGACATTCACCTAAGTTTAAACAATATCAAGACGAAGAAACCCACTAATAATAACTACCATTAAACTTAAGTAGTTTGTGAAGTAGACTTAGTCACAGCAAGAATATGGTGTAGCATCTGTTTGCATTTTGGGGGTTTTTAGAAAGAATAAATCTTATTTACCTTTAAAGTTCATTTTGCACAACAATCTCAATTTTTTCTCTTTTGTTTAAAAGCCATTGATAATTTTCTAGTGGATTTTTAGCATATTGTCGTTAAGATATTTTTCAACGTATAGTATATGTAAATAATTAATATACAAAATTGTTTAAGAACATTGTTGACTACAGTGATTTTTACCTAAGCTTATGTTCTAGATATATTTCTCACCTATTTTCAGCGCACTCCTTTGAATTGCTTTATTTTATTAGTTCTGTTTATATTTACAAAACTCGTATATATGTTTTCCATCACTTGGTAATAATATTCTAATGTATTTCTACTTCATACATAGGCGCCTGCAACACTTTTTCCACGGGGGGAGGGGAGCAAACTCAAAAGCATGATGTACAACATTGACTGGCTTGATGGTTGCCTTTGTTAAATTAAATGACCAAGGGGGAGTGTGACCCCCCCTTGACCTTCCCTATGGGTGACCATGACTTCATATTTAATAAAATTATTGTAGAGTTCATCTAATTTAGAAATAAGAAAACATTTAAAATGTTATATTTTGTATTCATCTTACATAGGTAACATTTTTAAATCGCATGCATTTCATCCATTCTTTGTATTTTTATGTAAAACTATTCTATTTTATTCACCAATAAATAAAACTTATTGAAATATAAGTTATGAAAATGCGAATTTCAATATAAATTTCACTTGTAATACCAAATTTTGTACCAATCACTCAGCCTCCCCTGTCAAATACATACAGTTTTGAATCAATATTCATATTTCTCAAAAAGAAAAAATTGACGAAACTTAAATTTGCCGCGAATGCTACTACATAGAGTTTCGTCCAGAAAAGAGCACCAGGCGCGAAGCACCTTTAATCTCCAATCTCTAGGTGTGGTTCTTATCTTCATACTGTGACATTATTTCATTGGCCCCTAGTTGGAGGTTCGAGGTTTTTGATTTACTATTTTTATTATTTGACCTAGCTCCTAGTGTGGCAGTTTGTTGAACATTTAGAGTTTAAGCAGTTTGGGGGGTTGATGCAGATTTGAGGGTTACCTAGCAGTTTAGGAATTAAGACATTTTGTAGAAAAGCAAAGATCGCGAGTTTTATTTAATATCAACTGATTAAGGTAGGACGTTCCTAGTTCCGAATATCAAAGTTAAGTACCGAGCGGGATCTCTTACGAGATTTAGCCTTGCGATGATCATAGTCATGCAGATTAAATAATAGTTCATTTGGGACAGATGGCAGATTTTTGTAGAATTTAAGGGCTAGCTTTTTAATTTGGGCTCTAACCGTTTTTATTTTGAAGTCTTTCCTAATTACCGAGTTTCTTAAGTATCTAGGGGCTTTCCTTATAATCCTTAGGGTTTTGTTTTGTTTTGTCTCTAATAAGTCTATGGTAGTTTTACAGGCATATCCCCATACGGGTGCTGCATACAGCATTCCCGGGCGGATGACCGATTTATAAATTAGGAGTTTATTTTGATAACTAAGATTTCCGTTTCCCATCATTGGGTATAAGGCTCCTATGGTTATATACGCTTTTTTGATTATGTTCGTTACGTGCAGTTTCCAAGTTAGGTGGGAATCTATCGTTACACCTAGGTATTTAGTAGATTTTTCCGCTTTTAGGGCATGGTTGTTTACGTACAGAGGCTGCGGAGGTTTACGTTTTCTAGAGAAATAAATCCAATGACATTTATTGGGATTCAATTTTATTCGCCATTTTTCCAGCCATGTTTGGAGTATGTCTAAGTGTTGTTGTAGCTGTCTGTGCATTACAGAGACGTAAGGGTGTTTTGCAAGTATCGCGCTGTCGTCTGCATAGAGTCCCAGCTCCGTGTCTGGGGTCCTGGGGATGTCATTTAGATATATGTTAAAAAGTGTCGGTCCCAGGATGGATCCTTGCGGTATACTACTTTTAATGAGCTTGGGTGTAGATAAGTTATTTTTTACTCTGATTTGAAAGTGTCTGTTATTTAGGTATGAAATTAAAAGTTTGACAAGTGCATCAGGGACTTTTAGAGTGATCAATTGGTAAGCTAATCCACAGTGCCACACTTTATCAAAGACTTTTTGGATGTCAAGAAAAATCGCAGCTGTGGGTGTCTTATTATTAAAACCAGAAGAAATGTACTCTACCACTCTCAGCAATTGATGAATGGTGGAGTGTTTTGGCCGAAATCCAAACTGCTCCAGAATGATAACGTCATTCTCACTAAGGTGCGTGTTCAGTCTCTTAAGAGTTATTTTCTCAGTAATTTTACTAAGTGTCGGTAACAAACTGATGGGTCTGTAGTTGACTGGAATTGAGGCATCCTCACCAGGTTTATGGATCGCTATAATTATCGCTTCCTTCCATTCTTTGGGGAAATAATTTAGTTTTAGTATTTTATTTATTAAGATGGTCAAGTAAAATATTATATTTAAGGGTAGGTTTTTACCGCAATATTCCTGATTTTGTCGTGCCCTGGGCTTTTACGGTTTTTGGTAATCTCTACTATCTCTTGCGGGATGGTTGGGCCGTGACCATAGGCGCCGAGTTTTCAAAATTTCAGGGGGGGCACAATCCGATAAAGTTATATAAAAGATTTACAAAGTCGATAAAGATATAACAACTTACAAGGCCGCCTTGAAGAAAGCAAGCATATGTCAGTTAGGTGACTACAATTGGTTCGTGGTCATTTTAAGCCCCTTCTTCAGCCTTCAGGCCAAAAGAACAGTATCCGCCCTTAGCAACTACCAAGAACGAACTGCCCAACGTACGGCAGTAGTGGTTGTTAAGAGCTCATACGGTTATTTTATTCTGAAAAGGGGGGGGGGAGCTATAATGCCATCGAAGCAACTGTAGTCGCCTAACTGACATATATATGCTTTCCTTAAGGAAGTTTTGTAAGTTATTGTCTTACAAGCAGCAGTTTTGGAGTGAGATAACCGAGTGGTTAAGTCACAGGGATTGTACTCGGAGGACCCGAGTTCGGTTTTCGGCTTTGCCTCAACTGTTCCCGTGTACGAGCACGTTAAATTTGTGGGTTTGAAAGTCCTTCCGAGCGAATAGATGGCATTGTCTCGGCGGTCTAAACAGATATCTTACACCTTCGGGTAGGTTCGACGGGCTGGGTCGAAAGAAAGATATCAGCAGTTTTATTTATTGTACGATAAATATTTTTAATCTTTTTAGGCCTATTTATATTTGTAAGCTAAGAGTTGATTAGGAAAATCCATATAGTTACTATGCATCAATATTAAAATATATAGTAATTACAATGGTTTTTACTATAAGAATTAACTAGTAGCAAAGCTGTTAATTAATAAAAAAAAATCTGAACGTTAATACACGTTAACGCTTAATATCAACTCTTAACTACATATCAGGTGATTTTGACACAAATTAAAACAATGAACCCAGCAATAATACAAAAGTATCTAAATATTATTGTCTATATTTAAATATTTTTAAATTAAATATGTAAATAAATTGATCATCACTATAACCATACATTCAGCTAAATTAAAAAATCTTTAAAACAAAGCAATTTATAAAAAAATATCATAAATAATATTTTTATGCAAAATTTGGATGACATGTTGGTTGACAATTCTTATCACAACTAAAACTTTAATATTTTTATCAGGGGGGTGGGCTGAGTATACCTAGTGTGTGTGTGTGTGGGGGGGGGACTAAGCTCCCTCTGGCCCTTGCCTGACTACGGTGCTGCGTCAAACGTCCAGTGCTCACAAGGAATTTACCCGCGGGGTTTGCAGCTTCAAACGGAATGGATGCCACCTGTAAAGACAGCACTGATATATAGAATCCAGGAGTAATTACAAATGAGATCTCTTTAGGTAGACAAAATAAGTCATCTCTACTTCGTGGTAATCGTTTATAGTTATTACTGGAGGGAAACAGCTATTTTTTGGAAATGCCAATAACATGGCTGTAAATATTCCATTTCTCTTTGAATTATGTGGTCAGTCGAAAAAGTTCTGGTAACCAGGTGTTTTTGTCATTAGCGTAAACATGTTTTCTGGGAGTAAAGATCAGCTTGGTTTGTGTGCGAGATAGTTCAGGGAGCCGTGGTAAGGAAAATGTGAGCAAGACGGAACTGAAACGTGACATTTACATTGATAGGATTTTCTTTCAATTATTTTTATGTTTAAAAAACTTCATTTTTTGGTATTTAGTAAAATATGAAGTTAGAAAAAAATCTTGAAATTTCCCAGAGGGGGCAAAGCCCCCTCTGGAAAAGTTCAGCGGGGGCTCGTGCCCCTCTGCCCCCCGTAGTCGGCGCCTATGGCCGTGACCGGGGAGTTCCTGAAATTGTTTAGAGTTTGCCTAACCATTCTTAGGGTGTCCTGACACATTAGATCGTGGGTGGTTTGGTTCAAATTGCTTTTCGTAATGCCTAGCAAGCGCCTCTGCCTTTTCTTCGTCTGAGTACGCGATATTAGCTCCATCTACTAGTGGCGGGAGTTTTTGAGGTTTTCTGAGTCTTTTAGCGAATTGCCAGAGCGATACGTCTTCCTGGGTAAGGGTTTCGATTAATTCTTTATACTGTTGCTGCTTTTCTGCGACAATTTTTTCACTGACTTTACACGTGAGTCTATTTCTCTGTTAGCCTACCATGTCTTACGCATTGACATGGTGGGAAAGTGTTGGCATTTTTGGTGACTCACGATGTGTTGTGGCGAATGCTAAACAAAAACTCCGCTAACCGAAACAACGTATACCCTACCGGCCACGTCAATCGCAGCATCATTGTCAGTAGTGATTCCTTGTTGGTCAAATCTGAGTGGGTCTGGTGCTATTTATCCGCTCGTATGGTGGATGGTGTCTACAAAGTGTATGGCGGTAGCAACCGTTGCTAGGGAGAATGTGACGTTAGTTCAAATCATCTATTTCATTTCCCCTCCTACCCATCAAGACAAAAATAATCTTCAAGTTCCATGTTCTGTGTCAATCGAACAAGGTACGGTAGTAATCGAATCTTTTTTTCCAAGTTGTTTTGATTGCGCAATACTTTGAATCAAAATGAGACTCTGGTGAAAGTTTATGTTATAATTTCTTAAAGGTCAAGCTTGTATTAAAAATTAAAATGAGTAATAACGGTAATAGTAAAAAATCTGCGAGGAAATCTACTTTTGATGTTTATGTGGGACATGTACCTAAAGATATTCAAGAGGTAATATTCCACGTGTGTTATAGATTGTATTTTTTTCATTTTGTGAAAATATCCTTCGTTTTAGATTACTCCTTTGTTTTAATAAAAATTCATTATTTATCTTATTATGGAATGAATTTTGTTAAGTAGCAGTTTTCCGTCTAAAAGTTATAGTTTTGACAAACCGATTGTGTTTCATATCCCATAGTTTTCAAAAGAATGTAAAGAGTATCTTATGAAAAATTTTACATTGTTACTTTTCACAACATATTTCATTATAAAAATTAAGATTGACATATGTTTTTGTGTGTGTATTATTTATAGATTTACCGGTAGCTCCTAGAATGAGGAGGATAAGTTGGCAAATTAAAAAAAATATATATGCAAATTTAATTGTTTTTACGGATTGTTTTATTAAAACATACTTTTAATTTATCAGATTGATTGGCTTGTTTTATCTCTTTACGGTTATTTTTTGCACATGAATGCTAATTTTTAATTTCCCCAAACTCAAAATCTTTATAATTTAAAAGTCTGTTTTAGGAGAAAAGTCATTAAAATACATTCAGGGTGTAATTCGTAAAAAAAGATTTGTACGTTGGTTTTTGAAAACTCTGCAATATTGTGGCTTGACAGAAGCATAACAAAAACTTGAATTTGATTCACTGAAAGCAACAGCTGTAATTTTTAAAAGAAATACTTCAGGTTTTGCATTATATTAACATTCTATGAGCCAGAGTTTGACTCTGGTAAAAAAATTTTGAGTCAGTTGAAACAATTTTAAGCTCAACTATATCAAATTCTAATTCATGTTCTTGGAATGTATTTCTGATGAAAATCATTGCTTTTATAATGTTACCTTCAAAATATATCACTATTTCATTAATATGTTTGAAAGCTAATATCCCAGCATAAAAACATGACAATAAAGTATCATTAGAAGCAAACCCATTAAAAAAAATAGAATATACTAGCCGTATACCCGTTGAAAATCAACAGTCTCGCAATAAGGAGAAAATATTGGAAAACTAAATTTTCGCACTTCTTCTTCTGTTTGTATTGTGTTTTTTATCAGATGATTGGCCCATATACCAAATATCAAGCCTCTATCACATTTAAAAGGAAGCGTGCCTCATTTATTCAAAAAATCGAACATATTAGTGTGCGCACCCCTTAAAGTAGCAAATATTGGAAATCTGAAATTTCACACTTTCTTCCTTCCGGCCACACATTAAACTGCCGTAAGCCCTAGGGTTGGCTGTGTGGTCTGGGCCTTCGACACTTTCTTCCTTTCAAACTATCTACCCTTACACCAAATTTGATATCTCTATCTCATTTCGAAGCATGGTTTTTTATCAATTCTCTTTTTGAACGTTTCGAACAAATAGATAGAGAGACATCGGCACCCCCTACAATAGCAAATGTTGGAAGACTAAAATTGCACACTTTCTTCCTTTCCAACTTTTTACCCGTACACCAAATTTGAAGTCTCTATCTCATCGTGAAGCATGCTTTTCTAGCATTTCATCTTTCGAATGCTTTTGTGTGGAGTACCCACCCCTTTAATTATACATTTTTTAAAAACTCTATTCTTTTTGTGATTTCTATGAGATGTTTCGCCCATATACCAAATATAAAGCCTCTATCACGTTTTTAAAGGAGCGTTTCTCCTTTATTCCGAAAATCGAACATTTTGGTGTGCGGCACCCCCTAAAGTAGAAAATATTGGTAAACTGAAATTGTACACTTTCGCCCTTTCAAACTATCTATCCTTACACCAAATATGATATCTCTATCTCATTCCAAAGCATGGTTTTCTTTATCAATTGACTTTTCGAACGTTTTACTCTGGAGCACCCCCTTAAACAAACATTTTTGAAAAACTGTATTCGTCTTGGGCGTTTTCGTCAAATTATTAGCCCATATACCAAATTTTAAGCCTCTATCAAATTTTAAAGGCGTATTTTCTCTTTTATTCGGTAAATCGAACGTTTTGGTGTGTGACACCCCCTTAATTAGAAAATATTGGAAATCTGAAATTGTACACTTTCTTCCTTTCGAACGATTTACCCATACACCGAATTTGAAGTCTATCTCATCGCAAAGCATGCTTTCCTATCATTTCACTTTTCGAACGTTTTGGTGTGCGGCACCCCCTTAAGTAGAAAATATTGGAAATCTGAAATTCCACACTTTATTTGTTTCATACGGTTTACCCATACTCCAAACTTGAAGTCTCAATCTCATCGCAAAGCATGCTCTCCTATCATATCACTTTTCGAACGTTTTGGTGTGCTGCACCCCCCCCTTAAGGATAAAATATTGGAAATCTGAAATTGCACACTTTTTTCCTTTCGAGTGATTTACCCATATACCAAATTTGAAGTTTCTATCTCATCGCAAAGCATGCTTTCCCGTCATTTCACTTTTCGAACGTTTTGGTGTGGGGCACCCCCTCTATAGAACGTTTCCAAAAAATTCGATTTTTCCGGGGGGTTTTATCGAACGACCGAGCCGTGTACCAAATTGCAAGTCTCTATCTATTCGGGAAGTGCCTAAAAAAAGCGTGACAGACAGACAGACAGACAGACGGACACTTGGCAATTAGTATATATAGATTTAAAAATAAAATGAAATGTTTGTTTAAATGTAAATTTTCACAATATTGCTAAATGGCCTTTAATAAATTACTAACTAATAAATGAAATACATTAAAAACTCATAAATATGTTAATTTTTTTTTGCTTGGATCAATTTTTGACTCACAATAGATAGCCATTTTCACCTAAGTATAGAAGTTCATTGAAAATATCTTTGATTCAGGAATTGAATCAAAATTCTTTGAAGAATCCTTTGAATCCTTTGAAGATTTGTATATTTTCCCAGAGGTAAAAAAAATTGGATTTTCCTGAGAAAATGCAAAGTTGACTGTTGTGGTTAAGTATTTAGAGAGGTCAATCAGAAGGTTTATTATATTTGGTATCCAAATTTTGATAGATTTCATTTCTATCTTTCAAATGTCATGATGGAGCTATTTTTTTCTTTGCGCCTTTTCCAACAAATTGGTAATAAATATGTGTAGCAGCGTGAATTTTGTGTGGAACAATGTGATTGAAGGTGTGGCCATGTAAGCTATTACAGTTTTTGGGGGGATATAAAAAATGGGGAGTATTTTTTTTTTATAAAAATTGGATTCCTGAAACAACACAGAAAGAAAATGTGTATTTCACTTACTTGTTAATAGCAAAGTTCCATAACGTCAAACACATGTTCTAGTTCTTTAATTTTCTTAAACTAGCTGCTGTCGCTGGATGGAAAAGACATGATTCTTTTGAAATACAACATAATCTCATCAATATTCGGGAACAAACATGCATATGCGTAATTTTGCAAGATAATATCATTAAAATGTTCATAAATAAAGTGTTTTTTATAAGTTAAAATCATATTTCTTAAGTTTCATCAATTTACTTCTATTTATGTTTAGTTTTTACCCACTTTTAGGAGACCCGGCCACACACTTAATTGCCGTACACCCTTGGGTTGGCTGTGTGGTCTGGGCCTTTCACTTTTAGGAGATGAAAGCTCAATTCATCACTAGAGAAAGGATGGCAAATTTGTATTTTTATGAAGTCAAAACTATATTTAAAATAGTATTAAAAATATGCCCAGGGTTCATGACTTCAACTTAAATCATAATTTAAATAATGATTTAAATCAATTAAAAAATTTATTTATTTTATTCAAGTATTATACATGCAAAAACCCTTCCCTCAAATTATTTGTTTATTCTAATTAATTTAAGCAATATGTATTCACAAAATAAAATGGTATCACACACGAACAGATAGACATCTTTATTATGTATTAGAAAGTATATCTGACATTACCTGGAATTTAAAGCAGGGATTAATTGTTATTCATTCAATTTTACATAGGGCACAGTTGTAGTCCACTGATAGAATAATACCATATTTAGAAAATTAAAATCATATTTTAAATTCACAAAGTTAGGAAATCAATAAATAAAACCCTCTAGAGTAAAGATAGATATCTACCATTTTATCTTTATCCTGAAATGCGATAAAACCCAAATAAATCAATGTTTTACGTAGCAACAGACAGGTTGTATTGGTTTTTGTAATTCCCACTGCATGGCAAAATTAGCAATTGGTGAAACAGTGAAATATTTTTGCATGTGGTATTGAAAATCTAAATTTTTATGGTTTCGTTGAAATTAACAGAAAATAGAGCAATTAAAAATGTTTTTTGTTAGAATGTGAAGATATACACCCATATTTTTGACAAACTACAGAATTGTGCCGGCCTTCTTTTTTTGGATGTGGAAAAATGAGAAAATAAAATATATTTTGAGGTATTTTAAAATAAATAAATATGAAGCAGGAATTATCCTATACATTCAATTCAAAGATCATTGGAAAGAACGATCTTTGAATTGACCTATCCTTGGTGTCAAGATGAAAACTCTGTTATAATATTTTTGATTCCCAGGGAATCGATTTATGTAAAAATCATTTAAAATTGTGCTTCATAAAATAACTGAAAAATTAATTGGAATTAAAGAAATAACAAATTTGATGAGGTCTGTTGTACTGGGAGTTCAGCTAACCCAGTACCAAATTTCCTGGCTGTCCAAAGCTTAGATTTTCTGTTTTAGTAGGCAAACAGACTTTTTTTATTATATAAGGAAATGTATAAAATGGTACATTAACATTACTGCCTCTTAACAAAGTAAAATAAGATTAGAAAGATTTTTGATAATATAAAATAATAATTAGCATGGATAAGCATATGACTTGCAAATCTCACTAAACAGTAAAGTATTGGTTAATATTTTCATTTTAACAGTGTAAAAGCTAAATGAAGAATAAAACTCAGCAGTTTTTTTATTTGTATATGTTAGTTGATATGTAATAATTTCTGATTTGCATTTCAGGATACAATAACAAATGTATTTTCTCCCTATGGTGAAGTTTCAGATGTTCTGTGTCGTTACGGCGATCAATATGAATATGGTTATGCGTAAGTACATTATTGTTAAAATATATTCCTGTATTATTTATACACAATATGTAATTAATTATGTAGATTATGGGGGTAGGACAAAGGTTAGCCTCTTTTAGAGTACACTTCTGTTGAAACTGTTTTTGATACTATAGAGTAGGGGTTCTTAATCCCAAAAATGGGTCGCGGGATAGGTTACCTCACTATTGCTGTAACAGATAAACAAAATTATTGATGGCCTATCAACCATTTCTGGTCTGCATGAAGAAACTTTGTATCATAGTTTTTGAACAGAGACTCTGTTTTAGACAAAATTGATAAAGGGAAACCATATATTCAGAGTAACAATATGAAGTATTACTACTGTTTTTGGTTATGTATTTATATGAAGCTGGTTTTTCTGCACTTACTGTCATGAAAACTGATTGATAGTTGATTACAACCAAAATATGACTTGAACTTGAAATGCAGACTTTCAAAGACATTATGATAGTTTGAAGCAGGGTTCCCATTTCAGCGCGAACCCGCGAGATTCTCGCGCAATCCATGAAAAATCTCGCGTAAAAATTTAGACTGCGCGAGAATTTCTCTCTCTCCAGTTCCGGCCTAAAGTTATTTTTTCCTTCAAATTGGATACCGAGAAATCCGATGCGATGCCCGATCGGGCATCGGCCGAAGCAATCGGGCCGATTGCTTCGCGACCGCAAATCGCGATCAGTTGCCTCGTTGTTGCGAATCGCGGGCCGATTGCCGAGCGGTCACGGACCGCGATTTCGTAGCTACGTCTGAATCGCAGTCAATCGCAATTTGGGTACACTAAAGCACTAAGTGTTTCTAATTAGAGAGATATTTTATAGAAAACTATAAGTGTCCCCTCAGCTTGCGCGGGTGGCAAATTCGATCAAATAAAATTTTGCTTTTTTTTTATAGGATTCTTTCACGGATTTGAATTATGCTCTTTCCGCGTACTTCCCGCATTTTTTGTGTTTTGCTCGAGAAATTTTCTTCTTTCCGCAGACGAAAATCCTTTCCCCCGTACACAGTATGTCTACAGGTTACAAAAATCCCGAAAATGTCGTGAAATTGGCCATATATGCCCAAAAAATGATACAAAATTTGAACAAAGCAACGAATTTTTTATCAGAGACATTCCTTTCTTATATGATCTGAAAATCTGTTTCTCCGCGATTGCGAAAACGGCGTTCGCATACGGCGATTCCCACATTTTCTGAGGAGAGATGACCAATGAATATCTTTATGCCATTTTCACAATATATTTGCATCGACTGAATTTTTTTATAATTATGTCGTTTAATATACAAATAATAAAAACCAAACCATTTTTCTACCGTATTATTAATAAAATGAAAGGTTATTTTGCAGCAGCATCACGAAAATCTGCATTTGTATGCTATCCTCGGCATACCCCGTTTAATTTGAAAAATATTTCCCACTTTTCCAATCTGTTTGCATCGACTACAGTGTTTGTAATTGTTTCGCGTTTCATACAGAAAAATTATTTTACAAACGTATTATTTATGAAATAAAGGGCTATTTTGAAAACAAAAAGAAAAAAGTCGAGTCAAACAAAATGGCTAAAATCACATGACTGGCTTGAGATTCAACAAAAGGACGATGCAATCCTTATGTTCTGCAAGTTTTGCAAAAAAAAAAAAAATTCAATTTTCAAACATAAAGTCAAATTTATTACCTAATTCTATTTGCCTAGTGAATTAGTTTTCGGCGATCAAAAATCGTTAAAGTTTTTAATTGCTATTGCTGCATGCAAATTGATCATAGTATGATTTGAAAAATCAAAATATAAAGTAAATACAGTCGGCCCTCGACTTTTGCAGTTTACAGACAAAAAAATCGTAAATTCGCATGTGAGTCATTTTACATAAAATAACCCAAGTAGACGTTTTTATGTCAGCAAATAAAATCATAAAGTAAGCATGGGGGAAGTCAGGAATTTGAGTATTTTTGCTAACAAGTGTGGGGGGGGGGAGCTATGAAATTACCAAAAATGTGCTTACTTAATACTTAAACGACTCCTAATTAATTTTTAAAAAGAATGTTAGTAAGAATGTTAAAAGAATGTTAGTTTTAAGATTTAAAAAATTTAAATGTCGAAGAATATGAGTTATAGTTAATGCTTTCTTTTTTATTACTTTCTAAATTAGCATGTTAAAAAAAAATGAAATTTTAAGTGTCTCTCCTTATAACAGAAATTCTCTCCCAAAATTTTTTGGAAGGAGAGAAATTCTCCCCCTCTTTTCCTGACTTAGTGGGAACCCTGGTTTGAAGAGTTGTTAGCACTCATGTAAAGTAATATTAAGTATTATTTGTTGTAACTAAACACAAGTAGACATGGTACAATTCCACAGAAGCGCGGGTTTTCACTTTTTTGCACTGATTTCTACCATTCCTGAGATTGATGCAAATTTGTAATAAAATTTTGCAGGGAAGGGGGGTATTTGTAAGCAATGAATCCAAACCGAGACCAGTGAAGTGACAAATATAATCATTACCTCGACCTCCCCAGGCAGCAGTGCCGGATACCATATCACTATGAGAGAATTTTAGAGGAAAACCAGAGATGCCAATTATTACGAATTCTCCATAGCTACAGGAAGCATCATACTATGAATTATAGAATTTGCATAGTTTCCTACAGAAAATTGCATTGTGTCTAGGCCAATGTAAATTTACAGTCGTATGCACGTGCACTGTAATGCCAATCAAATCACCAGGATAGTGGGGATTTACGGCTGTGTGTGATGTAAATTAAGGTCACGATTGCTTTTCTCATTCTAGGAGTTGATTTTGAGCTTGTGAAAGAAAAGAAAAGAATTCCTGCTCTAGAGGTCGTAATTTTTGTCATGGAACCACTAAACTTACACAGTGATCCAGAAACCTATTGATAGGTTTATTGAGTAAAAAGTTCAAAAAATCTTCTCGAATGTCTTTGTTTGAATAAAATATTCTTAATGGTTGCTTGTTAAGTTCTGATAGAGACATTTTGACATTTATTTGTAAGAAATTTATGCCAACTGTATAGTTGTTGACTTTTCTGGATTTTCGATTTTTGTGGTCTTCTGTTTTTTCCACTCGGCATATTCTGTATAGAAATACTTTATTTACATATATGTAAAATTTATGCAGCCATCTTGTTAAATTTATGTAGTTGTTTCAAAAATGAAATAGTATCCTAAGACAATTGCATTGCAAATTATATTCCGCCAATCAAAAGAAAAAATGGGACATTGGAAGATCTACAGATTTTTGATTCTCCTTATTAGTTGACAGCTATGTAAGTTCATATTTTTACATATTTATTATTAATATTTTTGTATAATTCTTTTGTTATATAGGATTGTGAAGTTTAAATATCAGCAAGATGCCGACCGAGTTCTTAAGGAAGTTGACAAAGTCTCTGTCAATGGCTATGAAATGGAAGTTCGAAATGGGAAAAGAAGCAGCCATAGGTATTTTTCACATAATTTAACTTTTAGTTTTTAATATCTATTTAAATGTTATTTAGATGATCACTTTGGGAGTTACATAGATATATAATATCTATCGTAACTACTTTGTTGAGTGTGAGATATTTAGATAGTTTTTGAATAGGATATGTTTTTGTTTTTTGTTAAAAACATTTTTTTTTAATCATTCTATCTTTCACAAGTGCAAGATAATTCTTTTCTTATGACATGAAAAAAATACATACACACATATATATATATATTTATATAAATATATATATAATATTAAAATAGTAAATCCAATGGTAGAATGGAAGAAGTAACTCATAATGCATTATCTTATATGTATATATATATAATAATAATGATAAGAAAGCTAATATTTAGAAAATGGAAATTGTTATACCCTAGTTCAATAACATTAAGGAGGTTAAATGGTATCCTTCAAAGAGGATTAGAAATTTAATATCTAAAAAAAAAAAGAAAATGATACCAAAGAATTAAAATTGATCTTAATTTTAAACTAAAAGGTGATATAATTAGTTAAACTTGGGAATAAATTAACAGTTTGCAAAAGTGATGCATACAATCTAAGCATGTGTCAAAGGAATGGTAAATTGCTGGAGACCCAGAATATTAAGATGACAAAAATTAATGAAGAAAAGATATAAATTGAATAGATGAAATTAGATCAAACCTTTGTAGATGCTACTTATCAAGGATCTTTACATCCACAAAGGTGCTAAATGTGTTTTGGGTGATGTCTGTCTGTGTTATCTGTAGTAAAAAATCTAAATGTCGTATAGCAATGAAATTTAGTACACGGGTACTTCAAAGCCTGGAACAATATGCTTTGTTGAGATTTTTTTAAATTTTGAATTAGTTTGAGTTATTTTATGTTTTAGCTCAATTATGAGCAATTTTCACACAAATTGGTTCCTTAGTGGCTGAAAATATTATCACATAGTCTCCATCTTAAGTCCACCTGAAAGATCGAAAATTTTTCTTTTGAACAAACTTTGAATGGAATCTCTACCATTAATAGACAAAATTTTGTGATGTTTTATAATATATATGTTTTTTGCATGTTTAAAATGTCTGATTTTTATATTGCAAAATAAAATAGACTGATAAAATCCATCTTCATAATTTACCAGATGTTTCTTTGAATATCATACACTGCTCAAATATTTGAGTTATTTTATGTTTTAGCTCAATTATGAGCAATTTTCACACAAATTGGTTCCTTAGTGGCTGAAAATATTATCACATAGTCTCCATCTTAAGTCCACCTGAAAGATCGAAAATTTTTCTTTTGAACAAACTTTGAATGGAATCTCTACCATTAATAGACAAAATTTTGTGATGTTTTATAATATATATGTTTTTTGCATGTTTAAAATGTCTGATTTTTATATTGCAAAATAAAATAGACTGATAAAATCCATCTTCATAATTTACCAGATGTTTCTTTGAATATCATACACTGCTCAAATACAAAAATTCTGTTTCTGCTGTATTCTGTTCATTAATTATGAATTTTTATGTAAGACATCATAAATTTTCAAAAGAATTCTAACAGCGTACGAGGTGAGAGATAAACAGGTTTTTCCCCCCATTCCATGTTTTTTTCTCTTGCCTTAGAACGGGGTTAAGATGGGATTTAAGAGCCTTAGGGTCAAGAGTTTGTATTTTTGACATTAGCAAAACTGACATCATCTTTATTTAGATTGCAAGTTGGTACTAGAATTGAAAATATCAGCGTGTGCAAGAATTTTCATTTAGGAAACGTTCTGTTTATTTTAATCGAAAGAGCTTATATAGTGAATCTAAAAAGCATATAAGGTGTATCAAAAGAGCATATTAAAAGCATATTATACCTAAACAGAGGTTGAAGTGCGTATTTGGAGTGAATCAAAGGAGCTTATTTATAGTATATCAAAAGAGCTTATTTAGAGCTTATCAAAAGAACTTGTTTAGGGCATATCAAAAGAACTTATTTAGGGCAAATCAAAAAAATTTATTTAGGATATATCAGAAGAACATTAGGGTGCATCAAAAGAATTTATTTAGGGCATATCAAAAGAGCTTACTTGATGTGTATCAAAAGAGCTTATTTAGGGCATATCAAAGAGATTAATTACATTCCCACCCTCAGAGGGTAAAAGAAGTATTTGGGGCGAATCAAAGGAGCTTATTTATGGCATATTAAAAGAGATTATTTAGGGCATATCAAAAAACTTATTTAAGGTATATCAAGATCAGGGTGGATAAAAATCATGATTTTTTTAAAAAAATCAAAAAAATCTGATTTTTTTTTATTTAAATCAGATTTTTTTTATTTAAATCGGATTTTTTTTATTTAAATCAGATTTTTTTTATTTATATTAGCCTTTTTCAAAATCAATTTTTTATATTTTTCAGATCAGAAGGTAGGTTAGACTATATTAATGTACTGTATAATTTAAAAACATTTAATATATTGAATATATATTAATATAAGATTAAAAAATATATGCAAGGGTTAAAAAAAACCAAAGACTTTTTAGATAAATAGGTTTTTTTAATTGGGTTATTTTATTCAATTTATAAATCTAGGCTATATTAATTATATGGAACTATTATGTGGTTTTTGAATTGAATATCTTTATTTGAATTTATATTAATAAAGAGCTATGATATCTCAATCTATCAGGTTTGATATTATGAAGGACTTGAAAAAAAGGGAAGGGATTATGACAAGCTTATTAAAAAGTCAAGATTTAGAGGCCGATTTAAGACACACGCATATGGGAAATGTTATGATTATACCCCCCCCCCCCTCCAATTTTGAAGGACATAGAAGCTATGGTTACATATCAAAAATGTACAGCAAATGAAGTTTTATCGTTTCTCAGTCAGGCACTTCGAATTTTACAGATGAGGATTATGATTCGTTAATGTGGAAATAAAGTGTTTTATATTCTTATCAGAGGTGGAGCTACAAATTTTCTAAAAGTTTTTTTTTCTACTGTGTTCAAGAGCAAAAAGTACCAAAAAGCCTTAGTTTTTGTACTATATAGGTTGTGGACTATCGAATTGAAGAGAGGGAGGGACAAAGGGGATAATGCCCAGGGGCCCTATGATCCTAAGAGACCTCAAAGTGATTTTTTAAGTCCTTAAAAATTAGGTGAGGGTAGGGATTGGTGTGGGAGCCCAATCTGCTAAACTGCTTAAGGGCCGGTCAATCCTATTCCCAACATTGTTTCCTATATTGGTATGCGCCAGCAAAAATCACAAAAAAAGGAAGAAACCAAATTTTCTTATTTCTATGGTAAAAATTATTACAGCACATATAGATAACATTTCAAAAGGTATTTTAAATTTTTGTAGCTTGAAATATGCATGTAAAAACTGTATCGCAACCACTGATCCCAATAAATCATCACAAGAACAATTAAAATGTTAAATATTATCTAGCTATGTTTTTAGATAACTGACAGAAAATCTACATAATTCTAGATATATTGTGAGTGATTTTTAGCTATAAAATTAGAAAATAGGTTGGCAACATTGGTCAGTTGTCATTGTTATTTGATTTTATATCCCAAGCTATGAATAGTGTTATCTCCACTGACTGAGAGTTAAGGAAAGGATTTCAGTTTTTTTTTATATACTCTAAAGGTGTCTTGATGTGGAATTATATTATTTTAAACATTTATTCTGTTTCAGGTTATTTTAGCATAAAAATACAAAAAAAAAAAAAAAAAAACTTCAAGAAATGACAAAATTAAAAAATGATTTTAATCAATGATTTTTTTTTAAAAAATCAAGTGATTTAAATCATGATTTAAATCAGGCCGATTTAAATCAAACAACCCTGATCAAGATAGCTTAAGAGCTTATTTAGGGCGTATCAAATGAGCTTATACTCCTGCTTAGAGGGCAAAAGGTGCTTTGAGAACATAATATGCTGTCCCGTTAAGGCATAGCATTGGGTGTGCCAGTGCCGGGACCAAGGTATATTACTTACTCGAACAGGGGTCGGCAAACTACATCCCGCTGCCAATTTCAATCCGGCTCGCAAGCTAACAATGAATTTACATCTTTAAACTAAAAAATTCAAAATTATATGCTATAACAATGGCCTATAGACGAGTTGCGAGATATGACCGTATGTGGTTCTGTTATAGCTTCGTATTCCACTGTGACACTATGCAGTTATAAATTCGGAAGTGTGTGCGGTGATATGTGTAATACTGTTCTGCAATATTTTGTTCTCATTTTATTACCCACTGATATCCATCATATCACTGTCCAAAACTATAAAGAAGAGAAAAGTGGACTATGAATGTCATGCTTTAAAAGCAGAGTGGAGTGTGAATTATTTTATTATTGAATTAAATGACAAAGTATTATGTTTGTTATGCAATGACATAATATCTGTACTAAAAGAGTACAATATACATCGTCATTACATGACTTTACAATTCACAGGAAAACGATAGGAAAAATTGGAAAGTTTAAAATTGAATAATGCATCATAACATAATTTGTTCGTGAAAATGATAAATCAAAATGAGACTGCAATTAAAGTCAGTTTGCGAGTAGCTCATTTATTTGCCAAAAAAGTAAAGCCATTTACCGACTGTGAATTAATTAAGTCATGTTTGCTTGCAGCAGCCATAGAAATGTGTCCAGAGAAAATGGATTTATTTAAATCTTTCAGCCTTTTGGCAAGAACAACTGCTAGAAGAGTTGAGCACATTGGGAACAGCATCGAAATCAATTGACATACAAGGCAAATAATTTCGAGTGGTTTTCCTTGACTCTGACGAGTCTACAGACATTACTGATACTGCTCAGTTGCTGCTGTTCATTGGAAGAGTCAATGCTGAGTTTGAAGTGACGGAGGAATTAGCTTCTATGAATAGTCTGCATCGAACCAATACAGGTGAAAACATCTTTAATAAAGTTGAGAAAATGCTAACAAAGTACAACCTAAAATGAAATCAGTTAAAATGTGTCACAACTGATTGTGGTAAAAATATGTGTGAAACAGGGAAAGGCTTAGTTGAAAAAATTAATGAGGCATGTGAACATGCAAGGTGTTCAAAACCTCTGATCATTCATTCTATTATTCACCAACAGGTATTTTGTGGGAAACACCTCAATCTATTATGTGTTATTGAACCAGTTGTGTCAACTGTTAGCTTTATTTGCTCTTGTGGACTTAACCATCGTCAGTTACATGATCTTTTATTAAAAATTGAAGACTAATATCCTGACTTGCCCTACCATGCAGCAAGTTTGATGGCTTAGCACTGGCAAGGTTTTATTGAGATTTTTTGAACTCAGAGATGTGATTTAAATATTTCTCAATGAGAAAAACCGCCCTCAATCACTGTATTGAATACTGAATGGCTTTGGAAATTAGCTGTAGTTGCAGATATTGTAGGATTTCTTAATGGATTCAACTTAAAACTGCAGGGAAGATCAGTGATCATATGTGAAACTTATACTGTAATAAAGTCATTTTACCAACAATTGGCATTGATTGAGTCACAGATCATGTCAAACTGCTTTGTGCATTTTTCATACTGTGGGAAGTTTGAAAATGAAGCGAGATCTCCATTGCCACAAAAATTTGTAGTGGATATATTTTTTGAACTCAAATTATAGTTTCAACGGCATTTTTCGGATCTTGATGCAAATGTAGAAGACATTTTCATTTTTCA
The DNA here is from genome assembly GCA_951213105.1 of Amaurobius ferox. NCBI lineage: Eukaryota > Metazoa > Arthropoda > Arachnida > Araneae > Amaurobiidae > Amaurobius > Amaurobius ferox. The sequence continues at coordinate 59,013,197 of OX578153.1, forward strand.
AAATCCACTTGACTGTACAATTGAGAAGCTTCCACCTAACCTTCAATTGGAAATTATTATTTTGTAGTGATGATACTCTAAAAGTCAACTTCAAAGAAAAGACACTAATATGTTTCTATAAATGTCTTCCAGGCTCCTATATAGATATTTATAGAAATATATACCTAAAGGAAAAGTACCAAAATTTCATACATCAAATCACAATCATTTTTCCATTCCTATTCTGAATACTCATGGATATTTAGTGATTTCGCATATTTTGAATCTTTGGATCCTGGTAAAAATTAGCTCTTAAGTGTATAAAATAAGTGTACAATGTCTTAATCCAACTATTCTGATTAGGTAATTTTATTATTTTTCTCTTTAATTTTATACATTTTGTTCGGTTTTAATATTTTGGAATGTATTGTAGTGTTGAAAATGGTGATGGACCTGTCCATGGCAAATCAGTATCTTTTATGGAACCAGTGCGGGACATGCTTCCTATGAGAGGTATAATATTTATGAATTTTCACATTAATAAAAAAACACTGTTTTTTCATTCATATCTTTTTTTTTTACAATTTTTATATATTAATTCAGGTCATCATTTATGAATTAACTGCTGGTGCATGGGCAAGCACTAAGATACTGTTTTATTACTAATGTTTCCCCTAGGTATTTTTACAAAAATACCTGTCCATTTTTGGCTCCCCTCTGTTCTTACCTATTTACCCCCCATGGCTTGCCTATTGACCTAATGCCTTGCTGGATTTCTGAGTGCTGTCAATTTTGCTATATGTAATTTGCTATATGTAATTTTGCTATATGTTGCTTAAGTAATGCCTTGCTGGATTTCTGAGTGCGTTGTTGCTATATGTAATTATGTATTGATTTTTGCGTTGTTGCTATATGTAATTTTGCTATATGTTGCTTAAGTAATGCCTTGCTGGATTTCTGAGTGCTGTCAATTTTGCTATATACTATAAAGTTTTTGTATAAAATTCATGGTAAAATCCAAAACTATCCTTAAAAATTTTTTGAGGTGGAAGCCTCTCATCTCATTGAGTTTTAAATAATTTATCAGTCATTTGGCAATATTTGGCCATCTCCCGATTTAAATGTTTTTTTTTTTTTTAATTTGCCAATTTTTGACATTTGCAGTCTGTACAAAGGTCAATTTTAGAGTCATCCTTAAGCCATTTCAGGACAATTCAGAAAAGTATTATGGCTACATGTTTTTGGTTCAAAAATGTAAAATGATCAATGCAATTTGTTCATATTTAATTTTTTTTTTTTTTTTTTTGTATTTTACCTTGCTTTGCTTTTTGTATTTTACCTTGCATTTTTACCTTGCTTTGCAGATTAAGAATATGTTTATAGAATATATTTTTGATTGTTTTAAAAATGTTGGCTGCCTAAAGTAAAAAGTGAATGAAATATTTTATTAGAATTAGAAATTAAAAAAATATGACCTTGAAAATTATTAAAAAATATTTGAAATTTTGAGAATTATCAGATATTTAAAAATTTAGCAGCATAATTGTTTTATACCAAATACAATGTTATAAATGTTTTTCAGAAAATTTCGATGTTCTATCCTTAGCATATTTTAAAGCACTAAAATCACTGAACATATAAACAAAAATTATAAAATGTTAATTATGTAAAAATATAAAAATTTTCAGAACAGAAAATATTAAAAATAGCTATTAAAAAATTTAGAGATATTGAAAAAAAAAGTTAGGTAATAATGGATTAAATCAAAAATTGCTAATAAAAAAGAAAAATAAATAAATAAAATTATTGTATATATTTTACTGCATCTTTTAACAAAATTGGTAAAATTGCAAATTTGTTTTTAGAGAAGTTTAAAAAATTAGGAAAAAACTTGAATGGTTTTAATATACTCCTACTAACACATTAGTTCCACATCATAATAACAATAAAAATTAATAGACCAATCCTTTTTTTTTTTTTTTTATAACATTGCAGCAGTTAATATGTTAGAAGTTCTTCATTTTGGCAACATTTAAAATGTGCACACACTCTGGTTCTAGTTCAATAGTTATTTATTGAACTTAAATGAACATGAGACTCCTTAACTCCTTCACTCCTACTATTCTGCTATCTATATATACTAATTGCCAACTGCCTATCTTGTCTGTCCGTCACGCTTTTTTAGGCACTTCCCGAATAGATAGTCTTGCAATTTGGTACACGGCTTGGTCGTTCGTTAAAACCCCCTGGAAAAATCGAATTTTTCGAAACCGTTTCAGGGGGTGCTCAATACGCTCAAAAAGTGAAATGATAGGAAAGCATGCTTTGTGATGAGATAGAGGCTTCAAATTTGGTGTATGGGTAAATCGTTCGAAAGGAAGAAAGTGCGCAATTTCAGATTTCCAATATTTTCTACTTAAGGGGGGTGCCGCACACCAAAATGTTCGATTTGCTGAATAAATGAGAAAAGGCTCCTTTAAAATTTGATAGAGGCTTGAAATTTGGTATAAGGGCTAATCATTTGACGAAAACACCCAAGACGAATATAGTTCTTCAAAAATGTTCGTTTAAGGGGGTGCTCTTGAGTAAAACATTCGAAAAGTGAATTGATAAAAAACCATACTTCGGAATGAGATAGATATATCAAATTTGGTATAAGGGTAGATAGTTTGGAAGGAAGAAAGTGTCCAATTTCAGTTTACCAATATTTTCTACTTTAAGGGGTGCCACACACCAAAATGTTCGATTTTCTTAATAAAGGAGAAACGCCCCTTTTAAAACGTGATAAGGGCTTTATATTTGGTATATGGGCGACTCATCTGATAGAAATAACAAAAAGAATAGTTTTTCAAAAATGTATATTTAAGAGGGTAGGTACTCCACACAAAAGCATTTGAAAGGTGAAATGCTCGAAATGCATGCTTCGCGATGAGATAGAGACTTCAACTTTGGTGTCTGAGTAAAAAGTTGGAAAGGAAGAAAGTGTGCGATTTCAGTTTTCTAACATTTGCTATCGTAGGGGGTGCCACTCACTAAAATATTCGATTTGTCGAACAAATAAAAAACGCCTCCTTTATAATGTGATAGAGGCTCGAAATTTAGTATATGGGCTAACCATTTGACAAAAAGACCAATTATGAATACAGTTTGACAAAAATATTCATTAACGGGGTGCTACACAGAAAAACGTTCGAAAGGTGAAGTGATAGAAAAAACATGCTTCTTGATAAGATAGAGACTTCAAATTTGGTGTACTGGTAGATAATTCGAAAGGAAGAAAGTGTGAAATTTCTGATTTCCTATATTTGCTATTTTAAGGGGTGCCGTGCACTAATATGCTCCATTTTCCGAATAAATGAGGCACGCTTCCTTTTAAATTTGATAGATGCTTGATATTTGGCATATGGGCCAATCATCTGATTAAAAACCCAAGACAGAGTTTTTCAAAAATGTTCGTTTATGGGTGTTCTTCACAGAAAAAAGTTCGAAAGGAGAAATAATAAAATAGGGATGCCTCGGGATGAGATAGACTTTAATGTGGTGTACACGTAGATAATTCGAAAGGAAGAAATGCGCAAATTAAGTTTCCCAATATTTTCTTCTTGGGATTCTGCACACCAAAATATTCGATTTGTCGAATAAATGTGAAACGCGAATTATTAAAAAATTTATATTATTCAAGGCAGGGTTCCCACTAAGTCAGGAAAAGAGGGGGAGAATTTCTCTCCTTCCAAAAAATTTTGGGAGAGATTTTCTGTCATAAGGAGAGAAACTTAAAATTTCATTTTTTTTTACCATGCTAATTTAGAAAGTAATAAAAAAGAAAGCATTAACTATAACTCATATTCTTCATTTAAATTTTTTAATTCTTAAAACTAACATTCTTTTTAAAAATTAATTAGGAGTCGTTTAAGTATTAAGTAAGCACATTTTTGGTAATTTTATACCTCCCCCCCCCCCACACTTGTTACCAAAAATACTCAAATTCCTGACTTCCCCCATGCTTACGTTATGATTTTATTTGCTGATATAAAAGCATGGGTTATTTTAAGTAAAATGGGTCTACATGGGTTATTTTAAGTAAAATGACTCGCATGCGAATTTACGATATTTTTGTCTGTAAACTGCAAAAGTCGAGGGTCGACTGTATTTACTTTGTAATTTGATTTTTTACATCATTTTATGATCAATTTTCATGCAGGAATAGCAATTAAAACTTTAACGATTTTTGATCGCCGAAGGTGAATATCGACGAAAACTATTTCACTAGGCAAATAGAATTAGGTAATAATTTTGATTTGCCGTTTGAAAATGGATTATTTTTTTTTTTTTTTGTATTTTTTACAAAACTTGTAGAACATAAGGGTTGCATCGTCCTTTTGTTGAATCTCATGCTAGTCATGTGATTTTAGCCATTTTGTTTGAAAGTGCTAACTTTCTTCTTTTTGTTTTCAAAATAGCCCTTCATTTCATAAATAATACGTTTGTAAAATAATTTTTCTGTATAAAAAGCGAAGCAATTACAAACACTGTAGTCGATGCAAACAGATTGGAAAAGTGGGAAATATTTTTCAAATTAAACGAGGTATGCCGAGGATCGCGTACAAATGCAGATTTTCGTGATGCTGCTGCAAAATAACCCTTTATTTTATTAATAATACGGTAAAAAAATGGTTTGGTTTTTAGTCTTTGTATATTAAACGAAATAATTATTAAAAAATGCAGTCGATGCAAATATATTGTAAAAATGGCAAAATGATATTCATTGGTCATCTCTCCTCAGATACTGTGGAAATCGCTGTATGCGAGCGTCGTTTTCGCAATCGCGGAGAAACAGATTTTCAGATGTAAGAAAAGAATGTCTCTGATGAAAAATTCGTGGCTTTGTTCAAATTTTGCGACATTTTTGGGGCATATATGGCCAATTTCACGACATTTTCGGGATTTTTGTAACCTGTAGACATACTGTGTACGGGGAAAGAATTTTTGTCCGCGGAAAACACGAGAAAAACACGAAAAATGCGGGACGTACTCGGAAAGAACATAATTAAAATCTGTGAAAGAATCCTATAAAAAATAAAGCAAAATTTTATTTGATCAACTTTGCGACCCGCGCAAGCGGGGGAGACACTTATAGTTTTCTATAAAATATCTCGCTAATTAGAAACACGTAGTACTTTCAGTGTGCCCAAATCGTGATTGATTGCGATTCACACGTAGCTACGGAATCGCGGTCTGCGACCGCGCTGCAATTGGCCTGCAATTCGCAACAACGAGGTGACCGATCGCGAGTTCTGTTCGCGAAGCAATCGGTCTGATCTACCGGCTGCAGGACTGAAAGGATTCTGGAGAAAATTCGGTCGCCAGAAATGGCGATTTACTGTAATAATTTTAGTCGCCAGTGGTGACATGGACACCGCGAATCTGCATATCTAGTCATCGGATTTCTTGGTATCCAATTTGAAAGAAAAAATAATTTTAGGCTGGAACTGGAGAGAGAGAAATTCTCGCGCAGCCTAAATTTTTACGCGAGATTTTTTATGGATTTCGCGAGAATCTCGCGGGTTCGCGCTGAAATGGAACCCCTGATTCAGGGGTTGCTTATTGCGAGACTGTTGATTTTCAACGGGTATTCGACTAGTAATTATAATATTGTCACAAGCCCCTTTTCCAGTCATTTGACTCTTCTATGGATTCAAATGGAGTTAGATGGGGTACATAAAGTAACTTTAGTATATTTTATTTTCTATGTGCTGTGTAGTGTTACTGCATAAGCTAAGCATATTTGTCTGAAGCTAACATTTTATTAAATTGCTTTCGATTTCAACATTAAGATATACATATTATTGAATTGTTTCAGTTTAAATGTATAATCTACTTTTTAATCTGAAATAGAAATACTTCATAACTGTTAGCTTAAGCAGTTAATCAGCAGCATTTAAATCAACTAACTTTGAAAAGAAAAAGAACCATGCTACTTTCCCTACATATATAGTACAATGTATAAGGAAAGCATTGTGACAGGGTCAAAAATTCGAATTCAAGTTTTTGATGAAAGAGTATATTCCAGGCATCCCTAAACTTGAATTGATCGTTTTTGAAATGGTGTGCATACTTATCAGTGAGTCTGTGGAGACGATATCTCACAAATGAGTGGAGCATTTCAAAAGAAATTTGGTATAAAATTAGACTCTGTGAATACTGGAAGTCTATTGATTTTAAATGTAGTCAAATGTTTGGAAGATCTCAAATTTTTGTATGAAATTTTGATATTATGATCAAAAAATCAGAATCTTCAATAATGTTATGTAAATAATCCTTTCTTATGTAATTTTTTTATTAAAAACAATTGACACAAATTTTAGAACGCTAGCATGAACTGTTCTCAAGATATTGCACTTTTTTAAATATAAAAAAAAATTGCATAAAATAAAAAATAGTATTATTTATCATAAGATATGTTCACTTTTCATATGTAATATTATATGATAAATTTGTTATATCATTCTTGTGAATCTAGTTTGTTCTATTCACTGGAGAAGATACTTTGTATATGCTGGAAGAATGTAAACAAACTTCATGATTCACTATTCCCCTGAACGATGTTCAGAAACACAATTTTATTTTTGAATCACTTACTTCTTTGTCAGGAGTGACTCATGGCATTCTTTCAGCAGAAGTCTTCATGCAAATTAAAAATTCAACATGTACATAAAACTCATTTGCATATTTAGGGGCGGACCCCGGACATCTTAGTATTTCGGTAGGTACCGATCCCCATATATTTAAGGAGTTCACAATAGAAACATCATTGGTTCTTAGGAACTCAGGAGAACAGTAGTTCTTGGATCTCAATTGATTTTAGGAGATCTGGAAACCTATAGATCTGGTTATAGTATGATGGTCATCTAATTGAATGTCTTAGTTAAAAAGGTGACTTTTGTGTTAAAGATTACGCAGTTGTGTTAATCTGTGTGTGTGATGGCTTTTGTCACAAAAGTTTTATACCGATGATTTATGGTTTTAATATTGAGTATGTGCATGACCGTTCATAAGTACAAAAATTAACTAGTCATCTTGTGTTAGAAAGCGAATTATTAATGTTCAGTATGTGACCTACGGAAGGTGAAAGTTGAATGACATATAATGGAAAAATTCGTCACTATTGATGTTTCCATTGAGAATTTCTTAAGTTTTTTTCAACTCTACAAACAAACCATGTATATATGTTTAGCTGCATATCAGCTAGCTTTTGTAATAAAGCAAGATTATGCGTTTTGAATAAATGTAGACTTTGTTATTAAGCCTGACTCTTGAACTTCCTTTTATTTTGATACTACACTACTCACGACTTAAAAGGCTCTTCGCTTAAGTTTTACAGTATAATAGTTTTGTATTTTGGTGCTTAATAATTTCCAACAGTCATTAATAATAAGAAATGCGCTTTTCTAAGATTGTCTGTAATGCTTGGTGGTAAATTTGGTGAACTTGTCAACTAATTTAGCGAAATATTACCAATTTGGCAATATTTTGCTTCAGATTCATGAAAATATCATTAAAATCGCAAAAATGATACTAATTTAATGAAAATATGCCAAAAGGATGAATTACTTATTAAAATATTTTAATACATATATTGCTTATTGCGGATCCTATATTTGTCAATTTAGAGTTGTATTAAATATAAGTTAATTGAGTACTTCAAAATAATTTTGTATGTTGTCATCCGGAAAAGCACCAAATGTACAATTCAACATTAAAATTATTGTGCTATAGACAGAGTTCTCACTGGCCTTTGAATAACTTTAGCAATTTGGTTAATCAACAACAAAAAACTGCAGCCAAATAAAAAAAGGCTGGCAAAAATGATTCGTCATAAAGCATAGATTCTCATTTCGTTATTTAAATAAAGAGTTGTGAAAAAAGCTAAATCATAAACTACTTACAAAAGTTCTTCAGTTTTTCTCAAGTTTGATTGTATGTACTATTTACATTTATTTGAATTGTGATAGAGGACAGTCGGAATTAACTTCCAATGGATATTTCACAATAGCTAAAATTGATCACACTCACTCTAGTGTCATCCGTATTAGATAAAATTAAGATTCATATCAGTTTTGTAGCAATGCATATTTGTATTATTTATAGCAATTTCATATTTAAAAGCTTTTTTGTCACAAATTTACATATAAGTTCTACACTTTATTCTAATTTTTCAATAAGTATTATAAATGTATTAGTTATTTATGATAAAATACTTGTGAAATGTCAACTTTTGGAATATGTGATGTGCATTCACTGGATATAGAAAATTCTGGAACCCAGGAACTTAAAACTCCCATAAAAAATGGGCACCCATAGCTACTAACTTTAGAAGAAAAGAAAACCTGTAGATTTTAATATTATTTTTTAGAGGTAAAATAAGATGATGAAATTTGAAGCTTAAAAAATTTTGATAATTTTTTTTCCTTAATTGCAGTTATTAAAACATAATTTAACCTTTTCTGCATAAAAAAAATAATAAATGTTCACAAATTTTTTATTAATTTATTTCTATTTTATTATTTAATACATTGTCAATTAAAAAAATATATTTTAGAATGAACTTCACCATAGTAAACATATACTTACAATTTGAATATCTGAAATAATAATTAAATAGAAGTCTTTAGATTCAAAGCACTGCATGAGGATATTAACTATAAGATTAGAATCATCTTACTTCCAACATTATTGACTCTCATAATATTTGTTTAATTATGCACAGTATTTCTCTAAAATTAACCAAAATATGAATATAAGCAAGTTTAGTCTGCCTTTTCTGCAATAATTAAAGGATGGAGATAGATGGAAAAATATGGTAGTAAACTCTCAGCAATGCACAGCAATTCAAAATGAATTGCATAATCACACTCTTTGGGTGAAAAATTATTTTGCAAACAAATTTGAGTTTGTAGCGAAAACCATGAACTGGCTACATCAGATTTTTTCTGAAACAAATGCTTTTTCAAAGTTAGATTTATATTTTTGAATTCATTTTTTATTGGTTTGGACATGTATAGAATGAAATTAGACTGAATGAAAAGAGATCACGATTGAAAGCTTCATATTAATGATTGAAAGCTTCATGTTAATGTTTTAAATGACATCAGACAAATGTTTAGAAATAAACTTTGAATTTGATAAATATATATATATTTCAATCTCATTATTGCAGTGAATAATCCAATATTTCATAGAAATATCAATATAACAGAAAACAACATGGATGTAAATAGATTATAATCTGTAGCATTCACAGCAAAATGAAATCAAGACTCATGCCTTCATTTCCCTATGAAAACTTTATAAAAGAAAAAAACTGAGGTTTTTTTCTTTTATAAAGTTAAGTTTCTTAAGTTTTGCATTAATGTAAAAGGAAGATAGTAATCACAGACAGAACTTTTTCTCGCCTTCAGTGTTTTGATTTCACTGACAGAACTTAAATGTTGTTTTGATCAATTGAGGAAAACATCTTTCATGTTCACTAAAATGAAGGAGAAATGAACATAAAAGGAATCCTAGTCCCCCAGACTATATTTGTAAATATTGGTTTTAAAGTAAACATTTTTATTGAGGTCAAATTTTTAGAACTTTTTACCCCAAATTAACACTAAACCAACAATTGAGAAAATATTGAAATTTTTAAGAATAAAGAAATGCATAGTAATTTATCAGGCAGAAAGGAGAGAGCACTATACAACAATCTTCCAGTCTCTCTGTCTACTTTTATTTTTTAGAAGCAAGGAAAATGTTTTGATTCTTTCTTTTCTACTTGTGATTTCCTAATGAAGTTCCGATTTTGGAGGAAAAGAAACTTAAAAGAAGAAAAGAAATAAAAATAGTCACAATTGCTAATATTTTTCTTACATTCCTTACGATTGAAAGCTATTTCTATTAGTTTCTCTTTTGGACATTTAAAATAGCAGCAAAAATACTTAGGTTTGAAATCGCGATCGCTTGTTTACTCGTCAAATGAATCATTTTATCGCGATTTGATGCAGTGGTGATCGGTAGCTAGAACCCTGGCCATAGATTTTATACATAATTTTTTCATTGTGAAAGAAATAAATTTATTGCATTGTATAGGGGAAATTATGTGCTGCCCACAGCAGTTTTTTTCCCGTATAAAATGATAGAACAACTAGAACTAAAGTGTCTGTCAAATAGTTGCATCACATGACCCAAGGAGATTGTTATCAAACAAAGAATTAAAAAAATAAAAATAAAAAGCTTACAAGGAAGGAAAAGAACAGATAAAAAAATCAGCAACTACACCAATATAGACATTAAGTTCTGTCTTCTTATCCTTGCGAAGAATGCTAATTTTTGTCTATAAAACTAGTTGATACTAATAAATTTTTTATACTGTTACAAAGTACTTTTATTTCAAATTATTTTAGACAGCAATTTGAGTAAATTTTTATATCTACTTAATGTTGTTTACTGTGTTACCTGTAACTATTGTGGTGTTGTGCTCTTAAGACAGATTTTTTTTTATGCTGCTTGCTGTCCAAATGTTGAAGGAAGCTAAGAAATTGAATATATCAGGAAATATCAGCATTTAGAAAATTTTTTGGTGGAAAATATTTCACTTTTCTCCTGCTTTTTTTGTGATTGTTACACACATAGAAACCAAAGTTATCACATTGATATTATTTAGCTATTATAGCTCACTTAGTATTACTGATTACAGTAAAAGCTCGATATAGCTATTAGTACAGTTGTTGAGAGACATTTTTTATCCGCATTATAGCTTAACTACATTGTAATGATAATTTTTCTTTCAAGAGACATGCTTTTTACCGTGTTTTATCCGCATCTGCACTATACTATCTGCACTATCCGAATCTGCACTTGAACCACACTATATCAGACTTCTTACTGTATGTAATGGAACAGTTATGGAACACAAGCTAAAATGAAAACTAATTAAATGTAATACTGATTATAATTTATCAAGTTAATGTAACTTTATATGTAGAAAAACATGCTTGTCTTTCAAAATCTATTGACCATAGTTATTTCTTAAAAAATTTGTAGTAAAATATGTACTCAGAATTTGTTTGAAAACACACAAGTCCTTTTTTTATTATAGGATAGAAGTAAGAACCTTAGCATAAGATAGATAAACTTCTCTTTTGATATCATTTCTCTTCTTTATAATGTGCTGCTATTTACAATCTTGTACTAGCTTCCTAAATTTACAAGTTGCCTATGATTTAAAACTTATTTATATTTGGAACAACATAGCAGAGTTGAAATAAAGTAATTTTATGCACTTTTTGTAAATTTTCATTTCACTAATTATAGATTAAATAAAGAAAATTTATTTTTTATGTATTTAACCACAGTTACATGATATACTCACTAATAAAAGAAATTATAATTAAAACTTTCAATGTATGCTATTGGAATTTTTGCCAGCGTGTTATTGAAATTTTGTTGCATAAATTTCTAAGTAATACTTTACTGTATGGAATAAACTCAATTCCCAAAGTTTAAGAGATTAACTTTAGCCAGTTAAAAATCTTACGTTGGCTGACTATTTTTATTTAATGTTATTCTGCCAACTGTTACGATTATTTTTCTATAGATTTTATTACTTCACATTGTTATACTATGAGTACGCCTATTAAAATTATAGATATGATTTTTGCAAGGATTTACATTATATCCATTTCTGTATTTTTCATTTCTTTTTATGTTTATATTTCTTTTTAGGTTGATTGAAAAGTTATACACTTTAAATTTTAAAATCATATACTGTACAGAGGTATTGAAATAGAATTTTTTTTCAGTTAGGTGGCACTAATATACCCTAAAAATATATTAGAAATATTGTCTACTGTTTGCAATACACCAAACTATAATTGCAGGCCTTTTTTTGTCAGTTGAATAATATGACTTTTTCCCAGAGTGGAAGAATTTTTATGTTTGTAAGCCAATACTTCTCTAACCATTCTTATGAGAGTGTCATTGAAGAGTTTCAGACGAAATACTCATGCTCTAAAACTCCTAACAGTTCAACAATTAAGAGGTTAGTAAAGCATTCCCAAGAAACTGAATCGGTTGCAGACAAAAGGAGAACAGGCAGGCCTTCCATTTTAACTCTGGATAAACACTCTTAAATAGAGACTGCATTACTGAAAATCTTCAGTGAATTCTCCTAAAACTTTTCAATGACACTGTCATATGACTAAAGAAGTATTGTTTAAAAAAATGTTATTTTTCTCTGGGACAATGTTATGGTCCTTGATTAATAAAAAAATGTCTGTAGTTATCATCTGATTTATTAGCAGCACACAATGTTTCGGATATATTTTTGAGAGTATATTAGTGCCAATTCTTATATGAACAAATTCTATTATTTCTATTTCTCTACATTATATGACTTTAAAATTTGATGTAATATGATTTTTGAAAAATTTTGAACAAGGCGCAACGTGAGCCATTTCTATGGAATACAGTATTCTATTCTTAAAAAAGTTTTTAAACATAAAAAATGGTGTTCTTTAATTGATTCCCCAAATTAATTATAGTTATATTTTACTGAACTTCTGGGAAAATTTTTGAGAATAAAACAATTTGCAACTGACTTTTCAACCTCAAGCAATAAAACTTAGCTGCTGTAAAGAGAATCAGATAAACAAGTATTAGTAATTAAGAGTTCCAAAATTTTGTTAAATTTTTGTACTAATGATATGAGGTGGATGATTGTCAATTTGTTTTAAGTTAATTTTGAGTTTTATATTAATTTTAATTACTGTGCTATCTTTGTTATTTATTTCATTAAGTTAAATTTTTTTTTTAGATTATGCTTATGCATGTCAAGGGGCAAATTCTGACAGAAGTGTAAGTATTTTTTATTTATACTTCATTATATTTTGCAATTTTTGATAATTACTGTATTGTAAAAAAAATATTTTTGAACACCTTTAGGGACTGAAGTTACCTGTTATGATTGAAATTATGTGTACCAGCGTTGAAAATGCTGTCACTTTCTATGGATGTCCTATGTTTAGATGTGATGAACTCCAAAACCTAAGCATGAAGATCAACAGCATTTGTCCTAATTTAATGCGCCTTTTGCGAAAACCTGGAATGAGAAAAGTAAGCGGTATTTTTACTTTCTCATATTATTGTATAGAGAAAGTATTGTTTTTCTGAAATTTTTTGATTTTTAAGATTTTGACAGATAAACATGTTCTAAGGTCTCTTCAATCCATTTAGAACAGCCTTGTAGGGTTCCAACAGTCCTTGAAAAGTGGTTGAATTTTATTTTGTTTTGTAAGGGCCTTTGCGTGCTTTCAATAGGTCTTTAAAAGTCTGATTTTTTCTCTTGTTTCAATCATTTAATTTTTGGCTTTACCTCAGGCTTTAATCGAAGATTGGTTAACCATTGAGGTTGCCATCGAGAATTGCTTAACCGTCTCTTGTCAGTCTTTCTGTGACACTGTCAGAAATGCCAGCCGAGTGTATGGTTAAGGGTTTTGCCCTTACATGTTTGTCCCAAATCTGGTTATATGGTCTTTGAAAAATAACATCTTGGCCCTTGAAAGTGCCAAGAGTGAGTTTTATCTGAGGAAAACTGTTAGAATTTTGTTTTGAAAAGATGTTTGTCTTGTGTGTATATGTCTGACATAATCTGTATGGGTGTGTTTGTGTGTCTATGAGATGTGGATACAATAATTAAAGAATAATCTTCCTACAGCTTTTAAATTTTATATGTAGATGATAAACACATATGATATGAAAACTAGATAGAATTTTTAGTATTCTCATGATTAAAGCTCAAATTGTTTGAATTTTAAGATTTTTCTTGTATTATTTCCTATAGATAACAATGATATTTCCTAGAACAATGTTAATAGTATATTTTATATGGAGTAAATATAGTAAATCTAATATATAGAAATAGTATATAGTAAATCTAATATACAAAAGATTTACTATAGTAAATCTAATATATAGAAGATTTACTATAGTAAATCTAATATATAGAAGATTTACTATAGTAAATCTAATATATAGAAGATTTACTATAGTAAATCTAATATATAGAAGATTTACTATAGTAAATTTAATAAATCTTTCCATGCTCTCCCATTAACATGTAACTTTGTTGATGTTATGTTTTCTGAAAGGAAACACTCCTATTTTCTAGCTGGATGTGTCTGATTTTTTATAGAGCTTAATTATTTATATATGAATCTTATAAATTGAATCTTATAAATAAATATCCTGTCTTCAATTTTGGCTGTAATTTATGTTGTATTTTTTACAGATATATGGCGCTTTGTACACAGAGGACATGTCTTGGTATAGATGTTGCGTTATTCAGTGTTCAATTCCTACAAAACCTGGAGTTGTAAGTTAAACTAATTACCTTATGTAATAATGTGCTTACATTTCCTTTTTCCATAATGCTCTTGGACTTAGAATAAATTGAATAAATAGAGAAAATAAAGGTACAAATGTAGTACAATCCCTTTTTCATCCTTGGCCATTTTAGGTGATATTCTGGCAATCCCTATTATAATTTGGGAAACATTCCATTCTGGCAACCCTTTCCACATCTTTTGCTGTCCTTTTGTCGCCTTTTCATTCTTGGGGATTTTTGGTGAGATTCTGGCAATCCCTTCTATGATTTGGAGAACATTCTTCTGTCAACCCTTTTCACATTTTTTGTCGTCTTTAGTCGCCAAGATAAAAATCGCCAAGAAAGGGAACTTGTTGACATTTGCTATCTTTCGTATTTTTGTCATTTTAATATTTTTATAATTATATTTATTACACAAAATTATTTTTATTATTACACGAAACACCTGTTGCACAAACAGCTGTTACGTACGGCCTCTGACAGCCAGTGGGACTAGATTTTGTGACTTTTTTTTAGTAGGCATAGACCCATTCTTGAATTGCTACAGATCAACTGTTGTACAAACAGCTGTTGCCACATTGCGGAATTATGGAATGTTCTCCAAATCAAAATAGGAATTGCTAGAATCCTGTTGCCTAGCTCTTTTATTTAAACAAAATTGCTATTATTATATTTAATCAAGATTAATTTTATGTTTTTATGCATTTCTGATCATTTCCATTATGGTAAGCATGCCATTTGACAACCTTGGTTGCATTTTTTGGTTGCCAAGGTAAAAATTGCCTAAAGGGATTATACTACATCTGTTCCAAAATAAATAAACAGCTTATAAATAACATTTCAGGTAGTTTGACAAGCATGCGTTATTGTTATGAAATTGAAGTATGTTTACACCTGCTACTAAATAGTTTTAGGTAGGCCACTATTTTGGCTACTAAAACTATTTCCATCAGATTTTACACAAGCAGCCTTGTTATTTGGATGAGTTGCAGTGTTTCATTGTGTTTGGTTGGTAAACACACACACACACACACACACATATATATATATATATATATATATATATATATATATATATATATATTATTTCTTAACTGTAACCCTTTCACAACGCTTGGCACGCACTCGTAACGGAGAGAACTTTACCCTAAACGGTGAGTGGCACGTATCGGTGTTTCTATGTGAAACGTTTTCATTTGAATTTATTTGTCTACTCGATGGTGTTAAATGCCCGTGGAAGCAACTTAAATGCATTTTGCAGATGCTTGACCTTGGCACAAGGAGAATCTAATGAATTATTTCTCCATTTGGAGCGTTGAAACATAGTTCTGTAAAGTAAACAGACAGAGCACTTCTCGCAGCATCAACAATTTTATAATTGAGCTCCGGGTCTCCTTTTGATTTTAGCTTTTAAGGATTTCGTTGGTGAATTACAGGAATATAAGAGAGTATTTTTTGGGGGGTGGGGAAGGGGGGTAAAGGAATGTGCGACAGTGAAATGATTAGGTTATTTCAGATAAAAGTATGGCTGGTTTGAGACGTTTCCTTTCTGTGGAAGAATATACGCATATGGTAAACAAACCAGACAGTAATGAAAGCAATGCAGAGAGTAAAGATTCGTGGAACAGTGTTATTTCTGATGATGAATCTGAAAATGCAATTGATTCTTTAGATTCTGAGCGTACTATTATTACAACGCCGCCAACTTTAGTTGCTGTTTTTTCTAATGATGTTTGGACATGTGATTTGAAAGATCTGAATTCTTTGGAGTTTTTGAACATACCTGGAATAAATCACAATATCATGCCGCCTAATTTAGATAAGGAACTTGATTTTTTAGCATATTTTTTGATGATGAACTAGTAGAATTTATCGTAAAAGCAACTAATGAGTTTGCAAAGAAAAAATGGGAGAAAAATCTCCTCTCTCCTTCCACATCGAAGACGCCACCTGTTTCAAATGTATTTACACTTGTGACAGGAAACGAATTTCGTGTGTTTCTCGCATTAGTAGTTTTGACGAGCATTGTCAGAAAACCAAATCTTAAAATGTATTTTTCTAAGAATCCAATTATCAGTACTTCTTTTTTCAATTCAGTTATGAGTCGCGATCGATTTATAGGAATATTATGTTACCTTCATTTTACTCTTGATAGTAATGCTTAAATACTAGATAAATTGAAACCCGTGTTAGATGCATTAGTTTCAAAATTTAAATCTATACACTCCTAGAAGAAATGTGTTCATTGATGAATCTTTGTTCTCATGGAAAGGAAGGCTGAGATTTCGTCAATATATCCCCTCGAAAAATCCAGGTATGGAATAAAAATATATAAATTATCAGAATCGGAATCAGGCTATATATGGAATTTCCTTGTGTATACTGGAAAGGACACGGAATTATCAAGCTCTGATGGTGGGTATGGAGAACGTGTTGTGAAAACACTTCTAAGTGAACTTTTAGGAAAAGGATATACTTTGTATTTGGATAAATTTTTTACCTCCTGTACTTGCAAAGTATTTGTTGTCTAAGAAAACGCATATATGTGGTACAGTTTTAAAAAATCGGAAGGACATGTCAAAGAATTATCCATCTGTACCTAAAACATATATACACTAAAATTTTAATTATTTTGATAAAAGGAAATTTGTATGAAAAATATACATCAAATAGAAAATAAGTATTTCCTTTCTTCCTGAGAAAAGTAGAATGCTGTGTTGAACTGGTGATTTTTAGTGAATTTTTTTCGAGAGTTAGGCTTACTGCAAAAATTAGCCGTCTAAACAGTTGGGAACAGTTCGGAAATGAAGCGCTCCATCCTTTGGGCCACGGCAGTTTCAGAATGCCACCATTCCGAAAGGGTTAAGCTAAATGAGCATCAATTTGCTTTATCAAATGCTAATTTCACAATGAAATGTATAATTGTAGTTATTGAAAGAGTCAGGGTTCCCATGGTTCTTTCAAAGTCCTTATTTTTCATTTTTAAGGGCCCTTAAAAGTACTTATTTTTTTTCAAAGGTTCTTAAAGTATTTCTTTTTCTCAAATGTCCTTAAAAGCCTTTATTTTTTCCCCCATGGGAAAAGAACAATTTTAGTAAAAACAAACAGTTTTTCCTTGTAGACAATAACAATTAGAAAAAATCAAAAGATTTAAATTTAGTGCTATATATAGCCAAGTAAAGAAAATCTTTGCTAACTACTACTTATGCTTATCAGGGATGTATCTAGAGAAATGTGAGTGGTGGTTGATTTTCCAGAACAATTATAATTGAGAATATAAAATTTCGAAACGAGCTTCACGTTAATTCGCACACACAAACAGTATTAGTATTGTATACTTTTATATTAAAGAAAAACATTTGATAAAATTGAATATAACTTTTTACTTTCCTTATATACATAATGTATAAGGAAAGTATTGTGACGGGGTCGAAAATTCGAATGAGTTTTCGACGTTAGAGCACGTTTCAAGCATCACTGATCACGAATCAAACATTTATGAAGTGATGTCTGTGTGTGTGTGTGTGTGAATGTGTGTGTGTGTGTGTGTGTGTGTGAGTGAGTCTGTGGAGACGATAACTAGTGAACGAATGGACCGATTCAAATCAAAATTTTAAACTGTAAGAGGTATTATAAGGATGGTTTTTTTGGATCATAAATACATTTAGATTTTTTCAAGAATTTCGGTGATAACAGATCATGCATTATGTCAATTACATATGGTTACATCTTTTCTGTTTAGCAATATATTTTTATATTTAAAACTTCTTACAAATTCATTAATTTAAAAAAAGAACTTAAAAATGCAATTTTTGTACTGACTCAGTTTTGTGCAATGATAAAATAGGTCCTTGATTTTTTTGTAATGTCCTTGAAAAAGTCCTTGAAAGTCCTTGAATTTCACTTTCAAAAAAGTGTACGCACCCTGGATAAATAATTTTTTCTTAGGCTATTAGATCAAAGGCGAAAACAAAGGCAATCACTGTTATCGTCGGTCACAGTTTCTGATAAAGCCTTAGAAGCTAGTTACCATGTTGCAAGATTAATTGCACGTCAGAAGAAACCACATACTATTAGTGAGACACTCGTTAAACCAGCATGCATAGAAATTGTTAAATATATGCTTGAGCTCTAGAGAAGTTAATGAAGTGAAAAAAGTTCCTTTGTCAGCTCTTTTAAAAAACATATCAACGATATGTTAAGCGATATTTTAGGAATACTAATTGCAAAACTGAAAATGGCTCAGAAGTTTGCACTTCAAATTGATGAATCAACAGACATTAAAAACTGAGCACAACTGATACCTATTGTACTTTTCGTTGATGAGGACACCATAAAAGAACACTATTTATTTTGCAACAAGCTTTCAGAGCGAACTACCGGTGAGGAAATTTTCCGAGTAACAGATGATATTTTCAAAACCTATGATATTCCAGAGTAATTGTACTAGTACTTGCACGGATGGTGCTGCGGCAATGATGGGAAATAAAAAAGGTTTTATTTCGTGCTTTAAACAGCAAAATCCTAATATAGAAATTACACACTGCATACATCGCGAAGCATTGATGATTAGGAACTTGCCAACGGAACTATTGCAAATGATGAATCAATGCATTACTATCATAAACATTACTAAATCAAGAGCCCTAAATTCGTGAATTTTTAAACTAATCTGTGCAGAAATAGGATCGGATTATGAATCCCTATTGTTTTACACTGAGGTGCGTTGGCTATCCCGAGGCAAAGTTTTGGCTAGATTGTTTGAGGTTCGTGAGTTTTTGTTAAAACAAAATATGACTGGACTACACCAACTTTTTGAAGATAATCACTGGATGGCCGAACTTGCGTATATGGCTGATATCTTTGAGCACCTAAATGAACTGAATAAAAAAATGCAAGGTTGAAGTGAAAATTATCTGACGTGTTCCAGCAAGTTAATGGGGTTTAAAAATAAGTTCGAACTTTGGCAGAAAGAGTTAAAAAAAGGATCTCTAGAAATGTTCCAAAGGACTTACAAGTCCATGATTAAAAACAAACAATTAATTCTGGATCTGACTCAACAACATTTAAGTTTGTTGCAAGAGAAATATAATCACTATTTTTTCACAATTAATATGGAGCAATACAATTGATAAGAAATCCTTTTCTAGCCGATGCCGAAAATTCAACAGAAGCACTTTCCCTTCAAATTCGAGAGGAATTTATAGCATTGAGGAATGATGGGATGCTGAAACTCAACTTCAGTGAAATGCCATTGGCTGATTTCTGGATTTCATTTAAGACGGAGTATCCTCAAATTTCTGACATGGCTATTGCAATTTTGCTCCCTTTTCCTATGACATACTTATACGAACAAAGTTTTTCGACACTGGTTCTAATTAAAAATGACAAACGATCGTGTTTAAAGGGTCTTGACCATGAACTTCAGGTAGCACTTTCTAATACAAAGCCAAATATGAAACGTATATGTTCATCAAAACAAGCTCAAGTGTTTCATTAATAAATTAGTTATTATGTTTAAATTAACATTGATTAAATAGGCGTAAGTAAATAGTAAACAACAAACTTTATATTTAAATTTAAAGAGGAAATTTTTTTTACATGTAATGGTAATCTATAACTATATATTTTTGTTCTTGTGTTGGTGTACAATTCAAATTGCTACAAAACTTAAATAAAAGTAAATATCTACATACATAGAGCTATTTTATTATGTTTATAGAATAAAAACATATACATATTGTAATTTATGTATTTTTTTACTTGTGGTGTGCCGCAGAATTGTCGAAAAAACGTTGGTGTGCCGTGGAAGATAAAAGGTTGCTGAGCACTGTTCTACATCATTATTTTGCTGTGAAAGACATGAAATCACTACTTATGTAGTTAAAGTCACATGTTGTCTGCATCAGATTTTTTAATGTTTTTGTTGTGGGAAATCTGCTTGAACCTTGTTAACACTTTACAACAAAGTTGAAAGGTGTTTATGGTTTTGTTCATTCTGTCTGTCTGTCCGTTAGCACGATAACTGCCGTAAAAATGACTTAATCAAAATGAAATTTTAGTATGTTGTTCAGACGGTCTGTAGGACCTATGGGAATATAAATGAATAATATCGCCCAATTAGTTTTGGATTGAACCCGGGTTGAAAAAATGAAATACATTGAGCCTTATGGGACCTAATTTTTCAAACATTTTTTAAGCGGATTTAAAATGCACAAATTGCTTCGAAAATTTTAGGTAATATTCAAATTGTTCCATAAAATATATATAAAAAAAATTCAGCGAAATATATTCAGTAGTTTTTTAAATAAAAATTAAATAAATAATTATACCTCTTATATGAAGCGATCACATGACCATGATATGAAAAGATCACATGACCCACTTCAAAGGATATATGGCATCCATCTTGTCTCAAAATCGTGATTTTTTAAGTTCTTTTTAATTCATATTGAGTGTTGTATCCGTCCTAAAACCACTTTATTTTTGCTTAAATTCTGTGCATCTACATACTGAAACAACGCAATTACAATATATTTTAGCTTAAATGATTATCCAAATTTGATTATTTTTAGAACAAAGCCTATTTTTCACTTATGTAAAATGTAAACAGCAAAATATGTAGAATGAGTTGTATTAGAATTGCTGTATTTCTTTAACACAAAATTATTTAGCCTATGGAGTCTTCATAGCTGATATGAATGAAATATTCATTGATTTTACAAAGAGAAGGACGATTTTTTTCGATGAAGTTTTAAGCATAGAATTTAATTATTTGTAGCTCCATGGTCTTAATTTTTAATTAAAATAAATTATTATAGTATTGTGATGAATGAAATGAATGGGAAAATGTTATGAATGAAATGCTGTTTTTATAGAGAGATCCAGGCGTGTTATTTTTTCTATGACGTCATTTGAATGAATTTCAGTTGTTTTCGATGAAGTTTTCAAGTATAATAAATTAATGTAGTATTATGTTAATGTTAAAAACATTACCGAGGAGCCAGGCAATTTATATTTGATTGACGTCATTTGAATGAAGTTCATTTTTTTTATGAACTTTTAAGTTTTCAAATATAATAAATTATCGTAGTATTATGATAGTTTTAAAAATATTACTGAGGAATGTATCACATTTTAGAGATGTTTAAACCAGGCAATTTATATTTCAATGCTGTCATTTGAATGAAGTTCATTTTTTTCGATAAAGGTTTAAGTTTTCAAATATAATAAATTAATGTGATATTGTGATAAGTTTTAAAATATTACCGAAGAATGTATTGCATTTTAGACTTGTTTAAATAAAATTGCATTGAAGTTGGAAAGTGTTTCATAATCAATGCTTTAAGCATGATTGATATTTCTTGTTAAAATATGTATATGTAAATGCATTTTGGGTCCTTAAGAAGTTCATATTTTTTTTTACTTGTAAAAAGTGGGAACCCTGAAAGCTAATGAAATACTAAATCATAAAATGTTTCATAGAACACACTTATGTAAATTATAAGTTTAACAGAACTCAAACTGATGATTTTTGTTTACAGTCCACTTACCTTGACTGCAGTTCAAGAAATATTGTTCTATAATTTTATTCACATGAATTTGAATCTAAACTTATAGAATTTGCTTTAATTGACTAAAAATATAATTTGTGTTTCAGTGTTTTGTCGAGTATATAGATTATGGAAACGTTGACGAAGTGAGTTATACTAACATGGTGGATTTACCTGAACCTCTCAAGAAGATTAGTCCATTTGCTCACAAGTGTATTTTGTCAAATCTGATGTGCAATCCAAAATCCCAGTGTGATGTGAGTTTTATATCTCAGTTTAAAATTTTTGGGTATTTTTTAAATATTATCTGCTTTTACATTATTTCAAACTACTTCTTTTTTTAGCATAATTATTTTTGTCAATTGCGAAACAGAATTTTGTTTTTATAATTTTGTTCAGGGTTGTATCACTTGGTAAATATGATATTTATCATAATATTTATCCATTGATATATCATCCAAATTGCCAAATTAAAATTTCAAATTTTTCTTTAAATGCAAATTAAGATAAGTTGAGAAATTCACATTTTAGAAGTTGGGCAATCCTTCTTTTGAAGTTGAAAATTCTCCTTTGGAAGTATCCTTAGAAAGAATCCTTCATGCGCAACCACTCGAATCATGCAGTCAGTCAGGGCTCTTTCGAAAGCGGTTAGCTCACCTATACTAGTTCTTGTTCTGGTTATAGGAATTGTTATTGTTTGTTTGAGAAACTATTCTTTTTTGTATTAGATTATTATTATTATTATTTTTTTCAGTATTTTAATATGCCAAAGCATAAAGATCCAAATGGGTTACCTGAAGAGAAATCAAAAAGTAAATGCACAGGCAATACCTAAAAGGGTACTATACAGGCAATACCTAACACATGCAATACCTAAAAGACTTATTCAACACTACCAAAACATTCTGTGTAGCACACTCATATCTGAATACTAGGAGGAAGAGTTAGTGTGAAATTAGAGAAGAAAGTGATACCAAAATCAACTCCAATCAAGGAATGCCACCAGAATAATCATTAAATTATATTGCTGTTGCTGGAAATAAAAGAAATAATGCTGAATTTACTTTTCCTTCTAAAATATCTTTCCATGCTGAAATTTTGCATGGATAGAGTTAATTGTAACATTTAAGCTGTATGTACGCCATATCAATTGACAAATTTAAAAATGTTTCTAAGCTATAAATACACAATTTAATCATACTTCTCATCCTAAATTTGATTTGAAGATGATAGTGATATTTTAAAGTATGTTTAGTTCAACCAATATAAGAAAGTCCACATTGGCAAGAAATACTGAAAATACCCTACTATTAGAAATTTCTATAAGATTTCTAAGATTAGAAAATCTGAGTTTATTAGAAAATGTAAACACAATGGCAAATTTGTAACTTTTATGAACTCAATAATTTATAAAAAATACAAAAACAGAATAAATATTTATTTTTATTTATTAGAATGCTTAGATATCACTCCATATTCATGTTAAGAATTAGAATCTTGCAAATCTTCAATTTCCCTGTGCAACAATATAAAAATGAAATTGCATAAAATATGTATATTTCAATGTATTTTCATATATATATATATATATATATATATATATATATCAATTTGATGGAATTGTCCTATGGATTTAGTTTAAAGCTTGTTAAAAAGAATTATGTCAGGATGGAAACTCTGCAATATTTTCATTTGCTAAACAACAGATTTATGTGCAAAATTTACTCTTCAACATACAATAACTAAAAAGCTTATTTGAAAAAAAAAAAAAGAAAAAGCTTCAAGATAATTTGAAACTGACTTGTCCTACCACTATACTGAATTTTTTAGCCGTTGAGTCGCTTAAATTTTCTATTATATGACCAGTAAATGAATAGACAAATAGGCATATTTTATTGTATAAAATATATAAACATTATATATAGTGTGGTAAAATGCATTTATTTAAGAACTATCAACTTTATTATTTTTTCTTTTGCTCTGTCTTTTTGTCCTGAAGAAGGTGGCTCGTTTTGCCCTCTTAAACCGGTTGATCAACATTATCTTATGCTGTAACTTTCAGATTATTTAGTCAAAATTTAAGATTATTTAGTTAATTTTTTATACCGCTATTTAGCGTTTTATGTAAAAAAAATTTCATGTTGCATGAACTTATGCTGTACTAGGAAGTACTAATTAAATTTTTCTATTACTCAGCAAAATATGCATAGATTTTTCTTTTGTATTGTATTAATAAAATACATATTTGATTCTCTTCTAAAGCTTACTTTTTGGAAATATTCATCAAAATGGTAATAAATTTATTTTTATTATTTTTGTTGCTATGTTTTAAATTAGTATTTAATTTGCATCTTTGCCTTTAGATTTCATATCTTCATCACTTGGTGAATCAGCGAATGTCGTTATGTGCCATGTCTTCTTGGGGTGTACCAGAGTATCATGTTCTGAAGTGTTCTTCTAATGGGATTGATGTCATTTCGGAGCTCGTAAGGAATGGATTTGCAGTATTTAAGTCTCAGAGGTATGTGAACTCATATATTGCATTCTTTTTATGCTACAGCTTTAGTATATGGAATTTACATTTTGCTTTCATTTTGCTTCGCCAAATGCAAGTGATGTATTGTGAGATATGTAGAGATTTCTGGCAACCTCTCCTAGCTTTCCGTTCGGAACTTCTAGCTAGTTTTTTTTATGTTAGAGGAGCTTCTCAAAGTGTTGGTTATCATTAAATAAGGTTGTATTGTTCCTTGTATTTTGATTTTTTGATTTAAGCATGTCTTATCATTAAATTAATTTATTGAATTTTCATTTTTTGATTTAGATTTAAGCATTACTTCTGTTTCGGTTTCTGTAACCAGTGTTATAGCTAAGTTTCAGGGTGTTTTATTGGTCCATTAAGTTTAATTTCTCAACTGGAAGTCCAACTTTGGGGTGTGAGGGAGTCCAGCAGGACCGGATTCTGTAATGTTTTTTTAGTGGGAGAGCGTAGCAAGGTGAGACCGCGAAGTAGTTGTAGGTTCTTGTTCTATGAGACATAGAACACTTATTGTGCAAACAGCTGTTGCTATGTACGACTTCTGACAACCAGCAGGACCGGATTCTATAATGTTTTTCAATGGGCAAGCATAGTGAGGTAAAACCGCAAAGCTGTCATAGGTCCATGTTCAAATTGTTATTCAACTGTTGCACTAATTTTCTGTTTCTACATTATTTTATCCATTTTTACTATATTGACATGTGCTATCTTTCGCTTTTGTGAAAGATTTACGTTTTTTTAATGTATTTTTGAATTTTACTTATGTACTTTTCAATTGAAAAGTATATTCAAACATGCAAGTCTAATATGACGTTCGCATACCTGCCAACTTTTACGCATTATGCGTAAAATTTACGCATTTTAACTGCTCTTTACGCTTTTACGCATATATTGCTATATTTTACGCATTTCCGTATTTATTTGAATTTTTTAACATACTAGGAAATCAATCTCCAGCGAAATTCTCCGGCTTTTTTTGTTTGAAATTTATCAATTAACCAGACATGGTATAATTCCTCGGAAACACCGATTTTCCGCTTTTTTAGCACTGATATCTACCATTCCCGGGATCGTAGCAAATCCATAATAAAATGCAGGGTAATGCCAATCAAATTAACGGAGATTTACGGCCGCGTGTAATGTAAATTAAGATCTCGATCGCTTATTTTATGAAAGTAATAAATATACTTCTTTAAAGGTTGCCTAATCAGCATAAATCGCTAAAATGTTATTTTGTTCATTAATTTCCCATAAACACTGCGATTTCGCAATTCAGTTTGTTCTCATCAATTGCCGAGAGTACAATAGTATCTTTTTCCAACCATCTCAATCTTCTAAATATTACATTTTTGATTGACTAAACTAGCTTATTTTCATATTCTAATTAATTATTACGATTAATTTCTTAATTATTTTCGCATAAACAGTGCAATTGCGCAATTCAGTTACATCGCGTGAATTGCCGAGAGTACGTTAGTATCTTTTTCCATCCATCTCCATCATTTAAATGTTGCATATTAGATCGACTAAACTAGCTTATTTTCATATTCTGATTAATTACTACGGTTAATTTCTTAATTATTTTCGCATAATATAAATTTTTCTATTTAAAAAATGGGTATGAACTCTGTGAAGAGATATTTTCCAAAAAGTGGTATTAAAGTAATGATTTAGGCAAATAAAAAGGAAACCATTTTGTCAGGAATATAATTCAGTGCTATATATGTATATATATATATATATATATATTTTCTTTTTATTAAAGATCAATATTTGTTATTCTCTTTAGTGAAAACCTGTGTTTTGCCAAACATAAATATTTGTTTTCATTATAAAGTAATTCTCACCGGATAAAACCTTTATATATTTTTTGTTTTATAATTTATTGTCCTGAAATTTTATAAAATTGGTGTCCTGAATTTTCATATTCTACCAGTACTATGCCTGATATTTAATGCAGTATTTTTTTAATGCAGGTACTTGTACATAGGTAATTCATTAGAAATGTCGTTTGCGCGTGTAGTTTAAAAAAAATCATTATAAATGTTATTCACGCAAAATTTTACACATTCCAATTTTCCCAGGTTGGCAGGTATGCGTTCGCAATCACTTTTTAAACACCATCTTATATGGTGACATTTTAGCTCACCCAAAAAATGGAGGAATATGTTGACATTCCATATACTAAAGCTGTTCCCATTTTACTTTCTCTACATACATGATGAGTTTGAAAATTCAAATTAAATTTTTCATTGGAAGAGTACATTTTAAGCAACTCTGAACTCAAATCAAATGTTTTTGAAGTAATTGATATGTGATTCCTCACACGTCATGTATTGACGCTACGTGGACCGTTCTCGTAAAGTGGAGTAAATAAAGAAATACATAATACCAGTAATTAAAATGAAGAGGCTTAATTTTAAACAATAACAAAGAATTTATTTCATTAAGATAAAACCTTATTTAATAACTATTAACATCTGGTAAATTTCATATACCAACATCTTTAGTGTAGTACATTAAGACAATCAATTCTATGATCATAATATGAGCATTACCATTATTAACCTATTAATGTACATTAACTCACTATTATTACAAGCCTACGTCTTAATGGCCCAGGTTAACCTTATTTAGGAGGGTCAGAGAGATAATAATAATCAAAGTGCAAAAATATGTGTAGAATTGTCCTACCTCGATCATCACTGCCGATGTAGGACTTTATGACGGCGCGCTCCGGCTCTGTCCCGTGGGCTCGCTCTCTCCGAGATCCGTCGCTCTTGCGACCTCTTCTTTTCACTCCCAAAATTCAAGTCCTCGATTTCAAAAACTTAAAGTCCAAAGTTGCTCTCTGTCTCTACCCCCTTTACAAGGCGCCCCTGTCCATAATTGGCTAAGTAAATTAAGGGCTACGCCCTTCAGGCTATATTATTGGTCAAGGCCCCCCCGAAATATGAGATATGCAGTCTCCAGTTTTAAAATCGTTGAAAGTTCTCACGAGAATTTTCCCAAGGTTCGAGTGATATAAATTGACTTCTGGGGTCAGGAAGTTCAACCCCTTCCGTTTGTTGTAGCACCTAATGCTGACATGAACTTGAGAAGCACCCTCTCTTTTCGAAATGAATGTCCGGTGCAGCTGCGTTCGAGGGAATGTTACAAAAATTGCCTCACTTCATGAGGGACCGTCTTCTTAGGTCCACTTCCTTTTTCAAAAGAGCAATGTTATATTGGGAATTGAAAATTACAATATAACAATTACCCTTCTTCCCCCCCAAAAAATTTTGGTGGGAAAAAAAGCCAATTACAAAGTGCCAGCTCATAGTTGCTGCATGCGTGTCCACTGTGTAGTCCAACAACTCGTCTTGCTCTCATCTGTATCTACTGTAAAAATGTAGTATATACACATATACACAAATCATATTATCATATATATACTCTTATATGCCATCAAAAGAACACGAAAATACTATACAAAATACAATTCTCAATGTGTCTGAAAATGACGATATCTGTGTCGTTCAGTTGTACTTATTATCGATTAAAAGTCTATTCATGTAAGCACAAGTTCGTCCACTGGTGATATGTCTTTTTTTTTTTTTTTTTAAACAATATAGTTCCACACAAGTTCAAGGTGTATATCTGTAAAATTGTTCACATATGATAACCAAAGTCACTTTGACCGTCAATTGGATACTTGTTGGGATCAGGGACTTACGCATATGGTCCCTAATAATATCACTTTGTCCCCTTGTAGTTATGGTGGAACGTGTAAAATATCTTTCCTTTGGAAAAAAAAAAACACTGATATCACTGCACACTTGGAAACCGCTGAAATGTAAATCGCTCCACTGCTGGAACTCGTTGCAGAACTGGATCGCTGTCTAACTGGAATTCGCTGAACTGTAAGGCGCTGAACTGCTGGAACTCGCTGAAGGATTGGACCGCTGTCTAACTGGAATTCGCTGAACTGTAAGGCGCTGAACTGCTGGAACTCGCTGAAGGACTGGACCGCTGTCTAACTGGAATTCGCTGAACTGTAAGGCGCTGAACTGCTGGAGTCGCTGATTAAATGATAATCTTTGTGCACCAGGAATCGTTGAGCACTCGGAATCGCTGATCAACAGGAATTGCTGGCCATTTGAGAATCGTTAGGCAACCGGATCTGTACGCTGTCTCATGTTTTGTTTAGGACAATCAATACATATACATTACACTCAAGCTTATTAAAATACTCTCTTCTCTTAAAACTCCCTTAAGTATCATTTTTTTATAAATTCAATTTCTATAATTTTAATTTGTCACCCGGCACACGAAACATTACAAAAAAAACTCTCTTTTTTTTTTTTTTTTTCAAACTCCTTTAAATTTTTTTACTTTCTCAAAAATTGCCCCATTGAAATTTCTATACTTTATCTACTTTAAATCCTTCCATATAATATATACATTTTCTATTCAAATTTGATACTCCCTTCAAACTTACATTTTACAAATTCCTACTATTTATTTATTTTACATTTCTCTACCTTATGTTTTTCCACATTATATATATGCATTTCTTATTTAACATCCTATCCATTTATCTACTTTAAATCCTTCCACATAATATATACATTTTTTACTTAAATTTGCTAATCTCTTCAAACTTAAATTTTTCAAATTCCTACTATTTATCTATTTATGTCCTTCCATTCTATATATACACTTTTATTTACATTTGTTTCTCTACTCAAACTTAAATTCTTTAAATTCCAACAATTTATGTATTTTATCTCTCCACATTATATATTCATTTCTTCTTACTTTTTTTTTCATCCTATCCATTTAAATTTGATACCTTACTCAAACTTAAAATATTCAAATTCTTACACTCTCTATACATTAAACTTCACCACTCTTATTTAATTCATATATTTGTCACTTCATCATGTGTTCTGAACCGGACATGCCATAAATATAACTCATGTACATACTTACAATAAAATACTTAAACAATTACACTATCCTCTCAAATACTATCAAAATAAGACTTATATAACTCCAAAAATTTCCGCAGTATACTTTAAAATTTTCCTACAATCTCTGAGATGACAGAAAAAAAACCTATGTAATCATTTAATTATCATCCTACTGAAAATCTTATAACTCCCCTGCGATTCTATATTACACTATCCATAAATATACATTTTCTTTCACATATCACCAGGTTTAATCCAAAAATATACTTGGATACGGAATTTCCCGAATTCATTAAATTATTCACTTTCCCACTTAATGAAACCATACTTAAATTTTTCGTAAATCTTATCACTCACTGAAATTCTCTCAATGCATACAAAATTACAAATTTTCTCTCAAAAACCATCTACCTCAATTCAAATCCCATACTTGAATACCAAAATGTACATTTTCTTTTCTTGTATCCCTTGTAATTGAATGCAAAGTCTCCTGGATTAATTCATTTCTCCTCTTTCCCGATTTTCAATTTCCAAACTTTTGTGTAACATTTATTCTAGCATCTAAATTCCCTGTTCAAACCTGAAAAAATCTAGTCCCCAGAGAAAATCAAGTAGTGGTATACAAGGTCGCACTGTCCTTCTGCCATTGTGTCATTTTCCCGGGACAAGCTCCCCTTTCTGGCCTGTGGCTAATACGGGCATTTCTTCGTGTGTGGTCCCATCCCCAATTAGCTGTACAAATTCGTGGAGATGTCGTTTTTTTGCAAATGGCACAAGTGTCTTCGGCTTTCCGCCATGTTGTGTCAAGAGCTCTGTGACTTATCAATTGTGTGTGTGTGTTGTGCTCCATGTGCTTCCCAAAAAAAAAAACCTCTCTGGATTACCAAATCAAGGATTATCGTCCTGTTCTCTGGATTAATACGGTTAGTGTTCCTTTTGATCTTACATTGTATTTTATTATTATATATCGTTTATTCCCGTCACTAGCATCTAAATCCAAAATCTGCGTCGTCTAGCGTTACCTTCGAAAATGTGTCTCTCTCAAAAATTTTATATGTGCGACCCTATCAAAATATATGTAGAAACGCTTTTTTTTTTTTTTTTCAAATGCTTTTTATTTAATCTACAATTCGCGTGTGTTTATTAAAATTATCTATTCATTTTAAATTATAATTTGCGTATAATTTTCATTACCATTATCTTTTTTCTTTGAACTGCCATTATGATTTTTAATTAAAATTCTCTATCCATTTTAAACTCTAATTTTGATTTTTAATTACCCATTATTTAGTTATTTAAATTACAACTTTTATTTTGAATTACCAATTATTTATTTATTTCGATTACAATTTTTATTTTTAATTATGAATTATTTATTTATTTAAATTCCAATTTTTATTTTTAATTAAGAATTATTTATTTATTTAAACTAGAAATTTTTTTTTTTTTTTTTTTTTTTTTTTTTTTTTTTTTTTTTTATTTACCAATTATCTAATTATTTTAAACTATAATTCTATAACTCCTATTTCCTCACGCGTATTCATCCAACAATGGTTGATCAATCCGCTAATTACATGAAGAGCGCGTGGAGAAAGTTTACTTTTGTTTTAAAATTTCACTGTTCTTTGAAAAGAGTTTTTTTTTTTTGAAATTCAAAATATCCCTTTATTTAATATTCCTAATTATCTTATCCATCGAAATTTTTATTGCCTGGAAATCAAAGTTCTCTTAAAAAAAAAACCTTCTTTTTATAGAGTTATAACGACTTTTTATAGAATTCTAACGATGTCCCCCTTTTGCTTTTTTTTTTTTTTCATGAAATGTGACGTATCTTCTCTGTTATTTATGTTCTTTCCAAAATTTGAATTTAATATATCCACATCTTTAACCTATCATCCCTAAAATTTCTTTTGTCCTCCAACGATACTTGTTATTTATTTTGTAACAATTATTTATTTTTTTAAATCACAATTTTTATTCATAATTCCCAATTATTTATAGTTCCATATTTATTTAAACTTTCTTGTTCATTTAAACTTTCAACTAATTAATGTATGATTTATTTAAAATTTCCTCAATTTTTTTTTTTTTTTTCACAATTTGTTTACACTTTCTTAATTAATGTAATATTTATTTACATTTCTTTAATTTATGATTCAATGTTTATTTAAAATTTCCTTTATTTATAATCCAATATTTATTTAAAATTTCAAGTTCATTTACACTTTCTTTTGATTAATGTAATACATATTTAAACTTTTCTCTATTTTTTTTTTTTCCCCCAATTGATTTAAAATCTCTTCTATTTACACTCTCAATACCGAGTTTAAAATATAAAAAAAAATTGTGTACCTATTCCTGCATTTATTTTAAATTTCTATTCTCTTCTAACCAAGGATAAATCATCCTCCCGCAATTGTTTTACACTTGTATTCGAAACCAGTTCTCCCCATTATTTGTTGCGTACGCCCGGCATTCTCTCATACAATGACCCTCTTTATTGCAATAATGACATGTAACAATTTTTCTTGTTTGTATTGTGGGAATATGTACTTTTCTTTGTATTTTAAATGTGTTTATCTTTTGGGTAATAGAATTTAAAAGATGTGTTCTAATTTCTTGTTGTTCTCTGCGGAACGTCTCAATTTCCCGTCTAAAATTATCATTATTTACCTTTGCAGTTATCGGAGCTAAATTTGCTTGTTCTAAGTATGTGGCCATTTTTTACAGCTTAATCAAAATTATTCCCTGTTGTTACACTTTAAAATCCTCCCCCAAAATATTTAAATACAATATCACATAAATTCAAAAACATAATTCTAATCATTTCACTATCTACGCATGCAAATACTTCACTCCTCATAATTAACTCCTCAAATATTACACAAATATTTATATAATTCAAAAATTTCTTAAAAGCTTCAAGTTCCCTAATAATTATATTTTCACATACAATATGGCATGTCTCATTAAGAACACATAATGATTCACTATTTGCTTGCTTCTCATACTGTGAAATAAATTTTCTTAAATTTACTTATATTTATTTTAATTTTAAATTTCTTTCTTTAATTTAATCCTTATTTTACACAAAAAAAATTTTTATTCAATATTTTCATTTTTCATTAATTCCAAATATTTTTATTCTCTTCATTAAAATTTAAATTCTGGCATATAACAGGTCTAAAACAGCAAAGTCGCCAGAAGGGTGAAATAATTTTGAATCCAGGTTTGATTGGTCATGATCACCAATATGATAAGGGTGCAATAATTTTGAGTCCAGGTTCGAAACTGGTTTAAACGGCACCAAAATGATATGTGATTCCTCACACGTCATGTATTGACGCTACGTGGACCGTTCTCGTAAAGTGGAGTAAATAAAGAAATACATAATACCAGTAATTACAATGAAGAGGCTTAATTTTAAACAATAACAAAGAATTTATTTCATTAAGATAAAACCTTATTTAATAACTATTAACATCTGGTAAATTTCATATACCAACATCTTTAGTGTAGTACATTAAGACAATCAATTCTATGATCATAATATGAGCATTACCATTATTAACCTATTAATGTACATTAACTCACTATTCTTACAAGCCTACGTCTTAATGGCCCAGGTTAACCTTATTTAGGAGGGTCAGAGAGATAATAATAATCAAAGTGCAAAAATATGTGTAGAATTGTCCTACCTCGATCATCACTGCCGATGTAGGACTTTATGATGGCGCGCTCCGGCTCTGTCCCGTGGGCTCGCTCTCTCCGAGATCCGTCGCTCTTGCGACCTCTTCTTTTCACTCCCAAAATTCAAGTCCTCGATTTCAAAAACTTAAAGTCCAAAGTTGCTCTCTGTCTCTACCCCCTTTACAAGGCGCCCCTGTCCATAATTGGCTAAGTAAATTAAGGGCTACGCCCTTCAGGCTATATTATTGGTCAAGGCCCCCCCGAAATATGAGATATGCAGTCTCCAGTTTTAAAATCGTTGAAAGTTCTCACGAGAATTTTCCCAAGGTTCGAGTGATATAAATTGACTTCTGGGGTCAGGAAGTTCAACCCCTTCCGTTTGTTGTAGCACCTAATGCTGACATGAACTTGAGAAGCACCCTCTCTTTTCGAAATGAATGTCCGGTGCAGCTGCGTTCGAGGGAATGTTACAAAAATTGCCTCACTTCATGAGGGACCGTCTTCTTAGGTCCACTTCCTTTTTCAAAAGAGCAATGTTATATTGGGAATTGAAAATTACAATATAACAGTAATGTCTGTGCGCATGTGTGTATTTTAGTGTGTATGTGTGTGAGTCTGTGGACATGATATCTCATGAACAAATAAAGCATTCTGAAAATAATTAATTTTGTATTATTATTACTAGGGATGCACTGAATACTAAATTTTGCTGAATACTGAATATTTGGCTAAAAATTTAACTAAATATTCAGTATTCCGCCGGATATTTGGTTATAATTTTAACAGTAATATTTCTTTTTTATGCCAATTTAAAGTAGAAAAAGTATAACTCTTGTACCTTATGTTAACGCATTTACTTCCTAAATTAATTTATATTAATTATAATTATTAATTTAAGCAAATTATCCAAAAAACAAATGAATATAAGCAATGCAAATGGCTACTTTAATTGGTTTGTTTTGTGTTTTCTCATAAGTTGATAGTTAATTTCTGATAATCATGGCTTCTATGTTATAGAGAATCTTGCACAATTTAACTATTTACCTTATATACAAACCTAAGTAATTACAATTTATTCAAATGATTTTCTGCTATCTTAATTGTTTTTTCTATAACTCATAAATTATTTTATCGAAACTGAAACTGAGTAGTTAAATTCAAACAATACCGAATCATTTGCAAACATTTCTACTTTCTCATATGTAGTATTGAAAAAGTATTGTTTACACAAAAATTTTTGATTTCAAGATTTTGATGCTAATATATTTTAAGACCTCCTAAACATGTTTTGACTATTTTTGGAGTGATGTCTGGCTGTCTTATGCCTGTGGTTAATTTTTTGTGTACACAGTAGCAATCACAAATATTGATGGAGTTTCATGAAACTTTATATCCGACTTTGTTATCAAAAAATCTAGAATGAGATATAATTTTTTTAATTCAAGCAAAAACTTTGAAATTTATTCGAAATTTTATGTTTTTTTAACATGGTAACATAGGACAAAATTTGACATAATCATACATAAAAGGGTTTATTTATGGCTCATTGATGACTTTACAGTTTCATTCAGTCACTGTGAAAAATAGTTGAAATACAAATTTTTACGTAATTAGTTCGTAACATATTAAACTTTCCATTGAGATAGATAGCATTACGCAAACGATATTTGTTCTGCAAAATTATTTGAAAAAAAAAATATAATGTTGCTAAGCGATGGAATTAAACCCAATGAGTTTATATTTGAAAAATATATCATGTTTCTAAGCAATGGAATATATATACCCAATGAGTTAATACAACAGTAAATATTTTTTTTAATTAAATAAAAGAAATGTATATAAATAAATTTTATCTGAATTGCATTTTTGATTGGGTTATATTCATTACAGTCTTTGAGATTAAAGGTTGCGGAGATTATTGATATTTTTAAATTCTTACGTAATCCGTTTTCTTTTGGTAAAAGATTTTTCAAATCCATGTATTGTAGTACAAATATATATTCTAATGCACAGGTATAATCTAATCAATCCATGAGAATATATGTAGTATAGGCATATATATCTTCTAATACAATTTTAGTGCCTCTTTTTTGGCATATATTTATTTAATTTCATATTTTGTGTAATTTTGTTTTTAAACTGAATCAGGATGTTTTTTTCTTCAAATCTGTCTGTGATGATAGATTCTTAAAATTATTTTTAAGAGTAATGATTTAAATATTTTAATAGACTTTTTTCAATTACAATGTCATTTAGAATATTATAGAAATTTGTACATGATTGTGAATTTTAGGTTTCTTTATATAATATATTCCGTATTAAGAATGGGTATATTGCTAGTTGAGTAATAAAATTGTGTTTTTCACTTATCTGTTAATAGCAGAGTTACTGAACTTCAGATGTGGAACAAAACTCTAAATAGTGTTTTTCATGTGACTTAAAATTAAAATCTTTGCTGTCATCATTTGGTGGATGAAAAAGATGATTTTTCAGACAGTATAGTAATGACACCGATTCTCAAGGACAAATGTATATAAGCAATTTCATAAAATAATATCGTTAAACTTTTTGATCTAAAATGCCATATCGTTAAACTAAACTGAAACAAACCCTTACGTATGTAAGAATTTTTTCACAAGCTTAAATCACAGTTTCTTAAGCTTCAAATTCATTTCCATTATTCATGTTTTTTACTAATGTATTAAAATTGAACTGTGAGTTAATATGTAGAATAGATTATATTCTAAGGAAATGCTGCAAAAAATATCTATCTTATTTATTATTTTTTATAAAATTGGCATCAGATATTCAGCCCAGTCACATTAAAAGCCAAAGTAGTTAATTTGTTTGAAAGTTTTCTATCGTGTTTTGACTTTTTCATAAAATAAGAATTCAGTTCCACATTAAAAAAAAAAATTACAATGAGACCCTTGGCATCATTTAATTTTTTTTTTTTGTAGGCCTCCATCATCAAAACCTCCTTTATTGCCTACACCTGATAAAGGTAGCACAAGAGTTCATGAAAATTCCAAGCCTAAGAAAGGAAATGCTACCAAATCAAGTTTAAAGAAAAGTTCAGGAATGAAAGATGCACATAATCATCCTGACAAGCATTCTGAAGAAGACAGCAATTGTCGTGCAAGAGGTTCTCCAAATGGTGTGCACAATGATCTGCAGAATGTAATTCCCAATGACTTTGTTCCTAAAAAGATAATTAAACGAGGTGATGCTAGCAGTATGGGTGTCCTTCCACTTATTGAAGGAGGAGCTAAAGTCAAAGATACTGTTAATCACTTATTAAAGGTATTTGAAATGTAACTACCCTAATACTCATTGAAAATCAACAGTCTCACAATAAGCAACCCCTGAATATTGTCATTTTTTTAATAATTCGTGTTTCACATTTATTCGGCAGATCGAATATTTTAGTGTGTGGAATCCCCTAAAGAAGAAAATATTGTAAATTTTAAATTGTGCATGTCTTCTTTTCGAGCTATCTACCAGTACACCAAATTAAAGTCTCTATTTCATCTTGAAGCATACATCATTTCCCCTTTCTAACGTTTTTCTGTGGAGCACACCCATAAACGAACATTTTTAAAAAACTCTATTGGCCTTGAGTTTCTTATTAGATGATTGGCCCATATATCAAATATCAAGCCTCTATCACATTTGAAAGGAAGTGTGTTTCATTTATTCTGAAAATCAAACATATTGGTGTTCGGCACCCCCTAAAGTTTGCAAATATTGGAAATCTGAAATTGCACACTTTCTTCCTTTCAAACTATCTACCAGTACACCAAATCTGATGTCTCTATCCTATCGTAAAGCATGTTTTTCTATCACTTTATATTTCGAACATTTTTCTGTGTTGCACCCCCTTAAATGATCGTTTTTGAAAAACCATAATAATCTTAAGGATTTTTTATCAAATGATTACCCCCATCTACTGCATTTCAAGCCTCTATCATATTGTAAAGGCGGTATTTTTCATTTGTTCATCAAATTGAACATTTTAGTATGCTGCACCCCCCCCCCCCCCCCTACAATAGCAAATGTTGGAAAACTGAAATGGCACACTTTCTTCCTTTCTAACTATTTACACATATACCAAATTTGAAGTCTATCTCATCGCAAAGCATGCTTTTTCTATCATTTCACTTTTCGAATGTTTTTCTGTGGAGTACCCCCCCCCCCCCTCTTAAATATACATTTTTTAAAAACTCCATTCTTGGGTTTTTTATTAAATGATTTGCCCATATACCAGATATCAAGCCTCTATCACTTTCTAAAAGGGGTGTTTCTATTTCATTTCCAAAAATCGAACATTTTTGTGTGCAACACCACTTAAAGTAGAAAATATTGGAAAACTGAAATTGTACACTTTCTTCCAAACTATCTACCTGTACAGCAAATTCTCTCAGGTGAATTGAAAAGAAAACATACTTCGGGATGAGATAGATATTTGAAATTTGGTGTACGGGTAGATAGTTTGGAAGAAAGTGTACAATTTCAGTTTTCCTTCCAATATTATCTACTTTAAGGGGTGTTGTACACAAAAATGTTCGATTTTTGGAATGAAATAGAAACACCCCTTTTAGAACGTGATAGAGGCTTGATATTTGGTATATGGGCAAATCATTTAATAGAAAACCCAAGATGAATAGAGTTTTTCAAAAATGTATATTTAAGGGGTGGTGTGTGGGGTACTCCACAGAAAAACATTCGAAAAGTGTAATGATAGAAAAAGCATGCTTCGCGATAAGATAGAGACTTCAAATTTGGTATACATGTAAATAGTTCAGAAAGGAAGAAAGTGTGCCATTTCAGTTTTCCAACATTTGCTATTCTAGGGTATGCTGCATACTAAAATGTTCGATTTGACAAACAAATGAAAAATGCCTCCTTTACATTGTGATAGAGGCTTGAAATTCAGTAGATAGGGTAATCATTTGATAAAAAACCCTTAAGATTATTACGGTTTATCAAAAATGATCATTTAAGGGGGTGCAACACAGAAAAACATTCGAAATATGAAGTGATAGAAAAACATGCTTTACGATAGGATAGAGACATGAGATTTGGTGTACTGGTAGATAGTTTGAAAGAAAGGGATGTTTCTATTTCATTCCAAAAATCGAACATTTTTGTGCGCAACACCCCTTAAAGTAGAAAATATTGGAAAACTGAAATTGTACACTTTCTTCCAAACTATCTACCCGTACACCAAATTTCAAATCTCTATCTCATCCCGAAGTATGTTTTCTTATCAATTCACCTTTCGAGCGTTTTCCTCTGGAGTACCCCCTTAAACGAACATTTTTGAAAAACTATTTTCGTCTTGGGTGTTTTCATCAAATAATTAGTCCATATATCTAATTTCAAGCCTCTATCGAATTTTAAAGGAGCTGTTTCCCATTTATTCGGTAAATCGAACATTTTGGTGTGCGGCACCCCCCTTAAGTAGAAAATATTGGAAATCTGAAATTGCACACTTTCTTCTCTTTTGAACGATTTACCCATACACCAAATTTGAAGTCTCTATCTTATGGCAAAGTATGCTTTCCTATCATTTCACTTTTCGGACGTTTTGGTATGGAGCACCGCTTCTAGAGAATGTTTTCGAAAAATTCGATTTTTCCAGGGGGTTTTATCGAACGATTGAGCCGTGTACCAAATTGCAAATCTATCTATTTGGGAAGTGCCTGAAAAAAGCATGACAGACAGACAGACGGACACTTGGCAATTAGTATATATAGATAATTTGCAAATTTTTCAACTGAACATTTAAAACAGGGTTGCTACAACTGTGTGAGGAATTCATAAAATTTGAAAAATTTGTTTAAACAATACTATTGTTTGATTTCAATGATCTTGTACTGTGTCACATCATAATTTTGTGCACAATTTGAATTGTCTTGCTAATGGCATCAAATTTTGAGGGAAAAGTTGCATTTATCTTTATACAGGGTGTCCCATAAAGATTGAAACACTCTTTAATTCTCTACTTGTTGGAGACAAGTGGACAATATAAATTGCGAAAATGTTGAAAGTAAGGTAGGAAATAAGACTATGTTAATGAAATAGTCCTCCCATTAATTTAAAAAAGTTACACTTTTTAAATTTTTATACGACCCCCTTAGACAAATTTGGTAATCAGAAATTTTTTATTTTTAATGCAACAAGATCATTAAAAAACCCCGCATATCTGTAATTTTAAAATCAACTGAATTATGATAAAAGAAAAAAATCTGACTTATGCCACTTTTCTG
Organism: Amaurobius ferox; assembly: GCA_951213105.1. Classification (NCBI taxonomy): domain Eukaryota; kingdom Metazoa; phylum Arthropoda; class Arachnida; order Araneae; family Amaurobiidae; genus Amaurobius; species Amaurobius ferox. Next base: position 59,052,604 of record OX578153.1, read on the forward strand.
TACCATGTGAAAGGCTGTTTCATCAGTGAAAATAGGGATCATAAACAAATTGATGATGGAAATTGTTTAGATAAAAAAAGTACTTAAAAGTATTTAATTATTGAAAAAGTACTTAGTTATTGAAAAGTACTTAAGAATCTGTGATTGCATCGTGAGTCTATGCGGAATTTGCAAAAATGTCTTCTATGTATTATCAACCAGTTTTATCTTTTTTGTAGATTGACCAAATTTAAAAGTGTAAGTTTTTGAAAATTTATGGGAGAACTATTTCATCAACATAGTCCAATTTCCTACCTTATTTTCAACATTTTTGCAATTTACATTGCCTACTTATCTCCTACGGATAAAGAATTAAAGCATGTTTCAATCTTTTTGGGATGCCTTGTGTGTGTGTGTATATATATATATATATATATATATATATATATATATATAAATTAACAAATACGAAAGTGCAGGAGTGCAAATCAGTAAACACAGTATCAAACAGCAGGCAATAAAATAGCGTGTTTAATAGCAAAAAGCAACGAGGAAGGGCCGGAAATAAATAAATATATATATATATATATTTATATTGGCATATATATATATAGGCATATATATATATATATATATATATATATATATATATATATATATATATATATATATATATAGGCATCCAAGGATGCTACTGTCTGCAAAGGGGAATTGAATTGCTTAGGGATAGGGTATATCAAATACCTGTCTTTTTGAGAGGTTCTTTGTTTGGGATTGACGCTGTCCCACCCATAAGCAAAAGGTTAAATAAATTACATAAATTTTAGCACTTTTAAATAGCTAATTTTGGTACTTTTAAATTACAGCATGTATTTCAGTGCTTTTGAATGAAATTCCATATTTTAGAACTTTTAGATAAAATAATGTAATATTAACACTTTTAAATAAAATTGCAAATTTTAGTGTTTTTTCCTAAAAAGTTATGAATTTCAGCTTTATTTAAAAGAAATTGTGCTTTTTAACATTCTTTCTCAAAAATCACTAATTTATCGTGTTTTTTAGCATTCTTTCTCAACGTTCACAAATTTTAGTGCTATTTAAAAGAAATTATTCTTTTTAGTGTTCTTTCCAAATAATAAATAAATAATCTACACTTTTAAGAGTGCTCTTTTTTGAAAATTTTAGGTTTTAGCACACTATCTCAAATCCGACCGCCCACTTTGCTGTTCTATGTCTAAGGATGAGCCTGACGGTCTGGGCTTTCGACACTATTTCAAATGCAAATTATTGTGCTCTTTCATAAAATTCTTGAATTTTAACAATTTTTCTTAAAATCCATGAATTTTTTAGCACTTATAAAAATTGTGAAAATACCAAATCTTGCTATTATTTAGATAACTTTGATTTTCAATATGCACTTAAAACACACAAAATATTAAGCAATGTAATTATACATGAATTATTGTACAACACAGCATATATTTAGTCCATTTAATTTTTTTGACTCATAATGTTTAACAGAGAGAATGCATTGTTGTGGAAGACCCAGACCACACGACTGACCCGAAGGCTAACAGTTGCTTTTTGTCTGGCCGGGGATCAATTGTTATGTTATAATTTCTTACTTAATCTTCACTTTCATTTTATTGCAGTGTTCTATTTAGTAAAATGCAACATTGCTGCTTCCAACTTCTGCACCTTTAACAATATGACTAATGCTCCCACTTTATATTCACTCCCCTCTGGACCGATTCTTGTGAGCTATTTCAAAATTTTATATATTGCTTAAAAATCAGATAAAAAATGTAAATATTTTCTTTCCTGAAATTTTCATAATGCTGATTTCCTTACTACAAACTGCTTCAAAAAGGTTTTACTTCTATAAAGTAACATACAATATGCACATTTTCTTTTTACAAATTTAAAATTTTTCTACTCTAAAATTCCAAGTTTTATTGCTAATTCCCACAAAATGGTATTTCAAAGGCAAAAAAAACTAACACTCTTGAAATATACGATACAACTTTCTTTTTAAGAAGCTTTATTTTCTTAAACAGTGTTATGGCCTAGAAAATAGTCATTTTCATAAAAAAATCTGGCTCAGCCAGTTTTTGTTCTGTTGTTCATACAATAAGTTTGCGAAGATTTAGCCTTTCAGAGGACTTGGAATGATTTTTTGAACCCAAATTTTCTCTCCCCCCCCCCCCCCCATTGTAAAATGCTGGATATATTAGGTTCCATCTATTTCATGCGTGATGTGAGTGTGTTAAGATTCAGCTCTCTAAGTTACCGGGGTGTTTCTTGGAGGGTCTGAAAAGACACACACGCACACAATTAAACATTATAAAATTTATTTTATAGGTGATCATAAGGTATTTAAAATTGTTTTTGTTTTGCTTTTAGTGAAGTGTTCATGAAACTTTTTAATTAGTCATTTAAATAGTCATACACTGTTGCTATATAAAATACTTTTTAACACTTTACAACAAAGTTGAAAAGTGTTTATGACTTTGCTCATTCTGTCTGTCTGTCTGTCTGTCCGTTAGCACGATAACTGCCGTAAAAATGACTTAATCATAATGAAATTTTAGTATGTTGTTCAGATGGTCTGTAGGACCTATGGGAATATAAATAAATAATATCACCCAATTAGTTTTGGATTGAACCCGGGTTGAAAAAATGAAATACATTGAGCCCTATGGGACCTAATTTTTCAAACATTTTTTAAGCGGATTTAAAATCCACAAATTGCTTCGAAAATTTTAGGTAATATTCAAATTGTTCCATAAAATATATAAAAAAAAATTCAGCAAAATATATTCAGTAGGTTTTTAAATAAAAATTAAAATAATAATAACACCTCTTATATGAAGCGATCACATGACCATGATATGAAAAGATCACGTGACCCACTTCAAAATGATATATGGCATCCATTTCGTATCAAAATCGTGATTTTTAAAGTTCTTTTAAATTCATATTGAGTGTTGTATCCATCCTAAAATCATTTTATTTTTGCCTAAATTCTGTGCATCTACATACTGAAACAACGCAATGACAATATATTTGAGTTTAAATGCTCATCCAAATTATTTCTACAACGAAGCCTATTTTTCACCTATGTAAAATGTAAACAGCAAAATATATAGAATGAGTTATATTAGGATTGCTGTATTTCTTTAACACAAAACCATTTAGTTCATGGAGTCTGCATAGCTGATATGAATGAAATATTCATTAATTTTACAAAGAGCAGGACGATTTTTTTTCGATGAAGTTTTACGCATAGAGTTTAATTACTTGTAGCTCCATGGTCTTAGTTTTTAAATAAAGTAAATTATTATAGTATTGTGATGAATGACATGAATGGGAAAATGTTATGAATGAAATGCTGTTTTATAGAGAGAGTCAGGCGTGTTATTTTTTCTATGACGTCACTTGAATGAATGCCAGTTGTTTTCGATGAAGATTTCAAATATAATAAATTATCGTAGTATTATGATAATTCTGAAATTATTACCGAGGAATGTATCACATTTTAGAGATGTTTAAACCAGGCAATTTATATTTCAATGCCGTCATTTGAATGAATTTCATTTTTTTCGATGAAGGTTTAAGTTTTCAAATATAATAAATTAATGCAGTATTGTGATAGTGCAGTATTGTGAAGTTTTAAAATATTATCGAGGAATGCATTGCATTTTAGACATGTTTAAATAAAATTGCATTGAAATTGGAAAGTGTTTCATAATCAATGCTTTAAGCATGATTGATCTCTCTTGTTTAATTATTCTCCTTAGTGTGCATTGCACAAAAAATTGCTAATTATGGACTATGTTGGGCTAATAAATAATTTAATCCAGTTGCCTGTGGCTAATAAAGTACAGAATCATAATTTAATTATGCCTCTGCTGGATCCATTCTTTTATCCTACAAAAATATATCCTTCATTATAAATAGCATTCAAGGTTGATCATCAATCGGTTTTAGAAGTCTCCATAGTTAGGGGGAAAAAAACAGCACCAATACCAACACATCTGTCACAAAGCATACATGTTCTTGCTTTTGTTAGTATTGGTGATTAGTTAAATGTAACGTTAAACAAGAAAGATCAATCATACATAAAGTATTGATTATGAAGCACTTTCCAACTTCAATGCAATTTTATTTAAACATCTCTAAAATTCGATGTATTCCTCGGTAATATTTTTAAAATTATCACAATACTACATTAATTTATTATATTTGAAAACTTCATCGAAAACAAATGAACTTTTTCAAATGACGTCATCGAAATATAAATCGGCCGGCTCTTTAAATAAAAGCAGCATTTCATTCAAACACATTTTTCCATTCATTTCATTCATCACAATACTATAATAATTAATTTTATTTAAAATTTAAAATCATGGAGGTACAAGTAATTTAACTCTATGCTCAAAACTGTAAAATCAATGTAAATAATCTCTGTAAAATCAACGACTGTTTTATTAATATCAGCTCTATTTCAGACTCTATGGGCTAAATAATTTTTCGTTGAAGACATGCGGCAATTCTTATACAACTCATTCTACATCTTTTGGTATTTACATCCTCCATAAGTGAAACGTTGGCTTTGTTGTAGAAATAATCAAAGCTGGATGATCATTTAAACTCAACTATATTGTAATTGCGTTGTTTCAGGATGTAGATGCCCAGAATTTAAGCAAAAATAAAGCTGTTTGAGGATGGATACAACACTAAATATGAATTGAAAAGAACTTTAAAAATCACGATTTTGACACAAGATGGATGCCATATTTTATTTTGAAGTGGGTCACTTGATCTCTTCATATAATGATCACGTGATCTCTTCATATAAAGGATGTAATTATTATTTTAATTTTTATTTAAAAAATTACTGAATATATTTTGCTGAATTTTTTTTTATATATTTTATGGGATAATTTGAATATTTCCTTAAACTTTCGAAGCAATTTGTGAATTTTAAATCTGCTTAAAATATGTTTGAAAAATTAGATCCCATAGGGTTCAGTGTATTTCATTTTTTTAACCCAGGTTCAATCCAAAACTAAATGGGTGATATCATTCATTTATATTCCGATAGGTCCCACAGACCGTTTGAACAACATACTAAAATTTCATTTTGATTAAGTCATTTTTACGGCAGTTATCGTGCTAATGGACAGACAGACAGAATGAACAAAGTCATAAACATATTTCAACTATGTTGTAAAGTGTTAAAAAGTGATTTAAAATAATTTTCATATTAAAATTGAAATTAAAGAAACTTTAATAAAGTTCTTGGAAATGACTCAATTTTTTGTTTTCAAAAACTGAACCCTGTAAGAATAGTTTTTTTCATTGCAATTATATATTTTTATCTATGTAATTGCAAATAAAATGGGATTCTCTAGGTCGACTGTGTTCTTTCAAATTTGAAACTGGTTAACAATGTCAGGGATTTAGTCTCCTTAACAAGTGACGACAAGCTCATCAGTGATGCTGTGGATTTACTTCTGTGCAAGGTGAATGCATCAGAAGATTCCAGGAATGATGTGGAGAAAGCTTACAAAGATTATAATGAAGTTCTGAATGAGATAAAGTATTGTCCAGACAAGGTAAATATTGTTTGTATTTGAAGAATAAATTTTAATTGAGTTCTTTTTAGAGACCTCTTTAGTGTAATGTTTTTGTAACGAGTTTTTATAAAATTTATGATTACAGTAGAGCCTGCATATAGTGAAGTCACAAGGGACAGGGAAAATATTTGTTATAACTGATGTAAACAAAAATAAGTAATAAAAAAATAAAATATTTAAATATGAGATAGACAATAAGAATAATTTATGTATATTGTATATTGGGGGAAAAAATTAAAGTTAAAATGTATTGCTCTTTCATTTGTGATGAAAAATGCTTCTTTTGAATATTTGAATGTGCACATTACAAATCACTTTTCCTAAGGTTTCTAAATTGTCACTGCAGTTAATTAACATTGTGGTCTTCGGAATAATCATATAAATTTTGGAAGCTTTCCACAACAATTTTTGATATTTGGAAGCTTTCCACAACAATATTTGATATTTGGAAGCTTTCTATAACAATATTCACCCTCTTTTTAAATCAAGTTTGGTTTATTAAACATCTTATCAGCAACTGTAGTAATAATGGCATTATCAGTTTTTTGTTGTTCTGTTTCACCACAATTATCGCTCTCGGCATAATCATCAAAGGTAAAATCTCTGGGCAAAATTATTTTTTTCTTGTTGCCTATTCCACGTTGAACCATCTTCATATACAGGATGAGTCAGAACTAATGGGCTAAACTTTAAGGAGTGATAAATCACATTTAAACAAGCAATTTTTGTCATACAAAGCAGGGTCGTAATGCAAGAGGTGAGCCTCTAGGTGGTAGCTCATGAAATGAGGAAATGATGACTCTCTCGTGAAAAGAGGAAACACAAAAATGACAGAGTAGGCACGAAGTACGTTTTACTGGCAGAAATTGCAGAATGCATGGACAGCCCGTTACTTGGCAAACATGCTCAACAACAACAACAACAGTAAAGCTATCTGGTTCATGCAAGTACATAGTGCAGAAACATTTTAGCAGCAAAGCTTATATTATTGTGCGTTTATCTTTTGAACTGGTAAGTTTTCAACATTTATAGTTTTTCTTGCATCTTTATAGTTTGTGTAAATTTGTTAAGGTTTTATAATGTCAAAGGATTTGAAGAAAAATAAAATGAAAAGAAAGGTTATTTCTTTAGAAACTAAAATTCAAATATTAGACCATCTATGTAATAGAGAAAGAGTAACAGATGTTGCTAAATTTTACTCCATGAATGAAGCCACAATAAGGACAATAAGAAAAAATGAAGACTCCATTAGAAAAAGTGTAGCAGCTGGAACCTGCAGCAGTATGAGTACGACTTCATATGTTAGAAATGTTACAATGAAAAATATGGAAAAAACCTTAGTGATATGGATAGAAGACCAAACTCAAAAGCGAATCCCGATCGATACCAATGCTGTTACAAATAAAGCTTTGAAGATTTATCAATTACTTAAGAATCAGTCGCCATTGACTTCATCCGATGAAAAGAAGGTATCTTTTACCGCAAGCAATGGGTGGTTCGAGTGATTCAAACAAAGACATTCTATACATAATCTGAGAATGAAAGGTGAAAGTGCATCTGCTGATTCGGATGCGGCACAACAATATCCGGCAAAACTTGCTGAAATCATTGCCGCTAACTCTTACACTTCTGATCAGGTTTTCAATGCTGACGAGTCCGGATTATTCTGGAATAAAATGCCGGAAAGAACCTTTATAGCCAAAGCTCACAAATCAGCTAGTGGTCATAAAGTAGCGAAAAGTCGTATAACAGTTCTTTTCTGTTGCAATGCTTCTGGCGATTATATGATGAAATCATTGGTGATTAACAAATCAAAATCACCACGATCTTTCAAAGCAATAAATATCAAAAACCTTCCCATCTATTGGATGGCTAATAGAAAAGCATGGGTCACTGCCATAGCTTTCAATGAATGGTTCCATAACTTCTTTGTTCCAGATGTCAAAAATTCTTTAACTAAAAAGGGATTGCCTTTTAAGGCTCTTCTATTAATTGATAATGCACCAGGTCATCCTCCAGATTTACAACACGAAAATGTAAAAGTTGTTTTTTTACCAAAGAATACAACTTCTTTATTACAGCCGTTAGATCAAGGGATAATTTCGACTTTTAAAGCACTGTACATCAAGCAAACTTTCAGGTATATCTTAGAACAAATGGAGAATGATGAATCTCTTACTCTGATGGATGCTTGGAAGAAATTTAAAATTTTAGGCTGTGTTAAGCATGTTGGACTGTCATACACTCAGATTCAACGATCAACGCCTGCTGGAAAGCAATATGGCCGGATGTTGTTGAAAGTGGAAATGATAAATCACCAATAGAGCATGAATATTCTCAGATCACTGAGTTGGCCCATACTATAGGAGGAGAAGGTTTTGAAGATTTAGCTCAGGCAGATATTGAAGAAATAATGGCTGATGAAAAATTGAATGAAGATGATTTAATTAACATGATTCGTGAAACAAACAAACATGATGAAGACAATGATTCTGATGAAGAGCAATCTGAACCAGTTGCGTTCACAGCAAGAATCATAAGCGTAGGACTTGTTTGCGAAGAAAATTGGGCAACCATTTCTTACAATATGAAACAAATGTTGATTGAGCTATCCGATTCCAGCGAGACCTTCGTAAATGCTTAAATCAATATGAAGAGGTCTATAAAGATTTAGCAAAAAACCTACGTAATTGTTAATTACCGATTTCATGACAAAGTCTTGTCAACCCGAGATCTTGCCTAATTCGTCAACCATTGAGCCAGAATCGCATCAAGAAAGCTCAAGTGATGAAAGTGACATCATACCTATCAGAAAGAAAAGACTGATAGTACATGAAAGTGATGACAGTGATTAAACTTATAATTAATTTTTAAGGGTCTTTTTGTTTTTTTGTTCTTTGTTCCTAATGTAAAATAAATTAAATATGTTATATTACTACATTCATATGTTTGTTGTTTTATAAACTTAAGTATAATTTTAAGTTTTCTAAGATGTCTTACTTTTGTTTTACTTAAATAAATGACTGAATCATGCACATTTTGGGGTTATTTTCGTTTTACACGATTTTACTTAGCAAAATCCAAGATTTCAATTTACACGGTTTTGTGCAGAACCAATCTTCCGTGTAAATCGGGGGACAGGTGTATATCACAATTTTTGACATTGGCAAAATTCCATTATGGCTATTTTCGCTCGCCAACATTTTTGACAAATCTTTTTTTTAATTGCCAAATTGAATTTTTTTTTACAAAATGTGGCAATGATGATCGACAGTATAACCCCTGCTTTGTAATTCTTACTGACTGCAACGTTTCAATCAAAATTTTGGTTTAAATCTACTTAATATCTATGCATATGGACAAAGTTACTGCCATACCTCTTTTTTTTTTTTACTGCATTTCATCATTAGGAACTTTTAAATATTAATACATTAAAATGCTTCTTAAAGTTCTTTACTGTTTGGTATGTATCAGGATTTTGTTTAAATTTTATTTTATGAATTTAGGGATTATTAGGTTCTCTTAAAGTTAGGAGAGAAATTCTAAAGACTAAGCTGTCTCTTGAATTGGTCAAGTTCCTTCAAAGTTTTGATTCATCTCTGCTGGACAAAAAGAAAATTATTCAGGTTTGTCTATGTCTATCAGTGTACTTTAGTGAATATTTCATGTTTGTGAAAATTTAGTATAAAGTAGTAATAGTTCTATATGTAATGAATATTTCAGAATTCTGCATAACTCTGAATCAAAAACTTTTGTTTCATGCACTAAATCAGTGATTCTCGATTGGTAATTTGCATATAATTCTGTGAGGATTTATGCCAATATTCTATTGTGGTTGCTGTTTGAAGTAATAAAAATGTTTAATGTTACACACATTTGCAGCAGTAATTCCATTATGGCTATTTTCGTGAATCATTCATAAATCATTGCATCTATGTCCATACAAACAGTATTTCCTCAAATTAGCATAAATCCACAAATTTCAATTTAGTGATTGATGAAATTCTGCTAATAATTTTATTTAGACTATTTTAAAACATGTCTTTTAGAATTTTATATATACTTCTATATACAATATTTTGGATAAATTTTCTTTTATCTCTTAGTAGGGTTCCTTGCTTTTATGAAGGTCGAAAACCCAGACCGCTCGACTCGCCCTAAGGCATGAGCAGCAAATTGAGTGGCCGGGCTTTTATGAAGGTGTAATAAAATTTTATAATTGCATAAAAGTTTGATTTCTGGGATAATTTGGTTAAAAGCTATTATACCAACAACTGTGTTTATTTTTGCTTTCAGTGGATATAGGTATCTGCATGTTTCTCAAATATGGGAAATATTTTCATTATGCTCTGCTTGTTAGCAATTTCGAGAAATTTAATTTTTTTTATTAACTAAGGTTGGGAAAGCCATTATTCAAATCATTATTTAGACTGTGGTTCAAACCAAAAAAATACAGTAAAACCTGGCTATAACGATATTGCCTATAACTATAATTTCCATCGTCCTAGGTAACTACTAATGTTAGGCATGAGATTCTTCAGTGAATCCGTGAATTTAGATTCTTCAGTTGATCTGTGAATTTCTGCCTATTTCTCCCCAGAGTCCGTCTAATTTTTTTTGTTTTTTGCCTGAGGAAGTTTCTTCTTTCTGTTTGCGAAAATATTTTAAGATTGGATATAATTATTACATGTTGTATACAAAAGAGCTATTCAAATGCTATATTAATGAAATTATTTCAAATTATATTATTAATGAAATTATTTCAAACATAATATTAATGAAATTATTTGAAACATACTATTAATGAAATGCAAGGTTATTTTGCAGCAGTACCACAAACATTGCATTTGTACACAGTCCTCGGTATATTTCGTTTGCAAAAATATTTTTTGCTTTTGTAATCTGTTTACATAAACTAAAATATTTGTAACTGTTTCATGTTTTATACATAACACTGCTCACCAAATGTATAATTAACAAGAAAGATCAATCATGCTTGAAGCATTGATTATGAAACACTTTCCAACTTCAATGCAATTTTATTTAAACATCTCTAAAATGCAATTCATTCCTAAGTAATATTTTAAAACTTATCACAATACTACATTAATTTATTAAATTTGAAAGCTTAAACCTTCATCGAAAAAAATGAACTTCATTCAAATGACGGCATTGAAATATAAATTGCCTGATTTAAAATCTCTAAAATGCGATATATTCCTCGGTAATATTTTTAAAATCATCATAATACTACAATAATTTATTATATTTGAAATCTTCATCGAAAACAACTGGCATTCATTCAAGTGACGTCATAGAAAAAATAACACGCCTGACTCTCTATAAAACAGCATTTCATTCATAACATTTTCCCATTCATTTCATTCATCACAGTACTAAAATAATTTATTTTATTTAAAAACTTAAGACCATGGAGCTAAAAGTGTTAATAAAGTGAAGAGCGATTTTGTAGCTGCATCACAAAAAACTGCATTTGTATGTGATTTAGTATATTTCGTTTAATTGTGAAAATATTTTCCGCTTTTTTTATTTGTTTGCATAGATTAGAATGTTTCTAATTCTTTCATGTCTTATAAATAAAAACTATTTTCCAAATATGCAATTAATTAAATGGACTATTTTGCAACAGCATTGCAAAAACTGCATTGTATGCCATTTTTGGTATGTTTACATACCTGCCAACCTGGGAATATTGGAATGTGTAAAATTTTGACATTTATAATGATTTTTTTTAAACTACACGCGTAAGCATTTCTAATGAATTTAACTATGTACAAGTACCTGCATTAAATATCAGCCATAGTACAGGTAGAATTTGAAACTACAGGACACCAATTTTATAAAATTTCAGGACAATAAATTATAAAACAAAAAATATATGAAGGTTTTATCCGGAGAAAATTACTTTATAATGAAAACAAATATTTATGTTTGGTAAAACACAAATTTTCACTAAAGAGAGTAACAAATATTGATCTTTAATAATAATAATAATTAAAAAAAAATATATAGGACTGAATTATATTTCTGACAAAATGGTTTCCTTTTTATTTGTCTAAATCATTGCTTTAATACCACTTTTTGTAAAATATCCCTTCAGAGTTCATACCCATTTTTCAAAATAGAAAAATTTGTATTATGCAAATATAATACAAAAATTAACCTTAATAATTAGCCACAATATGAAAATAAGCTAGTTTAGTCGATCTAATATGCAACATTTAAATGATGGAGATGGATGGAAAAAGATACTAGCGTACTCTCCGCAATTCATGCGAAGTAACTGAATTGAATAAAATAAGCGATCGAGATCTTCATTTACATTTTACGCGGCCATAAATCTCCGTTAATTTGATTGGTATTACCCTGTACTTTATTATGGATTTGTTACAATCCCGGGAATGGTAGAAATCAGTGCTAAAAAAGCGGAAAATCGGTGTTTCCGAGGAATTATACCATGTCTGGTTAATTGATAAATTTCAAACAAAAAAAAAACTGAGAATTTTGCGGAAGATTGATTTCCTAGTAATGTTAAAAAATTCAAATGAATGCGGAAATGCATAATTTTACGCATAATGCGTAAAAGTTGGCAGGTATGTGTTTAATTTAATTGTAAAAATATTTTCCACCTTGTTTTGCATGAAACTCCAGGTTCTGGAAAGCACTGATCCCCAACAAAAAAGCAGAATTGATAAATATTGTTAATGAACATTCTATAATCAATAAATATTTTTTAATCATTAAACAAATGTTAACAAGATAACAAGTAAAGATGGTTGAAAGGTTGTAAATAGTTTGTATGTGTTAGAAATATCAGAATAAATAAGGTAATAAAAATAAAATTTTAAATATTTAATATTATTTTATTAGTATTACTATTTAGTATTATAGTATTTTATTTTTTAACTTTGTGTTATCAATGCCTGAAAAATTTAATATTTTATATGGAAAACTTAAGATCTGTAACTTGTTTAAATCTTAGTAGTGGAAGAACTGTTGAAAGTGAGATATTTTAATTTGGTATAATAGAATAATTAAAATTTCATAAAATAGTATTTTCATTCAGGTATTTCTATTTGATAGATTTAATTATTATATTTCTAATAGAGCTGATGCATTTCAAATTCCACTTTTAAATATTAAATTTATTACAATTAACACAATTCAAATTAAACAGGTGTTCATCGCGCACTTGAATCCAAAATTTCCTATTTTCTGATATTTCTGTAATCTTATGCCTGTAATTTATATATGTATATTGAAATTGTCTATAACAATATTTTCCCTGATCCCTAGAATATCGTTATAGATAGGTTTCATTGTAGTTTAAACAAGCAAACAAAAAAAAACTGTTTTAATCCAGTCAACTTTGCTATTAACCCAAAATAGTTTGCCATGTTTCACAGTTTTAATGTTCTTGCTTGATTAATGATATAAAATTTGCCAGATGAGTTGTAATTATCACAAAGACATGTAGTTTTGATTTTTAAAATAAGCCTAGAAAAACTTATTTAGCAAGGCCTTAAACTCAATTTGAAATTTCTGACAACAGGACCATGTTTCTTTAAATCACATATAAAGTAGTTGCAGTATTTTAAAATGTTTATTAATTTTCTGTGTTAATGATAGTACCCAGGTTACTAATATCAAAATTTTGTTTTTCAGAATATGATTACTAATTTAGAGAGCAACTCTAATGCTTGGATGAATGTGTACCTTTCAAGTGAGCCTGCAACTGTTGAAGAGCTTTTAACCGAATATAATAAGGAAAAGGTTAAAATTTTAAATTATTTTTATAGATTAGAAAATTTGTTTAGCATGTCAGTTTGGGTCGCACCATTAAGGAATGAATACTGTAGGTACTGTTTGATTAAAATTGTTTATTTTTCCATTTTGTGTTTAAAATAATATATATTTCTTATAAAGATATGGAAACCTTACCCCTTTATAACCTTTATTTTAAAAATTATATGTAATGCTTCAAGCAATATGTATATTTATAAAATATAAATGTGTTAAATATTTGTAATGATAAGTATACGATTATTAACTGACAATTCTTTATTTTTCTTCAAACATTTTTTTTTTAAATCAAAGAGCAAGCACAAAAGAATAAATTATGATTATTAAAATGTATGGGGTACTGAGTATTGTAACTGAAAGATTTACATTCTGGAAGCCAAGCAGTATGTAAGTCCCAACATATGTTTTAAGGTGTAAAATGTAAATATGCAGAATTATGACATTTGGACATCTGGCACCTATGGTAAGCTATAAATGCCAGAATGAATATGGATAACCTGTAGGGCATGAAGCATATATTAAGGGAAATATAACTTAGTAAGTCCTGATAGTCCATAAAGTATGGTTCTGCAACATTTTACCATCTGTGAGTACTCGTATAAAAATTTCTGGAGATTACTGGATAAGGAATGTTATACATGTATACTTACATATGTATACACATGCTCAATTAGGGGTGCCCAAATCTTAACTTAAAATATAAAAAAAAAATGTTAAAAATAAGCATGTAAAATAAAATTCAATTCATTGCTGTATGCGTACAAGAGTAAGCAGGAACTATTTTTTTCGAAAGAAATTTGAATTTTAACTAAGCACTGCTTCTCAGATAATTAGCAGCTACTACTGTAGTGCATAGTTGCACCCCAAACATGAACTGTGCTGAAACACTGAATTTGCACACTAACAATAGCAAGTAAGCTGATTATGCACAACACTATAATGCTGTTATGTATTAGTATTTCATTTCACAAGGTATGCCACATTACATTTTATTGTGTTTATGAGTTGTGATATAGTAATTCAATCTATGAAGATATTATATTACTTGTCTATACTACTTGTACTATAGGATAGGTTATTGAACTGTCTCATTTGCCAATTGCCATTGACATAATATTGCAAGGTAGGAATGACTCTTATTTTATTTATTACATTTTAATTAGTAACAATTAAAAAAAAAATTAGATTGACAAAGATCATATTGTTGTGGCACAACAAAGAGTGTGAAAGAAACATTTGGAGAGATAATTGAGAGTTTGCCTAGAATAACATCATATTTTTTATGATAAATTACACGGTAGTGACATTCAAGAACAAGAAATAGTCTACTTCTGGTTCATATCTATTTTTCTTGAAAGAACTACAGAACAAATTTAAGAAACGTGTTTTCAGGCATAGGAAAATAAGGTGCATTTTGAGCTCTTTTCCTGTGGTCCAAAACAATGTGCTCTTAAACAGACACAGTTGCTCTTAGTGTCTGTTTAAGAGCACACTGTTTTTGACCTGAGCAACAGGTCTCAAAATGCTTCGAAACAATTGTAGTTACCTAATTTTTCTATGCCTTCTTTTTTCAAGGAAGTATAAGAAAGTTACACAAAATGTTTGACAGCCTTAATGGGAAATGTGAACATAAATTTATATATTGAAATTCAAAATACGCACATAAGCATCATATTTTTTTGTATCCTCTCTGTCTTCCATAAAAGGGAAGGGGTTAACCCCTTCCCTTTTATTAAAGGGTAACTACCCTTTAATAAACACTTGTAAACCAAACCCAAAATGAGGTCGCAGCCCAAGGGTTGTGAACCACTGCTCTAATCACTTGCAAGTGCATCAGAACAATAATGATGTGTAAGATTGCATCTTAAAATCCAGAACCAGTTGTAACATGTTTTATCAAGTAGTACATAAGATGGAATCAGGGTTTGGAATATTAGCAACAATACAAGATAAAAAGCTCTAAATTTGAATTATTTTCTTTACTACTCTCTACACAGTCTCTTTAAAAAAGTGGACAATAGAGATTCCCTTTCCCTAAAACAGGGTAGTACTAAACAGTGGCTTAAACAGAATTGCTAGAATGAAAATTTTTGAAGGGTTTATGGCTTTGATCTGGCAATCTTGGTTTTGAGTGTTGCAGCATAATTCTTATGAAAACACAATTTTTTATTTTAAAAAATGGCAGGAAAAGTAATAAATGCTTGAAAAACAAATAAAACATGTTCTTAAAATATTAAAAAACATGCCCCCAAACCTTGAAAAATGCTCTCACAAAGGAAAAAAGAGCTTTAAAATGCAGAAAAAGGTAAATGTCTGGGCCCAACTCATAAACAAACAGTACCACGGAATCCAGTTCTACTGTTATTAAGGTTCATCAACAACAAAATGCAGTTAACCAAACTCTAGTAACTTAGAATATATGTACTGCAAAATGTCAGCATGCATGTAATCTAATGGTATGTATATGATAATGATGGAATCAAAATTGGGTGTTTTTGTTGACTTTCAAATGTCATTACATATCTATCATTATAACAAGAAAGATCAATCATGCATAAAGCATTGATTATGAAACACTTTCCAACTAGAATGCAATTTTTAAACATCTCTAAAATGCGATACATTCAGTGCTGATATATTGTACATTATCACAGTACTGCAATAATTTATTATATTTGAAACTTAAAACTTAATCGAAAAAAAATATACTTTATTCAAATGATATCATTGAAATATAAATCATCTGGCTCTCTATGTAAAAGCAATGAATATTTCATTCATATCACTTTTATTCCAGACTTCATTATTTAGGCTTCGTTATAGAAATAATCATTTAATGATCATTTAAACTTAAATATTGTAATTTTGTTGGCGCAGAATATAGATGCATAGAAAGTATGCAAAATAAAGCAGTTTTAGGATGGATACAACACTAAATATAAATTTAAAAGAACTTTAAAAATCACTATTTTTACACTGGGACAAAAAGATGGACGCCATATTTTATTTTGAAGTGGGTCACGTGATCTCTTCGTATAATATGGGTGTAATTCTTATTTTTATTTTTATTTATAAATCTACTGAATATTTTTTGCTGAAATTTTTTTTGTATATTTTATGGGATAATTTGAATATTTTCTAAAATTTTCAAAGCAATTTGTGAATTTTAACTTTGCTTAAAAAATGTTTAAAAAATTAAGTCCCATAGGGTTCAATGTATTTCTCTTTTTCAACTCAGGTTCAATCCAAAAAAATAGAATGCCGGTCCACATTTTGATACATAATGTTTCATTTCATTTGTTTGGTGCAGTATTTCCTAAACAGACTTCACTATTAAAATTACATCCTAAATAACTTATTGTAATATTTTATTATAATTTAAATTCATTTGATGTTTTGTTTCCAGGAAAATCGTTGGAATGTTATCCAGAAAGCAAGAGCGAACACCAATGAGAAGCATAAGAGATTTATGGAACTTCTCAGCGATTTTCAAAAGGTAAAAATTTTTTTCTTTAAATTTTTACCTTTATTATATTTATAATTTTTTTCTTTTAATTTCTTTCTGATTCATCATTGTATATTGAGAAGTTTTATGCAAATTTAAATGAGTCTTTTTATGATTTAAGAGGCTTAAATTTAATAATACAATATTAAAATCTTTTACATTTAGTATGTTCTGAATTTAGTTATCTTTCATAATAAAGGAAGATACCTGTTTGTGTGGGTGTGTCTTCTCTAGCAGAAAATTTAAGCTTCAGATAGCCACAAAATTGAGTACAGGGGTAGCTGAACTCGGGGCAAGCAAACTGTATCAAGTTCCTTTTAAAATTTGAAGTAGTTTAAAAATTATGACCTTTTAAAGCCGAAAATTAGCCATTTTTTTCCATTTTGTCAAATCAGATATTTTCATTCATTACAGCTGCAGACGAATCTTCACTGTTTTTTTTTTTTAGAAATGTGAGATGCTCTGAAAGTAACATAAAAAATATATATTAGTTTGATAATTTTTAATCCTAGCTTCTAATTATGCTAGAGCCTAGTTTTAAAAACTATATTTTTTAACCTGAGCTATGTTGAGAGGGGTTTGCCCGTCTCTTACAATTAAACTTCTTTATTTACTAAATTATAATTTACTATTAATACTTATTATATATTTATTCTATGTTATTAAGATTAAGCCTGATCATATAGTTTTAAACAATAAAGTTTACTTTTATAATTATTATTTATTTGTTTCTTTATTTACTTTGTTTATTACCTACAGCTTGGTCTGTGCTAAACTATGTTACACCTTTAAAACACTTCAGCATCATATAACTTAAAAAAAAATCCACTTACCTTTAAATAAATAAATAGCACAGCCAACAATAACTCAAGAAATCACAACTCTTATTGTTAAATTAGAAATTAACTTTTATTAACAACAATTAAAAATTTAAACATTAAGATTCCTTAAACAGATATTTGTTATAAAGATAGTACATTGCTCTTAACATTAAAATCTATTGACCTTGATAACCTAGATACCCAATTTCAATAACCCAGGAAACAGAATCCACTCTGGTCTGAAGACCAGAGCTTGGTCTGCCTGGAGCTGGCTGTCCACCACTAAAAATGTAAAGTATTAAATTCTCAAAAATATTAGAACTAACACAATAATTTGAAACAATTATTTTGTATCTATAAAACTACAAGTAAGCAAGTATTGTATGCAAGTAGTTGTCTCTTAAAATTCTTGTTACTTATTTGAATTTCCAAATGCCACATTATTATTTTTAAGCACAGATGTAGTAAAGGAGTATGCCATTGATTTTTGTATCTTGAGCTGTAAAACACCTCTGCTGATCACTCACGGTTGCACACAATCACTTTTGGAAAAAAAAAGATCTTATTCACTTTAACAATTAGTTGACGAGTTGAGAAATTATGATCCACACCTGCAGATTCTGAGACTAAACTGTAGGCTTAAAAGGGCCTGTTATGAACGCTGATTTACTATGAAGACACTTGGTCATCCGCATCTTCTCTCCTTGGATCCGAGTGGTAACTGAGGTAGTCAGCACTTGCAGAAAATTGACACAATGATACACTTAGGCCTGCCTTTTTTCTTGATAAGGAGATTTACAGACAAAGGCCACTGTATCAACATCAACTTGGTCTTTGATAGTCACGCTGACCTCATTAGAAGCACATTTCAAGATCTCAGGCAGGATGCATAAATTGGCTTGGAATCGGATTAAAACATTCTTCCGCGGGATACGGGCGCCCATGCATTGGGGCCCCGATCCACGGATCTCAGCAGCAACAAAAACACCACCTCCAACAGTGCCGGTCAGGAATCCAATGCCGCCAGGCAGCACGCCTGCTTCCCAGGAGACGCCAAACTTGGCGAGTGAAAACTCTGCGCTTCGCGCCGAGCGCTCACGCATGCACGGCGGAAATAAAAACGCTGTTATGCCAAGAATCAAAAAAGGATCACTTCTCCCAATGCGGCAAGCCGCCGCACAGCAACCCACCAGATGCGCTGGCACCCTCTTCTAGCAGGTGTTTACTGATAAGCGGTTCAAGGCCAAGTTTCGCTTAAAAAGTGCCTTTCTTTTGCAGATTCGTAAATGAACTGAAATGAAGTTAAAAGCTAAAAACGAAGATTATGAGAATTAACAGAAGATTATTTAACGTTTAAAGGCACATTGCGTACAATTTTGAATAATAAAAACATTAAAAAGATAACAAATTACGTTAAAGGGGAAATAAATCTCCGAAATATTCAGAAACAACAAATGAATTTTGAATTTTGAAGGGAAAGGGGAAAGATAACGAATTTTAAGCTATTTCAAATTTTGAACTATTAATTAAATTTAGAACTGTCAAATCTCGGCATAACAGCTAGCAGAGTCTGTGTACTGGAATGTATGTGCCCTGCATGCTTATTTAAGGTGCATTACAGTTATTTATATTTTGTTGTTGCAAGTGAGCATATCAGTAGAGTGTTGTTTGGTTTTTTAGAATTCACATTTTAAAACCCAAGTAACACCAGGTACATTTTCCCAATAATAAAATAAAGTGAGAGCCTGTACTCCACTCTCAATCACAATTTCATAGCTGCCAACTCTACTTACTGGTTTTTCCGGGAAACTCCCAGTTTTTAACGACTTCTCCTGGTTTCCCGATTTTTAACGAGAATCTCATGGTTTTTGTCAATTTTTTTAGAATTCCCTAAAGTTAGAGATTTTTTTTATGAAAATTCTCTGTTCAAAGGAATTTCGATCAAACTTGTGGCTGCCATTTTGTTTTTTTCGTATATGAACCTAACCAGTACTAGGTTGCATCATTTTTACTTTATTGATAGAGCCTGTTTCAAATAAATGTGATTTCATGAGTATAGATTATATTTCCAATTAAGCGAATGAACTGGGCCTCTTATATTGCTAGAATGGATGAAAGGGACCCGGTAAAGATGATGTTTGCTGCAAGGCCCTTTACTAGTAGAAAAAGAGGAAGACCAAAGCTGAGATGGCTTGACTCAGTTGATTCGGATTTTAGAGTGATTGGAGCAAGAGGCTGGCAGACCAGGTCTAGAAATAGACAGTCCTGGAGCAATCTTCAGGGGAAGGCCATGGCTCATCCTGGGCTGTCGTGCCAAATATGATGATGAGATTACATTTCCATGTAATGTTGAAACATCCTTTTCCATCCATGTTTTATTTCAAATCATGTGAAACATACACAACATTCATTTCTTTGTAGTAGGTTTCATTATTAATTAATGTTTTCATAGAATAATGATTATTTTAAGTGTAATTTTGCATGTATATATTAAATTCCCGTTTAATGTTTAAACATCTTTTTCCATCCATCATATTTTTCATAGAATCTCAAATTAGTTACAGTACTTTCACATCTTTGCAGTTTGCATAAGAATAAAAGATTATTTTCTTTAAAATATGTTCAAAATGTGTGATTGCACAATGGAATCCCCCTCCTGAGTTTCTAGGAAATAGTGTCCCAAAAGCATTTTTCTATCCACATTCATTTAATTAACTAAATTACAATTTGAGAACTGAACATCTTTTGTTTCAATGAACCCCCTCTAAAATTTCTCTGTGTATGTCATTGATATCTTTTTATACTCTATGTAAAAACCATTTTTTTTTTTATATAGTAAGTGTTTTCAATGCTACAGTGAGTTGTTATTTTTTGGAAAAATTTTTTTTGTGTGTGTAAAAAATTCTCTAGTTTTCCCTACGTGCTATCTACTGGATTTTTATTCCCTAATGTTAACAGGTATGCAATTTGTTCTTTAACCTTTACATTACGGCTCCAAGAATCCATTTTTTCAACTCCATAACGGCCAAATAACTGAAAATTCCACCCCTCTAAATAAACACCTTCAATGACCTTGTCTTGTGTTCGTAACTCGTTCCCCCTTCAGTCAGGAGAAACTTGAAGGAAGGGCTGCAGGCACTCTTCAAGTTTTCAGAAGAAGATTGAGAGTTTCAAAAGAATTTCAGTGGTACAACTGTTGTACCGCCGTAAGGAAAAGGTTAAAATTAAATGTTTTTAATTAAAGACATTTTTCTTAAGTTTCAGCAAATCTTGTTTCATTGGTTATGTACATATATAATTTATTTTTATTAAACTTTTTAGAAGACTAACATAAATTATCCCATTTTAGGAATTTTCCCTTAATATGTCAGAAGGCAATTGTGACTTTTTTGATCAACTGGGAAACACTCAGGGAAAAAGAGGGTCATGGGGGTTGAAATTTGAAGAAACCTTGTCTGATCTTGGTGCTGCTTTGGATGAAGAAATGAAAACATGCACTGTGGTAAGTAAATTCGTGATTTAAGTTTTTATTCTAAATATAAATTTTATTAAAAAATTGATTGTAAATATACATAAGTTTGTTATACAGTAATTTTCTTGTGGTGACTATTTCACCCAAACTTTTCATTTTTTAACTTTAAATGGTTCTTTAGCCGAAATTGTTTTACAAGAGTTTGAAAATAATGTTTTACCTTTTCTACAAGTTAAATTTGTTTTCTGGTACTGGTTCATAGATGTGTTTGTGTGTAATCACAGCCTTAATGAATTTAATTTTTTTTTCTTGATAGTGTAAATGGTTTGTATTCCTCCATAAATTTCACAGCTGAGCACGAGGGTGATGGGTCTCTCCCTTTTTTGGATGTATTTGTTACCTGCGGTAATAATGGTTTCCAAACTACTGTATTTCATAAACTTACCTTTACTGATACTTGTAGTCCTGCTAATTCTTTTCATCTTATTTTAAAAAATCCCACTTTCATCACCTATTTAATAGAGCTTTCAATGTTTGTTCTTCTATTAAATGCTTAAAGGATGAAGTTAACATTATTTTCCATCTTGGGTATGATGTTGCCTTTACTTACAATTTTATTAATACAATTCACTGATGTTCATTCTAAATTTCTTAAATGATGAAGTTAACTTTATTTTCTGTCTTAGATACAGTGCTGCCTATACTTACAATTTTATTTATGAAATTCATTCTGATGTTCATTCTAAATTCATTTATTCCAAATCTTCTCTCATCTCCTTCACACCACTGATTTACTGTACAGATCTAGTCTTCCATTTAATCCTAATATTATTCACCCTCTTTTTCAGTTCTATTGTGAATTTAATTTCAAACCTGCCCACTCTGCCATTTCTATATTTAGATATATTCTGACAAATTTAAACCTAATCTTTTACATCGATCTGGGGTGTACATTGTCCCACTTATTTCTCTTGAAAATGTTTATATCTTATATTGGTAGTACAAAACGGACTGTTTGTATTAAACATGTCTGTGATATTAAAAAGGAAAAATGATCCATCTGTTTTATCCCAAACCATACTTACAAGCATTTAGTTTCTCCTATTTGATAAGATTTGTAAAGTGTTGTAATAACCCTGGAACATTTTATTTTATGAATCCTTGTTTATTAATCTATGTTGTGATTTTATTTACTATTTTGACCTTGTTCAGAAACTTTAGACTTTTACTTAAGACTTACTTTTGACCTTGTTTAAACTTGCTTGTTGTCTTGTCATCGTTCATGAAAGTTAAACCCAAATCTGAGAACCTAAATATTTAAATACTTTTTTTGATAAATCAATTTTCTTGTCTGGCTTTTGATATCGTACATCATTTTGAATTTATGTGTGTCTTACTTCTTTACAACTTGGGGAAAAAATTGTCACCTATTGGCTTTTGATAATATGCAAACTTTATTTTTCAGTTGTCTGTATTTAGGCTATTTCTATTGAATTGTCTACATATTATATGCCTCTGATGAAGGGCTTCTATATATCTAAAGGCGCTAAGGCAAAATTTATGTAATTAATGTCCTATATCATGTAAATAAAAGTTTTATTGAATGTTTTTATTATTAGTAATTTCTGCATGTGGATGTATTGCAACGTGTTAGTTAAATTTTAGAAAATAATCTATTAAGTAATATAGTGCAAATTAAATGACATTTCGATTACATTCCATACTAGATGTATTTAATATCTCAGAAACACCTTCAAGCATATCCAAATCAACTTTAATAAAAACTAATAAATATTACACAACTAATCTTTCGGGCGCGGTAGCCCAGTGGTTAGCGCTCTGGAGTTGCACTCTGTTGGCTCGGGTTCGATTCCAGCCACTGCCAAAATTGCCGTCGTGTTCACGCTGAGTACGATCACGTTAAACATGTGGGTCCGTAAGTCCATCCGAGAGGTTGGTGGTAGGGGAAGGAGGGTACGGTCCCTGTGGATGCCTCCCCCACTGGGTTCCCCCACTGGGGTCTAAATTGGGTGGCACTTCCTGGCTGTTCAAACAGTTACCTTACACCTTTCTGGTAGGTCGGATGGTCTGGGTCTCAACAACAACAACTAATCTTTCTGCTAGGTTGGATGGTCTAGGTCTCAACAACAACAGTTAATCAGGAAAATCTGTTTTATCACTTGAAATTTTGATGTGTGCACATAAAAATGGAAGCAAACAGAGGGCAGAACAAATAAACACATAATCATAATCGTTGAAATGTTGATGACAATTATAGTTTTGTGTTTCCCTTCAATTTATATTCCTGAAAGACTTCAGTTTAATTTCTAAGGTGTTCAAATTCAGTAGTAGATTTTGCTAACTTTTACTTTCCCTGCAATACATGGTAATGTATAGGGAAAGTATTGGAATCATGCTGAAAATCACAACTTGAGTTTTCGACGAATCTACATGTTTCGAGACCTCTAGAATACGAAAAAACTATTTTTGACGTCTGTGTGTCTATCTGTGTGTCTGTCTGTACGTATCCACTCTAACTCGAAAACTAATGAACCGAATTTCATAAAATTTGGTAGGTAAGTTACTTGGGTGTGACCTTGGTGCTGATTAGTTTTTAGTACAATTCGGGATAAAAGAACCCGTCTTTTTTGCAAAATGGCCTTTAAAAGTTGCCTGTATCCACTCTAACTGAAAAACTAATGGACTGAATTTTACAAAATTCGGTCCATTAGTTTTCACTTGTGGGTCACCCTTAAGTCACTTGTGGGTTGCCCTGGTGCTGATTAGATTTTGGTATGATTCGGAAAAAATAACTTACCTTTTGCGAAGTGACCTACAAAAATCATCAAAATCTAAAATAAAAAACTATGTATGCTCAAATATATCCATTAAATGCTTATTCTATACGTAATTTTTAACAAAGAAAAGAATAAGACAAACCCCATTACACTAGGATTATCCGTTCTCTAGATATTTTAGTTTTTTCATATTTTCTCTACGCCACCTTTGAAAATAAGTCCATTTACCAAATGAGAACGAAAATTGAATTAAAAGTGAATTAAATTTAATTAAAATAAAGAGAATGTAGATATAAGTCTGCAGGGAAAGTTATGTGCTGCCCACATCAGATTTTTTGTATATGGATACTGTTTCATCCTGCTGCTTAGCTAAGTGAATCTGCTAAATGAAAGGCTAGTGCTTCCTTATTCTACTTTTATATATTGATTGACTTATATTCTTGCATTTGGCTTATAACTTGATATCCAGAGAATGACACAAAACTGGGATTCTGTATTAAATGTATATTAGTAAGCAACTGTAATTGCTTATTACTTTTCCCATATGCATAGGAAAATGTAGAGGGAAAGTATTGTGATTGTGTTGAAAATTCGAATTAGAGTTTTTGACAAGAAAGCATCCTTGAACTCAAATATTTTCGAACTGATGTATGTGTGAGTGTGGGAAAACATTATCTCACAAACGAATGGAGCATTTGGAATGAAATTTGGTACAAAAATTACAATCGGTGAATACTGAATTTTAAATGCCATCTAATATTCAAAAGACCCCAAGTTTAATAATTAATTAATTAATTAAATTAATTAACAATAAAATTAATTAAATTCAATATATTTGTTCCTCATTTGTTCCTTTTTTCAAATGAAATTTTGAAAAAAGCATTAAAAAATCAGAACTTTCAATAATGTTACGTAAATAATATCTTGTGTAATTTTTCATTAGAAAATGATTGACATAAATTTTATGAACTGTTCTTGAGATATTTCACATTTTTCAGATTAATTTATCAAAAAATCACATAAAATTATAAAAAAAAAAGGCATTAACTAAATATGAAATTAAATCACTTTTCATATGTTATATTATGTGATACATTTGTTAATATTTTTCTCATGGATTTAGTGTGTTCCATTCATGAGAGAAGATACGCTGGGTAATAGTTTTGTATTTTGATGTTTAACACAATTTGCCAACAGTCATTTAAAAATAAGAAATGCTCTTCTCCCTGTTCCCCCCCCCCCCCCTACCAAAGATTACCAATGCTTCAGATTGACAAAAATATCATCAAAATTGTAAAAATGATGCTAAGTTAATGAAAATTCATGAATTTTAAAATATTTTAATATATGGACTATGTTGCATATTGCAGACACTATCAATATTGATAATTATCAATTTAGAGTTGAGTGAAATATAAGTTAATTGGGTACTTTGAAATAGTTTTACATGGGTTGTTATCTGGAAAAATGCCAAATGTGCAACTAACTCAACATTAAAAACATTGTGGTTGTTGCAAAAGGGAAAATTTTCAATTTGAAAAATTTTTGGGTGCAAGATACAGTGCATTGTGAAAGAAATGTGACAGGGATGAAGTGAAAATATGTAATGGAAGTGCCACTGTATTTGCACTGCCAAACTCAGTATGGAACCTAATATTTAATTTTTCTCATTATATACACCATTAAAGCTGTATTAGAGCAATTCTGGTAGAATAATGTAAAAAATTTGCTGCAACATCTGTGCTATATGACAGTATGTGTTTATCACTTGTGCCAACTTCATATTCACCTGGTGGAGCAGCTGTAATCATTACATCCAAATGTTTCATTGTCGATAATTTCATTATTTGTGGTTCAATTTAGATGAAATAAACTATCAATCTATCAAAACTGCATCCCCCCCCCCCCCCAAAAAAAAAATACCGAAATCTTTTCCTAGGTAACTTGTGACTGTATCACATATAGCACACATATCAACTTTTTTCCATTCTATAAATATGCAAAGAAGGATGATTCATATCAGTCTATAACAAGTAATAGAGTTACTATTTTTTTTTTCTTTTTACATTTGGTATTTGAATTTAGTTATTTGTTTTCATAATTGGAAGTTTTTCAAAATTAGTAGCAGTTATGCAGAAAAGCAAAAAACAGTTTAGGTTTGGACATATTCAAGCTCTGTTTTACATTGGATACTTTGATATTTTACACTAATGTATATGGCTCGGCTTCTTCAAATTGAGGCCAGACTCATTTGTTGTGCATTGTACTATTGTACTATTGTTTTGTATGTTGTAAGTAATTTACAACTGCAAGTAATTTAATTTATGGAATAAAATTAATTAAATTCAATATATTTGTTCCTCATTGTATAGGTTAAAGGACAAAAACGTGTCTGTGTTATCCAATGCATATTAGACAAGCTGGACATTCCAAAGGAGAAGATTGATGAGGAATGTGAAGTTTATGAAAAATACAAGTCCCTTTATGATGATTTACAAAACATGTGTGATTTGGATTCTATATTTGAAAAATTGGCAGCTGTACAAGAAGAAGTTAATAATTTCAATTTGCTCTGTGCAAGTAGTGAAGACTCTAAAGAGGTGAGATTTATTTTTATTTTAACACTTACAGGAAAAACCCAAAATTCTTTGTGATATGAAATATGTGTAAATTCTAATAGTATTCTTATTGTTTTTTTTTTAAAAAATATCATTAAAGCAATTTATATTAAATTGAAAATTAAGAATATTTTTTTCTTGTAATGCAAAGTTATCTTATGTAATTCCAAAGAATAAAGCATACTGGTTCCATTTGTTAACCAATTTGCTCAAAATATATAAATTTTGTCATAGTCAAAAATGAAGATGCTGATATAAATATTAAATATTTTCTCACAACATTTTTATCACATCACTTACCGTTAAATTTAATTAAAATATATATGAATTTAAAATTTTATTTTAAAATAGAGCATAACTTTGAAAGTTTCTCTTGTGGCAGTAACCAATAAAACACAAAATAAAATGTCTTCCTTTATTTATTTATCCATCATTTTTTCATTTCAATCTCAAAAATTAATTAACATTGTCTGCCTTATTAATACAGTTGACTAATAAACATTTTTGACAAAAACATTTAATTTTGTTGCTAAGCAATATTATTTTCTTTAAGTAAAATAGGAACTCATCATACTGAATTGAAAAGAAGAATTGTCAAAAACTAGGTTAGGGAGACAGTCTAATTTTATACATATAACTTTTATTTTCATAAAATCTGATTACTCCCTAATTGTTGTAATTATCTTCTGCTTTAGGCTAAAGACTTCAGCCATTTTTCTGAGCTTCATGCAGCTTTATCGAAAGAAGATGCCTTGCTGGTAAGATATTTAAAATTATTAATATACACAAATCCATCTGCATATTTGACCAATTGCATATTTTACTTTATCCAATGTATTTTGCCTTAATCAGTGAACTTGTTTTCCTCGTTTGGTTTCCCTAACAGTAGTATCTATAATAAAGTGAAATTTATTGTATAAAAAGTAATTTGTTGAGCAGATGCCAGTTATAATTGCTACTTCCCTGATTTTTGAAAGTTTTTCTTATTCTTTAAAAAATAATATGTGGATCAATAAGTAAAAAACACTGTGTGAAGAAAAAATTAAGCAGCACATTCAAGCACAAAATAAAATAATGCAGTATACACTGTTTCGAGGATACGCAAGATTCCTTTCTTCAGTGCAAGAGAATCAACAAGAAAGATCAGTCATGCTAAAGCGTTGATTATGAAACACTTTCCAACTTCAATGCAATTTTATTTAAACATCCCTAAAATGCGATACATTCCTTGGTAATATATTTAAAATTATCACTCACAGTACTACATTAATTTATTATATTGGAAAACTTAAAACTTCATCGAAAAAAATGAACTTCATTCAAATGACGGCATTTAAATATAAATTGCCTGGTTTAAACATCTCTAAAATGCGATACATTCCTCGGTAATATTTTTAAACTTATAATACTACAATAATTTATTATATTTGAAAACTTCATCGAAAACAAATGAAATTTATTCAAATGATGTCATCAAAATATAACACACCTGGCTCTCTCTATAAAAGCAGCATTTCATTCATAAACATTTTTCTATTCATTTCATTCATCACAATACTATAATAATTTATTTTATTTAAAAACTTAAGACCATGGAGGTACAAGTAATTAAACTCTATGCTTAAAACTTCATCGAAAAAATCGTCCTTCTCTCTGTAAAATCAATGAATATTTCATTCATATCAGCTATATTGCAGACTCCATTTGCTAAATAATTTTGCATTAAAGAAATGCAGCAATTCTTATACAGCTCATTCTACATATTTTGCTGTTTACATTTTCCATAAGTGAAAATTAGACTTCGTTGTACAAATAATCAAAGTTGGATGATCATTTAAACTCAAATATATTGTAATTGCTTTGTGTCATTATATAGATGCACAGAATTTAAGCAAAATTAAAGTGGTTTTAGGATGGATACAACACTAAATGTGAATTAAAAAGAACTTTAAAATTCACGATTTTGACACAAGGTGCATGCCTCCGGCCGTCCAAACAGTTACCTTACACCTTTCTGGTAGGTCGGACGGTCTGGGTCTCAACAAGGTGGATGCCATATTTTATTTTGAAGTGGGTCACGTGATCTCTTCATATAATGGTCACGTGATCGCTTCATATAAAAGGTGTAATTATTATTTTAATTTTTATTTAAAAAGCTACTGAATAGATTTTGCTGAAATTTTTTTATATATTTTATGGGATAATTTTAATATTTCCTAAAACTTTCGAAGCAATTTGTGAATTTTAAATCCACTTAGAAAATGTTTGAATAATTAGGTTCCATAGGGTTCAGTGTATTTCATTTTTTCAACCCGGGTTCAATCCAGAACTAATTGGGTGATATTATTCATTTATATTCCCATAAGTCCCACAGACCGTCTGAACAACATACTAAAATTTCATTTTGATAAAGTAATTTTTACGGCACTATCATGCTAACGGACAGACAGACAGACAGAATGAACAAAGTCATAAACACTTTTCAACTTTGCTGTAAAGTGTTAAAAACCTGAAGTCAAGAAGATGAAATGGAATTTAATAAATCTTCAATTGCTCGGCAATGCTTTTGACCACTGTTTTGACAGAGTGATTGCATGATTGAAGTTTCATACAGTACTATGAATTTAAAAGTATCCATTTCCATCCACATTTAATTTCAGACATGCATAACTTTCATTTCATCAGAATATGTTTTGTATTCCTATTTATGGAACTAGTAATTTTTCACATCAATTGTCTTTTAGTTTGTAAACATTTGTTGTTTTTTAACTTATTGCCTAAAGACTATTTAAAATAATATTAAATTTTCCCAAATAATTTTTTTTAATAATTTTATTTTTGAGTCAGAGTTGGGGCATCTCTACTGGCCCAAACTGCATTCAAAATTTCTACCAACTTCATGATTTTAATTCTATAGTTTAGTGTAACGGGTGAGAGTAGGGAGTATAGCTCAGTTTCCCTTACATAGTCCTCCTAGTAAGGGTTCTCCATATTTCTGTAGGATCTTTTTATGTTTTTTCATTAATTTTATCCCTATTCTCTTTTATATGTGATGAATGTATCAAGTAGTGATATTTATATGAGCTTAAGCTTCTATTTTTTTTTTTTTTTTTTTTTTAACTAAAATTTCAAAGAGGAAAATATTTTCACCAGAAGTTTTTGGAAACTCCTGGTGCAGTTTGTTAAAATGTTAAGTTTGTTAACATGTTAACATTTGTATAGTTATGTTGAAATGGAATATTCTAATAACATAGTTTCCCCGAGGTATTTTCCCCTCTTAATTTTTATATTTTATTTTATTATAGCCATATCACTTAATACATATGTGCATAAAATATGTATGCTAGTAAATTTACACATTTGATTAGATATTTTGATGTAAATTACATTCATGGTGAGGGTATCTGGTTGAAATTGAAGCATTATGAAAAATGCAAACACTTAATATCACTTAACCCAATAGATGAAAACATAAACAATTTATACTTGTTTTGCCAGACATAGAGTATCATTTATGAATATACAAAAATCATTTCAGCATTTTAGTATTTGACTTCCCCCCCCCCCCCTCGAAAAAGATTAAAAGGTTTTGCCTCAACAAGTTTTCACTTTACTTTGTTTACTTTCAGTCGAAATGTCCTCTATAAAACATATATTTACGTAGTAAGGGGCAATAATTGTTAGTTGAAAGTCCAGTTTCAAGATTAATAAGCAGAACTAGAGCAGCCACTTCTATTTTTTTTAATCCAGTGGGATAATTTATTTTTAATGTTAAATCAAAGTAAATAAATCTAAAAATTCAAATTTTCACTTATTCGCAAGTGGCCAGTAGTAGTTTTAGTTTAGTGGCCACCAGGGACGGCTCGTGTATAGGCACTGTGGGAGCGACAGTGCTCTCTCTCCCTCGCAGCCTCTCGTGCAGCTTCCTATGTGCGCATGTGCACAACAGTCAAACACCACGCTTCACAGTTCCAACGGTGTGGTGTTTGACTGTTGTGCACGTGCGCAAATAGGAAGCTGCATGCGAGGCTGCGAGGGAGAGAGAGCACTGTCGCTCCCGCAGTGCCACAGTGCCTATACACGAGCCGCCCCTGGTGGCCACTCTATCACATATTTTTTATACATTTGTATGGTTATATATATATATATATATCAGAGATGAGAATTGTAGAGAGAAGGAACACACAGTTAGTAAACTTCTGGACAGTTTTCCGATTAAAACAAAATGGGAGAGGGGGAGTAGTAGCTGGTTAGTTGTTTCATTTAATCGCCACATTGTGTTATTTAATTAATCTGTGGCGAGTGCCTATTTTCAGGCCTAAAAGTGAATAATTGTTACTTTAAAGTGTTTTTTTGTTGTCTGATTTTTTAATGTTTGTATCCTTTTTAATTTTGCAATTTTAATCTTAGTCAATGTACTTCTGTTTTTAGGGATTGTTAGCAAAGGCTTCATCTTTACATTTTCCAGAACTTATTATTGAACACCCTGAATTCAATTTAGAAGATTACCAAGTTAGTATTGTTGAAATGTCATTTCTTGGGGTTTTTTTATATCTGTTTGGTCTTGTTTTTCCTTTACAAGTTTTATTCATTAGGGGGAATTAATTGAGGAATGAAATTTTATGATTATTTTTTTTCGGTTGGTGGTTACAAAATATCTATTAATGTTCAACGAGATAGAAGTTTCTGAAAACTTATTTTTGTTTTTCCATAAAATCAAAAATTTGTTACTTTGTTGAGTCATGTGTTGGATATCAATTTTTTTTTCTGTTTTGGATGAATTTCTATGTAAATTTTACATTGAGAGTGCTGCATTAAAATAAGATAATTATACAGGGTTTCTAAGAAAGTACTTAAGCACACCAATAACTTTGTAAGGAAAAGCTTATGAATGTACACACTAGGTGTATCTATAGTTAAGTAACCACACACTATCAATTAAAGGGATTACAGCACCCTTAGAGAAGAATTAAAACGTTAGAACATGAACTTGGCAACAAAGCGAGATCGAAAAATGCCAATTGCAAAGTTGTAGAGTATTGTCTGATTAGTTGGAATCAACACCAGGAATGAATGAAA
This sequence comes from Amaurobius ferox, assembly GCA_951213105.1. Taxonomy (NCBI): domain Eukaryota; kingdom Metazoa; phylum Arthropoda; class Arachnida; order Araneae; family Amaurobiidae; genus Amaurobius; species Amaurobius ferox. The sequence goes on from OX578153.1 coordinate 59,084,342, forward strand.
CTTGCATATTCATGGCAAAAATGATGTGTAGAGATACCAACCATTCCGGATTTCTGAACAAAATTACGGACTATGGAAAAAGCCTGTATTATGGAAAATGTCTATTTTTTTCCCATCTTTCCTTCTTTTACCCCATTCATCTCCATCTTGCAATTATTGCCCATTATATTGACAAGACTTGCTTATTTTCATATTTTGGTTTATTATGCTTGCTCATTTTTTAATTATTTATATTTAACACATTTAGTATGATTGTGCAATTCAGGAAATTGTCGCATAGTCTCGATAATTCACAAATGTCATCCATCCCCATCCTCTTAAATATTAATCATTAGATGGACTAAACTAGCTCATTTTTACATTTTGGTTAATTATTAAGGCTAATTTTTAAATTATTTTCTCATAAATAATGGGATTGTGTAATTCGCTTGGTGTCACGTACATTATCGAGTGTTGACTAGTATCTTTTTCCATCTGACTATCCTATAATTATTACGCATTAAATTGATAAAACTTGTTTATCTTTACATTTTGGTTTATTTTGACACATTCAGCACAATTGTTCAATTTATAGAATTCTCGTGTAGTCCTGTGAAAGCACAAGTATCCTTTTCTATCCATCTCCAGCTTCTAAATATTAATTATTAGATTGATTAAACTAGCTTATTTTTACATTTTGGTTAATTATTAAGGTTAATTTTTTAATTATTTTTACATAAATAGTGGGATTGCACAATTCAAATTGCCCAGAGGAATTTAACAGTTTATTTAAAGGAATTTAATATTATCTGCTGATGAAGGCAATATTATTTGTTCCTCATAATAATGCTGTTCCAGAATGCATTATCTGTAGTGTTGAAAAATATGGGGCTGATTTTAAGTTAAATTTGAGTGCAGACACATCACAATTTTTATTACTTAATAAAATAAAGAACATGTCAAATGTTCATTACTTTTCTTGTTTTAGGAAGAAATTATCCGAGTCTGAGCTAGAGCAGGCTAAAAACAAAGAATAAATTAAATTTTGTTTAAATTAAACATATTCTATTTTCTTAAGGATTTTGAAGTTTATTTTTTGTTCAGTAATGAAGATTAATGTATTCATATTTATGTTTGTTTAATTATTATGTTAATTAAAAATGTGAGCATTTCATATAAAAATATATATAAAAAATTTGAAATGTTTGATCAAATATCATTCTGAGTATCATTGCGAACGATTTTTTATTGCAAATCAAACCATTTGTATCATTACTGAAAATTTCCTGTCCAGATTACTGAAACTATAACTGAGAGGTTGGCATCTCTGTATGTGTCAAGAAGTTGCATCATCAGGGCATTCTAACATGGTGACACTTGCAATGCTTATCAAATTACATAGTAATAAATATTCTTTCAGAAATTCAAATGTGCATTGTTTTTAGCAGCATTTTAAACAGGCTTTACACTATATTTCACTATATTTCTATTCATTCATTGTATCATTTCTGAATAGAGCAGGGATTCACCGATACCAATAACCACATTGTGTCCTTCTGTAGCAGTTTTATTTTTGATTCCTGTTCAATAGATATGACTACAACCTTATATAATTAACTTTTCTCATCTATCTCACTTTTTTGTTGAGTTTGTTATATTAACATTTTAAATTCCCTGTTAGGAGTGCTGCAATCTTTTTTATTCGGTCAGACATGGTCACTTTATTAAGACAGACCTAACATCCACACTAGGGTGGAGTAAAAAAAAAATGTTTTTTTTCCCTGTGACTTAGCACTAGTTACCAAAAGTTGTCTGTCGAATAGATTAACTTTACTGATTGAAAAAAAAAAAATTGTGACTTTATCTTCATTTGCCACAAGGAACTTAAATATTTGTATTTTTCTCAAAGACGGCATTTTTATAAACACTAGTTGCCAAAAGTTGTCTATTGAGTAGATAAGCTTCAAATTAATAATTTTTTTAAATTTTTGGAATTTCTTATTTTTAAATTTCATTTATTGCAAGGAACTTCAAAATTTCCATTTTCCCTCAAAATCAGAATTTTTTAAAAATTCAAATAAAAATATAAAAATGTGTAGTGCGAATGTGATATCACCAACTTGGCAGTGATGGGGTTTGAACCTTGGGCCAATGTGTGGTAGGCCAGTATCATAGCATTGAGCTAAAGACGTCTCCAGTTCAAGGCAAATCTTTTTTTTTATTTCATCTGCATTAGGGTATCTATACAAGTTATAAAAGTCATAGCATTTTAAATTGGTCAACGATGTTATGAAATTGGAAGCAAAGTTTTAAAATCTTTGTTTTCTTGTTCTTGTATCTGAAAATCCATTTCCCTATGATTGTATAATGGCTTTCTCAAATGGCGATTATTCCTACAGCATCACAAGAAAGCGAGATCAATGATTATCTAATTAATGTCTGTGGGAAAACCACATTTGCATCAACTAAAATTTTATAATTATTTCATGTTATATACAAAAAATATATTTTTCAAAGGTATTATTAATGAAATAAAAGACTATATTGCAGCAGTACATAAACTGCATTTGTGCATGATCCTTTGTATATTTCGGTTAATTGTGGAAGTATTTTTAACTTTTAAACTCTTGTTTGCATTATCTAAAATTTTTATAATTATTTCAATGTTTTATATAGAAAACTATTTTTAAATGAATTATTTATGAAGTGAAAGGCTATTTTGAAGCAGTATCACAAAAAATATCATTTGTGCATGATCCGCTGTATATATTGTTTTTAATAAGAAAATAATTTCCAATTTTGCAATCTGTTTGCATTGTGTAAAATTTTTGCAATTATTTCGTATTTTGCACAGCAAACTATTCTTCAAATGTATTATTAATGAAAAGGACTAGTTCCTGAATAACAGTAGTAAAATAATGATTTGGGTACTTAGAAATACAACTGTTTCACAAACATAAATTAGAATTTGATGCATTTGCATCTAAATTTACATTTTTAGAATTTTAATTAAATTAAAAATTAACATTTGTTTCGTCTTTTAGTTTAAATAAAAATTGAAATCTTAATAATTTTAGTTTAAATGAGTTATGAGACTAATAAAAATTGAAAAATATATAAGTTCAGGATTATTAGATCATGCTGAATAAAGCATGATCTAATAATCCTGAACTACAATTCTACATCCTGAACTACAATTTATTAATCAACTACAATTCTAGCACTTAAAATAATTATAAAGATATCCAATTTCATTGTTGAGTATGTGTTAAATAACTTTAATATATCAGGTTCAATTTAAGGTTTAAATGCATTAATGCACTGATGAGTTTGTGCAGTGAAAAATATTCTGTTTTCCTTGTTCGATGTATTCTTATTTTTCTTTCTTGTAGATTGGCAGCTATGTATTACTTCTCTTTTCTCTGCCTAATTGCATAGTTGCTTTAGAATTGCTTCAATGGCTTTGAACTGCTTCATCTATTCCCTTACCAATCCAAAATTTGGTTTTTGGATGCATTTATTTAGATTTTTTTCTTAAATGGAATATTTCAAAAATAGTATTGGAAAATATTTATTTAAATTTATACCAAAAATATTTTTGCTACTCCAAATGTCAAAAAATATTTTCTAAACTGGCAATTATTGTGTTCTAAAATTGCCATTTGGTTGTTTTTTTCACTGATTTTTGCTCATTTGGAAAAAATTTAAAATCCATAAATTTGAAATTTATTTTTAAATAAATAATGTACCAATCCAGTTTATGATTGTAACAAAAGTGTATGAGATAATTTATTATGAAGTCATGTATTTATAAGAATTTTCTGTTTAGAAAAATTGGTACCTGATGAAGCATAGTTGGCGAGCAAACTTTTTTCCTGTTCTTGAGACATGTTCTCGATTGGAACCATCTTACCTGTCTAAATTGGCTGATCAACCTGTTGTAATAAAGGTAAGGCAGTCTTTTAAAGGCTAGAAGACCCTGTTTCTTGCTTACCAACCTTTGTTTTTAGGGACGCTTAACTTTCCTATTAAGTCTTGCATTTATTATATACTGCAATTATTATTATTTATTATATACTGCAATTATTATTATTATTATTATTATTTTACTTTTCAATAATTAATATTCTGAAAATTAGAGTGTAAACTGGCCAATAAAAATAATTAGCATTTTAGTTAAAATATCTTAAATCATTTTAGCGTTTTCGTATTTTCTTTAGCCATACTGTTAACCTTGAATTTTCTTAATATCTTTTCAAAATAAATGTAAAATGTTCATCTTATGCTTACTATTATAAATTGACAAATTTTCCATTCTAATGCTATTTGAAAATAAATCATACTGACATCTCATCTTTACTATTGTGGTAAATTGTACTATTGTGGTAAAATTATTTCAACCATGAATAGCAGGTGCTAGTATTTGGATAACAAATAAAGTCATGGACTAATTTGAAGCTCCAATAAACCTAAAATCTAAATCCATAAGAAACAGTGCCAAGATTTCTTTTGAAAAATTTACCAGGCTAATGTTATCTGAAGTAATGATAATTCGTGGGCTGCTTAGTTTGAAGCATGTGTCTCAAGTCCCTACTCCCCTCCTCATCCATAAAGACCAATTTTATAATTTACAACCTGAAAATTGTATAGACATATCGTTTTTAGTATCACTTTTACTTTCATGCACAATTTAAATTCATTTTTCTCAAAACCTGCATACTGTCCAGAATTCTAGGACTGATGTCAGGTTTATAAACTTTAGTATTTTAGCTGAAATGACAAAAAAACTTTAGTATTTTAGCTGAAATGACAAAAAAAACTTTAGTATTTTAGCTGAAATGACAAAAGTTATTTTAACAAAATAAGATTTCTTTTTGCAAAATGCTAAAAAACACTAACACTGTTAAATACTAACACAGTTAAATGCTAATATAGTTAAACTCTAACACATTTAACCATGTGCTCTAAGTCCTCTGGACGAGCCGGACGGCCTGGGGCTTTCACAGTTAACCATGTTAAAAATCTTTGTTTACTCAATAACTTTCATTTCAAAAAGTTATTTATTGAGTTTAATTAAAATAAAATTTTTTACTTTTAATAATTTTGAATTTAAAAAAAAAAGGTTCTGTTTACTGTTCAAATTTGATTGCATTTTAAATTGAGGCTCAGTGTGATATATTCATATGACATATGAAAAACTAACTTTTTTCATATATAAAAAAATAACTTTTTCTTTTCAGGAGTTTGAATTTGGGAATGAGTCTGAAAAAATTCCTCTCACTAAAAAGGCTATTGTATGGAATGAGATAAAAAGCAAATCCTTGGCAAAAATAACTGCTCTTTTTAATAAGGTTTGTGTTATTTTCATGCTCTTTATTGCATCAATTTTTTTTTGTAGCCATAAACTTTTTCAGATTTCCTGGAAGTTTTTCAATTTTTGTACAATTTTCTGCCTGAAAAGTTAATTTCTTACTGATTTCAAAAATTTCATTTTTCTCTCTTTGTTTGCTGAAAATGGGGATGTTGAAGACCTAGGCCACCCGACTCACCCTAGGGTACAAGCAACAGGATGAGTGGCCGAAAATGGGGATGTTGTAATATATTCTCAATAAAAAAAAATATTGTCATTAAATTATATTATAAAAAAATTGTAATTCCAATCCAATTTTGTTCCATAGCTTATTGTTTAAAAATATTATTAAAATTATATTATAAAAGAATTGTAATTCCAATTCAATTTTGTTCCATAGCTTATTGCTTAAAAAATTATTTGTTAATTTATTTCTTCTTAATGAAAATCAAGCTCAAAGTTACAGTTTTTTTTTAAACAGAGCCAAGTTTGACCTTGTTGACATTATTTAAGTAAAAAAAAACTTAAAAGAACATGTTTCAATTTACACTACAAATACTAATTTACATCGTCAATATGGGCTTCGAAACCTTTCTTGTGTTACTAAGGAGCATTGTGTTTCACTAAGGAGCAAGCAATACACAATAAATATGCATTTATTCAAATTTGTTTCACTAAGGAGCAATACACAATGCATTTATTCAAATTTGACATGACATAATTTGAAATAATTATAAAATAATTTTCACACCATACATATTAATTTGATTAAAATAAAATCAATATTTATTTGTTATCTCATAGTTAATGAATAATGCATGTTTACTATATCTTGAGAGTGTGTCACTTTTTAATATAGCAAATACCAGAGAAATATGTTAAAGCACATATTCACCATTGCATGAGTGTTTATGGTGCAATTTCAAACATTTTTGGATCTTTTCGAGGTCAAACTTGCTATTTTGAAAGCCTCCTAATTTTAAGCTTATTTTTCTAAAAGAAAATAAAAATTGAAAAATAATCTTTAGAGATTTCCAGATAGTGTGTTTGATGTGCAATATAACAATTGTATTGATTGATTGTTTGTCAGTAGTTTAAGAATTAAAGGGGGGGGGGATGACTCAATGTCATTTTGAAATTTGAACATTGATCCCTATTTTAGAAAGCTTAAAATTTATAAAATTCCAATTGCTATGTATCGATAGATATTATGAAATTTTTCTTTCCAGAAAATTTTGTTCCATCACGGTACATGATTGAAAATCATATCTTCGGACAAAAATGCAATTGTCTAAACTCTTCTTTGTTCTTCCACGGCAGCATGATATTACATATGAAAAGTGAACATGTTTCTCAACAGTTGATATGTTTTGTTTAATTTATGAGATTTTTTGATAAATTTATTTAAATTAACAATATCTCAACGGTTCATGCTAGCGTTCTAAGGCTTATGTTAATCGTTTTCTAAAGAAAAATTACATAAGATCTATTTGTGTAAATTTATTAAAGGTTTTGATTTTTTGATGATTTTTTCAAAATTTCACACGAAAATTTAGGGGGTTTCTGAACGTTCAATTACGTTTAAAAACAATAGGCTTCCAGTATTCATAGATTATGATTTTTGTACCAAATTTCATTCTAATCGCTCCATTCTTTCACGAGATATCGTCTCCACAGACTCACTGACACATATACACACACACACACACAGAGACATCATCTCAAAAATGTTTGATTTGTGATCAGGGATGTTTGAAACGTGCTCTCCTGTCGAAAACTTGAATTCAAATTTTCAACCCCGTCACAATACTTACCTTATACATTATGTATATAAGGAAAGTAATATTAAATGCATTTGTTTGATGTTCGTCCTCAACTCATATGCAAGCCAATATACAGTGCAACTTGGTTAATACGAGAAACTAAGCGTGCATAAAATTTCTCATATTAGCCATTACTCATAAAACCCGTGAAAGGAATAAAAATCTTAAATAGGGTTCCCGCGGTCCTTAAAAACTCCTTAAGAACTCCTTATTTTTAGCTTTCCTTTTTAAGGGCCCTTAAAACTACTTAGTTTTCATGAACACTCCTATTTTCCCCGAAATTGGAGCATGATCAGGGTTGTCCCTAGAGCACAATTCCCGTAATTTACTGCTAAATCCCACTCAGAAAAAAAAAATTACTTGTGTTATTTTTTAAAATCCCACTTAATTTTGAAGTTAGGGTAACCCACCTAATTTTTTTCCTAGGGAAAACCCTGATGATCGAATTCCCCCAGTGATGCGATCACTTTTCCATTTCTTATCTATTTTTGAGCTTCACTACCTGATATTCCAGTGTTACCAGGTCTTTTCCAAAAATCACGCCCAAGAATTGACGAAAACTAGACCAACGTTTAGTGTTATGAGGTTTCGGGTAATGTTGCCAAAAACTACTAAAATTCATAAATTTGCCTTCAAAATAAATCATTGAACTTAGTAGCCCAAAAGTAGCCCTAAAATCTGCAACCAGAAAAATTTCCGTCATGCTTTACCTCAACTTTCTGAAAAAACTAGCCCAATTGAACAGGAAAATTGCGGAACTAGCAGAATTTTTAAAGAGGGTTTAGTTTCTTCCAAAATACAGGACTAGAAGTTGTCCTATATTTCCTATATATTTTTTAAAATAGGAAAAACCCCAGAAGCAGAATTTTTTCTAATGTTTGCGACAAGACTTCCTTGTTCTGCATGCAACACACAAAAAATTCTGCTTCTGGGATTTTTCCTATTTTAAAAAATATATAGGAAATATCGGACAACTTCTAGCTCTGCAAATATGTATATACATCACACCCCAGTGCATTTCCGTAGTGCAATGAAGGCCGCAATATGGTTTGCGACCTATCTCAATTAGTCCTTTGAAAATATTAATTGGGTCCTTAGAAAGTCCTTAGAAACTCCTTATTTTTTATTTTGAAAAAAGAGTGGGAACTCTGTTAAACCACACGTATATAAAAATAATTATACTTCTTAACTTCATATTACATCATTTAATTAACATAAATTTTCAATCTTACCTATGTGAGTTATATTTTTCTAATAACTGTAAGTATATGCTATTTATTTAAACCAAAGCTTCTAAAAATATGACTCAAAAAGATAAAATACATTTGCGTTGGGGCTGACTTTTTTTTTTTGAAAATTTCCATAAGATTTTAAATAGTCATTGTCAGATTACTCTGTGAGCCAGTAGTTTCACAAATTCCTATGATTTGACAAAGTGTAATCAAAGATGGGTAAAGAATGTTTATTGATAAAACATGCATGTTCCAACTACTCATCCCTTATCTATTGTAGGAAAGATGTATTTGTACAAGTCATTTTTAACATTGCACACTTTCATACATTATCCATTTGAGAATGACATTCAGTTTACTAGAAGTCTTGTTCCCCACTGCTCTCAGTAGCAGTAAGATGTCAAAATGGCATCTTTGCTCAAGAAATTTATTTTTCATTGTGTACTATCCTCATGAATCCGCACATCTGCCCTTTCTTATTGTTAACAGTCTGCATCAATTAAGAGAAAGAATGTGTGTGTTGGGGGAGGGTACTTTGTTTCAAGTATTATCTGATAAAATTGATAAATAATCACTACCAGTTTTGACTTGATATTCAATGAGACATTTTCTTTTCATTTTCTAATCCTGTCTTTAGAATTTGAGCTTTCACACATAGGCAAAGCTTTTTTTTTTTTTTTTTTTTTTTTTTAGGGGGGGGGGAGTGGAAGAGGCTTGAAGTTCCTTTAGGGTGTGTGCTAATGCTCCTTTATCGCTTATAATTTCTGTTGTAATGTATAACATAAATATTAATGTGAAATATCACTGGGAAGCAATTGAAAATTTTTGGGATGCATAGCCCTCCCTCTCCCCCAGCTTCAACTATGCTTTTATGCTTAGGAAAAGTGAACAGAGATAAGGAAAAGTGGACAGAGATTTCCTTTGTATTAGCCGAGATTTTTCCTTCGTTGTAGCTCGGAAAAAGTATGAAACTAGTAATGTAGTTAAATAATGAACCATTGTCAATGTGGAGATTACTTGTTTTAGCCGTACTCTTGTTTTAGCTGTGCTCTCATTTTAGCTGTACTTGTATCAAGTAAATTCATCTGTTATATAATTATTTTTTCTTTCTTTATAGGATGAAAAAACTATTTGTGTTATGCTGCCAAATGTATCCCGAACATTTTTTGAAAACCCATTGCCTGTCCCTGTAGGAACCCGAATGGCTTGCAGTGTATTGCATCACATTCTGATAGGCCTCAAAGACATTCATTCTAGAGGCATGGCACATGGTGCTGTTCATCCTTCAGCAATTTTGCATCAGGATGGGGAAATTGTACTAGACTTTAACTATGATCTAGTAAGTTTTTCTTCTTTTATTATGAAAGCTGTGCTCAAGTTTTAAAGCATAGATCTACTCTTGAATTACTGTAATTGAAGTATAGCTAAGTTATGATTCTGTAGTTATTAGCTACTAGACATAGGGTCATTCCATGCCAAATCAAAAAGCTTCACAACTTTACCCCTTTAGATTTGCATAACATTTGGTATGCTAGTTGTACCTAATACTGTAACTAATATGGCATTTTATTTCCTGTAATTTATGCAGTACTTTTTGAAATATTGCACTTTAAAAACAGAAGAAGGCTCATATAGCTTAGTACTTTATAAGATTTAAATTGAATTGCTACTATTAACTGTAGCTAAAAACAGATGAGAACTTAAAGCTAAATGTGGTTATAGTACGATTCAGTCGCGATATTTGTTTATTAAAATAACAATTTAAAAATTTATTTTTGTAATTTTCAGAGGACCATTTTATATTTATTTTGTATGGATAATTTAAAAACTCAGTGTTGGCATTTAACTAAAGAAAGTTTGAGCTAAAATGGTTTCTGGGAATTTAGCTAAAATGCTAAAGATTGATGTTTGGTAGTTTAAACCCTGCCTAAGAATGCCTAATTTTATTATCAATTGATATTTTTTGTCGTGAATTATCTTAAATATATTTCAAATTTCCACTAATTGTAATTTCTCTTTTTTCCCAGCGACACAACAAAAGTAATTTATTCATCAAGGGAATTAACTTCCAAGCACCTAGTGGTGAAGATATGTGCAAATCAGCTGATATGTATGGGTTTGGTTGCCTAGTTCTGTGGGTAAGTCTCAGACTGTTTTTCATTTATTGTTGTTTCATTTATTTATTGTTTGTATTATGATTTTTTTACATTTTTACTTTCCTCTGTAATAAATGTTATATTTATAGGGTAGCATATGTGCAATGTGCGAAAATTCAAATTTTTGATAAACTTTTGTGTCTAGTATCTTAGAATGTGTATGAACTATTTTAGCATAAATTCTCTCTCTGTTCATGTATGGAGAGGAGGGGATCCTGTCTTTTCATTAAATAATTAAATTTTCTGAGGCAGCAAAGACCACATTTCAGCTTCACATAACAAATGGTGTAAACAGAAACATAGGACAAATATAAAACACAGGGGGAAATATAACTGATTTTTAAGAAATTATTCTTCGGGGGGGGGGGGGATATCATGATAATGTATGAAAATACATCTAACTCGACCAGATTTCTTACACCACAGGAATTTAAATTCAACTTAAAATATAAAAAATTGAAGACTAATTGTTAATAATAATTGTTTTGTCTGCTTAAAAGATTCAAATTGTTTTTAAAAGACCTAATTATAACAAGCTACTTGGAAATTAAAATTGTTTTCCTCTATTGAACATTTTGATAAATATTTGCATAACATTTAAATTTTTACTTTTCAGATACTTTTTCCCAACCTTTCTTTCACTTCCACTGATCAAGGAGTTCCAAATTTATCTGCATTCCAAAGCATTGTAAGTTTCTTTCTTTTTATTATATTTGCACTTCTATTTTTTTTTTAAATGTTCAGATTTTTTTTTTTAATTGAGTTACAGGGGTGTTTGTATATAGGGTTTCCCATGCTCTGGGAAAATAAGTCTCTAAACTATTCTTTGGTCTTGTAAAATATGATATTCTGCAAAATATCGTTTCTTATGGATAAAGATGGCACACCAAGTTCAAATTTCAAAATTCTGAATTTAAAAGGCAAGACTAATTGTATGTGTAATTCTTAAAAAATGAAATTATATCAAGTAATCTTCTGGAGCATATTTTATTAAATTTTGCTTATCTCATGTATGTTCTGTCAGTCTCAATAATAAGATAAAATGTACTTACAATTTATTTGATAACTAGAACAAATCACCTGGTGTTGCCCGGGCCCTAAATAAGTGCCCGGTACTTAAATAATACAGACACTGGTAACATCATACTCAATCTCCAAATTGCCTGTTTTAAACTGAAACCATTCTCACAATACAAATAAATTCTCCAAATAGCAAAATGAAAATTACAATTGCCCATATCTTCCACAAACAATGTAATTTTTGTATTTCCAATACACCATTTTGACCTCTTCAATAAACTTGAAAAGAACTAAATGGCTCTCACGTATGACCACACATCAGAATGTTTTCTTCCTCTGTAAAGCAGATAAAAAAAGATTCAAAACCTCTCCGGATTTAAGTACCCACCTATCACAACCATTTACCCCTCTTTAAAATGGATCTGATCCAGAGTAGGAACCATTGAAGTGCAGACAGTCCAATGCAATGAGTGAATGCAATCAGGTGTAAAGTTACAAAAGTTTAACATTTTTTTTTGTTGGGATACTCATATGCATATGGTGATATTTTAGTCAAATTATAGAATTATGCTAATCTTTGTTACGTGCACGAGCAAGGAACGGAGCCCCCTAGTATTTAATAATAAATATAAAAAATTGTCTAAAGGATTCAGTTCAAATATCGCTTGAAAGATTGTTCCTCAATCTTTCTGATAGTATATCAGCCTAAATCAAAGTAAAACATAAAATAACTAAAACACTAATTTAAAATTAAAACAATGCCAAGGTGCACCTACTCGGGTTATGAAGTAATTGCATATCTAATTTCATGGTCGTATGACCCTTGGATTTATCTGTACAGTGTACAGGCAGACAGAAAGGACACACACAAAGACATCTACCTTTATTATGTAAAATACAGCAGAAGCCAGTTATTATAAACCTTGTACTGTCAAAAACATTTCTTACAGCCGAAGTTTGTTATATTCAAAATATTGACACCACAAGCAGTTCTGGGAGTCTTTATATCTAGTGATTAAATCTATATAAAATTAGAAGCCAATTTAACCATAAACCTGCTCTTTCTTAAAGGTTAAAAACCAGTGAAAAAGTATTAAAATCTGTTGGATCGTTCTCATGTTATAAGCAGTCATAACAGACTGACATAAACAGGTTATTTTGCATTTTGTTGTAAGGTTATTACTTACATGAGAATATTTCTTGGCTTCATTGCTTAGGAAAAAATCATCCAAATCCATCACTTGGTTCAAGAGATATTCAAGCTAGAAGTGTGTATTAAAAATTTCCATGTGACTGAAGCATGTAGTCAAATGTTTTTTTTAATTCGTGTTGCTATCAGTAATAGGAAACTTTAATTTTTGAAATTTGCAATTTTATTAAACATTTCATTTAGTATTTATTATTTGCTTATGACATGCATTCTACATTTAATTTAGTATTTGTTATGGAGCATGGCACATTTGAAAACAATTAATTAGATATGGGAAAATGAATGTTAAATGTCATGTTTTAAGCCTGTTTTTAACCCATTTAAAATTGTCATGGATAAGATCATTTCGTAGTACACCTCTATCCTGTAAAAGAGCATTCCTACCAAATTTCAAGTTTCTAACTTCAGTGGTTTCTGAAATTTGTTGAATAATCCGTCAGTAAGTGAGGGCTTTCTGTTTTATATACAGTCCAACATCTGCTAATGAATACTCCCCTTTAGTAGGCACTCCCCGTTCATGATCAGTTTTTGAATATCTAATCCCATGAAATAGGACGTTAATGTATTTCACTCCCCATTAGGGGACATTTCCGATAATGGATGCATTTTGGGCTGACCATATTTTTGTCAGGATTTTGGTATGTTCTGAAATTTAAGTTTCTTTAGAATAAACCTTTGATTTACACGAAGTCGTGTGATTTAGTAGCTTTCTTTTAGAAGTGCATATATTTCTTATTACAAGTCCAAATTTTAGTCATAAAAATGATCTTTCATCAGTTGTGGATCTTTATTTCTTAGAAATCAGAAAAATACAATGATTTTAAAGCAATTGAACTGCAAAAGAACGGGTGAGGGAAATACCAGCCATTCTTAGAGTACGAAAATGAGATCGGAAATTTACTGAGATCGGAGCATAAAAATTCCTTTCCCTTCTGTTCAATATTTAATGCAACTGGTAGGGTTTTTAAAATTGAATTAATTTAAATATTTCAGTGTAAATGTATTATACTATGTATATAAAATTTGTGTAAAGCTTTTGAATTTAATTCAAAGTGTATATTCAGGGCTTCTTCTATGCTACTATATGAGGCCCTTTGTATTGTTGCACTTAAATATATTACTTCCGCAAGGTTAAATTTGTATTAGAATAGTTTTATAATTAAGTCTGAAAAATTAGTTTACGGATACCTCTACAATAGCAGACACTCCACATTAACGGCAAAAGTTCTGGTTCCAATGGTGTCGGCTATCTGGAGGTTTAACTTTATATAAGTTTAGGTTTGGTGCAAAATCCCATTTTGTACTTACTGTCTGTTTAAGCTTATGCATAAAATATAAAAGTCCCAAAATTCCTATTTTTTTCTATTTATTTTTAATGGTTGTGACTTTCTGGTTTGCTCAATCAAAGAGGTTGAAAATATCTTCGGAATTTTGATTGTTCATAGTTGGCAACTCTACATTATGTGTATAGCACTTCCACTGAGACTATGTATTTAATACATAATAATAAACAAAGGCTTGTTATAACGCAGGTTTGTTTTATTTCCACTAATTTATGTCTCCTAATTTAAACATTAATTTTTGTTTATTGTATTTTTCAGCTGGAGGATTTGCTGTCTTCTAAAGACTTTGCATCACTGGCTGCTTTGCTAAATGTCAATCCAGATCTTCGGCCATCTTCCAGGAAGCTGCTTAGCAGTGCCTTTTTAAAAGATTTGCGCATTGTACCTGAAGCATTGTCATAATTTTTTTCATTTCTTATTTCAGCTAAGAAAAGTTCAAAGAAACTTATTACAGCAAATATTTTTTTTTTTTTTAAGTAAAGCTGTTTGAACAGTTTAAGGCAGTCTGTCAGTAATCCCAATCTCCTATTTTACCAACGGTATTTCTTCTATTTCTTCATTATTCTATCTTAAATGTGTACCTCATAGGTGCTAATTTCCTGTATCTTTCAGGAGACTTCTGATTTGTCACATTCACTTGGTATCTAAAAATTAAATTGAAAATAGAAACTGAATCATTTTTTAAGTATAAAATCAGTATACTTTTATGCAAGCTGCATGCTTTTCTGGATAAATCCCAGTTTTAAAATTTATCAGGTTATTTTAAAGCTATTGAGATATAGAATTGTATGAGATTTTGTGTTCATCGAATTCAATATTTTTAATTTCAAATAAGGGTAGTTAAAGAAATAATAATAATAAAAAATCCCTAAACACCCCCTTTTTCCTAGATACAAAACTTTGATGCCTTTTTTTATTTTCTATATTTCAGCTATAATTTGAAAGTGAAAAAAATTTCCTAGAGTTTTAAAGTTACCTTTATTATTTTTTTGTTTGTGTGTGTGTGTGTGTGTGGGGGGGGGGGGCATAGTACATATTCAATTTAATGCTCTTTTAATTTTCTGTAATTTTGCTAAAAAATGAGATTTTGATTTGTTTTCATAAGTGCATCAGTGCTCTATTATTTATAAAATATAAAATTAGCATGAATACATAAATTTCTTGGACGATAAAGTTTCACCCTTTATTTATATATATATATATATATATAATTTTTTTCTATTTTGACAATAATTCAATTTTAGGAAAAATTCATGGTTTTTCTATTTTGCTGTGTTGTCAGCAATGGTTTAAAAATATTCTACAAAATAAGATTTGTTGAAGTAGGACATTTGAAAAACTGACAGATGCCCTTAAACTTTTGTAATCCAGGTGCCATACTTTTTCTGTGCATTAAATACAAGCAGCATTCCAAAGACAGTTTTCAAGTCATTTCTTACATTTTATAGAGTATATAATGATCTTTTGTACAGGGAAAATTTTCACCAAAGGTTTTTGTATAAATGTTAAAGTGTCCATGTATAGATCAAAGGTTTTGTTCCCTTTAAGTCGGGGGATACAATTCTGTGATTTTTGTCTGCTGTGATTTTTACCATTGTTTTGTTGTACAAATGTTTCTTTGTACTTGAACATTTTCTAATAAATATATAATTATTATGCTAATGTGTGCATTGTGAATTATTTTGTTGAAGTCTGCAATTTTTATATTTAAAACATAAACTGTATTTAATTTCTAATTATCTTTCAAGCTGATTTTCAAAATATTTTAAATATCGGACAACTGTTTAGATAAATCAAAGAATACCACACTCAGTACACTACATTTTAAAAGAGAGTGGTTTGAAAATTTGGTAAACTATGTAATAATTATACTACAAAAATGTAATGGTATGTGTGTTCTTAGCATGCTTGGATAGTGTAATATTCTTGCAATATAGAGGTTGCAATGGTATGCTGCTCAGACTCTCCAATCTACTCAAAAGTGCAAGGTAACTGTTTGTAAAGCTGAGACGATGCCACCCAGTTTTGACCAGAATTCAGTAGGGGTGGCAACCACAGAGACCAACCATACTTTCCTTCACTTAACACATCATCTTTTGGACCAACAGATTTAAGGTGCTCATAGACATAGAAATTGTATTGGGTGTCACCAAGGATCGAACCCCATTCTACCAAATGCGATCCTTTTGCCTTAACAACTAGGCTATCTTGGCCCCACAAATACAAGCTGGTCTGTGTTATGTAGTTTAGGGCGATCCTAGTGCAAAATAAATATATTTTTAGTATTTATTTAAGTATAGAACAACCAATTAAAAGTACATACATCAAAGTAAAACCTTAGTTTTGTCGTCTGGTAACAGCTACACTAAATTGGAATAAATATGTTATACTATATTTTGAACCTGATTTATGATAAACAAGTAGAAACATGTTAAGCAAAGGATAAGGAAAAATTAAAACAATATAATTAAGTGTAAATTAATAAAGCATAGCAGCATACATTTGTTTCAAGGATCCTCTTTAGTATACATGAGCCAACAAACCCGAAATACAAAAAAAACAGAAGGCTCATTACATTTTTTTGCCTTCATGTTTGTTGTTCTATTTTGCACTGAAGAAGGGAATCCAACATATTCTCGAAACAGCTGTATGCTGCTTTGATTTTTTTAATATGCGCTTAGTTACGCTGATATTTTGTTTTTCTTCGTTTATAACAGCTAGTCCATTTATAGCATGTTTATCAACATTAAAATTAGCTTTCATCACCACAGTTCACCCAAGCCAAAATTGAGTTTTCAGCTGATCTTGAATTAATGTTTAATTTGCTTTTTCTTAGTTGCTAGAATGTTAAATTGTAGAGTCTTTGTTCATCATTTGAAAAAATATCTATATTTGCAGATACTGAAGTAAAAAGGGCTCCTATAACTATCTACAAATAAACACATAGGATAAACATTTTTATTTTAAGATAAATTTATTACTATGGTCAATTATTTTGTTGTATTTTATTTCATTTGGAAATATTTTGGCTAATTTATTTATTTCCCTTTTAGGCCAGTTTTTAGTTGTTTCTTAATTTAAAGTATTTGAATTTAATGTTTGCATTTTTTTGCCTTTCTAAATTTATTTCTTAATTTTTCAGTATGTTTACATAGTTTTAAATTTTTTTTCAGCTGATCTTTAGATAAAACTCGAATTTATATTTATTTTTGTGCTTTAAACCTTTTGAAATTTTCCTTTTAAGCAATTTTTAATTTATATTTCTATTAATTCAAGAATAAAAAATCTTTTGTACTTTTTCTTTTTACAATTATTTGGTGTGTTATGATTTTTTAATGTTTTATTTGAAATAATCATTTATTTTTGATTTTGCATATTTTCCTGCCTTTTTAACTTATACCCCCACTTTTAAAGAATCTTCAACAGAAGAATGCTGCAATTTAATGGTTAACTTGGAATTTTATGATTAAGACCAATTAATTTTTTTTGCAATTGTAAAATTTTTCTTTTTTCTGATTTTTTGCTTGATAATTCTTTGAATTTTATTAATTGAATTTATTATTTCCCATTCTTGAACTTACTCTTTGATTGCAATTATAACAATTTGGTATTTTTATAATTTTTATCTGATATTATAAACTTAATAATCATTTTTAACTTTCCGGGTATTATCTTAAGTATTGCATTTATTTTTAACTAGTAATCACGTGTGCCTCTGTCTTTGCAATATAACTACATCTTTCAATAAGTCTCTGGTCTAACTAAGAAAAACAATTTTTCTTTTTAGACATTCGGCTTTATTCATCAACATACTCTCTTTCAAAAGTGATACATTCATTTCAACGCTCCTCTAACTTTTCGATGCCTTTTTTGTAGAACGATTTGTCTTTGCTCTCAAAATAGGCCTCAGTTTCGGCAATCACTTTTTCATTTGAGCCATATTTCTTTCCCTGGATTATCTTTTTGATGTCTGCAAAAAGCCAGTACTTTCTGGGGACCAGATCTGGAGAGTATGGTGGGTGAGGAAGCAATTCGAAGCGTAATTCATATAATTTAACCATAGTTTTCATCGACTTGTGCCACGGGGCACATCTTGTTGTTTTTGGTCCGGTGTGAGCAAACGCGGCACCCACTTCGAAAGCAACTTATGCATGCTCAAATTTTCTTGTAAAATTGTAAACACACTACCTTCTTATATTTTTAAGATGTCAGCTATCTCATGCAACTTCACTTTACAGTCTTTCAAAATTATTTTGTGGACTTTTTTTATGTTTTCCGGAACAACTGCCGATTTTAGGCGACCAGAGCGTTCAGCATCATCCGTGCTTGTACGACCGCGTTTAAATTCAGCATACCAATCAATAATAGTTGATTTCTCTGGGGCAGAGTCTTCGTAATGCTTATCAAGCCACTGTTTGGCTTCAACAGTATTTTTCCCCATCAAAAAACAATGTTTAATCAACACGCGAAATTCTTTTTTATCCATTGTTTTGAAAATTACAAAACTGGGGTCACTAAAACCACTGTAACCTGTAAACTAATTGTCAGAATCTCATGAAATTTTGACACATATCGTTTGAAGGTTGGTACTACCCAGAAATCATATGGGTCTGTCAACAGTGTTGCCATATATGTGTCAGACCGGAGACTTATTGAGTGAAGTGTTATGCATCCATTCTAGCTGGAAAACTAATTTACAAAATTTCACAAAATTTGGTTGATAAGTCACTTGTGGGTAACCCTAGTGCTGATTAGATTTTGGTATGATTCAGGAGAAAAGAATCGACTTTGCAAAATGGCCAGTTGTATTGACTCTAGCTGAAAACTAATTGACCAAATTGCACAAAATTTGCTAGATAAGTCACCTGCGAAATATTCCGGTGCTGATTAGATTTTTGCACGATTCAGAAAGAATGAACCTGCCTTTTTTCAAAATGGCCCTCAAAAATTGCCAAAATCTAAGATAAAAGACTATGTATGCTCAAATGTATAATTTAAATGCTTGTTATGTGCAAAAATTTTGATGAAAAGAATAAGATAAACGCCATAACTCTAGGACTGATCATTCTTGAGATATTTTAGTTTTACTTGTTTCTTCCATATTGCCTTTAAAAATATGTCCAGTTCCCCAAATGAAACCAAAGGGGGAAAAAACTGAAAATTCAGTAAAATTTGAAACAATTGTCCGTGTTATTTTGTGCAATTAAACTCAAATTTAATGAATTATAAAAGAAAGATAAAATGAATTTGAGTTTGTAGGGAAAATAAGGTGCTGCTTACATCACATTTTTAATATAAGCGATACTGGGTCTTATTTAAACAATTTTAAAATTTTCTATTACATCACTCATGTTTGAATAGCGACTAGAAATATGTTGCAGCGTAATAAAAGAGAAAGGAATCCCTTTAAGAATGAGAAAATCTCATCTACCATTCTTTTTTTTTTTTGCAAGATTTTTGCATTGCAGCAAGAGCACTGATTTTTATAATATATTAATAGAATCAACATGCACTTACCAGAGCAAGATCGGAATCTGCCAGTAGAATAGCGAACATGGTTGACGTGGAAAACTGTTGTTTTCCTTCAACCTTGATCGGCCATACAAGGTTGCAACCTACGGGAAAAACATAATTGTCTTGGAACTCGAATAATTGCCAAAACGTCAGAATTTTCAGGGAATATTTTTTTAAAGTTCCGAACTTGGAAAAGTCAGAATCTCAAAGTGGCTTCAATTTTTAAATTCATTTTGTGAAGTTTATTGCCAATTACTATTTAAGGCTCCCATGGTTCTTAGAAAGTCTTTATTTTTCACTTTTAAGGGCCCATAAAAGTACTTATTTTTCACCAATGGTCCTTAAAGTACTTAGCTTTTTTGTTCTTATTTTTCCTGTAAAATTTATTTCAGGCAAATTATCCGCTGTCCGACGCTTCAATTTTTCATACACATACAGACATACTTCATTTTAATTTACTAAATAAAGAGATTCATTATAAAAAAAGTATATTTTATTAGTGCCAAATGTTTACAAATGCAAATTTTTATCGACCATTCATCCATTTTTTAAACATTTGTCTCCATGTATTAGATTTTGAATGCTTAGGATACTTCCAAGTTGAAAAAGTCTGTGGTCTTTTCGTTGTCCACCGTCTCATACTGTTGCTTGGCCACACAAAATTTGGAGGTGGCACGCCTTGTGGCCACCCTTTCAAAGTGCTGGATTGTTTAGAATTGTTCTTAGCAGGACGACTTGGCGGACTCTTAGAGGAATTGCTAGTCGGTATATTTTTATCCTTCCTGTTTTTGGAACTTTTTGGAACATTTTTTCTTTGTGGAAACACCCATGGACCAAATGGTAGTTTTTGCTTGGAGTTATCTTTTTTGTCATCTGCAGTAGGAGCTGGACCTTTGGGAAGCTTAGTTATTATAATTATTTGAGGAGGATCAACCGAATCGTCACTGTCATCTTCAATGTTTGGCTGTGGCGGTGCCAGGGTAGCTTCTGTTATGTCTTTACAGTCCGGTTTGGTAGTTGACCACATATCTGGTGGAGGGGTAGCAATAGAGGGTGTCCAGGTCTGACTAGGTGGCACTGATGGTGGCTTCCAACTTTTGGTGGGTGGTGGTCTCCAGCTCTTTCCTGGCTTGGGACCCTTTTTCCATTTCATTTGAGGAGAAGGAGGTGGTGGTTTCCAACTCATGCTTGGTGGTGCTGGGGTTGTTTCCGTCCAAATTACTGTTGGTGGTGGTTGCTTCCACATAGCTGGAGGTGGTGTCGGTTTCTTCCAATTCATTATTGGAGTTGGGGGATATTTCCACGGCATGGTAGGATTCATAGTATCTGGCGATGTTGGAGGTGGGGTCGGCTGCATCCATTGTGGTGGTCTCCAACTTTTTGATGGTGGTTTCCAGCTTTTTCCTCCTTTAGGTCTCTGGGGCCATCCTTTTGATACATTTATTACTGGCGGAACTGTAGTCATCATTGTTGAATCATCATCTGGAGTATCAGGTGGGCCACTTAGATCGCTGCTGTCATCAGCATTATCGGCAGGTTTTGAACCACATTTTAAGAACATTTTGCAACCTCCAAAAGCCCATGTGGGCCCGCCACTAGGATCTGCCCATTGAGCTTGATTCCATATTGCAGGGGCTGCATCTACAGGATAATCTCCTGTATTCCAAGCTACACCAATAAGATTTTTATTTTTCGGTTGTGCGTTCGTTTTCCAAGGGGCAGCTGTTGGTTGCCATTGTCTTCCTGGAGGGCTAACTGCCCAACTACCGCCTTGCCAACCATTTTCTTGATTAGACGGTTTACTGGTCTCTGGGGCTATAAAAACAAGAATATAGCTTTCATATAGATTTCCAAGTAGTTTCAGTAGAATATAGAATACAAGAGTTTCAAAATAGCAATAAAGTGTAATAATGAAGTTCCCAGATCTTTCTCAGTTTTAGTAGGGTACAACATATTACTGCATGATATTAACTGTCCTCTGAAGAAAAACAAGGAAAGAAATTATTTGAAAAGTATTGTTGGCTTTCAGATAATCTGAAACAAGGAGTGCAAGTATCATAATCACCTAAATTAAAAAAAAAATTATTGAGAATTCTTGACCATTGCAAAATAATAATAAATCATAATATTTTTACAGAGCTTTGTTTAGGTATGTTTAAATATTTTGTGTGCATACTCTAAATTAGTGCTGAAAGTAGAGCTTCAAATATAACAGGCATATGAAGGACAATATTTCTTTCAGTAGTCTAGCCAGGATGTCGGAAGGGGAGAAGGAATGTATTGGAGGGCAAGATTTCGTTTTCCAATATGGACTTCCCATGAAGAACAAATGCAATTATTCAGCCGATGGAGAGGGGGTTATAACCCCCTAATCCCCTACTTACGTGACTAATTTTTAGACTGGGCTTTTAAGTAAAATTCTCACTTTCAATGAAAATCTTGTGAGAGTACAATGCCTTTATTGGCAAAAGTATTTTTATAGGGTACTGAAGCCTTGTAGTTTACTTAAGTTTGTAGTTTACTAACTTGAGCCTTTAGCCTATGTAATCATTGACTGATATAAAGCTGGATACTCGACAACGCGTGTTTTTCCCTAAATATATCATGCTTATCCAAAACTGTATCCAAACCATGTTTATCCAAAACCAGTGACCCATTTTGAACACACATTTGGGAGGTTTTTTTGGATTGGAGTGGGGCTTAATAATCTAGAATTAACTAAAAATGAAGATTTATAATGTCACGGAAGATTTGGCTGATATTTTCAGTCTCATTCAGAGAAAAAAGAGGGAGGTGAACACTGCAATCCCCTTAAATATGCCATAGATGTTCCTAAATTTGTTTTGCCTAGAGTTTCCGAGTTACCGTATGCCCTGATGAAAATGATCAAACAAAACATGATTCATGATTTTAATTTGCCAAACAAATTGGATTGGGGTAGAAACATTTATCAACTATTTTTGATGTTCTTTAATGTTGGAAAGGGAATTGGACTATCAAATATTGAAAATGATTTTCATTTGTTACTTTTAGTGCAAGGTTTCTAAAAAATTTAATGTGTAAAATAAAAATTGATAAATTATTATATTCAGGTAATTCTTACGGTGAAATGTAATTTATCATTTTATGTTATATTTGATCCATAAAGCTAGTTTACTTCATAGCAAAATAAATTTTGAAATTTCAGATTTAACAAACCTGGAGTTGTCGAGTCAACTTTTTGTTTCCAAACTACTCCACCAACGCTGTAGTCATCACCCCAGCTTTCACCCTCTGTTCTTCTACTAGGAGGTGACTTGCGATTTGCAGTTCCTCTGCTTGCTGGTCTGACTGGCCATTTCACTCGTGTTCTATCTTGCCGTTGATTAGGAGGTGCTGCACTTTTGCTTGTTGGAGGAACCTCTTCACTGGTTGGTATTGGTTGAGACCAAGTTTCTGGTTTATTTTTGTTATTGTTCTGTTCTGGAAAAGTCCAAGTGCTGTTATTTGTTGTCAGAGGAAGTCCACCATTAAATCCAGTTTTCCAAACAACGTTGCTGTTCCATTCGTCTCCTTTCCAAGTTTTGCTTCCATATCCTGTTCCCCAGGCACGAACGGAACCGTCTTGCTTGTTGATGATGTCTTCTGTTGCTGGTTTCTGTGGAACGTCTGTAATCGGCAAAAATTTCAATGTGGAGATAGTAGAAAGTTAATCTGAATATACATTTCATTTTTTGATTTTATTGAAATTCATACAAAATGTTTTTAGTTTCAAATTCAACTAGAGAACAATGAATGCCTGATTGGAGAGAAATATTTTAGTTTTTTAATTAAAAGAGGTTTTATTTTGCATTTTTAGTAATTTTTTTTTCCAGATTTTTTATTTTTTAATTCTTTTAACGTCTGTCAAAAATTATCCAAACAAATAAAACATATATTTACATTAAAATATAGTAGGAAGAAAAGAATGAAAATTATATATAAACATTTGTAGAAAGTACTAAATCACACTCCAGAAAGCCAATTTTGTACTTCTTATATTAAACTTTTAATTTAACCTTTCGTCTCGTGTCTAATGTTACAATTTTCTCAACTGCTCAGTTGATATAGTATTATAACAACAGTCTAAGTCACCAGAAATTAAAATGATAGAATACACATTCAGAAAACTGTTTGTTTCTTTCGAAGTTTTTAACTTATTGAAATTCGATTGATAGTAGGCAAGTTTAAATTAAATTATGCTGTGCCTCTCTGAAAATAATCGTAACACCCCCACCGAGTTTCAGGTTTGTTTTTACGCTGCGTTCGATATTTTTTAATAAAACTATTGCAATGATTGATGTTAAAACTTACTATGCCAATTTTGTTACACCGTGCTTTCATCCAACATGTGATTACATATAGCAATTGTTAGAGTGGAAAATTGAGAGGAGAAAAGAACCCCTTAATCTGTTGAATCCGTTTTCTAAACGCGCTTACTAATTTTTAATTTAACATTAAGATATATTTCGAAACGAGACGTCAGATGGATCTTTGACATACACTTTGTTTATATTTCAAATTCATTTCAATTGCACTTCAACGATCAATGGTGATATGAATTTTCGTGATATATAAAATATTGCCAGAAAAAGAAACATTAAGGGAGAGTTGTTGTTGTTGTTGAGACCCAGACCTTCCGACCTACCAGAAAGGTGTAAGGTAACTGTTTGGACGGTCGGGAAGTGCCACCCAATTTAGACCGGAACCCAATGGGGGGAGGCTTCCACTGAGACCGTACCCTCCTTCCCCTACCACCAACCTCTCGGAAGGACTTACGGATCCGCATGTTTAACTTGATTGTACTCCGCATGAACACGGCGGCAGTTGTGGTAGCGTGCAAATCCAGCGCGCAAACCACCGGGCTACCGCGCCCGAAAAGTGCCAATAGCACGCGGCGTTCCCAGGTGGTCACCCACCCAAGTACTAACCGCGCCCGATGCTGCTTGACTTCGGTGATCTAACGAGAATCGGTGTTTTCAGCACTGTAGGGCCGTTGGCACATTAAGGGAGAGTGAAACTGAAATACAGAGAAAAGTGACTGTGAAGCTGAGGTATCAGATTAAGAGTTTTGGTGAAATATTCGCCATGGGAACACTAGTTCTTAATATTTTTAATAGTTATAAAGTCTGAAGCCCGTACGTTTTTATCATGAAGTTATTATTGTAGCAAACAAAGACCAAGGGCAGTTCGTTAGCTATCTTTTATATTAAATGGTGCTTACTTTTCGATCCTGGTATTTTTGGCACCCATGGGTCGAAGTTTTTATTAGCTGCCACCCACTGCTCTTCTCCAACTTCAGTATTCCATCCGGTATTACCACCTTCCCAAGACTTGCTTCCATACCCTTGCACCCATTCCTGTCCACCCTGTGCAATGGCAGAACCGGGAATCCAAGACTTTGATCCAACTTTCCCTTGGTCATTTTGAGGTTTATCAACAGAGCTATCATCGCTTACTGCTTCAGATGCTTCAGAATCTGTCCTTTGTTCAGTGCTAGAAGCTGCGATCTTGTTGGAAGGAACCCTTCGACGTTCTCCGAACGGGAGATTTTCCCTGGCATCAGTTGGAGGGTTATTACTGAATCCGCCTGTTTTCCAACCTAGCAAGGGAGAGATAAATTTTTATAATGACGAAAGGCAAAACAAAAAGTTAATCTGGTGTATCGATATGTATAGTTTAGTGAGGTATCGATAGTGTATTAATATTACACTTCATTGTACCGATGCTATACTTGATTGATTACATCAATATTCTGACCGACCTAGATAATGGAAGTGTCTGAATCTTGCGAATTACAATCTTAAAATGGAATACAAAGATTAAATTAGAAATTAATTTATAATTTATAATGTATGAACATTGTATAGGTAATTATAACCACAATTTAAGATAAGGGTGACCAAACATCTCCGGAGTTTTGAAGACAGGTCTGAAAGTGATCCTAGTGTTATTAATACAGGCTCAGCGAACTCTGGCATAATGAGCTTCGATTTTAAATCGAGAGGCCAACGATCACGCAGGATACTTACCTGGGTAAAAATAATTGTATCAAGAGGCTAATCTGATGTAAGAATAGAAGGAGGTGGCCAGTCAAATTGCCAAGTTGCACGTTATTCTGACATTAGTGGGAAGAGAATGCAGAATTCACTTCGACGATAAGGGCTTGCAATTCCGTCTCAGCTCAACGGTAGCGCGTTGGCAGGTCAGTACGAAGATATGTTGCTCGAATCTCGATTGGGGCAGCAAAGGTTATTTACGAAGCATTAATTAAAACATTTTGGTAGTGGGAAAAAATAGGAATTATTCATGCTTAAATATTGCGGCGATCGCAAGAGCTATATGAGCCAAACTGACCATGCTTTCTTACTAATATTTTTATTACCCAAATTTCGAAATTTTACCTGGTTCCAAATTCTGACTTGTTTCTTCTTTTCCCCCTTGATTCTCGTTCTTTTGTATCCAAGTGTCATTGAAACCACTGAAGATTAATTCTGGATCAGTCCATCCTGAAGGGATTCTATAATCATCTGCTGGCCATGAATTGTACTCGTCTTCCTCAGCAAGAGCGCCATCTGAAGGTCCCCACACATATTCAGGGTCAGCCCATTCTGCGTCTGCTGGTACATCACCAGTACTGGTGACTTTCCACTCTCCATCGTCGTATTCAATTTTCCATTCGACGTCTCCCTTGTCATCAACTACTTGCCAGCCATCTTCGCCGCCCTCGCCAAGTACCTGAAATATAAATACATTTTAAAGACATTTTATTACATGTTGGTCGTCAAGGGAGACTTCACTGTACTTAATGAGAGTACTGACATTTCGAGTTCAGTATCTGTATTTTGAGTTAAAATATTTCAGATTATTGAAAAGTAAAGAGAACTTGCCTTCCAATGGCTACCATCCTTAGGTATCATTTTCTCGACAGTGGCTGGTAATTTTTTCTCTTCCACCGATGATGTGTCATCCAGCGTCCATCCTGCATTGGATCCTCCATCACTGGACGACCATCTTATGTATCCTGGAAAGTAGAAGACATAAATATATTGCAAACGTATCATCT
The DNA here is from genome assembly GCA_951213105.1 of Amaurobius ferox. NCBI lineage: Eukaryota > Metazoa > Arthropoda > Arachnida > Araneae > Amaurobiidae > Amaurobius > Amaurobius ferox. The sequence goes on from OX578153.1 coordinate 59,111,053, forward strand.
TATATTACAGTTATACAATTAAATTAAGTAACACAATTAAATTAAGTTATACAATTGAATTAAGTTATACAATTCTATGAAGGTAGTTCATGTATGCTAGGTAAAACATAATTGTTCATTTTCAGTCTCTTCAATTTCCATTTTTTACCCCTCCAATAAAATCGCTGACATTCCACGTATGCATGATGTGTGTGTGCTATATGTATAGTATATAAGTTATATGTCAGATAGGGTATTATACGAATCATTAATATCTCGCCAAGTTAGTCAAATTGTTCGCCAAGTATGACAGACAGGCACAAACATGACATTGGCTTTTCTAAATTTAAAAGTAAAAGAACAGTTCTCATTTTAATGCTTTAGATGGCGCATTGCGCATTTTTTTAGATACATTATACATGTAATCTAGTCTTGTGACGAGAAGATTTTTTACTTGTTAATTGAATCAGTTTGGAACAAAATTCTTCTCATCAAAGGGAGTCAATAAAGTGGAGGTCACCCTATTTAAAATGTTAAATATTTACCTTTCTTTTTATTGCTGCTCTTTTCTGGTTGTTCTTTGATAGCTTCAAATGGTGCTTTTGTTGGTGGTGTAGATTTCGAGGTTGTGTCAGCTTCAGTTGTGCTTTCTCTCTTAGGAGCATCGGATTGTGTGTTGCCTTTTTGTTTTGGTTTTACTCTCAGTATGTCTGTGATTCTGGCGTCATTCCTTTCCACTGGAGCCGTTTTCTCTTCAGATATGCTTTCTTTAAAAGCTTCCCAGGCTTCCCCACTGGTGTGTGCACTTGTATTACCCCGAGTCTCGTAGTTGTAGAAGGACTCGGTTTGTGTGCCTTCGGTAGAAAACACATTTACATCTTAATTGGTTACATTGACAAAGTGACACTATTAGTAACAGCTTATATTATTTATTACAATAAGGTGATTTTTACTGTGTTTTCAAGATTTTAACTAATACCCTGCGCATAAATGCTAACATATCAAATGAAAGAATGTGACTTGTAGATATTGTTGTTGTTGAGACCCAGACCGTCCGACCTACCAGAAAGATGGCTTGCAGATGCGAAAAGTTTTGGAATATTTTAACAAGTGCAACGATATTACTGTTGTATGGTCACGAAAAGGTCTTTGCTACGAAAAGGTTTTTCATTGACCATACATTTTAATCTGTTATGCTCTGCTCCCTAGTATTTCAGTAGTAAAATGTTTTTACTATAAAAATACAGTTGAGACATTGATAGTAGATAAAATATTTGAAATTGGGTAGCACAATCAATTAATATCCAAATGACAATAAGTCCATTTCTTAAAATAGTAGCCATGAAATGGTATTTGACAGTCAATAGAAATATGAAAGTATATATTAGTAGTTTTTATAGTGTACTCAAGTTAGCTTTACTGAAGCTTAGTGTACTCAAGTTAGCTGTACTCAAGTTAGCTTTACTCCTTTTTGTTATAGTGTTCAAGTTAGCTGAAGTTAGGTTCTTTTTAGTGTGCTCATGTTTTCTTTATTTTATGTGATTCCTGCGTAAATTAGCTTTCGGTAAAATGCTTCACACATTGTGGCTTGCACTTACCTGGTGGTCTGTTGTAGACTCTAACCCAAGGACTAGATGCAGCTGAGTCAAACCGTGGAGCCCTCCTCTGAAACTTGACATTCTCAGTTGAGTTTTCTTTAGGTTCCGCCCTTTTGCTTCTCAAAACAGTGCTGTGTACATTCGTTTCATTCTTAATATTTGAGTTCTCAACTGTGCTGTTGCTTTTTGATTCTGTTACCGCATGATAGGTCACAGAATCCGCATTGGGATTGTTTGGCACAGTTACAGTTTGGGCAGTTGCTACGGCTATCACAGAATAGGCGGTAAGCAATAGTTGCAGTGCCTGAAAAGAGATGCAGTGAGAAAAGGTTGTGAATAGAAGAAAAACTTGAACATAGACATATACATTCACTTGGAATCATGTCTTTAATACAGCAACCATAATAGGTGGATCGATTTTGCGTTTTTAAGCACTCATCAGCACCGAATAGCAGTTATATAAGTGAAAACAGTGAAACTTGTCACATGCCACAGTTTTATAAATATAAGCGATAGCTAATAATAAGACAACTTTTACTGCGCAGTTAGCAACAATTCACTGAATATTGAGCTTGAACTGCAACTACCTCAGGGCTAGGTTTGTAACCACGAAACCCATTGTTGTCAAATGCTTTCAGTAACATGCTTCCACTATTATAATCAACATCGATGGACCAGTTTCGCAATTCTTAGTGCTTCAGTAACAACAAGAAATCATACGATGTGCTGTAATTTCGTAAATATCAATACTTACTGGCACTAGAGTAAAAGGGTATTTAATACTGATAAGCGAGAGTGATCCTTTGTTGCTGTTTGGTGCAGTAGAAGCATGATTCCAAAACATACTTCAAGTCCAACGATGGGTTTAATGATTATATACATTTACTGTTCAATTATAACTTTTGTATGATTCAATTGTGTGACGCATAACAAATATATAGTTTCAGTCATTTGCATACAAATCAATAGCTGACCTACATATCAATGATAGAAACCAATATCAATACTATTTATTGACAATACTTAAAGAAATAAAAAAAGGATAATCGCAATATACTATAATAATTCATGAAATTTATTTATTTATTTATTTATTATAATCATACACTGCTAGGCTTAATTTAATATCTAAGTTTCCAGTGTCTAGAGACATAAATGTATTGAAAATTGACCATTAAGGTCTTCAAAAAGCACACCTCTCTGGAATTTCAAGTGACTCGGTGTTGAAGACCCAGACCGTCCGGCTCGTCAACAAGGACTTGAGCAACTATTTGGACGGCCGGAAGTGACTCGGTGTGTAAAGGCTCTAAAATGCATGAATAAATTACTATATTATTATATATATGCTACTTCATAATCATATTAATGATTGTAATTATATTTATAATTATAATTACATTACACTTTTCAAGAAGAGTAATCAAGTTGGTCTGTCTTTAGCTTGAAGTCAGCTCTTTACACCTCAATGCATGTTTATCTATGTAGAAAGAAATGTTCATTACTACTTGCATAAATGTAGCCTGATGCATTCAGCTCTTAAGGTTTAGTTCCGTTTAATACTCCATGAACAAACTAAATTTGCTTTTCCAAAAGAATCTCAAAATATTCAACAAGGCTTTAAGATGTTTTGTTAATCCAAACTAAAAGAAATCCTTAGAAAAGAAAAATAAGAAATTCATATTAGAGTTCTTATATATTTTACCCAGATAAATAAATTAAATTTCTGAAAAGAAAATTATGCTCCAACTTTTGTGCTTGCAAGACCTATTATTATTTCATTCATTTTAAATAGCGTACGACGTTGGTGGCATATCGAGGTCATTGGAATGAATTTACCAAATGCATGTACCAACGCGCTAAAGAGCGCATAAAAGGAAGAGTAGTAAATAACATGAAAGTACAATAAAATTGTCAACAAAAGATGTCTGAGAATACTTTTGCTTCTGTATAGACTCCGAGGACAGCTGATGAGCAAAGTGTCAAGAGAGTCATGAATCAGATGCGCTTCGTCAAGTCTGACTTAAATGCTCCTGAATTGGGTTCTGAAGCACTTCGTGGTTATATGCCCGAGTTTAAATGGTTTATATTCTAATAAAGTGAATACTATTTTATCAAAGACGGACTTATAATTATGCCGTCCTAGACACTAATACTTATGCCGTATTTAAGCACCACCACTAACATATGTAATCTCTGAATTCCTTTTAGAAACTAAAATCCTAGTTGTCCTTTACTGATATATTAACTGCACCATATTCTGTACCATAACGTGTTTTGTACCACATATCAATATAATTACTGCCTCATGGGTCAACTAATGTGCCATCCCGAGAATCTGGCACATTTGTTGCATTGAGTTAGAGAACTGTAACTTTTGTAGAAATATATTTGAATTTCTGTGTCAACAACGACAATGGAATATAGTGGTATGTGGAATTTTGTTAAAATGCTTGGTGATACAGGGTAATTTAGATTATTATTTTGGGTTTTAAATTTATTAATATTTATTCGCAATATACTTATCTATGAAATTCTAATATCATTAATTCGGAAGATAGTATTCGATTATGTTTTCTTCCCTTGACAAATTTAAGGATCTCCCCCTCCCCTCTTTTCCCATTTTCTTTGATACTATATTTTATGTAGATTTTGGTACGATTTTCAGAACTAGAACTGCCCTCCCTCCAAAAAAAATCTACAAAATCTAAATTAAGACTAAATATGTTTAAATGCATTAATTGAATCCTTGCTTTATGCATCATTTTTTTTTTATAACAAGACGAATAAAACCAACTCCATTACTCTAGAATAATCCTTTCTTGAGATATTCGAGTTTTCGGGAGCTTTGACGATTTGGCGCCACTTTAAAATGCGCCAAGCCGCCAAAATTTAATGATTTTTTTCTTTTATAACAGGACGAATAAAACCAACTCCATTACTCTAGAATAGTCCTTTCTTGAGATATTCGAGTTTTCGGGAGTTTTGACGATTTGGCGCCATTTTAAAATGCGCCAAGCCGCCAAAATTGACAGAATTTTTTTTTTATAACAGGACGAATAAAACCAATTCCATTACTCTAGAATAATCCTTTCTTGAGATAGTCGAGTTTTCCGGAGTTTTGACGATTTGGCGCCACTTTAAAATGCGCCAAGCCGCCAAACAAAAAGGACATTTCTTTAAAATTGAAAATTCGATATAATTTCAAATGAATTTCCAATTCATGTGTTATTTTAAGCAATAAAATTCCACACAAAATATATAAAAAATTAAGGAAAAAATGAATTTGACTCAAGGAGTCGTTAGGATAGTCATAAAAGGAGCACCTAAGAAACAGTAAGTTGCTTTTATTTACTATCTAAAAATGGTCAGGAGATCATAGAAAAGGAATTTACTGAATTGACCAGAGAGGTTCGAAAAGGTGCTCGTGGGGCAGAATTAGGGCATCCCAACTCAAATTTGCCTCGAGTTACAGAATTTGGAAAATGGAGCTGAACACTTAAGAAATATGTGTTGGAAAAAAAAGGATTAGCTATGTTCCGAGAAACACGACCTTGAGCAATAAACGGAAACAGTCACAGGCAGTAGATATTTTAGTACATATCGTAGTAGTATACAGTGTTTTTTTCTGGACTCTTTGACCAGGGGGTGAATAAAATTTTAGGGGGGGGGGGCAAATTTTCTATTTGCCCTATATAAATATATCTAAAACCTATGTCACATAAATAGAAACTAGGTTAACATGAAATGTCTCCGGGGGGGATACTCGTCTCTGGGAGGGCTTCGTCCCCCGGAGGTATGCCTGAAAGAAACACTGGTAGTATTCCACTAGGATATCTATTTAGTATCTTAGTAGAGTAGATTTCCTAGTAGTATTCTACTAGATAGATATCTTAGTAGTATTCTACTAGGTAGATATCTTAATAGTATTCTACTAGGTAGATATCTTAGTGGTATTCTACTAGGTAGTTATCTTAGTAGTATTCTACTAGGTAGATATCTTAGTAGCATTCTATTAGGATCTCTTTTGGATATCTGCAACAGACTGGGGAAAAGGGGTAGGCCAACGGTCGGGCCACGCAAGGAAAATTGAATGGGATGACGAAAAAGAAATGCCGAAAGAGGTAGAACAATTCCTGTGTATGGAGAGTGACAACACTCTCATACAACAGATAAGTTCTATCTATTTCGCAATCAGCATTACTAATTGCAGTTAGGGCAATTTTTGAAAGCTTTAAGAATTAGAGTTCTCTCATATGAGTTCACTCCTCCTCTAAGTGTAGGAGGTACTCTCTAAATCCTATGCAACTTTGATTATCGTTTTCAGACGAATAGACGAATATCCCTGGGGACAGACGATTTAGAAGGGAGTTCAGGCGACTCGTCCATAGACATATAGAACTCATCAAAGGCAGGAGGGGAAACCTCCGCGTAAGATAGCGAAGGTTCAGTGGGGTTTAAAAATGAATTTAAGTTTGTTGGAAAGCCATGTGCTGTTCACATCAGCTTTTTGTACACTGAGATATAGTCATAAAGTCATAACATATTGTTTTCTCTCTGTTAAATATATTAGTCTTCACTGGAATGGAATTCTCCAGTTTTTTTATAGTGTACTCCGAGACGGATTTGTATGGTCTGAGTCTGTAAGTACTGATTCAGAATTTTTGTAACTTTATTATTTCCGAGTATATGAGCAAATCAGCTTTACACATAACTGATTGAAAAATTTTTAACGCTTTCAAAATAAATAAAGTATTTCGGAGCTCATCAAAAGCGGGGAGGCCCCTAAGTGACTGCTTTGTCCAGTTATCGGCATATCCACTCGAGTGTACTACAACCGATATCATCTGTAACAAAACATCTATGCACTTGTTTGGTTTAACAAACACATTTTGTCCATATGATTTGGCCGAGAAGTTTAATATTTACAATGAAGGTGTAGAGTATTATATCTAATTTTAGCTGAAGAAAAATATTCGACCAAATACGGGGTTCTACTTGATTGCTCCTAGATGTTCTATTTATTATACAACTCTGGCCATGCAAAGAATTGCTGAATTACTGGTATAACTTTACATTCTTCCCATTCGAAAAATGCTGTTATCAGCTTAAAATGTTTTTACATAATTTTTACGAAATATTTTAAAAGAATAACTTGGGTACGAAATATAAAAAATCTATATCTTTTCTGATAATAATTGTGATAGAAGTAGAACCCAAAACCGTGGAATATAAATATTAGCAAGCGGAGTTGAGATGCTCCACATATTCCCTGCATTCTGATGCTATATACAAGTGTGCCTAAACAATATGGAATCTGATGCGCGAGAAAGTCGAGTGGCGATTTACACTCTACATATTTTATCTACAAATATGTTTGAAAACATTCAATGCAAGCATCAAAGCGTTTCGCGCAAAGAAATTTTAACGATCATTAAAAGTAAATAGAACAGCATTTCAAGAATACAATTGCGAACACTTTTGCTTTTGAGATTCTACGGACTCTCGTTGAAAGAGTGAATCATTTGTTATAAGTCCGACGCGCTTCGTTGACACCAGACACTCTTTTCTCTGCAAAAACTTATGATCGATTACTGTCACTTTAGAAAATGAAAGGCACAAAGCGTTAATTTCACGGACGCTTAGATGGGCTTGACTATATACTAACTAAACTAGGACGCGTAAAGCCATGCAGTAATAAAATAAAGTGTACGATCGTGATGACATGTAATGGCTTTGACAAGATGTTGTATGTACATTATTTCAGTAGAATATTTTAGTTAGATTTTAACGTGGGCGATGTCAAACTTTCGCTTATAGATTCGACCAAGGCAATGGTGCAAAGAATTCTAGTCTTAGCAGGAATTCGAGCAACGAATCTTCGTCTGGTCAGTTGACACTTTATCCATTGAACAACTGCGATGAAGTTCTTTTCCTTTAGTCGAAATTGACTTTACACTGCATCCTCTTCCTTTAGATTTTAAATCGAACTACAACTTTTGATCTGTGTGGCATATCCAATTCTTTGCGATTTTATACAAGATGGGATCCTGCTTGACATAACTTTCTGTGAATTAAAAAAACTGCTATAAATATCAGGGCCATGGGACTCCAGGACCCTTTAGATAGGAATATTCGAATATTCTAATTACAATATTATTTAAATCCAAGTCATCCACTATATCTCACTTGCAAGTTTAAGTTATACAGGCGGAATTGTAAAGAAGATTTTTCCAGCAGGGAATCATATCACCGATCTCTGCCTGGTCAAAAGACACTCCACCCATTGAGTCAATTGGACGATATTATTACTTGCCTTATATACATAATGTATAAGGAAGGTATTGTGACAGGGTCGAAAATTCGAATTCGAGTTTTTGACGGAAGAGCACGTTTCAAGCATCCCTGATCACGAATCAAACATTTTTGAAGTGATGTCTGTCTGTGTGTGTGTGTGTGTGTCAGTGAGTCTGTGGAGACGATAACTGACGAACGAATGAACCGATTCGAACGAAATTTGGTACAAAAATCACAATCCGTAAACACTGGAAGCCTATTGTTTTTAAACGTAATCGAATGTTCAGAATCCCCCTAAATTTTCGTGTGAAATTTTGAAAAAATCGTCAAAAAATTAAAACCGCTAATAAAGTTACGCAAATAGACATTTCTTATGTCATTTTTCATTAGAAAACGATTAACATAAATTTTGAGTTATTGCACATTTTTCAAAAAATTATCAAAAAGTCATATAAAATAAAAAAAATATATTTCCTATTGAGAAACATGTTCATTTTTCATATGTAATACCATGTGATAAATTGGGTGACATCATTCTCGTGGATCTAGCTCGTTCCATTCATGAGAAAAGATACTTCGAGTAATACTTTTGTATTTGAACGCCAATAGTCATTTATCTGCTATAAGAATAACTTATTTCTTCTTCAGTAAAGTTTGGCGAGATTTTGGCGACGAATGTGGCGGAATCTCGTCAACTTGGCGACTTTTTGAAATGTTGTCAAATTAACGAAAATCTCGCCAAATGGATTAAAATGACGCTAAAGCAATGAAAATGACGACTAATTGTCGAAAATTCAATATCTTGGAAAGAATATAAGTATCTACTATAAGAAAAACCTATTTCTTTTACTGTAAAATTAGTAAATTCATTGCATTATATAAGGAACGTCATGTGTTGCCCACATCAGATTTTTTTAATTCTAAATTTGAAGTGAATCCTGAAAATTTCCCAAATTATCTATTCAAATTTTTGCAGCATCAGTTTATAAATAAAATATGCAGTCTATAAACATTTTGTAGTCCTAACAGTAATTTTAGTTGGAAATCGGATTATAATGGGCGGTTCTTAAAAGTTATTCTTACTACAAACCGAAATCATTTTGTAATATATTTCGAATATTTGATTTTTTGGGTGTTTGCCGGACAAAATGGTCGAACTCATGGGAAAACAAAATATGTCTTGCAAACCGGTAAGCTTAAAATGAATTAAAATAAAAGGCACCAGTGGAAAATTAAAGGGATTTCAAATATTTTACATTTCTGGATGTGCCTAAGATCCTTGAAATTTTCGTATTAGTAGAGTTTTTAAAGGATATATATTTAAATTTTAGTAAACAGATAGGGAATGTGACAAAATAAACGGGAAGATAAAATACTTCACATTTATTTCTCTTAAGGGCTGCAGCGAAGGAAAAATTTGAATTTTGAAAAAAATTCGAAACATACTTTACTATGAGACAGATTTGAATTTTATATAAGAGGTAGATTATTAAATGCCAACAGCAATGAAAATCGTAATTTTTTGAAAATAAAAGTATCAGAAAATATATCACTACATTTGATTCGCCTATAACTTTTGAAATAATGCTGGAAAATAACTATAAACTAAACATAATAGTTTGATTCAATCAGTTTTACATCTTCAAGTTCTAAGAAAGTTATAACGTTGTTGTACCACAAGAAACTCTGAATAGATTCATAGAGCATGTCGTAGAAAGTGCTAGGATCTAAAAATTTTCTAACGGAAGTGGTAGATGTTATGCTTAGACCTTTAAGATATAAAAAATTATTGAAATTATATTTGTCGCTTGTACTCGTTTTATTTATTGGTTGAAAGTTACAAGCAAAACAATGGATTGAATAAATTTTTGGATACCTTATATATATATTATTTTGAAAGTCTTGCAGATCAAAACATTAGAATTATCAAGCGTATACAAAATGTATATTTTTAAACTACATAGCTGTAATTTGACACCTATATTATATGTTGATCAACAGAACTAATGGAAAATGAGTTTTTGGTTATTTGTATTTTAAGGTATGGCGGAATGAAATGTTCGATTTAACGAATTCTTAAAATATATACTTCCAAATATAATGAACTAAATGCTAGCTTGATTATTTGGTAACATCAATAGAAAAAAAATATACATAATGTTCAAGTATTTGCATTTCTGGATGTGCTAGATTCATTAATGTTCGAATATTTGAGTGAACATGGAACTGGCCATTCTGCTAACGATAAAGACGAAAATATTTGGTAAACAAATATCGTTTGACAAAATAAACAAGGAAAAAAAAATTGCATTTATTCATTTCGAGGGAAATTTGGAGAGTAAAATGCTCGAATTCAGAAATAAGATGACATTTTGTATTATTTTATTTATATACAGTTATTATGGTTCGAGATATGAAATTTTAAATAAATTATATGTTTCAGTCGAATAATTAAATATAATTCAATTATTCATTAAGGTGTTCCGAGATATTTTGAAATATTTTTCTCAAATCGTTTTAATTCTAGAATGAATAATTAATGCATATTTCTGTAGAAATAAATCATAGAACTTGTGACAGACATAACTTTTGAGTTGATATCTTGAAATTGGGATAAGAGTAATTCTTGTAAATTTATTAAAATTTCGACTATTAGTATTTAAAAAAAATTATAAAATTTGCGCTAGGGAATTTTTTAGTCGACATCTTGAAATTGGGCCAAGACTACCATTTGACTATTAGTATTAAGAAAAAAACAAACTTGTACCGAAATACCTTTATTAAGAGTCGACATCTTGAAATTGGGCCAAGACTACCATTTGACTATTAGTATTAAGAAAAAAACAAACTTGTACCGAAATACCTTTATTAAGAATATAGAAAAAAGTTGAATAAAATAAATTCTGGGTATAAATTTTGCACAGTTTTATGTAGAGCTTAGTAATATATGAAAAATATCTATTGTCTTTCCTTTGCTACTTAAGTTTAAGTTTTTGGTTCAGTCTTAGTAAAACAATTTATGGTATTTGACAGAACAATAGAAATTATATTTTCGTTCCGTATTAGTGTTCAAACAACTGAAAATATAAGCACCAGATTGAAGCGCAGTAATTGAATAATATTTGCATATAATGCACTCTATATCTTCCACTGTTAGGCCATTTTTTTCGAATCTGCAACTAAAAGTAGGTTTGGATGGAAAGTATAAACGCTCAATTTTTATTGCTCAAGAGAGGTCGTAAATCACTAAAGAGACAGTAAAATATTTTATTTCCAGAATAAATTTACCAATTGAAACCCTATGATAAAAGCTGAAATCTCAGGGTGTTTACCTCTAGTTTTGGATCGTTTTTGTTGTTGAAGCAGCAGAAGAAATTCGTAATAAAAGTACAATTTTAACTTTGCTATAAAGTTGATTTTTATCTCAGCAGACGATTCCAAATCTATTTTGAATTGTTGTATGATAATTTTTATCTCATGTATAACTTGTATATCAAGGAGGTAAAAGTAAGGACTTGAAACTTCATATTATAAAAGCACTATCGTTTGAGACAATAATTCAGGTGGCGCTGGAATAAGATAAGTAGCCCTGTATTGTATGCTTTTCTATGGTGAACGGCCTAAAATATTTATTTAAACTGCCAATTTCGTAAAAATAAATTATTAGTGCAATGCAAAGTAGAACTGCGACAATAAAGAATATTCCTAAGCATTCAAAATTATTTTACCTTTCAATTTATTTTTATCTCCATATATTCCATACTCTATCCTATAGTACTATAAAAATACTGATTCATTATACTCATAATAAAGGAACATTTAATTTAAAAATAATCAAAAATACATATACTAAATACACGCCTTTCTGTTGTGTCAATTAACAATAACAGCTACTTTACTGACATTAGCAACAACTAGATATAATTCTCAAAGCATTAGGGCATTTTCAAATGTTTCATCTATAGGAGTTTTATCTCCTTTCTAACTTCATCTTTTATATTCTTGCGGTAAACCTAACTTGATAACAGAGAGGTATATGAAAAACTGTAAACCTTCACTATGCGCTATGTTATATAGTTTGTCAATGAAAGCATAATGTACGTACACAGCATATATGAATAGTATGGCATATATATTGATTGAACACAAGAAATTATTGAAAATTATGAAAAATTTAATAAGTAGGTGTTGATATAATTCTACATTGACTTGATTAACATCATTCATATTTTCTATTTAGCTGCTTTTTAATTTTTTGATTCTAAAAATTAAAAAATTTTCAATTATTTCTTAAGTAAAAATTAAAAATACTATTTTGAGCTGAAAATTAGAGATTTTTTATAGAAATTTAAATATAACAGATAATTTATTTTATAAAAATTAAAAAAATAATAATTAAATATAGCAGATAAATTAAAAAATCTGATGTAGGCAGCACATGACTTTCCCTGCAGACGTATATCCACGTTCTCTTTATATTAATTAAATTTAATTAAATTTTAATTCAATTTTCGTTCTCATTCGGTAATTGGACTTATTTTCAAAGGTGGCATAGAGAAAATACAAAAAAACTAAAATATCTCGAGAAAGGTTAGTCCTAGTGTAATGGGGTTAGTCTCATTCTTTTCATCTTTAAAAATTATGTATAAAACAAGCATTTAATGGACATATTTTAGCATACGTAGTTTTTTTATTTTAGATTTTGAAGATTTTTGAGGGCCATTTTGCAAAAAAAAAAAAAAGTTATTTTTTTCCAAATCGTACTAAAATCTAATCAGCACCAGGGTAACCCACAAGCGACTTATCTAACGAATTTTGTGAAATTCGGTCCATTAGTTTTTCAGCTAGAGTGAATACAGGCAATTTTTGCGGGCCATTTCGCAAAAAAAAGGCGGGTTCTGTCTTTACGTATCCCACCAAAAACTAATCAGCACCAGGGTCTCACCCAAGTGACTTACCTGCATTTTCATATTATTGACAATAAATAGTCTTTTGAATGCAATCAATATAATTCAATAATCTGTTAAGAAGGAAACGGAATTATTTTTATAATTTTATGAAGCTTATTGAATAAGCCTAATGATTTTATAATAAAATCCTGCAATGTAGGTTTGTAAAATAATTTATGCCAAAATATGAGTGTTTTACCCATTTATAAAGACAACTTTTAAACCGTTCAAAATATATCATTACAAAGAAAGTTGATCTCAAAATATTTTCTTATTGCAGTACTTCCATAAAAAATTTATATTTTAAAAAATTTAAATAAGCGCTACTAATAGAATTGCCTTTTTATAGCTGAAAATGAGATATATTTAAGCTTTTCTGGTAGCTCTTAGATTTAAAAATTATCACGGTTTAAGTATAAATCAGTAATTGAGACCAAAAACTGATAGAAAAGCTTATTACATTAACTAATAATAAAGATAGGACGTTTAGATAAGATGCATTAAATTCATAAACCAATAATAGTTTTCCATATGTCTTGAAGCAAATGTTAAAATTGGAATATTAAGACTACCATTTAAGCCAAACATGTTTTTCAAATTTGAAAAAACTGCAAAGATCTAAAATTCAATAGTAGAACAAAGTTCATATCAACAATGAACAATATTTTCAAATAAGCTAAGATCAAAGGGCCAAAATGTTAATTGGACTTAAATGATCAAAGCGCATTAAGGTTCTTGGATAAGTAATTTAGTAGCCTTAACACTGCAACTAATATTATAACTATTCATACATGGAAACTATATGACTTCTTAAGATTACAACTATTTAGACCTCCTAGTTATAAGTGGTAAACTAGTGACAGCAAATCCTTCGTAATGGTCTTATGGACTTGGTCTAGGATATTTCTAGACCATGGGGTTTAGAAACAACAACAGTTATAAGTGAGGAATTATAGTTTCCAAAAGAAAGGATCTACTGATTAATCTACTAAAATTTGTCACCCAGTGAGACGATATTATATGCTTTCATGAGGTTTATCCAATTCTTGGATAACAATCAAACCAGTAATAACCAAACATTAGTAATGCAATTAATGGTTAACTTATATGTACTTCATCTTATTGCCGAAGTTGTTATTGACTGCTTAAGATTGTACCTTTTTTATACTAATTAAAAGTGATAACTTAAGATTGTAACTACACTATCCCGTTGCAGCAGTTATCAGAGTTTATAGCTTACGAATTTTGTGATCTCTGAGCAAGAACAAGTCACTTACCCCATGGTACGATATTATCATATCCTTTGCCGTGTTTAATCCGATAGCTGGATAGCTGTTAATGCTCACTTTGCAAGAACGAATCGAAAGTGTGTGGCTCTTCTGTGTTCCATTCTGGTTAAATACCCGTCAACCACGTGATCCCAAAGGTCCAACAGTTAACCCAAGAATGCCTGTCATGAGGTCGAGGAATTTCAAATCTCGCAACCGTGACTGAGAGGAATCCGGCAGATGCACGCCATTTTGATGGTGAACAAAGGATTTCGTCTCAGGCGTGGTGAGTCTGGAGAATGAGAAGATGAGATTCCAAAATTTTTCTAAATGCGTATGCCGATGATATCTGGATCACACAGAATAACTTCAAGGCCAGGATAGCGTGCCAGAAATGGATAGCAGTTTTCAACGCTTTTTATTGAGTAGTAAAAAAAATGTATATTTTTTGCAAGATTTCTCATGTAGATAATTTTATAGTTTTAATTAAAAATCATCGCAACAGACAAATTTCGGAAATGGTATAACTTGGAATTTAGAGAAATAAGTTTTTAATGGCGGAACTTGAATCTCTCTTGCATGAATGTTCTAAATGTATCATAGTTACAGAACCTCCCCTTTAGGAGCATTTCCAAAGTTAGGATTATGCTCCTATTGCATATAATAACATCCATTGACCGGTTTCGACAATTCTGTGCTGGCGAAAGTCGCTCATGGATCCTGCACTTACAATCGGAGTGTAATGCTAATTTTGTGGATGTCCCTAAAGGCGGATTCAGTGTCTATAAACTTATCTATTACAGTCTGCTGTAGCTCAAGCTTAATTTTATAGAAATTTGAAGTCATATAAGCGGTAGGATTGAACTTGTCAGATCTAGAGCAGTACTTCTCAAGCTTTATCTCATCACTGCCCCCGAAATATGAAAAAAAAAAGAAAATAATTCAAGGCTGTTAAAGTATCTTTAGTTTTTGAGGACCAACAGTACTCTATTTACCATTAATCATTATAGGTACATCTTTATTAAAAATTACAAAATTCTTCACTTGCATGCTTAAAAAAATAAAAATTTAAAATATAATAATAAAAATTAAGTTCAAATTTACTACAGGTGCAATCTGCAAAAGCAATTCAATGAGAAGGAAGTGATTGCATATTTTTACATAATGAACCAATATCTGGTGCAATGTTTGAAATGCCAACTGTGCAAGGTTTGCTCAAAAGTTTTCGGTGAAAGGAACGATCTGTGCTTATTTTATATTAACAAAAGTAAGGAAAATGCTGGTTTGAATAGTTGCAAAAAAGAATTGCGATTACTAATGCTGGTTTTGAAATTGACGTTATATTATAAATGCTGATGCCTTACAATTGCTGTTGTATTACAATTGCTGTCGCCTTACACTTGCTGTCGCCTTACAATTGCTGTCACCTTACAATTGCTGTCACCTTACAATTGCTGTTGAGAGAGAGAGGGAGGATTTCATTGGTCCCTGAAGAGAAATATTCAATTCATTTGCTTTGCTTACTTTTCTTCAAATACTGAAATATTTCGTGGCTCCCTGGCTGGAGCTTTGGAACTCCTAGGGGGCTTCGGTCTCTAGTTTGAAAAGCACTGCTCCAGAGAATCTCAAAATTGGGACATATATCAAGTTTTCTTACTGCAATTGTATATATTATATATTCCATGATTACCAGTAGATAATAAGCGCAAAATTCATCCAGGAATGTTGTTATCTGCAATAGGAACGTGATCGTAACATTAAGCGTAGACTGGATAGTCAAAATATGTTAGGGTGACAGACTTTTGGATTTTTAGACATTTTAGCGTCTCATTTTAGAAAGAAATATTAGGAATTATATTAAAAACGTATATTCTGATTGGACTCGAATCAAGAACCTTCGAGTCAACTCCCAGACTACTTTACACTTATCTGTAATCGGAAATTAATCATAACACTAAAAGTAGACTGAATAGTCAAGAAATGTTAGGGTATCAGATTTCTAGATTTTCAGATCTTTTAGTGTCTCTTTTCCGAAAGAAATATTAGGAATTATATTAAAAATAACCTTATTGGACTCGAATCAAGAACCATCGAGTCAACGCCCAGACGACTTTACATTTATCTGCAATAGGAACGTAATCGTAACACCAAAAGTAGACTGCATAGTTAAGATATGTTAGGGTGCCATACTTCAGGATTTTCAGATCCGTTAGTGTCACTCTTTAGATAGAAATATTGGAAATTACTTAAAAAATGTATAACCTGGTTGGACTCGAATAAAGAACCTTCGCGTCAACGCCCAGATAACTTTACACTTAGACGAAAGATGGATAACAATTGTGTTAATTTGCACGGGGAACACAGATATTCTATTAAGAATTAAATTACCTTCTAAATACAGTATTTGTGTTTATGGTGGAAATTAGCATATCCTCTTAATGGAGAATTCATATCTCAGGTGGTGAGGTCTGTAGGCGATTACTCGAATATTGCTAATCCCAGACTGTCTAGACACAATTTTTTTACTTTCCCTGCAATACATGGTAATGTATAGGGAAAGTATTGGAATCATGCCGAAAACCGCAACTCGAGTTTTCAACGGATCTACACGTTTCGAGACCTCTAGAATACGAAAAAACTATTTTTAGCGTGACGTCTGTGTGTGTGTCTGTCCGTGCGTCTGTCTGTGCAGATTTTGTGTCCACTCTAACTAAAAAACTAATGGACCGAATTTCACAAAATTTGGTAGGTAAGTCACTTGTGGGCGAATCTGGTGCTGATTAGTTTTGGGTACGATTCGGGATAAAAGAACCCGCCTTTTTTTGCGAAATGGCGCGCAAAAGCTTGTATCCGCTCTAGCTAAAAAACTAATGGACCGTATTTCACAAAATTCGGTACATAAGTCACTTGTGGGTCACTCTGGTGCTGATTAGATTTTGGTAGGATTCGGAAAAAAATAATCTGCCTTTTTTTGCAAAATCGCGAGAGAACGAAATGAGAACGAAAATTGAATTTGAAGTGAATTAAATAAATTTAATTAAAATAAAGAGAACGCGGATATATAAGTCTGCAGGGAGAGTCATGTGCTGTCCACATAAGATTTTTAATTTCCCGAATGAATTTTTCCGGGTGTTACTTGTTGATATACGATTGATGAAAAAATTCCCATCTTTATCATATCCTGTAACGCCACAGTTTGGAACCATTCTAGAACTTCCATTCTAGAACGCCATTCTAGAACTTACCTCCTAAAAATCTCATGCACTGAGACTGTGGTCCATCTGAATGACACTCATAATTAACGATAATGACACTCATAATTAACTCATAATGTCCAAAGACAATAATTTTTTTATGGGCGTGAGACGGTTTTATTACTTTCCTTATATACATAATGTATAAGGAAAGTATTGTGACGGGGTCGAAAATTCGAATTCGAGTTTTCGACGGGAGAACACATTTCAAGCATCCCTGATCAGGAATCAAACATTTCTGAAGTAATGTCTGTATGTGTGTGTGTGTGTGTGTGTGTGTGTGTGTGTGTGTGTGTGTGTCAGTGAGTTTGTGGAGACAATATCTCACGAATGACTGGAGCGATCCGAAAGACATTTGGTACAAAAATCAAAATCCGTGAATACTGGAAGCCTATTGTTTTTAAACGTAATCGAATGTTCAGAATGCACCTAAATTTTCGAGTGAAATTTTGAAAAAAATCATCAAAAAATTAAAACCTTTAATAAAGTTACGGAGATAGACATTTCTTATGTAATTTTTCCTTAGAAAACGATTGACATAAACTTTAGAACGCTAGCATGAACCGTTCTCGAGATATTGCACATTCTTTAAATAAATTTATCAAAAAGTTCCATAAATATATATATATATATATATATATATATATATATATATATATATATATATATATATATATATATATATTAACTGTTAAAAAACATGTTCGCATTTCATATGTAATATCATGCGATAAATTAGATGACATCATTCTCGTGGATCTATCTCGTTCCATTCATGAGAAAAGCTACTTTGAGTAATACTTTTGTATTTGAACGCCAATAATCATTTATATGCTATAAGAATAACTTATTTCTCCGTCCATAATGCTTGGCAAGATTTTGGAGACGAATTTGGCGGAATGTCGCCAACTTGGCGACTTTTTTAAATGTTGCCAAATTAACGAAAATCTTGCCAAATGGATAAAAATGACTCTAAATTAATGAAAATGATGACTAATCGTCGAAAATTCAATATCTTGGCAAGAATATAAGTATCTACTATAAGAAAAACCTATTTTTTTACTGTAAAAATAGTAAATTCATTGCATTATATATGGAAAGTCATGTGTTGCCCACATCAGATTTTTGGTATTTAAAATTTTCCAAACAAACCACCCATAAAGTTGAGAAATTTAAAATAAAATTGTTTACTTAATTTTAAGAAACTTTGTAGAAAAATAATTTTAATACTAATTATAAAATTAGCAAAACACGTAACGTGTGTGGCATTGCATGTTTAAAAGAGGTCACACATACGTTGCATACTTTGTTAATTCTATTATTAACTAGTAATCATGTACAGAAGTATAATTTTTACTTTCCCTGCAATACAACCATACTCTTCGAATTGAATAGATCTTTGCATGACTAAAAACATGTAAGGTGGAGTGAAAGATTGGATCATTCTTGATCATATAACTATAAGTGATCACAACCTAATGAAGTTTGATATTGGAATAGAAGAGAATGAGAGTAATGGTTATAGAAAATGGAGGATTAAAGACAGCAATTGGTTAAGAGTAAAAGAGGAAATATATAATTTAGTGGATGAAGTGCGAAAAGTGGAGATAAATAATAATAATATAAATGATTACATTGAAGATATCGAAGACCGCTTGGTATTGATATGTAACAATAACATCAAAAAGAGGAAAATAAAAAGGGTAAATGCAGCTTGGTAAATGAGCTGATGATATTGAGAAGCAGAGTAAGAGCTCTGAGGAGGAAGTTCTAAAGGGAAACGGAAGAAGACAGTAGGATAAGGAAAAAGATTAAATATAAATTGGAATATACCATATATAAGAAAAAGATTATGCAGGTTAAAACTGAAAGTTTTAAAAATTATTTAAGTAAAGTTGTTGTAAATAACTCTTTCGAGGCACATTATAGGTTAATTAAAAACCTTAATAAGAAGAATATGGTAAATCACTGTGTTTTTAAGAGTGATGGAGTATAAACCAATAATATCGCTGATTCCATAGAGTAAATTTTAAGATATCATTTTCCTAAAATTAACATGGAAGTGATCCCAAGTGAAACTTATAGCGATGTTGGTACGGATTTGTTCACTTTATATGAGATTAGCAAAGTGATACAAGAATTTTATGATAGTAAGGCATCAGGGATTAACGGTTTAACAATGGACATCATAAAAGAGATGTTTTATATTGATAACAAGTGGTTTTTAAGTATTGTGAATGTTAGTCTTTTAAATTTCCTAAACATTGGAAAAAGACGAGAGTAGTTTTAATACCAAAGGATGGAAAAGACTTGAACTCAGCTGAAGCATATCGTCCAATATGCCTACTTCCCATTTGGGGGAAAATTTTGGACAAATTAATGACCAAAAGATTGACATATTATTTAGAGGGAAAGTTGAATGAGAACCAATATGGGTTTAGGAGAAACCACAGTACCATCAATGCAATTAAGGCAATAATGAATCAAATCAATGAAAATAGAGTAGAACAGTTGATTACATGTATGATTTCCATGGATATTTCCAATGCGTTTAACTCGGTTCATTGGAGGGATGTAATCCAACAACTGATTGATTTTGAAGTACCTAAGGTGATTTTAAATCTGATTAAAAACTTTCTAAAGGAAAGATATGTTAGAGTGGAAGAAAAAGGAGTCTATCTGAGTTATAATATGGGGATCCCTCAGGGATGTAGCATAGCACCTATCTTGTGACTAGTAATAGCCGATAGGGTTTTAAATGTCAATTTTGGTAACAATGATATTACCATACAGGCGTTTGCAGACGACATCGTGGTGCTTATAAAAGCAAAAGCATCATATTTGTTCGCCAATTTGGGGACTAATGCTATTGATAAGATCATTTTTTCTCCCAATGGCCAGACGCTTGATTATTCGTCAGTCGCCTTATATTCGGTCGTAATCGTGAACCATTTCGCCGTCCTAGGACGATGCCCCAGGCGCACCAGAAGGGGGCGAACACACACTGAGCCCACATCACACAACATCCATGTCTTACGTGGGACTCGAACCCACAACGCGGCGGCCGATCGAACGCTGGAAACACTCGCCTTGGCCGTTCGGCCACCACGCCGACTTGATAAGATCATGGAATGGTAAAATAAATACGGTCTTGTCTTAAATAAAGACGAGACTCATTACACTATGATTGGTTATAGAAAGAAAGTTACGGACATGTCTGGAATAAAATTGAGAGGACAAAGGATTAGCTACAAGAAAGAGCTAAAGTACCTGGGCCTACTTATAGGTGAAAAGCTAACTTGGATGGCCCATCTGAGGTAAGTAAGGAATAAGGTGTATAATTTTGACCATAAATTGACAAGACTGTCGAGGGAAACTTGGGGTATTAATCCCAAAGTTGTGAAGGAAATTTATATGAAGGCTACCGAAAGGATGATAATGTATGGATCTGAGATCTGGTATCAGGACCATAGAAGAATAAATGATAAATTGAACCAGATACAAAGAATGGCGCTATTATCTATAACAAAATGTTATAGGACAGTCGCAAATGAGTCAATACAAGCGTTAGCAGGATGTATACCACTGGACATTAGGATAAAAATCGAAATAAAGTTACATAAACTTTTTTCGTTGGAAGCAAGAAATAAATATTGATGACCAACAAATAAGACCTGATGAAGTAGAATTGCCCTATATAAATAATAATATACCTTGGAAGGAAAAAAGTTGAAAGTGGAGTTTAGGAAGAGGAGAGAAAAATGATCTGGAAATATATACTGATGGATCTAGAATGAATGAAAAAGTTGGAAGCGCCTTTGTTATGTATAATAAAGGAATAATAACCAAAGTATGGTAAGAAAGAATTGACAATAACAATACAGTTTTTAATACTGAATTTTATGCGATATGGAACGCAGTAGAGAATATAATAGAAAATGGAATCCAAAATGTTCATATATTTACAGATTCAAGATCCGTTTTAATGGCCTTATTTTCTTTCAATATTATAAACAAGTGGATTAATAATCTTAAAGAAAAGATTCTGGAAAATGATTATGGTATTGAAATACATTGGCACATGTTGGATTGATTAGAAGGGAACGAAGAAGCAGATAAATTTACTAAGGAAGCCCTTAAATTTCATGAGAAGAAAATTTTTGGTAAAACCAAAATCCAACTAAAGAATAAGACAAAAGACATATATTGTTTTATAGAGTGGCAAGAGAGATGCGGAAAATCTACAAAAGGTAGACATTTGAACAAATGAATAAGGAAGGTATCAACTAAAGTAGTTTATGGAAATTTTTACATCAATCAAGTACTTACGACGCACGGAGCATTTAGGACATATCAACATAGATTCTTCAATAAAAGCAGTCTATGTTTTGCGGAAAAGAAGAAGGTACTGTAGGGTACAATATATATAAGTGTGCTCTATGGGATAGTATAAGAACAATATTTTTTCCCTTGAATTACAAACAAGTGTCACTTATAAACCTATGTAGAGGAAATAAGAGTAAAGAAGGCATTTGTTTAATTACCAAAAACTTTCTCAATAAGGAATTGGATTGTTAAAAAGAAGAAAGTTGATTTGTAAATATTGTAAATATTTTACATAATTGGAGGATGTTGTTGTCATCCTTGTGGCTAGCGTATTTTTGTATTGGAAAAATAGTACTTATTTGTATATCGATTGTATTGACTAAGAAATGTAATGTAATGAAAGGAAAGGAAATATGAGTATTTTGCACTTGTAGAAATTTTATGCATGGATTGTATTATGTATATTGTAATTATGGTTTTAAGATTGTTAAAAATTGTTGAATGTATAGAAATTGGATTGTACATTTGTAAACATTGGAAGGGAGTTTGTTTTTATGACTGCATTTTTAAAGTTTGATTTAATATTATTTTGGAATTGTATGGAGTTTGGCATGTTGTTTTAATATTGTAATAGTATGTAACTGTATTGGAATATGGCATGTAAAGTTTTATTCAACAAGTGGTGAATAAATTGTTGTTGGTGTAAGAGAAATATCCCTCAAATCGTATATATTGTAAAGTGATTAAAACTGCAAGTTAGGCATGTAAAGATTAAAGGTACTTTGTTTGTTTGTCTTTATTTCTACACCATAATTTTGGAACATTTTTTTCTTTTGAGAACATGTCTTTATTATTTGCTAACTGAGTATTGTTAACTTTGTTGGTCTAGTTTCAATAACCAATTGTAGTTATCTTGTGTAAATAATGTTGTATTTTTTTTTTGTGCTGTTGGATCCAACAGAGGGTGACATTCAATGGAGGGCAGTGTGGTGGCTGCTCCGCGTTCGTTCGGTGTGTTGTTTTTGGCGCCTTTTGGGTGATTTTGGCTGGAGGCGTGGGTCTGATTCTGGCGGATGACTTTGGCCGCAGGTCGCTGGGCCGGGCGTTGTGCCGGGTGCTCGGCTACGATGGATCGTATTTGTATCCTGTATACCTTCGGGCGGGGCGGGAGTCTTTGCTGATTTCCCTGCAATACATGGTAATGTATAGGGAAAGTATTGGAATCATGCCGAAAATCGCAACTCGAGTTTTCGACGGATCTACACGTTTCGACACCTCTAGAATACGAAAAGACTATTTTTAGCGTGACGTCTGTGTGTGTGTCTGTGCAATGTATGTATTCACTCTAACAAAAAAACTACTGGACTGAATTTCATAAAAAGTGGTAGGTAAGTCACTTGGGTGAGATCCTGGTGCTGATTAGTTTTTGGTAGGATTCGTAAAAACAGAACCCGCCTTTTTTTGCTGAATGGTCGGTAAAAATTTCATGTATCCACTCTAGCTAAAATAAAAATTGATCAAATTTCATAAAATTTGGTAGATAAGTTACTTGTAGGATACTCTGGTGCTGATTAGATTTTGGTACGATTCGGGAAAGAACAACCTGCCTTTTTTTGCAAAATGGCCATCAAAAATCGCCAAAATCTGAAATAAAAAACTACGTACGCTCAAATATATCCATTAAATGCTTTTTTTATACGTAATTTTTAGAGAAAAAAAGGGTAAGACCAATCCCATTACATTAGGACTAGCCGTTCTCGAGATATTTTAGTTTTTTCGTTTTTTCTCTACGCCATCTTTGAAAATGAGTCCAGTTACCAAATGAGAACGAAAATTCAATTAAAAGTGAATTAAATTTAATTAAAATAAAGAGAACGTGGATATAAGTCTGCAGGGAAAGTCATGTGTTGCCCACATCAGATATTTTTAACATGGCAGCATAGGACAAAATTTGACATAATCATGCTTAAAAGGGTTTATTTGAGGTTAAAGGATAGCGAGACTTAATAGTTTCAACCATTGCTGTGAAAGCAGCCGCGATACAATTTTTTCGTTCGCAAAGTCATTAGTTTTCCTTGAAGGGCAAGTTACCCCACCCCGGGGGGTGGGGTATATTGTTAAGTATGATATCTATCAAAAGTTTTTTCAAGTCCTATAAAGTAAACGGTAACACTCTACAGTTGTAACAATTTGGACCCACGGTACAGATTTTTCAAAATTTTCTTGTAAAATTAAAAGAAAAAAAATCTGATGTGGGCAACACATGACTTTCCTTATATAATGCAATGAATTTACTACTTTTACAGTTTAAAAGGATGTTATTCTTATAGTAGATACTTATATTCTTTCTAGGATATTGAATTTTGTTCAATTAGTCGTCATTTTCATTGATTTAGTGTCATTTTTATCCATTTGGCGAGATTTTTGTTAATTTGGCAGTAATTAAAAATGTCGCCAAGTTGGCGACATTCCGCCAAATTCGTCGCCAAAATCTCGCCAAGCGTTATGGAGAGAAATAAGTTATTCTTATAGCAGATAAATGACTATTGGCGTTCAAATATAAAAGTATTACTCAAAGTATCTTTTTTCCTGAATGGAACGAGCTAGTTCCACGAGAATGATGTCACCGAATTTATCGCATGGTACTACATATGAAAAGTGAACATGTCTCTCAACAGGAAATATATTTTTTTTATATGACCTTTTGGTATTTTTTTTTTAAAATGTGCAATATCTCGAGAACGGTTCACGAGAAGCGTTCTAAAATTTATGTGAATCGTTTTCTAATAAAAAATTACATAAGAAATGTCTATTTGCGTAACTTTATTAGCGGTTTTGATTTTTTGACGATTTTTTCAAAACTTCACTAGAAAATTTAGGGGGTTCTGAACAATAGGCTTACAGTATTCACAGGTTGTGATTTTTGTACCAAATTTTATTCGAATTTCATCTCACGAACGAATGGACTCACTAACACACACACTCACTGACACACACACACACACTGACTCTCTCTCTCTCACACACACACACATGCACACACACACACACACACATACTTTCATACACACCCACACACATAGACATCACCTCAAAAATGTTCGATTTGTGATCAGGGATACTTGAAACGGGCTCTCCCGTTGAAAACTCGAATTCGAATTTTCGATCCCGTCACAATACTTTCCTTATACATTATGTATATAAGGAAAGTAAAAATATGATATGGGCAGCACATGACTTTTTCTGCAGACTTAAATTCATATTTTCTTTATTTCTGTAATAATTCGTTAGATTGAGTTCAATTGCACCAAATAACACTAAATTTGCATTTTTAATTTAATTTTTGTTTTTATTTGGTAATTGGACATTTTTTCGATAGCGGCGTAACAAAAATGCGAGAAATCTCAAATATCTTGAAAACGGTCAGTCCTAAAGTATAATGGAGTGTGTTATATTCTTTTCCTCGTCAAAAATTGCTTATAAAACAAGAAGTTAATTGATACATTTCAGCATACGTAGTTTTTTTTTTCTTTTTAGATTTTGGCGATTTTTGCAGGCCATTTCGTAAAATAAGGCAGGTTGTAATTTTCCAAATCGTACAAATATCTAATCAGCACCAGAGTGTCCCACAAGTTATTTATCTAATAAATATTGTGAAATTTGGTCAATTACTATTTTAGCTAGGGTGGATACATAAAATTTTGGCGGGCCATTTCGTAAAAACAGGCGGGTTCTTCTTTTCCGAATCGTACCAAATTCTAATCAGCACCAGAGTATCCAAAAAGTAATTTATCTACCAAATTTTGTGAAATTTGGTATATTAGTATTTTAGGTAGAGCGGATAAATAAAATTTTTACGGGTCATTTCGCAAAAAAAGGCGGGTTCTGTTTTTACGAATCGTACCAAAACTAATCAGCACCAGGCTCACTTACAAGCAACTTACCTACCAAATTTTATGAAATTCGATCCATTTTGAGTTAGAGTGGATACATACACTGCACAGACACACAGACAGACAGACACACTGACAGACAGACATACACACAGCCGTCACGCTAAAAATAGTTTTTTCGTATTCTAGAGGTCTCAAAGCGTGTAGATCCGTCGAAAACTCGAGTTGTGATTTTTGGTATGATTCCAATACTTTTCCTATACACTACCATGTATTTCAGGGAAAGTAAGACACTCGAGTTGTGATTTTTGTAATGATTCCAATACTTTCCCTATGCATTACCATGTATTGGTGGGAAAGTAAAAAAACTCAAGTTGGGATTTTTGATATGATTCCAATACTTTCCATATACATTACCATGTACTGCAGGGAAAGTAAAAAATTCGAGTTGTGATTTTTGGTATGATTCCAATACTTTCGCTATACATTACCATGTATTGCAGGGAAAGTAAAAATCTCGAGTTGTGATTTTTGGTACGATTCCAATACTTTTCCTATACATTACCATGTATTGCAGGGAAAGTAAGACACTCGAGTTGTGATTTTTGTAATGATTCCAATACTTTCCCTATGCATTACCATGTATTGGTGGGAAAGTAAAAAAACTCAAGTTGTGATTTTTGATATGATTCCAATACTTTCCATATACATTACCATGTACTGCAGGGAAAGTTAAAAATTCGAGTTGTGATTTTTGGTATGATTCCAATACTTTCGCTATACATTACCATGTATTGCAGGGAAAGTAAAAATCTCGAGTTGTGATTTTTGGTACGATTCCAATACTTTTACTATACATTACCATGTATTGCAGGGAAGGTAAGACACTCGAGTTGTGATTTTTGTAATGATTCCAATACTTTCCCTATGCTTTACCATGTATTGGTGGGAAAGTAAAAAAACTCAAGTTGTGATTTTTGATATGATTCCAATACTTTCCATATACATTACCATGTACTGCAGGGAAAGTTAAAAATTCGAGTTGTGATTTTTGGTATGATTCCAATACTTTCGCTATACATTACCATGTATTGCAGGGAAAGTAAAAATCTCGAGTTGTGATTTTTGGTACGATTCCATTAATTTTCCTATACATTACCATGTATTGCAGGGAAAGTAAGACACTCGAGTTGTGATTTTTGTAATGATTCCAATACTTTTCCTATGCATTACCATGTATTGGTGGGAAAGTAAAAAAACTCAAGTTGTGATTTTTGATATGATTCCAATACTTTCCATATACATTACCATGTACTGCAGGGAAAGTAAAAAATTCGAGTTGTGATTTTTGGTATGATTCCAATACTTTCGCTATACATTACCATGTATTGCAGGGAAAGTAAAAATCTCGAGTTGTGATTTTTGGTACGATTCCATTACTTTTCCTATACATTACCATGTATTGCAGGGAAAGTAAGACACTCGAGTTGTGATTTTTGTAATGATTCCAATACTTTCCCTATGCATTACCATGTATTGGTGGGAAAGTAAAAAAACTCAAGTTGTGATTTTTGATATGATTCCAATACTTTCCATATACATTACCATGTACTGTAGGGAAAGTAAAAAATTCGAGTTGTGATTTTTGGTATGATTCCAATACTTTCGCTATACATTACCATGTATTGCAGGGAAAGAAGAAATCTCGAGTTGTGATTTTTGGTACGATTCCAATACTTTGCCTATACATTACCATGTATTGCAGGGAAAGTAAGAAACTCGAGTTGTGATTTTTGGTATGATTCCAATACTTTCCCTATACATTACCATGTATTGCAGGGAAAGTAAAAATCTCGAGTTGGGATTTTTGGTACGATTCCAATACTTTTCCTATACATTACAATGTATTGCAGGGAAAGTAAGAAACTCGAGTTGTGATTTTTGTAATGATTCCAATACTTTCCCTATGCATTACCATGTATTGCAGGGAAAGTAAAAAAACTCAAGTTGTGATTTGTGATATGATTCCAATATTTGCCTATACATTACCATGTATTGCAGGGAAAGTAAGAAACTCGAGTTGTGATTTTTGGTATGATTCCAATACTTTCCCTATGCATTACCATGTATTTCAGGGAAAGTAAAAAAACTCGAGTTGTGATTTTTGATATGATTCCAATACTTTCCATATACATTACCATGTATTGCAGGGAAAGTAAAAATCTCGAGTTGTGATTTTTGGTACGATTCCATTACTTTTCCTATACATTACCATGTATTGCAGGGAAAATAAGACACTCGAGTTGTGATTTTTGTAATGATTCCAATACTTTCCCTATGCATTACCATGTATTGGTGGGAAAGTAAAAAAACTCAAGTTGTGATTTTTGATATGATTCCAATACTTTCCATATACATTACCATGTACTGTAGGGAAAGTAAAAAATTCGAGTTGTGATTTTTGGTATGATTCCAATACTTTCGCTATACATTACCATGTATTGCAGGGAAAGAAGAAATCTCGAGTTGTGATTTTTGGTACGATTCCAATACTTTACCTACACATTACCATGTATTGCAGGGAAAGTAAGAAACTCGAGTTGTGATTTTTGGTATGATTCCAATACTTTCCCTATACATTACCATGTATTGCAGGGAAAGTAAAAATCTCGAGTTGGGATTTTTGGTACGATTCCAATACTTTTCCTATACATTACAATGTATTGCAGGGAAAGTAAGAAACTCGAGTTGTGATTTTTGTAATGATTCCAATACTTTCCCTATGCATTACCATGTATTGCAGGGAAAGTAAAAAAACTCAAGTTGTGATTTGTGATATGATTCCAATACTTTGCCTATACATTACCATGTATTGCAGGGAAAGTAAGAAACTCGAGTTGTGATTTTTGGTATGATTCCAATACTTTCCCTATGCATTACCATGTATTTCAGGGAAAGTAAAAAAACTCGAGTTGTGATTTTTGTAATGATTCCAATACTTTCCCTATGCATTACCATGTATTGCAGGGAAAGTAAGAAACTCGAGTTGTGATTTTTGGTATGATTCCAATACTTTCCCTATGCATTACCATGTATTTCAGGGAAAGTAAAAAAACTCGAGTTGTGATTTTTGATATGATTCCAATACTTTCCATATACATTACCATGTATTGCAGGGAAAGTAAAAATCTCGAGTTGTGATTTTTGGTACGATTCCAATACTTTTACTATACATTACCATGTATTGCAGGGAAGGTAAGACACTCGAGTTGTGATTTTTGTAATGATTCCAATACTTTCCCTATGCTTTACCATGTATTGGTGGGAAAGTAAAAAAACTCAAGTTGTGATTTTTGATATGATTCCAATACTTTCCATATACATTACCATGTACTGCAGGGAAAGTTAAAAATTCGAGTTGTGATTTTTGGTATGATTCCAATACTTTCGCTATACATTACCATGTATTGCAGGGAAAGTAAAAATCTCGAGTTGTGATTTTTGGTACGATTCCATTAATTTTCCTATACATTACCATGTATTGCAGGGAAAGTAAGACACTCGAGTTGTGATTTTTGTAATGATTCCAATACTTTTCCTATGCATTACCATGTATTGGTGGGAAAGTAAAAAAACTCAAGTTGTGATTTTTGATATGATTCCAATACTTTCCATATACATTACCATGTACTGCAGGGAAAGTAAAAAATTCGAGTTGTGATTTTTGGTATGATTCCAATACTTTCGCTATACATTACCATGTATTGCAGGGAAAGTAAAAATCTCGAGTTGTGATTTTTGGTACGATTCCATTACTTTTCCTATACATTACCATGTATTGCAGGGAAAGTAAGACACTCGAGTTGTGATTTTTGTAATGATTCCAATACTTTCCCTATGCATTACCATGTATTGGTGGGAAAGTAAAAAAACTCAAGTTGTGATTTTTGATATGATTCCAATACTTTCCATATACATTACCATGTACTGTAGGGAAAGTAAAAAATTCGAGTTGTGATTTTTGGTATGATTCCAATACTTTCGCTATACATTACCATGTATTGCAGGGAAAGAAGAAATCTCGAGTTGTGATTTTTGGTACGATTCCAATACTTTGCCTATACATTACCATGTATTGCAGGGAAAGTAAGAAACTCGAGTTGTGATTTTTGGTATGATTCCAATACTTTCCCTATACATTACCATGTATTGCAGGGAAAGTAAAAATCTCGAGTTGGGATTTTTGGTACGATTCCAATACTTTTCCTATACATTACAATGTATTGCAGGGAAAGTAAGAAACTCGAGTTGTGATTTTTGTAATGATTCCAATACTTTCCCTATGCATTACCATGTATTGCAGGGAAAGTAAAAAAACTCAAGTTGTGATTTGTGATATGATTCCAATATTTGCCTATACATTACCATGTATTGCAGGGAAAGTAAGAAACTCGAGTTGTGATTTTTGGTATGATTCCAATACTTTCCCTATGCATTACCATGTATTTCAGGGAAAGTAAAAAAACTCGAGTTGTGATTTTTGATATGATTCCAATACTTTCCATATACATTACCATGTATTGCAGGGAAAGTAAAAATCTCGAGTTGTGATTTTTGGTACGATTCCATTACTTTTCCTATACATTACCATGTATTGCAGGGAAAATAAGACACTCGAGTTGTGATTTTTGTAATGATTCCAATACTTTCCCTATGCATTACCATGTATTGGTGGGAAAGTAAAAAAACTCAAGTTGTGATTTTTGATATGATTCCAATACTTTCCATATACATTACCATGTACTGTAGGGAAAGTAAAAAATTCGAGTTGTGATTTTTGGTATGATTCCAATACTTTCGCTATACATTACCATGTATTGCAGGGAAAGAAGAAATCTCGAGTTGTGATTTTTGGTACGATTCCAATACTTTACCTACACATTACCATGTATTGCAGGGAAAGTAAGAAACTCGAGTTGTGATTTTTGGTATGATTCCAATACTTTCCCTATACATTACCATGTATTGCAGGGAAAGTAAAAATCTCGAGTTGGGATTTTTGGTACGATTCCAATACTTTTCCTATACATTACAATGTATTGCAGGGAAAGTAAGAAACTCGAGTTGTGATTTTTGTAATGATTCCAATACTTTCCCTATGCATTACCATGTATTGCAGGGAAA
The DNA here is from genome assembly GCA_951213105.1 of Amaurobius ferox. NCBI lineage: Eukaryota > Metazoa > Arthropoda > Arachnida > Araneae > Amaurobiidae > Amaurobius > Amaurobius ferox. The sequence goes on from OX578153.1 coordinate 59,141,798, forward strand.
GTAAAAAAACTCAAGTTGTGATTTGTGATATGATTCCAATACTTTGCCTATACATTACCATGTATTGCAGGGAAAGTAAGAAACTCGAGTTGTGATTTTTGGTATGATTCCAATACTTTCCCTATGCATTACCATGTATTTCAGGGAAAGTAAAAAAACTCGAGTTGTGATTTTTGATATGATTCCAATACTTTCGCTATACATTACCATGTATTGCAGGGAAAGTAAAAATCTCGAGTTGTGATTTTTGGTACGATTCCAATACTTTTCCTATACATTACCATGTATTGCAGGGAAAGTAAGACACTCGAGTTGTGATTTTTGTAATGATTCCAATACTTTCCCTATGCATTACCATGTATTGGTGGGAAAGTAAAAAAACTCAAGTTGTGATTTTTGATATGATTCCAATACTTTCCATATACATTACCATGTACTGCAGGGAAAGTTAAAAATTCGAGTTGTGATTTTTGGTATGATTCCAATACTTTCGCTATACATTACCATGTATTGCAGGGAAAGTAAAAATCTCGAGTTGTGATTTTTGGTACGATTCCAATACTTTTACTATACATTACCATGTATTGCAGGGAAGGTAAGACACTCGAGTTGTGATTTTTGTAATGATTCCAATACTTTCCCTATGCTTTACCATGTATTGGTGGGAAAGTAAAAAAACTCAAGTTGTGATTCTTGATATGATTCCAATACTTTCCATATACATTACCATGTACTGCAGGGAAAGTTAAAAATTCGAGTTGTGATTTTTGGTATGATTCCAATACTTTCGCTATACATTACCATGTATTGCAGGGAAAGTAAAAATCTCGAGTTGTGATTTTTGGTACGATTCCATTACTTTTCCTATACATTACCAAGTATTGCAGGGAAAGTAAGACACTCGAGTTGTGATTTTTGTAATGATTCCAATACTTTTCCTATGCATTACCATGTATTGGTGGGAAAGTTAAAAAACTCAAGTTGTGATTTTTGATATGATTCCAATACTTTCCATATACATTACCATGTACTGCAGGGAAAGTAAAAAATTCGAGTTGTAATTTTTGGTATGATTCCAATACTTTCGCTATACATTACCATGTATTGCAGGGAAAGTAAAAATCTCGAGTTGTGATTTTTGGTACGATTCCATTACTTTTCCTATACATTACCATGTATTGCAGGGAAAGTAAGACACTCGAGTTGTGATTTTTGTAATGATTCCAATACTTTCCCTATGCATTACCATGTATTGGTGGGAAAGTAAAAAAACTCAAGTTGTGATTTTTGTTATGATTCCAATACTTTCCATATACATTACCATGTACTGTAGGGAAAGTAAAAAATTCGAGTTGGGATTTTTGGTATGATTCCAATACTTTCGCTATACATTACCATGTATTGCAGGGAAAGAAGAAATCTCGAGTTGTGATTTTTGGTACGATTCCAATACTTTGCCTATACATTACCATGTATTGCAGGGAAAGTAAGAAACTCGAGTTGTGATTTTTGGTATGATTCCAATACTTTCCCTATACATTACCATGTATTGCAGGGAAAGTAAAAATCTCGAGTTGGGATTTTTGGTACGATTCCAATACTTTTCCTATACATTACAATGTATTGCAGGGAAAGTAAGAAACTCGAGTTGTGATTTTTGTAATGATTCCAATACTTTCCCTATGCATTACCATGTATTGCAGGGAAAGTAAGAAACTCGAGTTGTGATTTTTGGTATGATTCCAATACTTTCCCTATGCATTACCATGTATTTCAGGGAAAGTAAAAAAACTTGAGTTGTGATTTTTGATATGATTCCAATACTTTCCATATACATTACCATGTATTGCAGGGAAAGTAAAAATCTCGAGTTGTGATTTTTGGTACGATTCCATTACTTTTCCTATACATTACCATGTATTGCAGGGAAAGTGAGACACTCGAGTTGTGATTTTTGTAATGATTCCAATACTTTCCCTATGCATTACCATGTATTGGTGGGAAAGTAAAAAAACTCAAGTTCTGATTTTTGATATGATTCCAATACTTTCCATATACATTACCATGTACTGCAGGGAAAGTAAAAAATTCGAGTTGTAATTTTTGGTATGATTCCAATACTTTCGCTATACATTACCATGTATTGCAGGGAAAGTAAAAATCTCGAGTTGTGATTTTTGGTACGATTCCATTACTTTTCCTATACATTACCATGTATTGCAGGGAAAGTAAGACACTCGAGTTGTGATTTTTGTAATGATTCCAATACTTTCCCTATGCATTACCATGTATTGGTGGGAAAGTAAAAAAACTCAAGTTGTGATTTTTGATATGATTCCAATACTTTCCATATACATTACCATGTACTGTAGGGAAAGTAAAAAATTCGAGTTGTGATTTTTGGTATGATTCCAATACTTTCGCTATACATTACCATGTATTGCAGGGAAAGAAGAAATCTCGAGTTGTGATTTTTGGTACGATTCCAATACTTTGCCTATACATTACCATGTATTGCAGGGAAAGTAAGAAACTCGAGTTGTGATTTTTGGTATGATTCCAATACTTTCCCTATACATTACCATGTATTGCAGGGAAAGTAAAAATCTCGAGTTGGGATTTTTGGTACGATTCCAATACTTTTCCTATACATTACAATGTATTGCAGGGAAAGTAAGAAACTCGAGTTGTGATTTTTGTAATGATTCCAATACTTTCCCTATGCATTACCATGTATTGCAGGGAAAGTAAAAAAACTCAAGTTGTGATTTGTGATATGATTCCAATACTTTGCCTATACATTACCATGTATTGCAGGGAAAGTAAGAAACTCGAGTTGTGATTTTTGGTATGATTCCAATACTTTCCCTATGCATTACCATGTATTTCAGGGAAAGTAAAAAAACTCGAGTTGTGATTTTTGATATGATTCCAATACTTTCCATATACATTACCATGTATTGCAGGGAAAGTAAAAATCTCGAGTTGTGATTTTTGGTACGATTCCATTACTTTTCCTATACATTACCATGTATTGCAGGGAAAATAAGACACTCGAGTTGTGATTTTTGTAATGATTCCAATACTTTCCCTATGCATTACCATGTATTGGTGGGAAAGTAAAAAAACTCAAGTTGTGATTTTTGATATGATTCCAATACTTTCCATATACATTACCATGTACTGCAGGGAAAGTTAAAAATTCGAGTTGTGATTTTTGGTATGATTCCAATACTTTCGCTATACATTACCATGTATTGCAGGGAAAGTAAAAATCTCGAGTTGTGATTTTTGGTACGATTCCATTACTTTTCCTATACATTACCAAGTATTGCAGGGAAAGTAAGACACTCGAGTTGTGATTTTTGTAATGATTCCAATACTTTTCCTATGCATTACCATGTATTGGTGGGAAAGTAAAAAAACTCAAGTTGTGATTTTTGATATGATTCCAATACTTTCCATATACATTACCATGTACTGCAGGGAAAGTAAAAAATTCGAGTTGTAATTTTTGGTATGATTCCAATACTTTCGCTATACATTACCATGTATTGCAGGGAAAGTAAAAATCTCGAGTTGTGATTTTTGGTACGATTCCATTACTTTTCCTATACATTACCATGTATTGCAGGGAAAGTAAGACACTCGAGTTGTGATTTTTGTAATGATTCCAATACTTTCCCTATGCATTACCATGTATTGGTGGGAAAGTAAAAAAACTCAAGTTGTGATTTTTGATATGATTCCAATACTTTCCATATACATTACCATGTACTGTAGGGAAAGTAAAAAATTCGAGTTGGGATTTTTGGTATGATTCCAATACTTTCGCTATACATTACCATGTATTGCAGGGAAAGAAGAAATCTCGAGTTGTGATTTTTGGTACGATTCCAATACTTTGCCTATACATTACCATGTATTGCAGGGAAAGTAAGAAACTCGAGTTGTGATTTTTGGTATGATTCCAATACTTTCCCTATACATTACCATGTATTGCAGGGAAAGTAAAAATCTCGAGTTGGGATTTTTGGTACGATTCCAATACTTTTCCTATACATTACAATGTATTGCAGGGAAAGTAAGAAACTCGAGTTGTGATTTTTGTAATGATTCCAATACTTTCCCTATGCATTACCATGTATTGCAGGGAAAGTAAGAAACTCGAGTTGTGATTTTTGGTATGATTCCAATACTTTCCCTATGCATTACCATGTATTTCAGGGAAAGTAAAAAAACTCGAGTTGTGATTTTTGATATGATTCCAATACTTTCCATATACATTACCATGTATTGCAGGGAAAGTAAAAATCTCGAGTTGTGATTTTTGGTACGATTCCATTACTTTTCCTATACATTACCATGTATTGCAGGGAAAGTAAGACACTCGAGTTGTGATTTTTGTAATGATTCCAATACTTTCCCTATGCATTACCATGTATTGGTGGGAAAGTAAAAAAACTCAAGTTCTGATTTTTGATATGATTCCAATACTTTCCATATACATTACCATGTACTGCAGGGAAAGTAAAAAATTCGAGTTGTAATTTTTGGTATGATTCCAATACTTTCGCTATACATTACCATGTATTGCAGGGAAAGTAAAAATCTCGAGTTGTGATTTTTGGTACGATTCCATTACTTTTCCTATACATTACCATGTATTGCAGGGAAAGTAAGACACTCGAGTTGTGATTTTTGTAATGATTCCAATACTTTCCCTATGCATTACCATGTATTGGTGGGAAAGTAAAAAAACTCAAGTTGTGATTTTTGATATGATTCCAATACTTTCCATATACATTACCATGTACTGTAGGGAAAGTAAAAAATTCGAGTTGTGATTTTTGGTATGATTCCAATACTTTCGCTATACATTACCATGTATTGCAGGGAAAGAAGAAATCTCGAGTTGTGATTTTTGGTACGATTCCAATACTTTGCCTATACATTACCATGTATTGCAGGGAAAGTAAGAAACTCGAGTTGTGATTTTTGGTATGATTCCAATACTTTCCCTATACATTACCATGTATTGCAGGGAAAGTAAAAATCTCGAGTTGGGATTTTTGGTACGATTCCAATACTTTTCCTATACATTACAATGTATTGCAGGGAAAGTAAGAAACTCGAGTTGTGATTTTTGTAATGATTCCAATACTTTCCCTATGCATTACCATGTATTGCAGGGAAAGTAAAAAAACTCAAGTTGTGATTTGTGATATGATTCCAATACTTTGCCTATATATTACCATGTATTGCAGGGAAAGTAAGAAACTCGAGTTGTGATTTTTGGTATGATTCCAATACTTTCCCTATGCATTACCATGTATTTCAGGGAAAGTAAAAAAACTCGAGTTGTGATTTTTGATATGATTCCAATACTTTCCATATACATTACCATGTATTGCAGGGAAAGTAAAAATCTCGAGTTGTGATTTTTGGTACGATTCCATTACTTTTCCTATACATTACCATGTATTGCAGGGAAAGTAAGACACTCGAGTTGTGATTTTTGTAATGATTCCAATACTTTCCCTATGCATTACCATGTATTGGTGGGAAAGTAAAAAAACTCAAGTTGTGATTTTTGATATGATTCCAATACTTTCCATATACATTACCATGTACTGTAGGGAAAGTAAAAAATTCGAGTTGTGATTTTTGGTATGATTCCAATACTTTCGCTATACATTACCATGTATTGCAGGGAAAGAAGAAATCTCGAGTTGTGATTTTTGGTACGATTCCAATACTTTGCCTATACATTACCATGTATTGCAGGGAAAGTAAGAAACTCGAGTTGTGATTTTTGGTATGATTCCAATACTTTCCCTATACATTACCATGTATTGCAGGGAAAGTAAAAATCTCGAGTTGGGATTTTTGGTACGATTCCAATACTTTTCCTATACATTACAATGTATTGCAGGGAAAGTAAGAAACTCGAGTTGTAATTTTTGGTATGATTCCAATACTTTCGCTATACATTACCATGTATTGCAGGGAAAGTAAAAATCTCGAGTTGTGATTTTTGGTACGATTCCATTACTTTTCCTATACATTACCATGTATTGCAGGGAAAGTAAGACACTCGAGTTGTGATTTTTGTAATGATTCCAATACTTTCCCTATGCATTACCATGTATTGGTGGGAAAGTAAAAAAACTCAAGTTGTGATTTTTGATATGATTCCAATACTTTCCATATACATTACCATGTACTGCAGGGAAAGTTAAAAATTCGAGTTGTGATTTTTGGTATGATTCCAATACTTTCGCTATACATTACCATGTATTGCAGGGAAAGTAAAAATCTCGAGTTGTGATTTTTGGTACGATTCCAATACTTTTACTATACATTACCATGTATTGCAGGGAAGGTAAGACACTCGAGTTGTGATTTTTGTAATGATTCCAATACTTTCCCTATGCTTTACCATGTATTGGTGGGAAAGTAAAAAAACTCAAGTTGTGATTTTTGATATGATTCCAATACTTTCCATATACATTACCATGTACTGCAGGGAAAGTTAAAAATTCGAGTTGTGATTTTTGGTATGATTCCAATACTTTCGCTATACATTACCATGTATTGCAGGGAAAGTAAAAATTTCGAGTTGTGATTTTTGGTACGATTCCATTACTTTTCCTATACATTACCAAGTATTGCAGGGAAAGTAAGACACTCGAGTTGTGATTTTTGTAATGATTCCAATACTTTTCCTATGCATTACCATGTATTGGTGGGAAAGTAAAAAAACTCAAGTTGTGATTTTTGATATGATTCCAATACTTTCCATATACATTACCATGTACTGCAGGGAAAGTAAAAAATTCGAGTTGTAATTTTTGGTATGATTCCAATACTTTCGCTATACATTACCATGTATTGCAGGGAAAGTAAAAATCTCGAGTTGTGATTTTTGGTACGATTCCATTACTTTTCCTATACATTACCATGTATTGCAGGGAAAGTAAGACACTCGAGTTGTGATTTTTGTAATGATTCCAATACTTTCCCTATGCATTACCATGTATTGGTGGGAAAGTAAAAAAACTCAAGTTGTGATTTTTGATATGATTCCAATACTTTCCATATACATTACCATGTACTGTAGGGAAAGTAAAAAATTCGAGTTGTGATTTTTGGTATGATTCCAATACTTTCGCTATACATTACCATGTATTGCAGGGAAAGAAGAAATCTCGAGTTGTGATTTTTGGTACGATTCCAATACTTTGCCTATACATTACCATGTATTGCAGGGAAAGTAAGAAACTCGAGTTGTGATTTTTGGTATGATTCCAATACTTTCCCTATACATTACCATGTATTGCAGGGAAAGTAAAAATCTCGAGTTGGGATTTTTGGTACGATTCCAATACTTTTCCTATACATTACTATGTATTGCAGGGAAAGTAAGAAACTCGAGTTGTGATTTTTGTAATGATTCCAATACTTTCCCTATGCATTACCATGTATTGCAGGGAAAGTAAAAAAACTCAAGTTGTGATTTGTGATATGATTCCAATACTTTGCCTATATATTACCATGTATTGCAGGGAAAGTAAGAAACTCGAGTTGTGATTTTTGGTATGATTCCAATACTTTCCCTATGCATTACCATGTATTTCAGGGAAAGTAAAAAAACTCGAGTTGTGATTTTTGATATGATTCCAATACTTTCCATATACATTACCATGTATTGCAGGGAAAGTAAAAATCTCGAGTTGTGATTTTTGGTACGATTCCATTACTTTTCCTATACATTACCATGTATTGCAGGGAAAGTAAGACACTCGAGTTGTGATTTTTGTAATGATTCCAATACTTTCCCTATGCATTACCATGTATTGGTGGGAAAGTAAAAAAACTCAAGTTGTGATTTTTGATATGATTCCAATACTTTCCATATACATTACCATGTACTGTAGGGAAAGTAAAAAATTCGAGTTGTGATTTTTGGTATGATTCCAATACTTTCGCTATACATTACCATGTATTGCAGGGAAAGAAGAAATCTCGAGTTGTGATTTTTGGTACGATTCCAATACTTTGCCTATACATTACCATGTATTGCAGGGAAAGTAAGAAACTCGAGTTGTGATTTTTGGTATGATTCCAATACTTTCCCTATACATTACCATGTATTGCAGGGAAAGTAAAAATCTCGAGTTGGGATTTTTGGTACGATTCCAATACTTTTCCTATACATTACAATGTATTGCAGGGAAAGTAAGAAACTCGAGTTGTAATTTTTGGTATGATTCCAATACTTTCGCTATACATTACCATGTATTGCAGGGAAAGTAAAAATCTCGAGTTGTGATTTTTGGTACGATTCCATTACTTTTCCTATACATTACCATGTATTGCAGTTAAAGTAAGACACTCGAGTTGTGATTTTTGTAATGATTCCAATACTTTCCCTATGCATTACCATGTATTGGTGGGAAAGTAAAAAAACTCAAGTTGTGATTTTTGATATGATTCCAATACTTTCCATATACATTACCATGTACTGCAGGGAAAGTTAAAAATTCGAGTTGTGATTTTTGGTATGATTCCAATACTTTCGCTATACATTACCATGTATTGCAGGGAAAGTAAAAATCTCGAGTTGTGATTTTTGGTACGATTCCATTACTTTTCCTATACATTACCATGTATTGCAGGGAAAGTAAGACACTCGAGTTGTGATTTTTGTAATGATTCCAATACTTTCCCTATGCATTACCATGTATTGGTGGGAAAGTAAAAAAACTCAAGTTGTGATTTTTGATATGATTCCAATACTTTCCATATACATTACCATGTACTGCAGGGAAAGTTAAAAATTCGAGTTGTGATTTTTGGTATGATTCCAATACTTTCGCTATACATTACCATGTATTGCAGGGAAAGTAAAAATCTCGAGTTGTGATTTTTGGTACGATTCCAATACTTTTACTATACATTACCATGTATTGCAGGGAAGGTAAGACACTCGAGTTGTGATTTTTGTAATGATTCCAATACTTTCCCTATGCTTTACCATGTATTGGTGGGAAAGTAAAAAAACTCAAGTTGTGATTTTTGATATGATTCCAATACTTTCCATATACATTACCATGTACTGCAGGGAAAGTTAAAAATTCGAGTTGTGATTTTTGGTATGATTCCAATACTTTCGCTATACATTACCATGTATTGCAGGGAAAGTAAAAATTTCGAGTTGTGATTTTTGGTACGATTCCATTACTTTTCCTATACATTACCAAGTATTGCAGGGAAAGTAAGACACTCGAGTTGTGATTTTTGTAATGATTCCAATACTTTTCCTATGCATTACCATGTATTGGTGGGAAAGTAAAAAAACTCAAGTTGTGATTTTTGATATGATTCCAATACTTTCCATATACATTACCATGTACTGCAGGGAAAGTAAAAAATTCGAGTTGTAATTTTTGGTATGATTCCAATACTTTCGCTATACATTACCATGTATTGCAGGGAAAGTAAAAATCTCGAGTTGTGATTTTTGGTACGATTCCATTACTTTTCCTATACATTACCATGTATTGCAAGGAAAGTAAGACACTCGAGTTGTGATTTTTGTAATGATTCCAATACTTTCCCTATGCATTACCATGTATTGGTGGGAAAGTAAAAAAACTCAAGTTGTGATTTTTGATATGATTCCAATACTTTCCATATACATTACCATGTACTGTAGGGAAAGTAAAAAATTCGAGTTGTGATTTTTGGTATGATTCCAATACTTTCGCTATACATTACCATGTATTGCAGGGAAAGAAGAAATCTCGAGTTGTGATTTTTGGTACGATTCCAATACTTTGCCTATACATTACCATGTATTGCAGGGAAAGTAAGAAACTCGAGTTGTGATTTTTGGTATGATTCCAATACTTTCCCTATACATTACCATGTATTGCAGGGAAAGTAAAAATCTCGAGTTGGGATTTTTGGTACGATTCCAATACTTTTCCGATACATTACTATGTATTGCAGGGAAAGTAAGAAACTCGAGTTGTGATTTTTGTAATGATTCCAATACTTTCCCTATGCATTACCATGTATTGCAGGGAAAGTAAAAAAACTCAAGTTGTGATTTGTGATATGATTCCAATACTTTGCCTATATATTACCATGTATTGCAGGGAAAGTAAGAAACTCGAGTTGTGATTTTTGGTATGATTCCAATACTTTCCCTATGCATTACCATGTATTTCAGGGAAAGTAAAAAAACTCGAGTTGTGATTTTTGATATGATTCCAATACTTTCCATATACATTACCATGTATTGCAGGGAAAGTAAAAATCTCGAGTTGTGATTTTTGGTACGATTCCATTACTTTTCCTATACATTACCATGTATTGCAGGGAAAGTAAGACACTCGAGTTGTGATTTTTGTAATGATTCCAATACTTTCCCTATGCATTACCATGTATTGGTGGGAAAGTAAAAAAACTCAAGTTGTGATTTTTGATATGATTCCAATACTTTCCATATACATTACCATGTACTGTAGGGAAAGTAAAAAATTCGAGTTGTGATTTTTGGTATGATTCCAATACTTTCGCTATACATTACCATGTATTGCAGGGAAAGAAGAAATCTCGAGTTGTGATTTTTGGTACGATTCCAATACTTTGCCTATACATTACCATGTATTGCAGGGAAAGTAAGAAACTCGAGTTGTGATTTTTGGTATGATTCCAATACTTTCCCTATACATTACCATGTATTGCAGGGAAAGTAAAAATCTCGAGTTGGGATTTTTGGTACGATTCCAATACTTTTCCTATACATTACAATGTATTGCAGGGAAAGTAAGAAACTCGAGTTGTAATTTTTGGTATGATTCCAATACTTTCGCTATACATTACCATGTATTGCAGGGAAAGTAAAAATCTCGAGTTGTGATTTTTGGTACGATTCCATTACTTTTCCTATACATTACCATGTATTGCAGGGAAAGTAAGACACTCGAGTTGTGATTTTTGTAATGATTCCAATACTTTCCCTATGCATTACCATGTATTGGTGGGAAAGTAAAAAAACTCAAGTTGTGATTTTTGATATGATTCCAATACTTTCCATATACATTACCATGTACTGCAGGGAAAGTTAAAAATTCGAGTTGTGATTTTTGGTATGATTCCAATACTTTCGCTATACATTACCATGTATTGCAGGGAAAGTATAAATCTCGAGTTGTGATTTTTGGTACGATTCCAATACTTTTACTATACATTACCATGTATTGCAGGGAAGGTAAGACACTCGAGTTGTGATTTTTGTAATGATTCCAATACTTTCCCTATGCTTTACCATGTATTGGTGGGAAAGTAAAAAAACTCAAGTTGTGATTTTTGATATGATTCCAATACTTTCCATATACATTACCATGTACTGCAGGGAAAGTTAAAAATTCGAGTTGTGATTTTTGGTATGATTCCAATACTTTCGCTATACATTACCATGTATTGCAGGGAAAGTAAAAATTTCGAGTTGTGATTTTTGGTACGATTCCATTACTTTTCCTATACATTACCAAGTATTGCAGGGAAAGTAAGACACTCGAGTTGTGATTTTTGTAATGATTCCAATACTTTTCCTATGCATTACCATGTATTGGTGGGAAAGTAAAAAAACTCAAGTTGTGATTTTTGATATGATTCCAATACTTTCCATATACATTACCATGTACTGCAGGGAAAGTAAAAAATTCGAGTTGTAATTTTTGGTATGATTCCAATACTTTCGCTATACATTACCATGTATTGCAGGGAAAGTAAAAATCTCGAGTTGTGATTTTTGGTACGATTCCATTACTTTTCCTATACATTACCATGTATTGCAGGGAAAGTAAGACACTCGAGTTGTGATTTTTGTAATGATTCCAATACTTTCCCTATGCATTACCATGTATTGGTGGGAAAGTAAAAAAACTCAAGTTGTGATTTTTGATATGATTGCAATACTTTCCATATACATTACCATGTACTGTAGGGAAAGTAAAAAATTCGAGTTGTAATTTTTGGTATGATTCCAATACTTTCGCTATACATTACCATGTATTGCAGGGAAAGAAGAAATCTCGAGTTGTGATTTTTGGTACGATTCCAATACTTTGCCTATACATTACCATGTATTGCAGGGAAAGTAAGAAACTCGAGTTGTGATTTTTGGTATGATTCCAATACTTTCCCTATACATTACCATGTATTGCAGGGAAAGTAAAAATCTCGAGTTGGGATTTTTGGTACGATTCCAATACTTTTCCTATACATTACAATGTATTGCAGGGAAAGTAAGAAACTCGAGTTGTGATTTTTGTAATGATTCCAATACTTTCCCTATGCATTACCATGTATTGCAGGGAAAGTAAAAAAACTCAAGTTGTGATTTGTGATATGATTCCAATACTTTGCCTATACATTACCATGTATTGCAGGGAAAGTAAGAAACTCGAGTTGTGATTTTTGGTATGATTCCAATACTTTCCCTATGCATTACCATGTATTTCAGGGAAAGTAAAAAAACTCGAGTTGTGATTTTTGATATGATTCCAATACTTTGCCTATACATTACCATGTATTGCAGGGAAAGTAAGAAACTCGAGTTGTGATTTTTGGTATGATTCCAATACTTTCCCTATGCATTACCATGTATTTCAGGGAAAGTAAAAAAACTCGAGTTGTGATTTTTGATATGATTCCAATACTTTCGCTATACATTACCATGTATTGCAGGGAAAGTAAAAATCTCGAGTTGTGATTTTTGGTACGATTCCAATACTTTTCCTATACATTACCATGTATTGCAGGGAAAGTAAGACACTCGAGTTGTGATTTTTGTAATGATTCCAATACTTTCCCTATGCATTACCATGTATTGGTGGGAAAGTAAAAAAACTCAAGTTGTGATTTTTGATATGATTCCAATACTTTCCATATACATTACCATGTACTGCAGGGAAAGTTAAAAATTCGAGTTGTGATTTTTGGTATGATTCCAATACTTTCGCTATACATTACCATGTATTGCAGGGAAAGTAAAAATCTCGAGTTGTGATTTTTGGTACGATTCCAATACTTTTACTATACATTACCATGTATTGCAGGGAAGGTAAGACACTCGAGTTGTGATTTTTGTAATGATTCCAATACTTTCCCTATGCTTTACCATGTATTGGTGGGAAAGTAAAAAAACTCAAGTTGTGATTTTTGATATGATTCCAATACTTTCCATATACATTACCATGTACTGCAGGGAAAGTTAAAAATTCGAGTTGTGATTTTTGGTATGATTCCAATACTTTCGCTATACATTACCATGTATTGCAGGGAAAGTAAAAATCTCGAGTTGTGATTTTTGGTACGATTCCATTACTTTTCCTATACATTACCAAGTATTGCAGGGAAAGTAAGACACTCGAGTTGTGATTTTTGTAATGATTCCAATACTTTTCCTATGCATTACCATGTATTGGTGGGAAAGTAAAAAAACTCAAGTTGTGATTTTTGATATGATTCCAATACTTTCCATATACATTACCATGTACTGCAGGGAAAGTAAAAAATTCGAGTTGTAATTTTTGGTATGATTCCAATACTTTCGCTATACATTACCATGTATTGCAGGGAAAGTAAAAATCTCGAGTTGTAATTTTTGGTACGATTCCATTACTTTTCCTATACATTACCATGTATTGCAGGGAAAGTAAGACACTCGAGTTGTGATTTTTGTAATGATTCCAATACTTTCCCTATGCATTACCATGTATTGGTGGGAAAGTAAAAAAACTCAAGTTGTGATTTTTGATATGATTCCAATACTTTCCATATACATTACCATGTACTGTAGGGAAAGTAAAAAATTCGAGTTGTGATTTTTGGTATGATTCCAATACTTTCGCTATACATTACCATGTATTGCAGAGAAAGAAGAAATCTCGAGTTGTGATTTTTGGTACGATTCCAATACTTTGCCTATACATTACCATGTATTGCAGGGAAAGTAAGAAACTCGAGTTGTGATTTTTGGTATGATTCCAATACTTTCCCTATACATTACCATGTATTGCAGGGAAAGTAAAAATCTCGAGTTGGGATTTTTGGTACGATTCCAATACTTTTCCTATACATTACAATGTATTGCAGGGAAAGTAAGAAACTCGAGTTGTGATTTTTGTAATGATTCCAATACTTTCCCTATGCATTACCATGTATTGCAGGGAAAGTAAAAAATCTCAAGTTGTGATTTGTGATATGATTCCAATACTTTGCCTATATATTACCATGTATTGCAGGGAAAGTAAGAAACTCGAGTTGTGATTTTTGGTATGATTCCAATACTTTCCCTATGCATTACCATGTATTTCAGGGAAAGTAAAAAAACTCGAGTTGTGATTTTTGATATGATTCCAATACTTTCCATATACATTACCATGTATTGCAGGGAAAGTAAAAATCTCGAGTTGTGATTTTTGGTACGATTCCATTACTTTTCCTATACATTACCATGTATTGCAGGGAAAGTAAGACACTCGAGTTGTGATTTTTGTAATGATTCCAATACTTTCCCTATGCATTACCATGTATTGGTGGGAAAGTAAAAAAACTCAAGTTGTGATTTTTGATATGATTCCAATACTTTCCATATACATTACCATGTACTGTAGGGAAAGTAAAAAATTCGAGTTGTGATTTTTGGTATGATTCCAATACTTTCGCTATACATTACCATGTATTGCAGGGAAAGAAGAAATCTCGAGTTGTGATTTTTGGTACGATTCCAATACTTTGCCTATACATTACCATGTATTGCAGGGAAAGTAAGAAACTCGAGTTGTGATTTTTGGTATGATTCCAATACTTTCCCTATACATTACCATGTATTGCAGGGAAAGTAAAAATCTAGAGTTGGGATTTTTGGTACGATTCCAATACTTTTCCTATACATTACAATGTATTGCAGGGAAAGTAAGAAACTCGAGTTGTGATTTTTGTAATGATTCCAATACTTTCCCTATGCATTACCATGTATTGCAGGGAAAGTAAAAAAACTCAAGTTGTGATTTGTGATATGATTCCAATACTTTGCCTATACATTACCATGTATTGCAGGGAAAGTAAGAAACTCGAGTTGTGATTTTTGGTATGATTCCAATACTTTCCCTATGCATTACCATGTATTTCAGGGAAAGTAAAAAAACTCGAGTTGTGATTTTTGATATGATTCCAATACTTTCCATATACATTACCATGTACTGCAGGGAAAGTAAAAAACTCAAGTTGTGATTTTTGATATGATTCCAATACTTTCCATATACATTACCATGTACTGCAGGGAATGTAAATTAGTGTAAATAATATAATATTTTTCCTGAGTAAGTAAAACAAAATGCAAAATTCGGTCAAAAAATCCTACTTATATTACGGGGTAAACTGTCATTATTATAAAATGTCCTAGTGTGTGTAATTTAGGTCCGGAATATACTAGTAGAAATTCAGGTTCCTAGCTGGAATGGATTAGGAGATACGATGATGGGTGAGTGAGTGAGGGATTTGCCATTTATTCAGGGTTCCTTGGAAAGGCATAAGGCATCCCAATAACTTTATAACGAAAGGTTCATGAGCGAATGCATCATATCTATCTATCGTTAAGTGACAATGCCCGATTGTATAAAAGTGATCGCAGCGCCCCTAGAGGAAAATTTAAAAGTTATGATAACGGACTCGGCAACAAAGCGTTAAAAATACAATTATAATGTTGGAGAGCATTTTCTAATGAGTCGAAATTGACATCGGGAACGAACGAAACTTATATACGGAAGGCATTAAATATGTTACAAAAATGTATCAGCAGGACCTTTCATACGGTGATAGCTGAAATGCTTGTCAAAGTAAGCGATAACATTATTTCTGAAAATCAAATTTGCATTGTCCCTGACAGAGACTATTTGAAATAGAAACTCCACTCAATTCTGCTTATATAAGTGTTGTTTATTGTATTATTCTTGAAAAGGACAGCTATTCTTCAATAAACCCTATTGTGTAAAAAAAAATGCCTACTGTAACAGTTTTATCGTCAATTCCTACTGATTAGACAATCATCTACAACATTATAATTTGCTTTTTCGCCTATCTCGTTTTATTGCTAAGCTCTTTATCCTAACTTTTAAAATTCTCTGCAAGAGGAGCGGCCATCAAACGATCAAATTACGTTTAATCAATTGGATGTGGTTACTTTACTTAGATCCACCAAACGTGTAAGCACATGAGCTTTTCCTTAAAAATTTATTGGGGCACTAAAGACTTTTATAGGAATCCTGTTTATATTAGACATGGAAAGTAGAAAAAATACCACATGAACAAAATCATGAAAATACTTTAATCTTTAAATCATTTCTTAACAAATCACCTTCAATCCACAATTTTGTACCGGATTAAAAAGTTTCATTTACTGAAGTTTTCTGGTTCACCAAAGTCCAGGCTAATGAAACTTTTGCATTCATTCTCTAGCAAAGACTCCCAGTTGGACACATTTTCAATGTTACTTGGACAATATATATCTGTAAAGATAAAGAATATATATAAAATTGTAATAGGCAAAAAGGATTAATCATGCATAAAGTATTGGTTATGAAACACTTTCCAACTGAAATGCAACTTTATTTAAACATCTCTAAATTGCGATACATTCAAAGCTGGTATTTTTACTTTCCTTATATACAATAATGTATAAGGAAAGTATTGTGACGGGGTCGAAAATTCGAATTCGAGTTTTCGATGGGAGAGCACGCTTCAAGCATCTCTGATCACGAATCAAACATTTCTGAGGTGATGTTTGTGTGTGTGTGTGTGTGTGTGTGAAAGTATGTGTGTGAGTGTGTGCGTGTGAGAGAGAGAGTCAGTGTGTATGTGTGTATCAGTGTGTGTGTCAGTGAGTCCATTCGTTCGTGAGACAATATCTCACGAACAAAAAGAGCGATTCGAATGAAATTTGGTACAAAAATCACAATCCGTGAATACTGGAAGTCTATTGTTTTTAAACGTAATCGAATGTTCAAAACTCCCATCAAAAAACCTTTATCAAAATCTTTAACAAAGTTGCGCAAATAGCCATTTATTATGCAATTTTTCTTTAGAAAACGATTGACATAAACCTTAGAACGCTATCATGAACCGTTCTCGAGATATTGCACATTTTAAAAATAAATTTATCAAAAAATCCCATAAATTAAAAAAAAATATATTAACTGTTGAGAAACGCGTTCACTTTTCATATATGTAATATTATGCGGTAAATTGGGTGACATCATTCTCGTGGATCTAACTCGTTCCATTCATAAGAAAAGATACTTTGAGTAATACTTTTGTTTTTGAACACCAATAGTTATTTATCTGCTATAAGAATAACTTATTTCTCCGTCCATAACTCTTGACTAGATTTTGGCGCCGAATTTGGCGGAATGTCGCCAACTTGGCGACTTTTTAATGTTGTCAAATTAACGAAAATCTCGCCAAATGGATAAAAATGACACTAAATCAATGAAAATGGCGGCTAATTGACGAAAATTCAATATCTTGGAAAGAATATAAATATCTACTATAAGAAAAACTTATTTTTTTTATTGTAAAAGTAGTAAATTCATTGCATTATATAAGGAAAGTCATGTGTTCCCCACATCAGATTTTTTGAATTATCACAGCAGTACGGTAATTTACTATACTTGGAAACTTAAAACAGCAAAAAAGGCAATGGTATAAATCGTCTGCTTCTCTATGTAAATTCAATGAATATTTCATTCATGTCATTTATATTCAAAGACTCCAGAGATAAGTAATTTTACGTGACAAAAATTCAACAATTCTTATACAACTCATCTTACAATCACTTGATTTGTTTATATTCTGCATGCTAAAGAAATTAGGCTGTGTTGTAGGATTAATCAAAGTTTAGTGATAATTTAAAATAAAAAATATTGTAATTGCGTTGTCACCGAATTTAGATATGCAGATAATACGCAAAAATAAAGCAGTTTTATGGCAGATGCAACACTAAAAAATCTGATGTGGGCAACACATGACTTTCCTTATATAATGTAATGAATTTACTACTTTTACAGTAAAAAAATAGGTTTTTCTTATAGTAGATACTAATATTCTTTCCAAGATATTGAATTTTCGACAAATAGTCGTCATTTTCATTAATTTAGCGTCACTTTTTATCCATTTGGCGAGATTTTCGTTAATTTGGCAACATTTCAAAAAGTCACCAAGTTGGCGACATTCCGCCAAATTTGTCGCCAAAATTTCGCCAAGCGTTATGGAAGCAGAAATAAGTTGTTCTTACAACAGAAAAATGACTATTAGCGTTCAAATACAAAAGTATTACTCAAAGTATATTTTTTCATGAATGGAACGAGCTAGATCTACGAGAATGATGTCACCCAATTTATCGCATGTTCGTTCTAAAATTTATGCAGCGTTCTAAAATTTATGTCAATCGTTTTCTAATGAAAAATTACATAAGAAATGTCTATTTGCGTAACTTTACTAGTGGTTTTGATTTTTTGACGATTTTTTCAAAATTTTATTCGAAAATTTAGGGGGGTTCTGAACATTCGATTGCTTCGACTGCTTTTAAAAACAATAGGCTTCCAGTGTTTACGGATTGTGATTTTTGTACCAAATTTGGTTCGAATCGGTCCATTCGTTCGTCAGTTATCGTCTCCACAGACTCACTGACACACACACACACACACACACACACACACACACACATATACACACTTTCACACACACACACACACACACACACACACACACACACACGCACACTTTCACACACACACACACACACACAGACATCACTTCAAAAATGTTTGATTCGTGATCAGGGATGCTTGAAACGTGCTCTCCCGTCGAAAACTCGATTTCGAATTTTCGACCCCGTCACAATACTCTCCTTATACATTATGTATATAAGGAAAGTAATATAAATTTAAAGCGTCTGTAAACATCCACGATTTTTATACACCGAGGAGAAAATAGATGCCATATTTTATTTTGAATGAGTCACTTGATCTCTTCCTATAATATGGGTGTAATTATTATTTCAATTTTTACTTCAGAAATTACCTAACATATTTTGCTGAAAACTTTTAATGTTTTCTATAATTCTCGATACAATTTGTGAATTTTTAACTCCGCTTAAAAAATGTTTGAAAAATTATGTCCCATAGGGTTCAATGTATTTCATTTTTTTTTTACCCCGGTTTATATTTGAAACTAATTTGGTGATATTATTCATTTTCATTCCCATATGTCCCACAGACCGTATCAACAACATACTAAAATTTCATTTTGATAAAATCATTTTTACGGCATCCTGCGAACGGACAAACACACAGAATGAACAAAGTCATAAACGCTTTACAACTATGTTGGAAAGTGTTGAAAATGGTTACAATAAATCAAACTGCTGCGCGTAAGATAAAAGCTGGCAAAACTTTCTTGAATAAAACAGGCTAGAACGAACTGCCTAAGTTCCTGACAGTCCGTTAGTGGCAGTGGCTAAGGGCGTATACTGTTCTACTTGTTCATTTAGCCTGAAGAAAGGGGGATTATAACGTTCTCGAAACAATTGTCGTCATCTTACTGACATACGCCTGCTTTGGTGAAAGAAGTTTTGCATGTTTTCGTAAAAAAAATAATGTTTATCTTTGTGTATGTGTGTGTGTGTGTGTGTGTCTATGAAATATGTTCACTTTTTATACAATATTATACAACACATTTGTTAACATCAATCTCTTAGACTTAGTTTGTTCCATTCACAAGAGAAGATACTTGTGTAATACTTGTGTAATAATGTATTTTTATGATCAACAATTCGCCAGTCGTCATTTATACAAGGTAAAATCAAAAAGTTCGGAGACTGTGCTGATATCTCCAACCCTGATTGGAGGAGTGGGGAAATATTTTATCGTGGCGTAGAGGCACATGTGACGTGAGATGTGAAAAGGAAGAAGCAGGTGTTTTTGCAGACAATGCGTGAGCCAGTGAACTGTAGTCGTTCGCATTTGAAATCGCCAACAGAAACATTGTACCTGCTGTAACAGGTGCAATGTTTTTATCGACGATTTCTCCAAACGCTAGTAGAATTTGATATTCGTACGTTGCTCTTCAAACACCATTTCCATTTTCGACGAACGCGAACGACTACAGTTTACTGACACGCATCGTTTAGAAAAACCCTGCACTGCGGACCTGTTTCTTCCTTTTCACATCTCGCGTCACATGTGCCTCTACGCCACTGTAAAATAGTCCCCCTCTCCTCCAATCAGGATTGGCGATATCAGCACAGTCTCCGAACTTTTTGATCGTACCTTGTATATAAGAAAAGCTCTTCTCTTCTTCTGTATATAATGCTTGGAGATGCATTTGGAAACGTGGGGATTAATTTAGCGAAACATCGTCGATTTGGGGATATGGCGCTTCATATTCACTAAAATATAAGCTCCACAGAGAAACGCGATATCGGTGTTCCACTGTGATAAACTTACAATATACCATTAATTTATTTTCATTGTAATTCAGTTACTGCACTAAACTTCGGTCTATCCGGCAACTCGGAACGCTGGAACTGAAAATGTTCTGGTCTTGCTTTTATGTGCCTGTGCAGAGGCTTTGCTCATGCGTCTTATATAAATTTTAGTCTCTGTCAAGTTCAAGGGAGCAAACACTGCTGTGAACTGAAGGCAATTACGAAATAAAGCTGATTGTAACTCTGTGAGGATATTTTCGGTCGCTAAGTAACCGATTTTTATGAATATTGCCCAAAATCGTTGTGAATCAGGTTAAAACATAAAATACCTAAAAAACTTATTAAAATTATATATAAAAAATAACTCTGAGGTGCACCTCTGCGGGTCCTGAAGTACCTATGTACCAAATTTCATGGCCGTACGACGCTTAGATTTTCCGCTACAGACCACACACACACACACACACATACTTCCCTTTACTATGTAAGATTCTTACTCTCAGTTAATATCTCATCGTCCAAATTCATCAGAAGAATATCCTCTTCTTTTTTCTGTGCTACCTTCGATGTTGCTAAATCATGAGCCCCGCCAGCTTGGGTTGCGTCTTTATTCCCGTCGGTTCCATAATTTCTCTTCACCAGTTTGGGTATATTGCTGCGTATTTTCCTTTTAAGCTTCAAAACATGTTGGGAGTTTTCACTGATCGAGGTCTTCTGTTTAGAAAAAAAAAACATAATCAGGCAATTAAAAAATCGGCGGTGGCTCCAGTCCGACGGAGCCGAAATGGTTTTGCGTCAATTACGTCAAAGTTCAGTAAGTACATTAGTTGGTTTCAATATTATTAGTTCCCTTAACATCAGATAATAGGAGCCTAAGATAATTAAAATAAGATACACAATTGACACAATTTATTCATTCCAAGTTGCGGGAGTATATCAATATACAAGTTTGGCTGTGTGCAATAGTAGTAGATTTTACAAGATATGAGGTATTCTAATCAATCTGCTCTAATCATTCAGGGCAATTTTAAAGTAGCGGCCCTATAGTTAGGTGATGATGGGGTGGGGGTCAACATAATAAAAAAGCAATCGTGAAAGCCCTGATTTTCTAGTGAAAGTTATAAAAGAATATATTTCAGTCTATAATAACAACATTCAATGTCTATCTGTGTGTCTGTTACGCCTGTAGAACAAGAACCAGGTCACGCTGGGTTATGAAATTTGACACGAAGACAATGCAAAGCGTCAGGGAAGACAATGTGGGCGGAGTTTACTCGAATGATTTACGATCAAGTAACTTTTATTGTATAATTCGATATAAAAGAATGTAAAATGTTTTCTGTATAAATAAATGGAAATATCGTAAATTCTTGCTCCGCCTTGCAGCCTGTTTCTTTTTTTCCCCTACTTGTATGGAGAAGGAGAGAAAGAGAAAGAGAGAGAGGGGGGAGGAGAGAGAGGTGAGAGAGGGAGAGGAGAGATGTGAGAGAGGGAGAGGAGAGAGGTGAGAGAGGGAGAGGAGAGATGTGAGAGAAGGAGAGGAGAGATGTGAGAGAAGGAGAGGAGAGAGGAGAGAGAGGGAGAGGAGAAAGGTGAGAGAGGGAGAAGAGAGAGAGGGAGAAGAGAGAGAGAGAGAAGAGAGAGAGAGGGAGAAGAGAGAGGGAGAAGAGAGGGAGAAGAGAGGGAGAAGAGAGGGAGAAGAGAGAAGGAGAGGAGAGAGATGAGAGAGGGAGAGGAGAGAGGTGAGAGAGGGGGTGGAGAGAGGTGAGAGAGAGCACCGATTGTTCAGGAGAGACATATTTCAAAGAGCCTTTCCCCGTCAATGTTCTATTGAGAGCTAAAACAGTATGTGCACACAATGATTCTACCCTAGCTACAGCAGTTTTCGGATAGACATGCCTGTTGTTTTTATTACAAACATTTGCCATGTTTCACATCTTTGAGGGCCTAACTAACCAGATTCCACTATTCACCTGACTTTAAATTTGACACGCCGTTCTCTTTTGTGATATATTCTGATTCTTTTTATTTTGAACGTTAGCGGGCCAGCCCGTCTTGGGCCTACCATAAGAATGTACTCGTTCTTTGCGAATAACTCAAGAACCGAAGCAGCTAAGAATCCAAATTTGTTATGTCGTTGTCTTTGCGGTATGCATATTTTAATTCTTTGGATTCTGAACCTTTCCGGTCCAACCCGTTTCAGGCCTGCAATAGTAAGGTGCATATGTTTGGGGAAGGACTTAAGAACCGGAAAAGCTAGAAACCTCAAACTAGGCATATCTTTATTTTTATTGTAAATATCTTGGTATATTGGATTTTGAACATTACTCGTCCAGACCATTCTGCGCCCCGCATTGTCCAGATTTTTTCGAAATCTAAATTAGTTTTAACACTTTATAACATAGTTGAAAAGTATTTATGACTTTGTTCATTCATTCTGTCTGTCTGTACGTTTGCACGGTAACTGCCTTAAAATGACTTTATCAAAATGAAATTTTAGTATGTTTTTGAGACGGTCTGTGGAGCATATGGGAATGTAAATTAATAATATCACCTAATTAGTTTTGGATTGAACCCGATTTGAAAAAATGAAATACAGTGAACCAACCCTATGGGGCCTAATTTTTCAAACACTCTTTTAAGCGAAGTCAAATTTAACAAATTGCTTTGAAAGTTTTAGGAAATATTCAAATTATCCCCTAAAATATATCTATATAAAAATACCCTAAAATATTTTTATATGAAAAACATTTCAGCAAAATATGTTCGGCAGTTTCTTAAATAAAAATTAAAATAATAATTATACCCATATAATATGAAAAAATCACGTGACCCACTTCAAAATAAAATATGACACCCATCTTTATTTTCCCAGTGTTAAAATCGTGATTTTTAAAGTTCTTTTAAATTTATATTTTATGTTGCATCCGTCCTAAAACTGCTTTAGTTTTGCGTATTTCCTGTGTATCTATATTCTGCGTCAACGCAAATGCCATATTTCTGAGTTCCAGACCGTCCGACCTACCAGAAAGGTGTAAGGTAACTTCCAAATTTACATTTGCAAATTTACACGTTTACATATTTATTTTTTAGCGTGTAATAGGAAATTACATGGTTTGGGGGAATAACTCGAGAACGGAAACAGCTAGAAAGCTTAAGTTAGGCATATGCCTTTAGGGTCCGTAAGGTGAGAGTCTATTATGAATGATGCGAGAATCGGAGAAGCTAGAAAGCTGTAATTAAGCATATCTTGCCTTTCGTTGTATATTTTGATTCTTTGGATTTTAAGCCTTACTGGTTCAGTCAGTTCTGGACCCGTAATAGAAAATTACATGTTTTGGGGAATAACTCGATAACTGAAGCTACTATAAAACTCAAATTTGACATATCCTCGTAAGAAACAGCTTACATTCGTTGCGTTCAGCAGGTACAACCGATATCTCGAACGTCGATTACTCGGATATTTCGTTATCTTGGAAAAATTTGCTCTCCCTTCTTGTTTACTATTTAAAAAATCTGATGTGGGCAGCACATGACTTTCCCTGCAGACTCAAATTCATATTTTTTTCTTTAATACTTCATTAAATTGAGTTTAATTACACAAAATAACACTAAATTTGCATTTTTAATTCAATTTCTGTTTTTATTTGGTAATTAGACATTTTTCTAAAAGTGGCATAACTAAATGCGAAAAATCTCTATCTCGAGAATGGTTAGTCCTAGAGTGATAGAGTTGTTCTTATTATTTTCCTCAACAAATATTACGTATAAAACAAGCAAATTTGAACATACGTAGCTTTTTTTAGATTTTGCGATTTTCGAGGTCCATTTCGCAAAAAAATGCAGGTTGTTCTTTTCCGAATAATACCAAAATCTAATCAGCACCAGAGTATCGTACAAGTAATTGATCTACCAAATTTTGTGAAATTTGGTCAATTAGTATTTTAGCTAGAGTAGATATATGAAATTTTTACGGGCCATTTCGCAAAATAAGGCGGGTTCTGTTTTTACGAATCGTACCAAAAACTAATCAGCACCAGGTTCATACCAGGTGACTTACTTACCAAATTTTATGAAATTCGGTCCATTAGTTTTTGAGTTAGAGTGGATACATACATTGCACAGACAGACACACAGACAGACAGACAGACAGACAGACAGACAGACACACAGAAGTCTCGTTAAAAATGGTTTTTTCGTATTCTAGAGGTCTCGAAACGTGTAGATCCGTCGAAAACTCGAGTTGTGATTTTCGGCATGATTCCAATACTTTTTCTATACATTACCATGTATTGCAGGGAAAGTAAAAATCTGATGTGAACAGCACATAACTTTCCCTGCAGACTTATATTAACGTTCTCATTATTTTAATTAAATTTATTTCACTTTTATTTCAATTTTCGTTCTCATTCGGTAACCGGGCTTATTTTCAAAGGTGGCGTAGGGAAAATACGAAAAACTAAAATATCTCGAGAACGGCTAATCCTACTGTAATTGGGTTGGTCTTATTCTTTTCGTCGTTAAAAATTACGTATTAAATCAGCATTTAATGAATATATTTGAGTATACCTAGTTCTTTAGTTTAGATTTGGACGATTTTTGCGGGCCATTTTGCAAAAAAAGGCAGGTTATTTTTTTCCGAATCGTACCAAAATCTAATCAGCACCAGGGTAACTCACAGGTGACTCATCTACCAAATTTTGTGAAATTCGGTACATTGGTTTTCCAGTTAGAGTGGATACAAGAATTTGCGAGACATTTCGCAAAAAAAGGCGGGTTCTTTTATTCTGAATCGTACCCAAAACTAATCAGCATCAGACTCGCTCACAAGTGACTTACCTACCAAATTTTGTGAAATTCGGTCCATTAGTTTTTTAGTTAGAGTGGATACAAAATCTGCACAGACAGACAGACAGACAGACAGACACACAGACACACAGGCACACACACAGACACACACACAGACACACGCACAGACGTCACGCTAAAAATGGTTTTTTTGAATTCTAGAGGCCTTGATCCGTCGAAAACTCGAGTTGCGATTTTCGGCATGATTCCAATACTTTTCCTATACATTACCATGTATTGCAGGGAAAGTAAATAAAAATGTAAAAACGATCTCATGTCGAATTTTTTTCTTGCTTACCCTTGAAAAGGCGATTTCATTTGGATGATTTTGGAGATTTTTGAAAATTGATTTAAATGTAAAATGTCTGGTCAAAAACACAAAATTGTTTTTTCATCGATAATTGCACTGCCCATCGTTTCTAGACAAAACAATCTGATTTGGGCACCACATGACTTTCCTTATATAATGCAATGAATTTACTACTTTTACAGTTAAAAAAAATGTTATTCTTATAGTAGATACTTATATTCTTTCCAAGATATTGAATTTTCTTCAATTAGTCGTCATTTTCTTTGATTTAGCGTCATTTTTATCAATTTGGCGAGATTTTTGTTAATTTGGCAACAATTAAAAATGCTGCCAAGTTGGCGACATTCCGCCAAATTCGTCGCCAAAATCTCCCCAAGCGTGATGGACGAAGAAATAAGTTATTCTTACAGCAGATAAATGACTATTGGCGTTCAAATACAAAAGTATTACTCAAAGTATCTTTTTTCATGAATGGAACGAGCTAGATCCACGAGAATGATGTCACCCAATTTATCGCATGGCATTACATATGAAAAGTGAACATGTTTCTCAATAGGAAATATATATTTTTTTATTTTATATAACTTTTTGATAATTTTTTTGAAAAATGTGCAATATCTCGAGAACAGTTCATGTTAGCGTTCTAAAATTTATGCCAATTGTTTTCTAATGAAAAATTACATAAGAAATGTCTATTTGCGTAACTTCATTAGCGGTTTTGATTTTTTGACGATATTTTCAAAATTTCACTCAAAAATTTAGGGTGGTTCTGAACATTCGATTGCGTATAAAAACAATAGGCTTCCAGTGTTTACGGATTGTGATTTTTATACCAAATTTCGTTCGAATCGGTTCATTCGTTCGTCAGTTATCGTCTCCACAGACTCACTGACACACACACACACACATACTTTCACACACACACACACACACACACACACACACAAACACACAGACATCACTTCAAATATGTTTGATTTGTGATCAGGAATGCTTGAAACGTTCTCTCCCGTCGAAAACTCGAATTCGAATTTTCGACCCCGTCACAATACTTTCCTTATACATTATGTATATTGGGAAAATAATAATGTATAAGATCCATGGTACTGTGTTTTTATCGTTGAATTGTATACTTGGCGATTTTACGGTTGACAACATGTAAAACAATTTCAGTGTACCCAATTCACTTACAGTTCTCTCAACTCTAAATAAACAATAATTAATATTGAGAGTATTCTCAATAAGCGATATAGTTCATATATCAAAATATTTTAATAATTAATTTATTAATTTGGCGTCATTTTCGTCAATTTAGCGTCATTTTTGCTATTTTGACGTTACTTTTATCAATCTTGGGCGAAATATCGCCAAGTTGGCGGTAATTTGCTAAATATTTTGCCAAGTTTGCCAAATGCATCACCGAGTGTTACAGACAAACGGAGTGAAGAGCATTTCTTATATACTAGAAGGCATGCCCGTCATATGACGGAAATCAGAATTTGCGAAACATTACTTTCCATTTGTCGACATTTTCGTCACTTTGGTAACATTTAAAATAGTCGCCAAGTTGAGGACGTCCCGCTAAATTTCTCTCTAAGCGATACGGACGGACGTAGAAATGAGTTATTCTTGCAGTCTACTCTTATATTCTTTCCAAGAAAATGAACTTTCATCAATTAGTCGTTATTTTCATTGATTTAGCGTCGTTTTTATCAATTTGGCGACATTTTCGTTAATTTGGCAAGCTTTCAAAAAGTCGCCAAGGACATTCCGCCAAATTCGTCGCCGAAATCTCGCCAAGCTTTATGGATGGAGAAATAAGTTTTTCTTATATCAGATAAATGACTGTTGGCGTCCAAATACAAAAGTATTACCCAAAGTATCTTTTCATAAATGGAACGAGCTAGATTCACGAGAATGATGTCAAAAAATTTATCACATCATATTACATACGAAAAGTGATCCTATTTCACAATAGTTAATATATTTTTTTATTTTATGTGATTTTCTGATAAATTTATTTGAAAAATGTGAAATATCTCGAGAACGGTTCATACTAACGTTCTAAAGTTTATGTCAATCGTTTTCTAAAGAATAAGTACATAAGAAATGATTATTTACGTAACATTATTGAAGGCTTTGAATTTTTGATGATTTTTTCAAAATTTCATTTCAAAATTTGGGGGGGTTCCGAACATTCGATTGCGTTTGAAAACAATAAACTTGCAGTCTTTACCGATTGTAATTTTTTATCAAATTTTGTGCGAATTGCTTTAATCGTTCGTGATATATCGTCTCCACAGACTCTTTAACACAAACACAAGGGCATAATCTCAAAACGTTTAATTCGTGTTCAGCGATGCTTGAAACGTGCTCTCCCGTCGAAAAGTCGAATTCGAATTTTCGACCCCTTCACAATACTTTCCTTATACATTATACTATGTACTGTATATAAGGAAAGTCATAAAAGTCAATTAAATTTTGGCTCCTGATTTCGAACAAGCTATTAAAATGGCAGCCTTTGTGTTTTGTTGGCAGCCAGAGTGTTTTGCGGTGTTTTAAAATGAAATCGGCATCAAAGGCATTGTTGAAGATGAAACCGAAGTTAGTTTAACGGTATTATCTAAAGATGCACAATCTTCAATGAACAATATGTGGACACTTAACACATCTAAATCAGACGCAACTTTTGAAATTTTACAAACAATGGCGCAGCCGTTAACAGTTATTGAGTGCGAGAGAGCTAAAATCAGGCAACAAAACATTTGTGGATATTTTTTTCCAACATTGAAATTTGTTCGAATACATACGTTTTTTAAACATAAAATCAATTCATATGTATATATGTGTAATGCGCACATATAAGTATTGTACTACATAAACATATTCAAAAGCTTCATATACTGATGTCAATAAAAATTTTCGAATTATAGTGATTATCTCTCAGTAGAGTAAGTCAATTATACTTAAATACTATCAATACTCAGGGGCTTATCAAGCCAATGTGGGCCCCCATATGCAAACCAAACACATGCAAATGTTTAACACATAACACATTTACAGGGGATTAGGATCACAGCTCCGAAGGCCTTTTGTATACGTAGAAAACTTCCAAACATTTTGCTTCAAAATAATATATTGAGACTTTATAGGATGTTTAATATGTAAAACTATTAACACATTTTATAATGTAAAATGTAAAAATCTGATATGAGCAGCACATGACTTTCCCCTGCAGACTTATATTCACGTTCTCTTTATTTTAATTAAATTTAATTCACTTTTAATTCAATTTTCGTTCTCATTTGGTAACTAGACTTATTTTTCAAAGGTGGCGTAGAGAAAATATGAAAAACTAAATTATCTCGAGAACGGCTAGTCCTAGTGTAATGGGGTTAGTCTTATTCTTTTCATCTTTAAACATTACGTATAAAACAAGTATTTAATGGACATATTTGAGAATACGTAGTTTTTATTTTAGATTTTGACGCCCATTCGCAGAAAAGGGCAGGTTGTTTTTTTCCGAATCGTACTAAAATCTAATCAGCACCAGGGTAACCCACAAGCGACCTATCTACCGAATTTTGTGAAATTCGGTCTATTAGTATTTCAGCTAGAGTAGATGCAGGCCATTTTTGCAGGCCATTTCGCAAGAAAAGGCGGGTTCTTTTATTCCGAATCGTACCAAAAACTAATCAGCACCAGGGTTACACTCAAGTGACTTACCTACCAAATTTTATGAAATTATGTTCATTAGTTTTTGCTAATTACTAATAAATGACAAATCTCACAGATCCAATAGTCATTTTATTTTAAAATCATCCTAAAATGAATATTGGATCTGTGAGATTTGTCATTTATTAGTAATTAGTATTTGAAATCGTGGCATATCGCCACTCTTAGCATTAGTTTTTGATTTAGAGTGTGCACAGACAGACAGACAGACACACAGGCATACACAGAGACATACACACAGACGTCACGCTAAAAATAGTTTTTTCGTATTCTAGAGGTCTCGAAACGTATAGATCCGTCGAAAACTCGAGTTGTGATTTTCGGTATGATTCCAATACTTTCCCTATACATTACCATGTATTGCAGGGAAAGTAAAACTAATAATATCAATTTTGAATTAATTAAACAATTTCTGCTTAAATTTTTTATAACTTACAAAATTTAAGGGCCCCTTAAAATTTGGACCCCAAAGCCGCGGCCTCGGAGGCCCGTGCCTTAATTATGCCCTAACAATACTATGTGTGCTCCTATAATTAGCGGCAATGTCCGCCCTCCCGCTTTTTCACATTTTCGATAACTCGAATTTTTTATATCGATAATTTTTTTATGCTTCCTTCAAGTTCGAGATATCGTATATATACCGACTGCCTTGTAATTTCGATTTTCTAACTTTTAATGCATGCAGAAACAGAGATAAATTTACAGATATATTTAGAAAAAAAATTTCAATACCTTTTCCAGGCATTTACTGGGAATCAATAAGGTGCTGTTGACTTCATGTGGCAAAAGACATGGGGACACTTTTTGAGTCGGTGGCAACCAAATTTTAGAATGGAGTTTTCCCACTTCAAAAGGGGCACCGACATGCAGTTTTGTTCGGCTTTCTTGTGGCTTTTTATTCCTATTATCGTCTGTACCGAACTTGGAACCTTCAGGGAATTCCAGTTTCATCGAATTTTTCAGTCTTTGTTCAGGTTCATATTTAAATTTATTCTTTTCAAACTGAAAAAAAGAAAGTTGAATAATTTAAAAATATCACTTATTTAAAAATAGCACCGGAAATATCTTTTAAACTAAAAATGATAGATAGAAACAGTAAGAGGCAAAAATAATCAGTAGGAAATCAAATTTCTAGATACATGTTTTTTGCAAATCTCTTACAGTTTTTGAGGAATCGTCAAGTGAAAGAAGATTGAAAACGTTACGTTTTTAAAATGTCCAGAGCTTATATATCGAAAATTAAAAGTACTAGCCATGAACACTAGACAAAGAGTATGTAGTATTTTGAAAACCCTACAAGGATTTATTATTTTATGTCGAGTTCTTAATTTTCGAAAATAGTAATAGTGGCGATAATAGAGTGGTAATAATTCCGATATGTTAATATTTTGAATTATGTTGAGAGAAATTTATTCTAATTTTGATTGACATGGCTAAGTCCACTTCGACGATATTAGCTTGAAACTCGTCCCAGTAGCTCAACGGTAGAGCGGCGGCTGGCCAGTTCGAAGATCCAGGGTTCGATTCCCGGTTGGGGCAGCAAGACTCTTTACAACATTTACTCTTAAATTAAATTAAATTGTTCCAATTATGCATGTTACTTTATCATAGGCCATTATTATCTATTGTAAATGAAACAAATCAAGTTGAACACAACGAATAATTTAACTTTATTTCAGTTTAATTTTGCAAGTTGTAATTCACGTAAAACTTTTTCGTCTCTACTGGACTTTAGCCAACGCCGAATTAT
The DNA here is from genome assembly GCA_951213105.1 of Amaurobius ferox. NCBI lineage: Eukaryota > Metazoa > Arthropoda > Arachnida > Araneae > Amaurobiidae > Amaurobius > Amaurobius ferox. The sequence goes on from OX578153.1 coordinate 59,173,007, forward strand.
TTTAGTAAAAATTTTACCTGTTTATTATTTCAAAGTTGTATACATCTTAACAAGAGCTTTTAGCGATATATGGGTTTTTCAAAAATTTTAAATTTTTAATGTAGATTTCATAATTTTACCCACAATAGTGAGACAATTTTATTGCTCAGGCGTGAATTTTTTTTTTAATCTGCCATTTGTTTGTACAAATTTATCATATGTATACAAGATAAAACTAACAGAAACCTTTGACGATTATGAGAAATATGTACCATAAGCATTGAAAAAGTAAATTGTGAGAAAATATGATAAAACTACAACTGTCATACCTATAAACAGAATAAAAAAAAATAAAAGTGAGTAAAACTCTTACTCGTTATAGATTGATGTGCCACATAACATTTTTCACATGTTTCGAATGGGAAAAGGTTAATGTGCCACGATATTACATGCTACCTAGGGAAATCCTTGAATATTTTTAATCTAAAATTTAATTTTTTTTACACTTTTCTACCAGAAATGTTTTATCTTAATCGATATTATTAAATAACAATCGCATATGTTCGCATGTCCAGCTTCTTTCAAAGACCCTGTTGTCTATTTAGACCAGAAAGTCACTTTTTTCTTTCCGTAGCTATAGATCTGGACAGTTATCTGAAACTTTCTATAATTAGAAAAATTTAATAGTTTTTTACATTTTTGTAAAAAAAAACCCATCTCTTTTGGGGTAACAATGTATGTCGGGCTTCGTACGAAGCCCCTACTTGGCCCAGAAGATTGCGTTTTTTTTTTTTTTTTTTTTTTTTAAGCAGCTATCGATAGGGAGAGTTGGCCAAGATTTCAGAAATATAGAAAAATTGAATGTATTTTTAAATATTTGTAAAAAACCTCCAAATTGAGGGAAGAAACGTATGTCCGGCTCCGTGCGAAACCCTACTTGACCCAAAAGGTCGTGACTTTTTTTAAAACGCGGCTATTGATCTTAAGAGTAGCCTAAAATTTTCGCGAATTTGAAAATGTTAATAGATTTTTAAATATTAGTAAAATAGTTTTCTTTTCGGTTCATTTTGGGAGAGAAAATGTATGTCTGGTTTAGTCCGAAGTCTTTACTTGGGCCAGAAGGTCAATTTTTTTTTTCAAATGTAGCTATAGATCAGGAGAATAACTCGAAAATTTCGAAATTTTGAAAAATTGAATAGATCTTTAAAAATTTTTAAAAACCTGTAAAATGAGGGTATAAACAAGGATAAAAGAAAAACGTATTTCCCCCTAAAATAAAAAAAGTTTTACACTTAGTATTTGGTTGAACGGAAGACAGATAAATTTCAAAAGCTTCTAGAAACCGAATTTTTAATATAGTTTTTATACAGACTTTTAAAATTCGCCTTTGAACCGTATCTTCGTGTTGTTTATTTTAAAACTGTCGCTAATTAATGATTTTTCAAAGTACAGTCTTCAAAATTTGTCATCGTCAAGTCTCATTCCTCGGCTCTGGAAAACTGCAATTTTTTCGTCGTTAATTTATTTTTAATTTTTAACAATTAAATAAAGGATTCAATAACTTTCATTTTAATCTAGCGTAGCAGAGCTCTGGAGCGGAAGTATGTATCTATACTATTGTCATCTTAGCGATTCTTGCTCAATATTTGATCCGATTGACACTTTGTGCTTTCTAATCAGCAATGGACCCACTCGATCTGGTCACGCTAAACTCTGAACCACTTTTTCTGCTTGATTACTTTTGCGTCAGCGCAGGGAGAGCAGAACTTGCTAGAATAACTGCTTGCTAGCGTTAGCGAGCTATTATCGTGCAAAGCCCGCTAGTATACCTTAAAAGGTATATGAAATACAATATATATAGGGTTCTGTATTGAAGTCTGCAGATTCACATTATAACAATGTTTTTCTGTTACGTATTTGTAACAATATGTCACTCTCTTTACATCTTTCTATTTCTGTTTCATCTAAGTTGCATTTCGTTCAGATTTATTCTACCTTGCTCCCTAAGATGCTTCATATAAAAAATTAAATACCTCTATTGTTTTGATTTTCTTATGCATAGCTGCTCTTACATAGCTGGTTTTAGAAGTTAGATTCTAAACTTTCAGAAAAACTTCAACAAAATTTGATTTATTGGCATATTTAGGGTGCTGGTCCCCCTTGATGACTTAAAAATATCTGATGTGGGCAGCACACAACTTTCTCTACACAGTGCACCGACTTTACTTTTTTCATGATGAAATAATAGTGTACATATCCGCAAAAGAAATGTTTTTGCCAATAAATTAACATCACGTACATTGAAATTGGGTGCTTTTGGCAGCTTACTAGTCCAAACAGATTGACTTGCCAAACATTTTGCACATGTGCAACATCCCCGGCCTTCCAAATAGTTGCTCAAGTCCATTAGATGAGTCGGACGGTCTGGGTTTTCAACATGTGCAACATCATTGGGCGCAGTAGCCCAGTGGTTTGCGCTCGGTAGGCCCGGGTTCTATTTTCGCCATTGCCAAAACTGCCGTCGTGTTCACGCGGAGTACGATCCCGTTAAACATGTGGATTCGTAAGTCCTTCCGAGAGGTTGGTGGTAGGGGGAGGAGGGTACGGTCCCTGTGAATGCTTTCCCCACTGGGTTCCGGTCTAAATTGGGTGGCATTTCCCGGCCGTTCAAAACAGTTACCTTACATTTTTTTGGTAGGTCGGACGGTCTGTGTCTCAACAACAAAATGTGCAACATCATTATCAAAATGTAATGGACATTTAATTAATATCCTGTGAAATAAATGACTGTTGATTCATTATTTGTCGTCAAAATACTATAAAACTAATGCAAAAAGTATCTTTTCTCATGCATGGAACATTTAGATCCCTGAGAATGATGTTAATAGATTTGTTGCATAACATCGCATGTGGAAAGTGAAGCTATCGTAGGATACTTATTACTTTCTTAATTATATGCAATTTTTATGGTAAATTTATTTGAAAAATGTACAATATCTCGACAACAGTTCATGCCGGCGTTCTAACATTTGTATGATTAACTTCCTAATGAAATTACGTATGAAACAAATATTTATTTATAAGTATTCAAAATTCTAATTTTCACATGATTTCTTCAAAAATGTATTCGAAAATAGGGGAGGGGAGGGGGGATTTTTAATATGCTATTGCATTCAATATTAAGATTTCGAAATGTTTCATTTGTTTGTACGATATCACGTCCACACACACATACATCATCTCAAAAATGTTCTATTCGAGTTTAGAGTTGCTTTAAACGTATGCTCTTCCGTCGAAAAATCAAATTCAAATTTTCTCCTCCGTCACAATATTTTCCTTATACATTACACTATGTATGTAGGGAAAGTAACAATACAGTGGCTAATTTATTGTAGGGATAAAAATGAATTCATTAAATAAATAATAAATCTTTAAAAATCTCTATGAACAAGATAGTTATTATTTTTATATAAGGTTTACCATTAATTTTTGCTTTTCCTTGTCCCAGGGCGGTTCTTTATAGTTTCCAGGTTCACCCTTGGACAACTTGATGCGACGACAATAATAAAACACCAGGACGAATACGATGATTTTCAGGACGCACACACTGAACACTAAAAGTATTAAACCTAAAATATAAAAACACATTAAAACATAGGGACGGACTCGCCTTATAATATACAACAAAACTTGTAAAACACAATGAGGGTCTGGACGGGTTCTTGATTGGCCTATGGGATTAGGCCTATGGGATCGGGCCTTTAAATGAACTGAACAAAAATATTTTTCAAAAATATAATTAAATTCTAGAAAAGGTATACAAAATGGGATTCTTAGATATTTTAATGGAATTTAAATTATTGGCAACTTTCTTATCAAAGTCAGGATGACAACATGCCAAATTAGTGCGGTTAATGCCTATATAATATATTCATCCTCAAAATGAGTATATTCGCTGGGCAAACCTATTCCAATGGCATATTTTATTTAATGATGCCGTTAATTTTTACTTTCCCTGCAATACATGGTAATGTACAGGGAAAGTATTGGAATCATGTCGAAAATCGCAACTCGAGTTTTCGACGGATCTACACGTTTCGAGACCTCTAGAATACGAAAAAAACCATTTTTAGCGTGACGTCTGTGTGTGTGTCTGTGTGTCTGTCTGTGCAGATTTTGTATCCACTCTAACTAAAAAAGTAATTGACCGAATTTCATAAAATTTGGTAGGTAAGTCACTTGTGGGCGACTCTGGTGCTGATTAGTTTTGGGTACGATTCGGGATAAAAGAACCCGCCTGTTTTTGCGAAATGGCCCGCAAAAGCTTGTATCCACTGTAACTGAAAAACTAATCGACCGAATTTCACAAAATTTGGTAGATGAGTCATTTGTGGGTTACTATGGTGCCGATTAGATTTTGGTACGATTCGAAAAAAAATAACCTGCCTTTTTTTGCAAAATGGCCAGCAAGAATAGTCAAAATCTAAACTAAGGAACTAGGTATACTCAAATATATCCATTAAATGCTCGTTTAATACGTAATTTTTAACGACGAAAAGAATAAGACCAACCCCATTACACTAGGACTAGCCGTTCTCGAGATATTTTAGTTTTTCGTATTTTCTCTACGCCACCTTTGATAATAAGTACGGTTACCGAATGAGAACGAAAATTGAATGTAAGTGAAATAAATTTAAAAATAAATAAAGAGAACGTGAATATAAACGTCTGCAAGGAAAGTCATGTGCTGCCCACTTCAGATTTTTTGATGTTGTTATTGCTACGAACGTATATCCCCTGGAATCGTGGGGGTATACGCAGGATACAAGAACGAGTCCAAGTTTCTGGATAACTTACATTCCTTCACAAGCACAAAGTAAACAGGAACAATATACAATCAATCAGCACTTAAATGCTCCACTAATTTCACAGAATAAGCGATATTATTCTCAAAATGTTGATGAAAGTCTTTTCACAAAACAGCCACCACTATTCCCAAAACATTGAAAAATATTCCAGTTCAATGTAGTTCGAGTCACGTCCATTCGTCAACCCCCTTGTAACGGAGGGGTGAGTTCTTTTTTATAGTCTCTCCATAGAAACTTCTGGAAATATCTACATCTCAACGAATAATCGGTCTATCGAGAAGTTTTTGAAGATTCCAGAAGTCATCAAATGTCGCCAAATTGGCTGTAAATCGTTAAATCTGGCAACCCTTCTTCTAACTGGAAAATCTTGGAAACCCTGGGCTCACGTCGTCCTCACGCCCTGCTGGCGTCATGCACTGTATTGTCTTCACCTTGCCTTCGAGACAGACGAAAGAGGAGACGTCAAAGGGAATATTGCGCGTTCGCAACATTATTGTCTAATTTAGGGGACTCTCTAATGCGGAGGCCCGGGGCAGTTGTCCTGCATGCCCCTGCGTTAGTCAATGTACAGAGGACTAGGTTTTGGGACGTTTTTAGAAGGTGATTTATATTTTAGGACATTTATTTTTAGGTGTTATAAAAAATGTTGTTGCGGAACATAGCCTTTCACCTATTGGGGATAGATTCTGATTAAACGAGTGACAGCACAACATTAATTTTGAAATACGTGCACATCTGGCCTCACTATACAGGGTGTCCAGTGCCATCGGTGTCCAATGGCTATTTCCTCAACCGTTAGTCACAGATATATACTTCCAATTGCAGAAATGTTTTACATTTTAAAATCTATTATCTTAGAAATAGTTTAAATCAATAAATACATTTCTGAAAGAAATACGAAATATAAACTTTTATACTGTCATCCGGTCCTACCAATTATATTTAGGAAAATTATCCTCATACAATTTCATGCAAAAGAAAAAAGAAAAATTCCTTCTGCGACCGAAATTCGCCGAGTTACGAAGCATTAAGCTTTATGACTTAAGTCACTTTTCCACGCATAAAAATATCCCGTTTTAGGCAACCAACCAATCAGGGACCGTATTGACCATTTCTCCAGGCAACCAACCAATCAGGGACCGTATTGACCATTTCTCGGCACAAAAAGGGGCTCCAACTTTAAACAGCTATAAGTCGGTCAATTTTGGTCGTAAAAGGATGGTTTTTTTTTTATTTTGCATAAAATTTTATGCAAAATAAAAAAAAAAATCATCTTTTTATGATGATGATGTATGAGGATGGTTTTCCTAAATGTAATTAGTAGGGACGGTATAATAATTTATATTTCGTATTTCTTTCAGAAATGCATTTATTGATTTAAACTGTTTCTAAAATAATAGGTTTTAAAATTTAAAACATTTTTGCAATTTGAAGTGTATCTCTGTGACTAACGGTTGAGGAAATAGCCATTGGGCACCGATAGCACTGGACACCCTGTATAAAAATATTGCTTATTTTTGCTATTTACGATCATGGGTTTTTTATTTTGTCGGCCACACTGACGCAAAAATGCGTGCACCCCAGCAGTCTCCCGTGCTTAATTGGAAAATAGATTATTAATATCAATCGATTAATAGATTAATACTAATTAATTTTGATTTCTAATTAATCGATTAATTAACATTAATCGATTAATATTTATATTAATCGATTTATATTTATTAATCACTTTACTTAGTTCAAAAATCAAATATTTATTCACTGTGCTTCTGTTTCAGGGATTCTGGGAAAAGTGCCAATTTTCCACGGAATCTCGGGCAGTAGTCGGAAGCAGCGCGCTACAAGTAGCGAAACTACAGTAGTCACTACTTTTTCTCGTAGTTTGTAGAACACTACTTTTAAAAATCTGATGTGGGCAACACATGACTTTCCTTATATAATGTAATGAATTTACTACTTTTACAGTAAAAAAATAGGATTTTCTTATAGTAGATACTAATATTCTTTCCAAGATATTGAATTTTCGACAATTAGTCGTCATTTTCATTGATTTAGCATCATTTTTATCCATTTGGCGAGATTTTCATTAATTTGGCAACATTTCAAAAAAGTCGCCAAGTTGGCGACATTCCGCCAAATTTGTCGCCAAAATCTCGCCAAGCGTTATGCACTAAGAAAAAAGTTATTCTTACAGCAGATAAATGACTATTGGCGTTCAAATACAAAAGTATTATTCAAAGTATGTTTTTTCATGAATGGAACGAGCTAGATCCACGAGAATGATGTCACTCAATTTATCGCATGGTATTACATATGAAAAGTGAACATGTTTCTCAATAGGAATTTTTTTTTCTTTTTATGTGACTTTTTCATAATTTTTTTGAAAAATGTACAATATCTCGAGAACGGTTCATGCTAGCGTTCTAAAATTTATGCCAATCGTTTTCTAATGAAAAATTACATAAGAAATGTCTATTTGCGTAACTTTATTAGCGGTTTTGATTTTTTGACGATTTTTTCAAAATTTCATTCGAAAATTTAGGGGGGTTCTAAACATTCGATTACGTATAAAAACAATAGGCTTCCAGTGTTTACGAGTTGTGATTTTTGTACCAAATTTGGTTTGAATCGGTCCATTCGTTCGTCAGTTATCGTCTCCACAGTCTCACTAACACACACATATACTTTCACACACACACACACAGATATCACTTCAAAAATGTTTGATTCGTGATCAGGAATGCTTGAAACGCTTATAAGGAAAGTATTGTGACGGGGTCGAAAATTCGAATTCGAGTTTTCGACGGGAGAGCACGTTTCAAGCATCCCTGATCACGAATCAAACATTTATGTCTGTGTGTGTGTGTGTGTGTGTATGTGTGTCAGTGGGTCTGTGGAGACGATAACTGACGAACGAATGGACCTATTCGAACGAAATTTGGTACAAAAATCACAATCCGTACACACTGGAAGCCTATTGTTTTTATACGCAATCGAATGTTCAGAACCACCCTAAATTTTCGAATGAAATTTTGAAAAAATCGTCAAAAAATCAAAACCGTTAATAAAGTTACGCAAATAGACATTTCTTATGTAATTTTTCATTAGAAAACGATTGGCATAAATTTTAGAAAGCTAGCGTAAACCATCCTCGAGATATTGCACATTTTCAAAAAAATTATCAAAATGTTATATAAAATAAAAAATAAAAATGTCTCCTATTGAGAAACATGTTCACTTTTCATGTGTAATACCATGCGATAAATTGGGTGACATCATTCTCGTGGATCTAGCTCGTTGCATTCATGAAAAAAGATACTTTGAGTAATATTTTTGTATTTGAACGCCAATAGTCATTTATCTTCTGTAAGAATAACTTATTTCTCCATCCATAACGCTTGGCGAGATTTTGGCGGAATGTCGCCAACTTGGCGACATTTTTAATTATTGCCAAATTAACAAAAATATCGCCAAATTCATAAAAATGACGCTAAATCAATGAAATCGATGACTAATTGAAAAAAATTCAATATCATGGAAAGAGTATATGTATCTACTATAGGAATAACTTTTTTTCAGCTGTAAAAGTAGTAAATTCATTGAATTATATAAGGAAAGTCATGTGTTGCCCACATCAGATTTTTTTTTATTGTCTTTGATTTTAAAGTTTAAACTTTTATTTTATTTTTCTGTTTTCAGAAGTGGGTAAAAGCGTAAAGATTGGTAAGTTGATCAGTAAATTTGGGAATTAGTAAATTTTAATTATTCAGAATAAATACTACAATATACCCACATCCTCAACTTTTTGTGAAAATTGAAGCTGTAGCAAAATTGGTCTTATAAAAGTAGTTATGTAGTGACTACATTTCAAAAGTAGTTTGTAGTCACTATTTTTTAAAAAAAGTAGTTGTAGTTGTAGTTAACTACATTTGTCATGCTGTAATTGTAGATCACTACAATAATAAAGTAGTTTCTCCAACCACGAAATCTCGGGTATGAAAATATGACTGGAAATGACATGTCCCGATCCTTACCTATGAACTTCTGAACGGATTCCGTCTTTGGATACATTTCCGTACATCCGTAGGTGGTGCAGTTGTGTAAAATCCAACCTTCGTTCAAAAGTTCCGTCTCGTTGGTGCTGTTGGTGAACTGGCACTGATCCCGGCTGCAGTTCACGTACAAATACCAAGAAAGGTTCAAGTTCAGAGGTACTCTGTTCAAAAAGTTTTATTATGAGAAACGATAAAGTACGACAGAAAGGTTTAGAAAACTTCATAAATAAAGCATATTACACAACTATAGAAAATGTACCGGACGTTGCGGGCCGTGGCGTAGCGCGCCCACTCAGCAGTTTATTTATTTGTTGACGCTTTAATAGTACGCCCGCTTATAACAATCACAACGACAAAAATAAATCTCGCCGAAACGTATCATCCCAGGTCTTGAAGTACCTGCAAATCAAATTTCATGACCGTAAGACGCTTAGCTTTCCCGCTACGGACTATACTTACACATATACAGACATTTTCTTTTATTATGTATGGCTATACCCGTGCAAAACATCAATCTGCGCTCAAGGCATCTGTAAATGTGTTAACGATAGGACTCTGATAACAACGATTTAATTGGCTCCAAGTTTTACATTTCTTCCTTGGCTGAGATTTATTTCAATATTTCCTTTGGCCAGTCTAAATCAACTTCATTATATATATATATATATCTACAAAGAAAAGCGGTGTTGCAAGAATTAGGCTTAACTCACGGAATTCATAAACAGCCCAAAGTACCTAGCTCCTATTGCATTGCGAAGCTGTTTATTGGACTCATTTTTATCTATTTTACAACAATGGTTACTATATTTTTGCTTTGCCAAGTGTTATAAAGACGCGAGGCGGGGAATGAAAATGTCGCCCATTGTTGGCGATAAATGAATACTTTGAAAAAGTTTTAAAATTTAATTAGAATGTAGCTGGACTAAATCAACATTATATATATATCTACAAAGAAAAGAGCAGTGTTGCAAAAATTAGGCTTAACTCACGGAATTCATAAACAGCCCAAAGTACCTAGCTCCTATTGCATTGCGAAGCTGTTTATTGGACTCATTTTTATCTATTTTTCAACAATGGTTATTATATTTTTGCTTTGCCAAGTGTTATAAAGACGCGAGCCGGAGGATGAAAATGTCGCCCATTGTTGGCGATAAATGAATACTTTGAAAAAGTTTTAAAATTTAATTAGAAAGTACCTGGACTATGACTCCACTTGACTTCCTCATAGCAGAATCTATTTTTAAGTTGCGTGTGGTTTTTTTATTTTTCAAATATTACAAGAAAATTTTTGAAAAATCTGTATAGTTAGTCCAAATGATCTGCACCATAGCGTACTATTCTTCACTTTAAAGGGCTTGGAAAAATCTTGCTATTGATACCATACTTGACAATGCACTCCCGAGGGTGGAACTTGCTCTTCCGAGGGGCTAATAACGTCATGAGCATAAAAATTGCATCACGATTTTTTTTCACAACAATAATTGCAACTATTAAGTCCCGTTATCATTGAGTCATAAATAACTTTATTTGTGCATGATTATATCAAATTTTGTCGTATACTGCTATGTTAAAAAAATAATAAAATTTCAAATAAAGTTTTCGCTCGAATTAAAACAAATTCTATCTAGTTCTAAATTTTTCGGTAACAAAGCCGGATATAAAGTTTCGTGAAAATCCGTTATCATTTGTGGCAGCTAAAGTGCACACAAAAAATCGACCACAGACATAAAGACAGACAAACGGATCAAAATTTCGAATGCCAAAATTTTCGTGAAAACAATACTTTTTCCATACTATATTACATAGTATGAGAAAGTAAAAATCTAATTAAAAGTTTGGAATAAGGACTTAGAGGTGCATCAGTTCAGATATAGCTCTTATCGTATAGAAAACCCAGATCGTCTGACTCACCCTAGGGTATGAGCAACTGTCTAGGCCATCGGTGATCTTACTGCGTGCCAAACCTGAGATCTGTAAGTGCTGTAGATGTTGTGCGGCATTGCAGACAGACAAACAGACAGACAAACAGACATATTCTACCTTTATTAATATAGGTATCATGGTGTCAAGCGGTTTCGGAAGCAAATAATCTTCTTCAGGACAAAAAGATAGCGCCGGCAACATTCACTAGAGTAATACACGCTTCTGTCAATAGATTAGAACTAGAGATGATAATACTGAGATTCCGAAATCTGGGATTTATCTCAGTTATTTCAAGGAATATTACTTTCTCATTTCTTTTTATGTCAAAATTGTTACAGAATGATATCACCAATTTAATGGAACAAAAATATGTCCACCAAAATAGTTTTTATATTTTTAAAAATTAGCTGATACGAACCGACTTGGTAATTGAGCATTCTAAGGCAAGCTTTTCCTCGTGCTCTGTCGGTTTATAGGTTTGAGTCCCACCTGCGGCATGGATGCCATGGGGAGTGTGTTCTGCTTCTTGTGGTGCACAGGGGCAACGCAATATGACGACACAATGGTTTACGATCCGGTCGCTAAAAATAGGCGAATGATTGGACGACCCAGTGCCTGGCTATTAGACAGAAAATGTAGTGTATCATTCAAATTAGTTCAAATTCCAATCATTTGCTTGTTCTTTTGCAAAATTAAATGAAAAATTGTTTTATTATTCTGTATATTTGTCTTTCCAACTGTTCTGCCTGATTAAGTTAATCAACTGAAATAATAGATCTTTAAGGACAAATAATGTTCTGTTGAAAACTGTGTAATTTAGAGGCTGATTGCGAATCTTTGTGCATAACAATAGGTAATATAACATTGCAATAAAATGGTGTTTTTTCTGGTCCTGTTCTAGTTCTTTTGTAGCACTCTGCCATGACTAAAAAGCTTAATCAATACATAAACACTACTTGACAGTGAAAATGAGACACCAAGAAGGAGTGGACAGAAAGTGATGAAAATCGGCAAACAGAGAGAGACAGCAACGAACAATAAATGATGTTTATTGCAACATGATATACCTATACACTGAGTGATAACACCGTCTGATCAGTAGGTTGCAGGACCACGTCTAAGTACATGAGCATGCGGATGATGTCCTGAGGGATGGTCTCCCATTCCTTGTTAACTATTTGCCAGAGTTCGTCTTCTAAACGTGACGGTGGCAGTTCACTCAAGCGACGTCCAATCACGTCCCAGATGTGTTCGATTGGTGGGAGATCAGGGGAGACCGGTGACCAAAGAAGCACCTGGGTACCTTGCAGGGCATGTTGGCTGATGCGTGCTGCGTGTGGTCGGGCGTTATCCTGCTGGTAAATGTCATTGGGCACCTCCTGAAGGAAGGATAGTGTTACCAGCCGCAGCACGTCATCCACGTATCGTTGGGACATCATAGTGTTCTCAATACGGACCAGAGGTGATCTGCTATTGTAGGCGATGGCGCCCCAAACCATGTTGCCGCGTTGTCGCGCGGTGTAGAGTTCCACAGATGCTGCCGGATTGGCCCTATCACCACTTCGGCGCTAGACTTGTATACGGGACTGTCATTTGCTAAAACAGAAGCATGGCTCGTCTGAGAACACGAACCTGTGCCATTTTCCCGTTCACGTGGCTCTATCCCGACACCATTGCAAACGGAGGCGTCTGAGCTGTTGGATCAATGTCAGTCTTCTTAACGGGCGACATGAGTACCGGTCGCCGGCGACCAATCGACGAGTAATGGTCCTGGTCGAAATGGGAGCATCAAGGGTGTCCTGTACATGCTGCAAAAGGGCGACGGAAGTGGCCTGCGGGGTCGCCAACGCGTGTTGGCGAGTGCGTCGGTCTACGCGTGCTGACGTCGCTCTGGCCGTACCAGCACCCCTCAAACGTACTACATTCCCTTGTTCCAACCATCTTCGCCACAGCCGGTGCACCGTGGACTCGTGTAGATGACTATTCGCTGAGATCTGACTTATGGACCAACCTGTCCTTCTGAGTCCGATCACCATACCCCTCATGAAATCGTTTGTCTGCTGGAACTGCCTCGGTTGGCGGCGGCCTGGCATTCTCTGCTACTACACGTTTCCTCTGAGAGAAAAAAAATTGCAAAATGATTTCCCCGACAGACAGAGTGACGCGACTATTGTCGATTCTGCAGGTTCATTCCCTTATATCTCACTCAACGTACGCGGGACATCTGCGCATTTTGCATAATTTACGTAACTCGGTCAGCTGCGTCTACCCTGCTATTTGCATATTTTTCTGCCCACGCCTACTTGGTGTCTCATTTTTACTGTCACGTAGTGGTTAATTCAATGGAAGAGGATATTTATTTAAAGATTTAGAAGAATATGAATACTTACTTTTCATAATAAACTCGATTATTCCCCCAAAGTTTCAAGTTTTCTATCTGTGGATTGTCCTGTCCCAATCGCTGCGTTCTCTGGTTTTTTCCTTGGTATATTTTGATAGGTGAAACAGTTTTCACTTTATACTCGTATTGCAAGGGATCAGGGGGTTTAAAGTGGCCTCGCCCTTTTTCTTTAGTAAAGTTAAATCGAACTTCTCGGTTAAGAATCTTTTTCTTCATATTAAAGTTGGAAAATTTCGAATTTGTCACTTCTTCAACAGTTGTATTATCTTCAGTGGCTTCAAATGTCTGGGAAGTATTTTTAGCTTTAGAAGACATTTTATTTGAAGTGTATTCTGAGCCTAAGTCAAAAAGATTATGCATTTTTGAGAATGCGCCCGTTTCATTATTATATGTAGACAAATAATTTCGTCCTTCACTATATGTTACAACTGGTGGTAAAGTTATCAGAGGAATACCATTATGAGCCATATCTTGAATATCATAATGAGCGTTATGCGTTTCATGAGGTTGTTGAAAATCATTGTGAGACATATCTTTATAGATATCACGAGACTTAGCTTTATGAATTTGAAAAGGTACATCTTGTTGGATGTTAGTGCGAATCATATCCTGGTAGACATCATGAGAAACAGCTGTATATATTTCACGAGGTACATATTGTAGGAAATTATCGTCAGCCATATCTTGATGGACATCACGAGACGTAGTCTTTTCAATTTGATAAGGTGCATTTTGTTGGATATCATTGTGAATCATCTTTTGGTGGACATCTTGAGACATAGCCGTATGTATTTCCTGAGATATGATTTGATCTTGCTGGATATCACCGTGAGTCATATCTTGATGGCCATCATGAGACGCAGCTTTATCAATTTGATAAAGTGCATTTTGTCGGATATTATTGTGAATCATGTCTTGGTGGACACCATCAGACCTAGCTGTATGTATTTCATGAGGAATGAGTTGATCTTGTTGGATATCATCATCAGGTATATCTTTAAACTTACTGTCGTAAACGTTAAGAAGAAAATTTCTTTCAGTACTGTAAATTCTAGGTACCCGTATGATGTCATCATGAGGTATATCATCGAACTTTGGCAAGAACTTGTTTTCTGGATAACTGCCATCTTTCCTAAAAAAATCCTCATCTCCATTTCTTCTGTTCATAAATCTATTTTCAAAATTCAAATTATCGAATATTCTATAGATAGGAGGATGGTGATTGCTTCTGTCATAGCCAGCAAGACGGTTATGACGCTGGAATATTGGAACATATGGATTGAAGTAAAAGTCTCTGTTCTCTTGATTATTAGTGATTATGTGACGAAAACGATTAAATTTAGGAGGAAAAGAAGACAAATTTGAATCGTAAAATTTTGTTTTTACCTTTCTAAGCTTCTGGGGTTTCTTTACATATACAGATCTTATCTCAAATATATGGAACCTTGCTTTGCCAGTGTTATTTTGGAGACTTTTTATTGGATAACCTGAAAGTTCATTGTGGCCTAATAATTTTGAAGTTAACGCTGCAGCACTTTCAATATCTTTATTATCATTTTTTTCTAAACCTGCACTATGTTGTTCATTGATTCCTGGGGAATGCATTTTACTTTTGACTTCTGTCTTCAGCAATTTATCGTTCGGTATGCTACTTCGTAACGTTGTTTTGGCAGAAGCGTATAAAAAGAGTGCGGATACATATAAAAAGGAAAAAGGCAATATACGAATTATTTTCATTCTTGATTTCAGTAATAAATTTTAACACCTGAAATATAAAATATATCTTTCAGATATGATAGATGTTAATATTATGAATAATTATGCAATTTGAAAGAAAATTTTAGGGAAATTTCATGATAACACGACCTATTCTTCTATGCTAGATCAAATGAATTGTAATCTTAGTAATTACATCTAATCAGCAAGAGGATAACCCATAAGGGAATTAACTAGCACACTAAGTTTCGTAACGTTGTTTTGGCAGAAATGTACAAAAAGAGTGCGGATACATATAAAAAGGAAAAATGCAATGCACAAAATATTTTCATTCTCGATTTCATTTTTTGATGAAATTTCGTCCAACAGATTTTGATCTAGAGTGGATGCATTCATTGCACAAGAAAACACCCATAAATATCAAGAGAAAAATTGTTTATTCCTATCCTAAAATATCCAAGCTAAAATCTATCAAATGTACAATCTATCAAAAACTGGAATTCCAATTTTTGATTCCTTTCAGTGACGTCACCAAGGGACGATTTGGAGGTCATATCCCCCCCCCACACCCCAGAGACTCATCCGAGCCCATTGAAGTTCCCATAGAAAAATGGAAACTAAGATAGTTTGTTACCCCCCTCCCTCCCCTATTTTTTTTCTGGAAACGTTACTGATTCCATCCCAGTACTTTCCTTAAATATTACCATGTATTGTAGAAAAAGTAAAAAATCAATGTATTGAGACCGCTTGCAAACATAAGGACTCAAGCGCAGTGTTTCTTTCAGGACGTTTTGGCCCGAAGGGGGGGGGGGGCGAATGGAACTTTAGGGGGCAAATATTCTATTTGCTCTATATAAATATATCTAAATGCTGCCACAAAAATAGAAACTGGGTTAATATAAAATGTCTCCGGGGGGGGGGGTCTTTGATGCATACCTCCCCCGGAGGTATGCATCATCATTCGCTTCGCTTTTTTCGAATTAGTTATTCCATACTACACATTGATCCTGGGACAGTTCGGAATCTCAGTTCTTTATAGAGTGAATAATCACTGTTTTAGAGCATTCACGCTTTCAATTTGATCAAGTTCGCTTTTTGATCAAGTTCTTAAATTGCTAATATGCAAAATCTGAATTTACTTTACCTACTATTAATACGAATAAACTACTTTTAACATGGTGTTGTGTGTGTAGAAGACCCAGACCGTCCGACTCATCCAGAGGACTTGAGCAACTATTTGGACGGCCGAGGTGTTGTGTGTGTATGTGTGTGTCGTCTGTCTATGCTATATACATATATACATTCTAGACCCAAACTATCAGACGAAATTTCATGAAATTTGGTACAATGACTTATGTATTAGTCTGATGTTGATTAGATTTGGTACAGTTTTTGTTGATTTTTGAGGTCAACAAATAGGTTTGCTTTATTTTGTTGCCCGCAAAAATCAACATCTAAAATGAAATACTTAAATGTGTGCTAGTTTTATATTTTTATTACATATTGATTAAGATCGACCCCACTGCTCTAGGATAAGCCGTTATATACATATTTCAAATTTTCGGACTTTTGTAATCTTGGCTTCATTTTACAATGCTTAAAGTTGCCAAACGAAAATTTCAAATGTGATGTAATTTCAAAAGTGTATCTATTTCACTTATTATCTTGTGCATCAGAACTCAAATTACTGGAAGAAATAAAGAATACATGAATAAGAGTATATAGGGAACATTATGCATTGCCCACATCACATTTTCCTTTTTTTTAAAAAATAATTTAACTCCTCGTGACCAACGTGTGGGTGTCTTTTTTGTTCCATTTCAACTTCTTTGATGGCATTTTTAACATACTTTCTACTGTCTTTGAGAGCTAAAATTTGGTATATAACTGCTTAGTCTGGTAGAACATTTTAATCCATGCTTAGTCTGGTAGAACATTTTAATCCATGCTTAGTCTGGTAGAATATTTTAATCCATTAAAATTTGGAGGATCTTCGAAAAACCCATGGTTCCAACTTAAGAAATGCTTCAAATAAGATATACTTTCAGATGAGACTGTTTTGGTCACGTGACAGAGTTTCAGTAAAAATGCACACAATTTAACTTTTTATACGGGCCCCTTTATAAAAGCAGTTCCAATTAGCAAATTGTTCCATATTCATTTAAATGTTCGTTGAAAAGGATCTGACTCAGATCCCTAACATGCAGTATCGTATGTGGAAACTTTGTCAAAGTTATAAGATTTAAACCACTTTGACCAAATCAAAAGAAACGGTGAAAACATAGATTTAAAAAATCTGATGTGCGCAGCACATGACTTTCCTTATATAATAAAATGAATTTACTACTTTTACAGTAAAAAAAAAAATATATTATTATTATAGTAGATATTTATATTCTTTCCAAGATATTGAATTATCATCAATTAGTCGTCATTTTCATTGATTTAGCGTACTTTTTATCCATTTGGCTAGTTTTTCGTTAATTTAGCAACATTAAAGAAAGTCGCCAAGTTGGCAACATCCCACCAAATTCGTAGCCAAAATCTCGCCAAACGTTATGGACGGAGAAATAAGTTATTCTTACAGCAGATAAATGACTATTGGCGTTCAAATACAAAAGTATTACTCAAAGTATCTTATTTCATAAATGGAACGAGCTAGATCCACGAGAATGATGCACAAATTTATCGCATGGTATTACATATGAAAAGTCAATATGTTTCTCAATAGGAAATATTTTTTAGTATTTTATATGATGTTTTGATAATTTTTTCGAAAAATGTGCAATATCTCAAGAACAGTTCATGTTAGCGTTCTAAAATTTATGTCAATCGTTTTGTAATGAAAAATTACATAAGAAATATCTATTTGCGTAATTTTATTAGAGGTTTTGATTTTTTGACGATTTTTTCAAAATTTCACTTGAAAATTTAGGGGGTTCTAAACATTCGATTGCATATAAAAACAATAGGCTTCCAGTGTTTATAGATTGCAATTTTTTGTACCAAATTTCATTCAAATCGGTCCATTCGTTCATCAGTTATCGTCTCCATAGACTCACTGACACACACACACACTTTCACACACACACACAGACATCATTTCAAAAATGTTCGATTCGTGATCAGGGATTTTTGAAACGTGATTTCCGCCGAAAACTCGAATTGAAAATTTCGACCCCGTCACAATACTTTCTTTATACATTATTGTATATAAGGAAAGTAAAAATTGAATTCCGTTAGATAAAATTTCCATTTGAAAACTTACATGTGTACACATCTTCATCAAAAGTTTTATATAGTCCCCAATTATCCAACGAAAACTTTAATGAATCATATTTCCAATAATTTTGATCGTATGACCATAGTAGCACTTTTTTTACTAATTGGGTTATGGAAAATATTTTTATAATTGGAGACTTTTTTACTTTCCTTGTATACATAATGTATAAGGAAAGTATTGTGACGGGGTCGAAAATTCGAATTCGAGTTTTCGACGGGAGAGCACGTTTCAAGCATCCCTGATCACGAATCAAACACTTTTGAAGTGATGTCTTTGTGTGTGTGTGTGAAAGTATGTGTGTGTGTGTGTGTGTGTGTGAAAGTATGTGTGTGTGTGTGTGTGTGTGTGAAAGTATGTGTGTGGAGACGATAACTGACGAACGAATGGACCGATGTAAACGAAATTTGGTATAAAAATCACAATCCGTAAACACTGGAAGCCTATGGTTTATATATGCAATCGAATGTTCAGAACCCCCTTAAATTTTCGAGTGAAATTTTGAAAAAATCGTCAAAAAATCAAAACCGCTAATAAAGTTACGCAAATGGACATTTCTTATGTAATTTTTCAATAGAAAACGATTGACATAAATTTTAGAACGCTAACATGAACCGTTCTCGAGATATTGCACATTAAAAAAATATCAAAAAGTCATATAAAATAAAAAAAAATATTTCCTATTGAGAAACATGTTCACTTTTCATATGTAATACTATGCGATAAATTTGGTGACATTATTCTCTTGGATCTAGCTCGTTCCATTCATGAAAAAAGATACTTTGAGTAATACTTTTGTATTTGCACGCCAATAGTCATTTATCTGCTGTAAGAATAACTTATCTCTTCGTCCATAACGCATGGCGAGATTTTGGCGACGAATTTGGTGGAATGTCGCCAACTTGGCGACTTTTCTAAATGTTGCTAAATTAACGGAAAACTCGCCAAATGTATAAAAATGACTCTTAATCAATGAAAATGACGACTCATTGACGAAAATTCAATATGTTGGAAAGAATATAGATATCCAGTATAAAAATAATCTTTTTTTTTTTTGCTCTGTGCAAGTAGTAAATTTATTGTATTATATAAGGAAAGTCATGTGCTGCCCACATCAGATTTTTTCTAGTGGGGCTCCGTATAAAATATTACACTTTGCACTTTTCAGTAATAGGTGTAGCATGATTAAAATTTACAGACGAAAAATTTAAAATTTACTCTGCTTTAATTAAAACATATTTTGAATTGGAATCGTGGACCAACGACTGACTAATAGTTCAAGATATATTTAGTTGTACAATCTTTTTGAAACACTCTGTATAGTCCATATTGTAGCATAGTAGCGTACCGCAAGAAGATTGAATCAGTCTCTGTCGGGAAACGAACTGAGGAGTGTTCTGTTGGTTTTGATTCTCGCGATTGAGTGTTCTGTTGGTTTTGATTGTCGCAAGTGAGTGTTCTGTTGGTTTTGATTGTCGCGAGTGAGTGTTCTGTTGGTTTTGATTGTCGCGATTGAGTGTTCTGTTGGTTTTGATTGTCGCGATTGAGTGTTCTGTTGGTTTTGATTGTCGAGAGTGAGTGTTCTGTTGGTTTTGATTGTCGCGATTTAGTGTTCTCTTGGTTTTGATTGTCGCGATTGAGTGTTCTGTTGGTTTTGATTGTCGCGATTGAGTGTTCTGTTGGTTTTGATTGTCGCGATTGAGTGTTCTGTTGGTTTTGATTGTCGCGATTGAGTGTTCTGTTGGTTTTGATTGTCGCGATTGAGTGTTCTGCTGGTTTTGATTGTCGCGATTGAGTGTTCTGTTGGTTTTGATTGTCGCGATTGAGTGTTCTGTTGGTTTTGATTGTCGCGATTGAGTGTTCTGTTGGTTTTGATTGTCGCGATTGAGTGTTCTGTTGGTTTTGATTGTCGCGATTGAGTGTTCTGTTTTGATTGTCGCGATTGAGTGTTCTGCTGGTTTTGATTGTCATGATTGAGTGTTCTGCTGGTTTTGATTGTCGCGATTGAGTGTTTTGTTGGTTTTGATTGTCGCGATTGAGTGTTCTGTTGGTTTTGATTGTCGCGATTGAGTGTTCTGTTGGTTTTGATTGTCGCGATTGAGTGTTCTGTTTTGATTGTCGCGATTGTGTATTCTGTTGGTTTTGATTGTCGCGATTGAGTGTTCTGTTGGTTTTGATTATCGCGATTGAGTGTTCTGATTATTGAAATGGAAGCTAAGAGGAAGGAATAGAGCAGACACTCATTCCATCAGAACACTTTTTGTTTCGTTCCCTGACATAGACTAACACAATCTTCTTTACGTGCCGCTTTCTGCGCACACCAAGTTATCGCTGCTTGGCAAAGTTCATCATGTCACAATATATTAAACATTGTTAATAATTAAAAACTAAAAAATTTTCTGTATTAAACTAATGGTTTGAGTTCAAATAAACTGATTCCTGCAAATAAAATTCAAAATTATTTTTTAATTTTCCATATTTTAGTAACAAAAATTCTAAATTGATATTCAAAATGAAATCTGTTACTTTGAAAACCATCTAGTAAATGTATGCATAATGTGCGTTTTAAGACAAAACTGCCTAATTAGTCGATTTTATATATTCACTTTAATTGAAAAACTAATTGACCGAATTTCATAAAATTTGGTATGTAAGTTCCCTGTGTGTGACCTTGGTGCTGATTAAATTTTGATACGAATCGGGATAAAAGAATCTGCCTCTTTTGCTAAATGGCCCTAAAAATTTACCTGTCTAGCTGAATCTAGCTGAAAAACTAATAGACCAAATACCACAAAATTTGGTAGATAAGTCACTTGTGGATTACCCTGGTGCTGATTAGATTTTGGTATAATTCGGAAAAAAATAACCGGCTTCTTTTGCAAAATAGCCCGCAAAAATCGTCAAAATCTAAGAAAACTACGTATACTGAAATATATCAATTAAATGCTTGTTTTATACGTTATTTTTAACGATCAGAAGAATAAGATTAACCCCATTTCACTAGGACTAGCCGTTCTCGAGATATTTTAGTTTTTTTGCATTTTCGTTACGCCACCTTTGAAAATAAGTCCAGTTACCAAATGAAAACAAGAATTGAATTGTGCAAATTAAGTGTAAATTGAAATAATTATGACTGTTATTTTGTGCAATTAAACTCAATTTAATGAATTATTGAAGAAATACAAAGAACGTGAATATGAGTCTGCAGAAAAAGTCATGTGCTGTCCACATCAGATTTTTTCTTTCGGAAGAAAAAAATAGTTTTTCCTAAGCGAGTTCTTGCTTCACTTTGTTTACTTTCACACGCAATATTTTCTAAATTTCAAAACATAGATACAAATAGTTAGAGACAGAAATGTTTAGTAGGCAATATAGTTTCTATATCAATAATTTGTTTTCATAAAGCTCTTATAGTTTGCAAGCAATATTCTTGTCAAGTTGAAGAAGATTGAAAATTTTCCGATTTTAAAGATTGTAATGCTTATATCTCAAAAACTAAAAGTGCTAGTTATAAACAATAAGCCAATAATTTGTAGCTCTTTAAAAGCCCTACAAGGATATGCAATTAGATTTAGATTAGGTTCTTATAGTATTCGAAATATAGTGATTACAATGCTTCAGATCTTATAAAATGTAATACGCGCTATCAAACTTGTATATTGATATTTGCTGGTAACTTAAGAAAATCAAGTTGTTTCTATTATGTATCTAGTGATCATAAACTCTTATTATCTGTCGTAAAAGAAACAAATGAGATTGGAAACATGAATAAACTTATTGGACATTATTGGAGATTTATTTAATAAGCTGTTATTCACGCAAAACGATTTCGGCTCCATCGGACTGGAGCCACCGTCGATTTAAGATACATTTTCAAAATTAGAACCACTTATTTAAATTTGTAGGAAACTTGAGGCTAATGGACACAGAAAATCAAACCAATCCACTAATAAACAAATATTTGTCATATTGAATACTGTATGATTTAAGTTGAATCACACGCAGTACAGTATGATTTAAATCAAATTGATTTGAAATCAATGTTTTTGTTTGCAATACTTCACATATTTTAAATTCCGCCTCAAACAAAAATTAGAAGAAAACAACAAATATGATTGCCTATCAGATTCAAATTTCTACAAATGATTTTAAGAAACTGAATAAAATAATAGTTAAATTGCAGTTGAAAGTTTTAAATATGCTTACTCATTTTAATAGAAGTAGGAATTGATGCAGTTAGAAAGTGCTAATGAAGAGCTTGGTGTTAATATTGATACTTCAATATAGTTTTTTCCTGTCCATTTTGGCATGGTTTATTTTTTTCCAAGCATCAAAACAGCACGAGCAAACCATATGAAAAAATATTTCATTACATGGAGAAAAATTGTCAGAAGCGGCATTATGATCGTCTGCTACAATTTTTCCTCATTGTTTTTTCCCCACTTATAGTTTGAAAACAGAGTCGAAAATGTTTATATCTATGGTTACATATTATCGTTTTATATTTTATCTTTATTATTCTGTAATGAAATGAGTGGAAACAGCT
The DNA here is from genome assembly GCA_951213105.1 of Amaurobius ferox. Lineage (NCBI taxonomy): Eukaryota > Metazoa > Arthropoda > Arachnida > Araneae > Amaurobiidae > Amaurobius > Amaurobius ferox. The sequence continues at coordinate 59,195,775 of OX578153.1, forward strand.
GATTTGATATTATAGAACCAAAAAGATTGTAAAAATGCTGTAATTTGGTGAATTCTAAATAAAAAGCTGTTTCCTTTAGCAAAATGATGTCAATTATTAATATATATGGTGTCGGAATAAAATAAAGGAGAACGACAGAATAGTTTTCTGGGAGATTCTCGCAACAAAAATAACTTTGATAGAAGAGATTTATCCGTATTTAATATTAGTGTTGCCACTGCTGCATTACAATTCGAGCTAAGAAAGTTAAAAATGTGATGCGAGTAGCGCATGACTTTCCCTACAAACTCAAATTCATTTTCTCTTTACTTCTTTAGTTATAATTAAATTCCGTTTAATTGCACAAATTAACACGCATAATTATTTTAAATTACACTGAATATGCTCTTTAAATTCAATTTTCGTTTTCATTTGGACGCATTTTCAAAGGAGTAGTAAAAATGCGAAAATAATAAAATATCTCGAGAACGGTTAGTCCTAAAATTATGGAATTAGTGTTATTCTTTTCATCATCAAAAATGAAATATAAAACAAGCTTTTAATTGATACATTTGAGCATACGTAGTCTTTTACTTTAGATTCTAACGATTTTTGCAGATTATTTTGAAAAAAAAAAAAAAAAAAAAAAACAGGCAAGTTTTTTTATCTTGAATCTTCCCAAAATCTAATATGCGCCAGGGTCACCCACAAGTGAAAACCTATGAAATTTGTTGATACAAATATATATTAAAAATATATAATAATATAAATATATTTCTTAATATATAAATATATATTTGTTATAATAATATAAATATATATTTGTTAATATAAATATATAATAAAAATATATATTAAAATACCTATAAAATTTGTTCCATTAGTTAGAGCAGATAGTTTGAGTTAGAGCAGATACATATATTGCACAGACAGACATTCACACACACACACACACACACACACGCACGCACACACACACACACACAGAGACGTCACGCTAAAAATAGTTTTTTCGTGTTCTGGATGTCCCAAAAGATATAGATCCGTCAAAAACTCGAGTTGCGATTTTCTGCGCGATTCTAATACTCTCCCTATATATTACCATGTATTGCAGGTGGAGATGTGGATCGGAAAATTTTCCGCTATGTTTTTTCAGAAAATATTGTTTTGAAATTTATTGTTTTTTCTCTTTTTTATTCTTTTTAAATAATTTGAAAATAGAATGTGATACTCTTTCCATACTGTTCCAAAGAAGGTTTTGATCACTGAGTTTTCTAATTTTGAATAGGAAAATGAAGGTGGGGGGGGGGGGGAGCAAAAGTGTGTATGTGCGCTTTATTTTATTAAAAAAAAATGGATGACAACCAAAAGGGTACAAGTGACATTTTACTCATTCTAAAAAAAAATAGCAAATAATGTTTTAGAAGCCTATTCTTTTAGCATTAAGTTCTCCAAAATTTATAAAAATATTAAAAAATGGAATGTTTTTGCAATTTCTGCTGAGGAGAAATACTTTAATAGCATTAAATATATGCTTAACTCCTCTTGCATATTGTCTCTTCTATATCATGATACTCAGTCGTTCAGATGCAAGCAGGTATTTTTTAAACAATTTTTAATATATAAAATAATTCACTTTTAGAAGTTCTTAGTTACAAGTACTTTTTTAATATATTTTGTCGCGTAATATGTTTATATATTTAATAATTTATTTTTATACACATAGCAAACTAGTAATCTATTTTTTACTTTTGTTAATTTTTAAAATGACAGAATGTTTCCCTTGAATGATCTTATCAGTAGGTAGTGAAAAAAATGCAATATAATATTTAATGCATTTTAATTTCCCTGCAATACATGGTAATGCATAGGGAAAGTATTGGTATCATGTCGAAAATCGCAACTCGAGTTTTCGACGGTTCTACACGTTTCAAGACCTCTAGAATTCGAAAAAACCATTTTTAGCCTGACGTCTGCGTGTCTGTCTGTCTGTCTGTCTGTCTGTGCAGATGATTTTGTATCCACTGTAACTAAAAAACTAATGGACTGAATTTCACAAAATTTGGTAGGTAAGTCACTTGTGGGCATGTCCGGTGCTGATTAGTTTTGGGTACGATTCGGGATTAAAGAACCCGCCTATTTTTGCGAAATGGCCCGCAAGAGCTTGTATCCGCTCCAACTAAAAAACTAATGGACCGAATTTCACAAAGTTCGGCAGATGAGTCACTTGTGGGTCACCCTGGTGCTGATTAGATTTTGGTATGATTCGGAAAAAAATAACCTGCCTTTTTCTACAAAATGGCCCGCAAAAATCGTCAAAATCTAAACTAAAGAACAACGTATGCTCAAATATATCCATTAAATGCTTGTTCAATACGTAATTTTTAGCGAAGAAAAGAATAAGACCAACCCCATTACATTCGGACTAGCCGTTCTTGAGATATTTTAGTTTTTCGTATTTTCTCTACGCTACCTTTGAAAATAAGTCCGGTTACCGAATGAGAACGAAAATTGAATTAAAAGTGAAATAAATTTAATTAAAAAAATCTGATGTGGGCAACACATGACTTTCCTTATATAATGCAATGAATTTACTACTTTTACAGTTATAAAAAGTGTTATTCTTATAGTAGATACTTATATTCTTCCAAGATATTGAATTTTCTTCAATTAATCCTCATTTTCATTGATTTAGCGTCATTTTCATCAATTTGGCGAGATTTTAGTTAATTGGGCAACAATTAAAAATGTCACCAAGTTGGCGACATTCCACCAAATTCGTCGCCAAAATCTCGCCAAGGGTTATGGACGGAGAAATAAGTTATTCTTACAGCAGATAAATGATTATTGGCGTTCAAATACAAAATTATAATTCAAAGTATCTTTTTTCATGAATGGAACGAGCTAGATCCACGAGAATAATGTCACTAAATTTATCGCATGGTATTACATATGAAAAGTGGACATGTTTCTCAACAGAAAATATTTTTTTTTTATTTTATATAACATTTTGATAATTTTTTTAAAAATGTGCAATATCTCGAGAACGGTTCATGTTAGCGTTCTAAAATTTATGTCAATCGTTTTCTAATAAAAAATTACATAAGAAATGTCTATTTGCGTAACTTTATTAGCGGTTTTGATTTTTTGACGATTTTTTCAAATTTTCACTCGAAAATTTAGGGGGGTTCTGAACATTCGATTGCGTATAAAAACAATAAGCTTCCAGTGTTTACGGATTGTCATTTTTGTACCAAATTTCGTTCGAATCCGTCCATTCGTTCGTCAGTTATCGTCTCCACAGACTCACTGACACACACACACACACACACACACATACTTTCACACACACACACACATACTTTCACACACACACACACACACAGACATCACTTCAAAAATGTTCGATTCGTGATCAGGGATGCTTGAAACGTGCTCTCCCGTCAAAAACTCGAATTCGAATTTTCGACTCCGTCACAATACTTTCCTTATACATTATGCATATAAGGAAAGTAACAACTAACTTACATATATGGTATTAAAACTTTTTATTTCAAAGACATCTTTAAAAATCTGATGTGGGCAACACATGACTTTCCTTATATAATGAAATGAATTTACTACTTTCACAGTAAAATAAATAAGTTTTTCTTCTAGTAGATACTAATATCCTTTCCAAGATATTGAATTTTCGACAATTAGTCGTCATTTTCATTGATTTATCGCCATTTTTATCCATTTGGCGAGATTTTCGTTAATTTGGCAACATTTCAAAAAGTCGCCAAGTTGGCGACATTCCGCCAATTTCGTCGCCAAAATCTCGTCAAGCGTTATGGACGAAGAAATAAGTTATTCTTACAGCAGATAAATTGGCGTTCAAATGCAAAAGTTTTACTCAAAGTATCTTTTTTCATGAATGGAACGAGCTAGATCCACGAGAATGATGTCACCCAATTTATCGCATGATATTATATATGAAAAGTGAACATGTTTCTCAATAGGAAATATTTTTTTTTCTATTTTATATGACTTTTTGATAATTTTTTTGAAAAATGTGCAATATCTCGAGAACGGTTCATGTTAGCGTTCTAAAATTTATGTCAATCGTTTTCTAATGAAAAATTACATAAGAAATGTCTATTTACGTAACTTTATTGTTGGTTTTGATTTTTTGACGATTTTTTCAAAATTTCATTCGAAAATTTAGGGGGGTTCTTAACATTCGATTTCGTATAAAAGCAATAGGCTTCCAGTGTTTACGGATTGTGATTTTTGTACCAAATTTGGTTCGAATCGGTCCATTCGTTCGTCAGTTATCGTCTCCACAGACTCACTGACACACACACACACACACACACACATACTTTCACACACACACACACACACATACACACACACACACACACACACATACACACACACAGACATCACTTCAAAAATGTTTGATTCGTGATCAGGGATGCTTGAAACGTGCTCTCCCGTCGAAAACTCGAATTTGAATTTTCGACCCCGTCACAATACTTTCCTTATACATTATGTATATAAGGAAAGTAATAAAGAGAACATGGATATAAGTCTGCAGGGAAAGTCATGTGCTGCCCACATCAGATTTTTTTTAATTATAATCAGTTTATAGTATATATTTAACAAATATATATTATTAACACTTTACAACAAAGTTGAAAAGTGTTTATGACTTTGTTCATTCTGTCTGTCTGTCTGTCTGTCTGTCTGTCTGTCCGTTAGCACGATAACTGCCGTAAAAATTACTTAATCAAAATGAAATTTTAGTATGTTGTTCAGACGGTCTATAGGACCTATGGGAATATAAATGAATAATATCACCCAATTAGTTTTGGATTGAACCCGGGTTGAAAAAATGGAAAACATTGAGCCCTATGGGACCTAATTTTTCAAGCATTTTTTAAGCGGATTTAAAATTCACAAATTGCTTCGAAAATTTTAGGCAATATTCAAATTGTTCCATAAAATATATAAAAAAAAATTCAGCGAAATATATTCAGTAGTTTTTTAAATAAAAATTAAAATAATAATAACACCTCTTATATGAAGCGATCACGTGTCCATGATATGAAACGATCACATGACCCACTTCAAAATGATATATGGCATCCATCTTGTCTCAAAATCGTGATTTTTAAAGTTCTTTCTAATTCATATTGAGTGTTTTATCCATCCTAAAACTACTTTATTTTGGCCTAAATTCTGTGCATCTACATACTTTAACAACGCAATGACAATATATTTCAGTTTAAATGCTCATACAAATTTGATTATTTCTACTATTAAGCCTATTTTTTACCTATGTAAAATGTAAACAGCAAAATATGTAGAATGAGTTGTATTAGAATCGCTGTAATTCTTTAACACAAAATCATTTAATTTAGTCCATGGAGTCTGCATGGCTGATATGAATGAAATATTCATTGATTTTAGAAAGAGAAGGACGATAATTTTCGATGAAGTTTTACGCATAGAGTTTTACTTACTTGTAGCTCCATGGTCTTAATTTTTAAATAATATAAATTATTATAGTATTGTGATGAATGACATGAATGGGGGAATTATTTATGAACTAGCCGCCTTTGGCGACCAGCCTGTTCGCTACCCTTGAAAATTCTGACCGTGGCAAACTCGTTGGCGCGACCTACCAGAAAGGTGTAAGGTAACTGCTTGGAAGGCCAAGAAGTGCCACACAATTTAGACCGGAACCCAATGGGGGAGGCATCCAAAGAGACCGTACCCTCCTTCCCCTACCACAAACCTCTCGGAAGGACTTGCAGTCCCACACGTTTAACGTGATCGTACTCCGCGTGAACACGGCTGCAGTTTTGGCAATGGCGGGAATCGAACCCGGGCCTACCGAGTGAAATTCCCGCGCGCTAACCACTGGGCTACCGTGCCATCCGCGACAATCTCCATAACTTTATTTTTATTCGGCAATTTTGGGAATCGAACCCGGGCCTACCAAGTGCAAATCCCGCGCACTAACCACTGGGGTACTTCACCCTCCGCGATATTCTTCATAACTTTCTTTTTATTCACCCAATTTAGACCGGAACCAAGTGGGAGAAGCATCCACAGGGACCGTACCCTTCTTCCCATACCACCAACCTCTCGGAAGGACTTACAGACCCACATGTTTAACGTGATCGTACTCCGCGTAAACACGGCGGCAATTTTGGGAATCGAACCCGGGCCTACCGAGTGCAATTTCCGCGCGCTAACCATTGGACTACTTTGCCCTACGCGACAATCTCCATAACTTTCTTTTTATTCATCCGATTTAGACCGTACCCTCCTTCCCCTACCACCAACTTCTCGGAAGGACTCACGGACCCACATGTTTAACGTGCTCGTACTCCGCGTAAACACGGCGGCAATTTTGGGAATCAAACCCGGGCCTGGTAACTGGTTGGACGGCCAGGATGTGCCACCCAATTTAGACCGGAACCCAGTGGGGGAGGCATCCACAGGGAACGTACCCTCCTTCCCCTACCACCAACTCTCGGAAAAACATACGGACCCATATGTTTAACGTGATCGTACTCCATGTCAGTGGCGGAAATCGAACCCGGGCCTACCGCGTGCAATTCCAGCGCGCTAACCACTGGGCTACTTCGCCCTCCGCGACAATCTCCATAACTTTCTTTTTATTCACCCAATTTAGACCGTACCCTCCTTCCCCTACCACCAACCTCTCGGAAGGACTCACGAATCCACATGTTTAACGTGATCGTACTCTGCGTGAACGTGGCGTAAGTTTTGGCAGTGGCGGGAATCGAACCCGGGCCTACTGAGTGCAATTCCCGCGCGCTAACCACTGGGCTGCCGCGCCCTCCGCGACAATCTCCATAACTTTCTACATATTCACCCAATTTAGACGGGAACCCAGTGGGGGAGGCATCCACAGGGGCCGTATCCTCCTTCCCCTACCACCAACCTCTCGGAAGGACTTACGGACCCACATATTTAACGTGATCGTATTCCACGTAAACACGGCGGCAGTTTTGGCAGTGGCGGGAATCGAACCCGGGCCTACCGCTAACTTCCCGCGCGCTAATTTGCAATTTAAAATGACCATATGCTTAATTCCATCATCCTCATTCCATTGTTTCATTGTTCCATCATTTAAAATATCCATAAAATTAAAATATCCATTTAAAATATCCAAAAGTTAAAATATACATTTAAAAAATCCAGATGGTCCCATCATTTAAAATATAAATATAATAATTTATATAGAGCAAAGGAGCTCTATTCAGAACCGTGACGTCACCTCCACCTTGACGTCCCCACCCACCACCTTCCCTGCTTCAGCGGGGGAGAAACGAAGCGGCACGCCGAGCGGAACGCCGAGAAATTTAAAATCATGACGTCTTTAAAATTGCGATCCTGAAGGCAATTATCATTATTTCTGGACCAGATTAGACTTGTAAGAATGCCAGATATTTCGGCTTTCTAAAAATGTAAATTATTAGTCGAAATTATGAGTACTTTTTACTATGCGAGAATTTAAAAACCAAAAATCGTTTTTTTGAGCCAAAAGTGACTTTTGTTTTAAAATCTTTAAAAAATATTAGAAATCGAAATGGAGATTTGAAATTGATATATTTTTACTCGCAATTGTCTGCTCTTTCCGATGGTGTGAGTTGTTTTTTTCTACGACGTCTGGATCGTGGAGAAAAAAGGGCAAAAAGGGCAAAAAAAGGTCGAAATCGCATAAAACATTAAATAAATAAAAAAATAATTAGAATTTTGAAAATCGGTTTTCACGTGTCCCCTTCCCTCCCCCCCGGGCCTCCGATTGCCAAATTTCGTAGCTCTCCGACGCGCGGTCGCGAAACGTATAGTGTATAAGACAGACAGACAGACGCACAGACACACAGACATTGCCTTTTATTATATAGATGAAATGTTGCTTTTATAGAGAGAGCCAGGCGTGTTATTTTTTCTATGACGTCATTTGAATGGATTTCAGTTGTTTTCGATGAAGTTTTCAAATATAATAAATTATCGTAGTATTATGATAATTCTAAAATTATTACCGAGGAATTTATCACATTTTAGAGATGTTTAAACCAGGCAATTTATATTTTAATGCCGTCATTTGAATGAAGTTAATTTTTTTCGATGAAGGTTTCAAATATAATAAATTAATGTAGTATTGTGATAAGTTTTAAAATATTACCGAGGAATGTATTGCATTTTAGACATGTTTAAATAAAATTGCATTGAAGTTGGAAAGTGTTTCATAATCAATGCTTTAAGCATGATTGATCTTTCTTGTTTTACATATATATATATATATATTATAATTTATTTTTACTTTCCTTATATACATAATGTATAAGGAAAGTATTGTGACGGGGTCGAAAATTCGAAATCGAGTTTTCGACGGGAGAGCACGTTTCAAGCATCTCTGATCACGAATCAAACATTTTTGAAGTGATGTCTGTGTGTGTGTGTGTGTGTGTGTGTGTGTGTGTGTGTGTGTGTGTGTGTGTGTGTCAGTGAGTCTGTGGAGACGATAACTAACGAACGAATAGACCGATTCGAATCAAATTTGGTACAAAAATTACAATCCGTAAACACTGGAAGCCTATTGTTTTTATACGTAATCGAATGTTCAGAACCCTCCTAAATTTTCGAATAAAATTTTGAAAAAATCTTCAAAAAATCAAAACCACTAATAAAGTTACGCAAATAGACATTTCTTATGTAATTTTTCATTAGAAAACGATTGACATAAATATTAGAACGCTAACATGAACCGTTCTCGAGATATTGCACATTTTTCAAAAAAATTATTAAAAAGTCATATAAAATGAAAAAAAAATATTTCCTATTGAGAAACATATTCACTTTTCATATGTAATACCATGCGATAAATTGGGTGACATCATTCTCGTGGATCTAGCTCGTTCCATTCATGAAAATATATACTTTGAGTAATACTTTTGTATTTGAACGCCAATAGTCATTTATCTGCTGTAAGGACAACTTATTTCTTCGTCCATAACGCTTGGCGAGATTTTGGCGACAAATTTGGCGGAATGTCGCCAACTTGGCGACTTTTTGAAATGTTGCCAAATTAACGAAAATCTCGCCAAATTGATAAAAATGAGGCTAAATCAATGAAAATGATGACTAATTGTCAAAAATTGAATATCTTGGAAAGAATATAAGTATTTACTATAAGAAAAACCTATTACTTTCCTTATATATATAATGTATGAGGAAAGTATTGTGACACGGTCGAAAATTCGAATTCGAGTTTTCGACGGGAGAGCACGTTTCAAACATCCTTGATCACGAATCAAACATTTTTGAAGTGATGTCTGTGTGTGTGTGTGAGTGTGAAAGTATGTGTGTGTGTGTGTCAGTGAGTCTGTGGAGACGATAACTGACGAACGAATGGACCGATTCGATCGAAATTTGGTACAAAAATCACAATTCGTAAACACTGGAAGTCTATTGTTTTTATTTGCAATGGAATGTTCAGAACCCCCCTAAATTTTCGAGTGAAATTTTGAAAAAATCGTCAAAAAATTAAAAACCACTAATAAAGTTACGCAAATAGACATTTCGTATGTAATTTTTCATTAGAAAACGATTGACGTAACTTTTAAAACGCTAACATGAACCGTTCTCGAGATATTACGCATTTTTCAAAACAATTATCAAAAAGTCATATAAAATTAAAAAAAAATATTTTCTATTGAGAAACATGTTCACTTTTCATATGTAATACCATGCGATAAATTGGGTGACATCATTCTCGTGGAACTAGCTCCTTCCATTCATGAAAAAATATACTTTGAGCAATACTTTTATATTTGAACGCCAGTAGTCATTTATCTGCTGTAAGAATAACTTATTTCTTTGTGCATAACGCTTGGCGAGATTTTGGCTAATGACGCTAAATCAATGGAAATGGCGACTAATTGAAGAAATTTCAATATCTTGGGAAGAATGTAAGTATCTACTATAAGAATAACATTTTTTTTAAACTGTAAATGTAGTAAATTCTTTGCATTATATAAGGAAAGTCATGTGTTGCCCACATCAGATTTTTTTACATATAATGAACTGGTAATTTTTTCTGTTATTCTTTAAGAAGATGGTAGAATGTTCTTCTTTGAATTATCAGTAGGTATTAAAAGGAATGCAATATAATATTTAATGCATTTTTCAATTATAAACAGTTTTTAATTTTTTTAGAATATTATATTTTATAATACACTTTTCATACCTATAATAAACAGGAAATTAATTATGATTCTGATAAGGTTTAACAACTTTTAATTATTTCTCATGCTTTCTGTTGAATTATTCCTTTTTATACAATGCCTTAAAATTGGAATTTTGAAGATAAAGACGTATTACCATATATGAAATATAATTTTTTCTATGAGTTTTCAAAAGCAAGTGTATTTAAGGAAAATAATAAATTGTAGCTGATAACTGCAGTATAGAGTTATAAGAAATTTTTATTCATAGAATTTTTTTCATATATTTCTAGATTTAAGCCTTTTTACCCTTTTTATATAATATATGTTTGACTGTAGCAGTAATATAAGAATACATACTTTTAAAAGTCGCTAAACATATTATTCCAGCTGAAATGTAATATAGAGAATAATTTCAAAATTTTCCGGAAAATCCACATCTCTAATTGCAAGGAAAGTAAAAATCCGATGTGGGCAGCACATGACTTTTCCTGCAGACTAAAATTTGTTTTCTCCTTATTTCTTTAATAATTCATTAAATTGAGTTTTATTGCACAAAAAACAAACAAACTACGAAAAAGAAACAAACAAGCATAGTTATTTGAAATTACTTTCAATTTAATTTTCGTTTTTATTTCGCAACTGCACGTATATTCAAAGGCGACTTATCAAAAATGTGGAAAAAAAACTAAAATATCTCGAGAAAGGCTAATGCTAGAGTAATGGGGCTGGTCTTATTCTTTTTATAGTCAAAAATTACGTACAAAACAAACATTTAATTGATACATTTGAGCATACGTAGTCTTTTATTTTAGATTTTAAGGAATTTTGCAGGCCATTTTGCAAAACAGTATTGGTTATGCATACACACACACACACACACACAGACGTCATGCTAAAAATAGTTTTTTTGTATCCTAGAGGCCTCAAAACGTGGATCCGTCAAAAGTTCTAGTTGCGATTTTCTGTATGATTCCAATACTTTCCCTATATACTACCATGTATTGCAGGGAAAGTAAAAATAAATGTTCCCAATTATCTATCATCGTTCTTAAAAAAATACAGAAAACTATTTTACAAATTAATTTTCCGTAATGTATTTGTAAAGCATAAACTTCCAAAGTAAACTAATAGCCCTGAGGAAAAAAAATCTGAATAAATGAAGCCATGTTTTACTTTCTCTGGAGTACACGGTAATGTTATAGGGAAAGTTTTGGAATCATACCGAAAATCGCAACTCGAGTTTCCGACGGATCTGCACGTTTTGGGACATCTAGAACACGAAAAATCTGTTTTTAGCGTGACATATGTGTGTATGTCTGTTTGTGTAATGTATGTATCCACTTTAAATGAAAAACTAATTAACCGAATTTCATAAAATTTGGTAGGTAAGTCCCTCGTGGGTGACTCTGGTGCTGATTAGATTTTTGTGCGATTCTGGCTAAAAGAACACGCCCTTTTTGCGAAAAGGCCCGTAAAAATTGCCCGCATCCACTCTAACTGAAACTAATCGGCCAAATTTTATAAAATTTGGTAGATAAATTACTCGTGGGTTACCCTGGTACTAATTAAATTTCGGTACGATTTGAAAAAAAAGAACCCTCTTTTCTTTGTGGAATGGCTTGCAAAAACCGCCAAAATCTAACCTAAAAGACTACATATGCTCAAATATAGTAATTAAATGCTTGTTTTATAAGTAATTTTTGACGATGAAAAGAATAAGACCCACCCCATTACACTAAGACTAGCCGTTCTCGAGATATTTTCGATTTTTCGCTACGCCACCTTTGAAAATAAGTACAGTTAACAAATGAAAACGAAAATTTAATTAAATGTGCAAATTCAGTGTAATTTAAAATAACAATGGGTGTTATTTTGTGCAATTAAACTCAATTGAATGAATTATTGAGGAAATAAAGAGAATTTGAATATGTGTCTGCAGGGAAAGTCATGTGCTCGCCACATCAGATTTTATAATTTGCTTTCTTGCCTTTCTTTTAAAACAGTAGATTCTAATGTAAAACTAGAATGATAGTCACTTTTAAAACCTTTTTTTAAATGTTTTATGCTTCTCTCTAAGAAATCTATATATTAGCTTAATAAATCTTTAGTCCACTCTAAATAGGCAAAACTGAGAGATTGCTTGAGCGGTTTTTCAACATACATGTTATTAGCTCTTTTTTTAATTAAATTACGATTTTATAATGTTCTTTTACTTGTAGCAACAGACGCTACTTTCCATTTGTTTAAACTTATTGCGGAGATTCTTAATGCCAGGGGCCCTGAGTCTGGGCCTACCTTGATACAATAGCTAATTCGACCCTGAGGTTCTACTTCTATATTGTCGTTTGTAATTCGGCTGCAATTGATAGAGGACGATCCTAATAGCGTGTTTGAAATGGTTTGTAGCTCAGCTGTAGGAGCGCCCTCTATCTATGGGATCAGAACTACGATTGACAAACTTGCAATAGAGCCAAGCCCCTAGGTAAAATGTATTTGGACTGTAGTAAATAAATCCCCTGTCAGGGAAAACCGACCGGGGAACCGACAGGGGAACCGACCGGGTGGTTCTCTGGCACTTGGTTGTAATAGGCAGGATCAAACTACTCTTACTCGCTTCCTCAATGGGCATCTCAGATCTATGAAATATACTGAGGGCTCTAAGTGTTTTGAGGTCTGCACCAAGTGTTCTTCTGAGCAGGTCTCCTCTGTTCATATTCTTGCGCGTCTGGGGCTCTCCACGCGGGACCTTGTTGCCAGTCTATTGTTGGTGCTGGATTTCTTTAGGGTGTATAATGTCATGGACCTGATTTGCTGGTGGAATTTGCAACAACAACAACAATCCCTTGTTAAACGTTTACTTGGTTTTAAAATCTTTGTTTTCCTAATAGAAAACATTATCTTAGCTTTTGATGGAATAATGAATTTTACTCAAATATTTTAAAGTGTATAATAAGCCTTAATTTTGACCACTACATACTATGCTTTGAGGACGTGAGGTTTCGTATACAGACATACTGGATGATATTTGACTTCTGACAAAAACCGATCTTTTCAACACGGAACTGCAGTTTATCCTATGTGTAACTTTTATCTTAATTTTCCTACTGTAACATTTGATTTAAATCTAAATACTCTTTGTCTACCTTTATTGATAAAAAAACTCAACTGACACTGGAGAAATATAAATTTATAAATTTTCTAAACGTTTAACAAATCAAATATGTATTTCACTGCATGATATCTTTTGCTGCACGATTTTGCAACATAATTCCACATAAGTGAATACTAATTTGGTAAATAAAACCTACAGGAATAAGTAATTGTAGAATTGTCAGAAACAAGTTATTGAAATTAGGAAATTGCTTAAACTTTTACTAAAATGAATTTATTATTAAAAACATTAATTAAATTACAGCATAAATCACAAAAATAAGGGTGTCAACCTTCTTTTGAAGAGCAAGATTAAAATAGATAAAATATACCAGAGCAGAAAAAAAAAATCACTCCAACAGCTTTCTTGCTGGTGTAGTTACTCTATCTTTTTGTCTTATGGGAATGAGCTTTTTTCGCATCCGAAACCAGTTTACATCCATATTTTTGACATTTATGCATTATTTTAACGACTTTTTTTATAATCAAGTACATGAAAAGTTTAATAATCAAAGAGTATGATCGGGTGTTTAGGTAACATAAGCTAACATGTTGCATTCTGTACCTTGTACTACATATATCATTAAATCACATCACACACAAAGCAACAAACACTTAAAACAAAATAAATAACATTTATTACATTGTACAGCTCTTTCTAATTTTCATTTCCGGAATTGTCCTGTAAAAGTTCGGATCGACGATGTTTCACGTTTCTGATGATGAGTTCCAAGTCTTTCTTGTCGACAGAACTCTTCCGCTTTTGCATTCCAGCATAATCGATAACGATTATTTTCCTGCTCTTTTTAGATCCGTTTTCTCCATCTGGCAGTTCCGTTTCACCTTTTAGAACAATTGGCGCAGAATGATGAGGTCTTCGACTTTTTCGTGTTGGTCTTTTATGTCTGGAAGTAGCAACAGACTCTTTTTGATTCTGATCTCTCAAATCTACAATAATTTCTTCAGATTTATAGGTATCGCTTTCTTCTGGCCTGCGAACTATTTCTGGTTTTTGGAGGTAATTAGGATAATTATTGTGACGGACATTGCTGTTCTTTCCAGGTTGGGAATAAAGGACATTACGCTTTACACCAGGATGTTCTTCAGAACTGGAAGATCCGCTTTCTGATTTGTATGCTAGTTCTGGTTTCTTGAAGTAACTCAGATAGTTATTCTGACGCACACTGCTTTTACTCCTTGGTTGTGAATGAGGTACATAATGCTTTATTTCAGGATATTCCCGAGAACTGGAGCTATCTGATCTATCTGATAACTCTGGTTTCTGAAAAAAAGTAGGAAAATTACTGTGAGGTACAACGCGCTTCTGTCCAGGGAATGAATAAGGCACATTGTGATTTACTTCTGGATGTTTTCGAGTAGAGATATCGCTTTCTGATTCATCTACAAATTTCGGTGTCTCTAAATAACTGGAAAATCTATTTTGGGGCACACTGGATCTTTCTCTTACAGGTGAGACTTTCGTTTCGGGTAGATCGGTTATGCCATGTCTCTCACGACTATAACGTTCGATAGTCCTTGCTGGTGGATATATAGTATCTTTTGGATTTAATGATGTGAAATTTTTACTTGAAACGTTAGCCATTTTTTTATTTAGTGTTCTATTTCTAGGCCTTTTTCTACGCTTTTCCTCAGTTGGTTTAGAATGACGAAGTCGGTGATCAGAAACTCTAGAATTTTCCTGAGAATGTTTTTTATTTTCATTGTAAGAATTGAAATTAATCTCGTCATTAGATGGCCTACTTTCATAATTGCGCGTATCTCGCTCCAAATCTTCTCGTTCTTTATTGGAACTTGGAATTCTCCGTTGAAGATTGTTTATGTTCTGATTTTCCCTATTAGGCGTGAAAGAATGTTCCACATTACTTTGACCTTGTTCGAAATTCAAATTCCTGATTCCAGATGATGTAACAGATGTTACATTACGACGCGCTTTTATATTTTTCAGAAGTGCTGTCAAATCTACTACCGCTCGGCCTTTTGATTCTTTTTGAATGACTTCAAGTTTATTTATGAGGGAATCTAACTTTGAATAGTCTTTTCCCCGTATACGTATACGTGGCTGAGAAAGTTTTTCTATGTTGCTTTCGGCCGTTTGCTTGTTTTCTGATTTATGGAATTGATTAATTTCTTTAAATTGATTTTGTTCTTGTTCGCGTTGATCATCTGCACTTTTGAGAATAGGCTCATAAGTTTTAACCGTTTCATAATTCGTATGCTTCCCCCGCTCATTTTCAAGTGGGACATGAGGTTGAGCTGCTTCAGATTGATACTGCTCATTATTTTTATATAGATTGCCGGTACTTTTTTGCGCAGTTTCGTATGTTTCTTTAACAACTTCATTCTGTTCATTTTTCTGTCTTTTGTTCTCATCGTCGCTTAATATCGAAGATGGTGTCGATATTCTTCTCTCGGCATTTTTATTTACGTTCTGGTGATAATTCTGATCTTCAGTCGAATGTGTATATCTATTATTTATAACCCCCGACATCTTCCAATGACCTTCTTCAGCTATTAGGGACTTCCAGGAATCAATAGCATCTTCTTTAGAATTTGCAAACTCTATATTTCCAGCAAATTGAGTATAATCATTTTTAGGATTATTTTGAATCATATGATTTTCGCCATCTCCCCATAATGGCCTGTCTCCAAAGTCTTCGTTAGAATTAATTCTTGTAGTGACCACCACAGGCTTATAATAGTTATCGTTCGAATAGTAGTCATTTTGGTACTCATAACTATCGTAATCGTATTCCTCACTGGTCGCTGATTTTTCTTCTGAAGAAGCATCTATAGGGCTTCCTTGTTCTGCAGACACAGAGCGCCATTTGGCATAGTCGTCTTCTAAAGTCCACACTTTTGGTGGGTCTTGTTTAACAGGCTGAAAAAAAGAATGAAGACACAAGTACAATTTTATAAAACGCATTTTTTAAAAATAATGGTTTCTTAAAAAGTTAAATATATACTATAGATAATTAATTATATAAAGATATTAATTAATAAATAGATATTAATTATATAAAACTAATAAAAATTAATAAATATTTTGATGAATTTAGAAATAAACCTAATTGGTAATGCATTGGTAAAAATAAAAATGTAGATATATTTGGTATATTTTATTTTTATAATAAAGATATAATGACATATACATTGCTAGCAATTATCTTTTATGAATTATTCTGTCATTTTCCTAACTTGTGCTTATTCTGTTGTTAAATTATCAACTTTTCAGCAGTTATTCCCATTGGATGCATGCAACCAATGAGATATTTGTTGATAATCATTGATAGTACACGGGTAGTTGCCATCTCCTTGTTTAGTGTTCCTTAATTTGTGTTCCGCTAAATATCAGTTTTCCCACATCCGTTTTGTACCCGTTCTAAGAGAAATCTGTAAAGATCTAATCAGTTTGTATTACAACCACAATAGTAACAGTTATAACTTCTGTTAAAATAAATAAAAACTAGGATAGAAGCGATATAGTAACGAAGTAGACGCGAAAAAGGTAGAATCATTGAGATCAAGGTGTCTTAGCATTGAAATTGATAGATAGAGATTTCGCGGTTTGTGAGATTTCTTTTGAATCCCGGAAATTCAACGCTGAACTCATATCAAAGGCGACGAGTGCAAGATCACCTAGCCAATAAGAAGATGGATTTTTTGAAAAAAAAGATCGATTTTTTCACTCCAAGAAAACTCGCGTGAACCGTGTTTTCCCATTGGCCAGTTGATTTCGTTTCAGATATTGTCGTGTTTGGTGAAAACATACATTTAGTAAGCAGAGAGCTAGTTTGGAGATATAAAGGTCAAGAGTTCGACCTTTTTACTTTGTAAGACTCGATAGTCCTAGTTTTTAAAGTTTAGTTTGTGTTTTCTGAGAGAGTGTATATGAGATTATATTAAAAAGAAACCTCAGTGTTATAAGATTTAATACGTGTACCAAATTATTTACTAATTTGTTGATCTATTTTGTTAATGCTTACTTCTTATATATATATATATATGTACATATGAACAATGCATTTTATGTTCATTTCCATAAAATACTTGGACTTGATAAAGAGTTTTATCGAAATGAACAATTCATTATTAGGCCTAGGGTTTGTCCACGTGTAAAACTTTCATTCTTGGATTTTATTTTATTTTATTTTATTGATGCCTTTCCATTGATATTTTTTGTTTATTTTCAACTTGATGACTAGAGGTTTGCATTTTATTTTCCACTTGATTGATGATTCTCTGTTTGATACTTTTATTTGTAAGGCATTTTTTAATGTTGGGGTTTTTGTGTTGAAACTTCTCTCTATTCTTTCATTGGATTTTCAAAATTTTATTATTATTATTATATATATACAGGGTGTTTAGAAAGTTCCGGAACGGCGCATTATCTCGAGAAATACACTTCGGATCAAAAAATAAAAAAACACATATTTAATATTTTTAGAAAAGCTATCCAGTGATACCAAAATTGACCCCCTCCCCCCCCCCCTCCTGGGAGGATGGGGATGGGGCAACTTTGAAATCTTCAATGGGAACCCCCATTTTTTATTGCAGATTTGGATTCTTCAGAAAAAATTACATACATTTGATTTTTAGATTTTGATTCAAGCACCCCGATCATGAGAGGGAAGGGGAGTTACAGAAAAAAGCACCCTGACCATGAGAGGCAAGGGGACTCATATTAATCAAGCATCCCGAAGGGAACAGAAACTACTACGTCCACATCGTTGTTCCTGGGCAGTGCTAAAAGTAGTTTTGAACCGTTTTCTAAACTGAAGTCAACAGTTGTCGCTGAAGTGAACGGTTAGCGGGGGGAGGGGTTCAATTTTAGCATCATTGGATAGATTTTTTTTTTAAATATTGAACACGTAATTTGTTATTTTTCTATCCGAAGTGTATTTCCTGAGACATTTTAAAACCCACCCCATTTTTAAACGTGATTTTCTCCGTGATTTCCTACCATTTTTAAACGCTTGTGCCCCACTTTTTTTTTCTAGATTATAGCGAGCGCCGTTTGTGGGAGCAAAAATCAAAAATCGTAGGTCAATTGTATGTAATTTTTTCTGGAGAATCCAAATCTGCAATAAAAAATGCTGGTTCCCATTGAAGATTTCAAAGTTGATCCAGCTGCCATCGGAGGAGGCTCAATTTTGGTATCATTGGATAGCTTTACTAAAAATATTGAATACGTGTTTTTTTATTTTTTGATCCGAAGTGTATTTCTCGAGATATTGCGCCGTTCCGGAACTTTCTGGACACCCTGTATATATATATATATATATACAGGGTGTCCTAAAAACATTGACCCCTGCTTTTATTCCTTAAATATTGATCTTAGACATATATAATAAATTACAAAGTTGCGTAAAAAAGCACAGAATTTTATGAAATCGATTAAAATTTTCAAGGGAATTAAATTTTAAGAAATACAAAATTTAAATTTTCATACGACTCCTGTATAAAAACATTTCCAATGAGTAAAATGTGCCCCATACACTAATAAGGTGATGTACAAAATTTCAGAATTTTACCATAAAAAGTCCCAGAGATATAAGAAGACAAAAATGCTGACTTAAACCACTTTTCGATGCATTACTATGGGTTGGTTCTCAGAGGGGACAAATGATGTCGGCAGATCGCGTTTCAGGAGTCATATACAATTTACGAAAGAAAACAATGATTACATAAATAAATAATAATTTTGCTATTTATTGGTACAAAAATATCTATACTGTGTAGAAATAATAACTTTACACAAAGATTACAAAGCTTGTTCGAAATGTTTTCCATCCATGCCAAAGATCCATTAAAGATAAAAGGCAGATATTATTTGCCTATGATGCATTTCTGCATTGCGTCATTTGCACTCTTACTGTAAACATTTACATTTTAATTTGTGATTAATCCCTCACCAACTTTGTTTAAATATATCATCTCTGGGACTTTTTATGATAAAATGCTGAAATTTTGTACATCCCCTTATTAGTGTATGAGGCATATTTTACTAATTGGAAATGTTTTTGTACGGGGGCCGTATAAAAATTTAAATTTTGTATTTCTTCAAATTTAATCCCCTGAAAATTTTTATCGATTTCATAAAATTATGTACCTTTTTTACGCAACTTTGTAATTTATTATATATGTCTAAGATTAATATTTAAGAAATAAAAGCCGAGGTCAATGTTTTTATATATGTATATATATATATATATATATATATATATATATATATATATATACATATATATATATATATATATATATATATATATATATATATATATATATATATATATATATATATACATATATATATATATATATATATATATATATATATATATATATATATAAATATATATATATATATATATATATATATATATATATATATATATATATATATATATACATATATATATATATACATATATATATATATATATATATATATATATATATATATATATATATATATATATATATATACATATATATATATATACATATATATATATATATATATATATATATATATATATATATAGATATATATATATATATATATATATATATATATATATATATATATATATATATATATATATATATATATATATGTATATATATATATACAGGATGTCCCAAAACATTGATCTCGGACCCAATTGGTTTTGGATTGAATCCGGCTTGAAAAAATGAAATACATTTAACCCTATGAGAACTAATTTTTTAAACATTTTTTAAAGGAATTTAAAATTCACAAATTATTTCGAAATTTTAGAAAATATTAAAATTATCCCTTAAAATATATAAAAAGAAATTCAGCAATATATATTAGGTAGATTTTTAAATAAAAATTAAAATAAGAATTGCACCCATATTATATGAAGAGATCACGTGACCTACTTCAAAATAAAATATGTCATCCATCTTGTGTCAAAATCGTGACTTTTAAAGTTCTTTTTAATTTACATTCTGTGTTATATGCGTCCTAAACCCGCTTTATTTTTGATTTATTTCTGTGCATCTATATACTGCGCCAATGCAATTACAACATTTTGAGTTTAAATGATCATCAAACTATGATTATTTCTACAACGAAGCCTAATTTTCACGTGTGGAGAATGTAAACACATCAAGCTGTAAGATGAGTTGTATAAGAATTGCTCAATTTCTTTAACGCAAAATTATTTAGCCCTGGAGTCTGCAATATAGCTGATATGAATGAAACATTTATTGATTTTACATGGAAAAGCAGACGATTTTATAGAACTGCCTTTTGCGATGAAGGAGATGCACGGAGTTAGAAAGCACTTTTACCTCTCCATGGTTTTAAGTTTTTAAGTAAAATAAATTATTGCAGTATTGTGATAATTTTAAAAATATCTCCGCTGAATGAAAGGAATGAAAAAAAGTTCATGAATGAAATATTCACTCTTTTATATAGAGAGCCAGGCGATTTATATTTCGATGACGTCATTTGAATAAAGTTCATTTGTTTTCGATGAAGTTTTCAAATATAATAAATTATTGTAGTATTGTGATAATTTTAAAAATATCACCTTTGAATGTATCGCATTTTAAGGATGTTTAAATAAATTGCATTGCAGTTGAAAAGCGTTTCAAAATCAATGCTTTATGCATGATTGATCTTTCTTGTTTATTTATTCATTTTTATTTTAATTCAAAACTGGCCGCCATTTTGGTAACATCACTGCGTTGGCAGCGCTCTGTGATGATATTTTTTTATCGCTAAGAAGACGATTTGTGTAAAAACCGTTCAAATCGTACTTCAATATAAAATAACCAAAGACCAAATTCTGATTTAAGAAAAATTCGATGAGACCTTTGTCGTACTGGAAGTTCAACTAACCCTAAACTGAATTTCGAGGCTGTCCGAAGTTTAGATTTTCCGCTACAGACGACACACGCATACGCACATACAGACAGAAAGACAGACAATAATATTTTGTTGTGTAAGATATAAAATCTTACAAGGAAAATTTTAGCATCTCAAGAAATAGTATACTTAAAATAATATGTTATGTTTTCATGATTCCAGTGTACATAATAGGTCTCTGTTTTGCTTTTAGCTCATTAGAGCTCATTAGCTCATTAGAGTGAGCAAAGAATAGAGTTGAAAAGAGGTGTATTAACAATGAGTGGTGAATTTAGAGGTTATTAAATAATAAAACATGAATTGACTGAATAAAGTTTTGATTGTTTCGGGAATTATTATGCAGTTTTATAAAAATTCAACAATATATGTACTTATGACATATTTCAAAAAAATTATATTATTAAATCCTATTTGCAAAATCAATCTGTAAAGTTATTCCTGCGAAATTTTCTTACCAATTTTATCTTAAATAAGCATGACCATTAAGTTGGTTGTGTGACTTTTTCAACAGAGCTATATACAGGGTGTCCCAAAAACATTGACCTCGGTTTTTATTCCTTAAATATTGATCTTAGGCATATATAATAAATTACAAAGTTGCGTAGCAAATGGTACAAAATTTTATGAAATCGATAAAAATTTTCAGGGAATTAAATTTGAAGAAATACAAAATTTAAATTTTTATACGGTCCCCGTGCAATGACATTTTCAATGAGTAAAATGTGCCGCATACACTAATAAGACGATGTGCAAAATTTCAGCATTTTGTCATAAAGAGTCCCAGAGATATGTTTAAACAGAGTTGGTGAGGGATTATTAATCACAAATTAAAATGTAAATGTTTACAGCAAGAGTGCAAATGACGCAGCGTAGAAATGCATCATAGGCAAATAATATCTGCCTCTTACTTTCAGATTTATTTACAATTTTTCAAAAATATGCTTTCCGAAAAATACCTTAAAATTTTACATGATTAATTACAGAATAAAATTTGGAAATGGCACAATCAAAATGAATGCTGAAACAGTTTAGAAATGTATGCATATGCAAATTAATGCTCTGATCGGTGCGTCACACAATCGCAACAGACGCATCATCACATGAGAAAGTTGTTTTTGCTCTGCCATTGAGCAATCGCCTCGCTTACACAAGCGTAGCGCGCGCAGCCCGACAGTCTGAGTGACCCTTAAGTATTTCACATTTTTGCTACATTTTGAGAGTATAGTTAGCCTGTACCGACAGTATGTCGCAATACAGCAACGAAGAACTTTTTGAAACGCTTATGCTGTACAGTTTATGCAATCGCAATGCTAACGAAACTGCACGGTAATATCAACGTACTTTTCCCAATTCTCGACATCCTTCTGGGAGATTTATTTCCCGATTAGTGCAACGAGTGCGTGAAGGTGGACTAGGTAGGCCCGTGTAGTGTATCGGCCCGCATCGTGTAGGTGGACTAGGTAGGCCCGTGTAGTGTATCGGCCCGCATCGTGTAGGTGGACTAGGTAGGTCCAGACTTCACTCAACTAATGTAAAAATTGATATTTTGGCTTACTTTTGCAGTCATCCACATAGTAGTTTTCGTACCGCTGCTTCAGAAATGAACATACCACGTGCAACAGTGTGGATAATACTGAGACTGAATAAATGGCATCCGTTTAACATTCATGGTGTGCAAGGGCAGGAGCAAACAGATTATCAACGTCGTCTAGATTTTTGTAACTGTGCTCTAAATCAGGAATATGCAAATCCTTCTTTCTTGAAAAACGTAATTTGGACTGACGAATGCGGTTTTAAACAAGATGGATGCATAAATTCTCAAAATGAGTACTTCTGGTCTGACACAAATCCATTCGTGGTACGTGATATTCATCATCAGAAGCAATTTTCTGTGAATGTATGGTGTAGTATTTTCAAAACCGTTTGCTTGGATCCATACAGTATGATGGTACGTTGACTGGTGACAGATATGTTAATGAGATTCTGAATGTAGTTATTCCTGATTTTATGGATGAACTGCCCCTAACAGTACTTCCACATGTATGGTTTCAACAGGACGGATCTCCAGCTCACCATACTACATTTGTGAAACACTGGTTAAATAACGAATTTCCAGACAAGTGGTTTGGCTTGCATGGGCCAGTCGAATTTCCCCCTAGATCGCCTGATTTAACGTTTATGGAATTTTATTTGTAGGGTCGTTAACGCACAACTGTTTATCTGTCACCTTCTTTAAATAAAGCAGAGTTGCAACACATTCAAGATGGTTGTCGTGGCATTACCGAACAAGAACTTGATTGAGTACACAGAAATGTTATCAGGCAAATACAGCTCTGTATTGGCTTGGATAGAAAACATTTTGAACAAGCTTTGTAATCTTTGTCTAAAGTTATTATTTCTACACAGTGTAGATACTTTTGTACCAATAAATAGCAAAATTATTATTTATTTATGTAATCATTATTTTCTTTCGTAATTTGTGTATGACCCCTGAAACGCGATCTGCCGACATAATTTTTCCCCTCTGAGAACCCATGTCGATGCATCGAAAAGTGGGTTAAGTCAGTATTTTTGTCTTTTTATATCTCTGGGACTTTTTATGATAAAATGCTAAACATTTGTACATCACCTTATTAGTGTATGGGGCACATTTTCCTCATTGGAAATGTTTTTGTACGGAGGCTGTATAAAATTTTAAATTTTGCATTTCTTAAAATTTAATTCCCTTGAAAATTTTAATCGATTTCATAAAATTATGTACCTTTTTTTATGCAACTTTGTAATTTATTATATGTCTAAACGTTTCTATTCGGTTGATGATTTTTATTTTATTTATATGATTTAAATAATAAAGGCATTGATACAAATGTGATTTTTAAAAAAAAGAAATGGTTTTATGCATTCGATTGGGTTGTATTGGCCTTGGGAATATAAGATTATGAGAATTATTGATATTTTTAATTTCTTAAGTCATCTGTTTTATTTTAGCAACGATTTTTCAAATTCATATATTTCCTATTGCGTAAAACCGATTGTTGAAGCAGGAGAAAAATGGTACAGGTATATTTTCTACAATTTTAGCACCTTCATTTTTGCTTATATTAATCAAACTTCAAGATAGTTTTGTAAATCGAAAAGCCTGTGAAGGTAATTTTTTAAAGCAAGAGCGAAGATTCCTACATTTTTTAAGGGAATTAAATTACAGTTTCTATTAGATTTTTTTGAAATACAATATCGTTTAGAAAACTACTAGAAATTGCACATATTTTTAATCTCGAGTAAAGCCAAGTACATCTGCTAATTAATCAGAAAATAGACTATATACAAAGCAATTGATAAATTAAAATAAATAATGCACATTAGGTGCATTCGATAAATGAATTAAATGCAAAAGTAAGTAAAAATAAGATTCGTAAAAGTAAAATTAAATAATCAATCATCTTACGTTACTATATCCATAGTTTTCGTAGGTAGGCTTCTCTTGACTGGTCGTAAACGTAGATTGCTGAGGTTCTGCCGTGTTCAACAACTGCTCTGCACTGGTAACTCTCCACTTGCCATCAACATTGTGAATCTTCCATTCAAGCACGCCATCTTCATCCAGTAAAGACCAACCATCATCTCCTCCTGAACCTACCACATTCCATTTCTTTTCTTCCACAACAGCTTTTGCTAGCTCGGGTGGTATAGCAGAAAGATATTTCGAACGTAAATTGACGTCAGAAGAATAATGATTGCTGATTGGAGTTTCGGAATTTTCTCTATCAGAAGATGGTACAGTTTCGTATTGTGAAACTTCCGTTGGATAAGGATTAGTTTGTAACTCTTGGGGAAATGGTATTGGAGTTGTTGATTCTTTTGCTCTGTCATTTAGACTCTGCGTAATGTATTCTTGAACTTCAAAAAGCTTTGTTGTGGGAAAGTTAGCGACATCAGGTATGTTGCTGTATGCATCCCGAATTTCAGCCATGTAAGGATAGTTTGGAACAATTGGATATTGGTATATAATTCCTTTTATTTGTTCGTTAAACTTTGCTTCCAAAGTTGGCGAAACTGGCAATGGTGTTTGAGAAACATAACTATAAGACTGTGGTTCTTGGGTGGCTGATTGTGAAAAAGATCCTAAATTGGCAGAATAATTAAAAGAGGCTGTAGATTTCGTACCACTCGAAGCCGAAGAAGGTAAATACACTGAAGAAATCTGTGGGAATGAGGTATTGTAATGCTGGTATGAAAGACCAGAATCACCATTTGCTGTCTTAATGTATTGTAAAGTTTCATTGTTATAAGATAATTTAGGCACGAATATTGATGATGATGATGCATTATTTTCAGCATTGCCTTTGGATTTTGATGAATACAACTGAAAGGAAAATAAAATGACATTAATATAATTATTTGATTATATTCTCACAGCTAATAAAAACTAAACCGAATCGTTTTTATCACTATGGATATTCTACGAAACACATATTAAAAAGTTTGACATACGATTTTTTCTACATAAGGAAATAATTTTATTTCTTTCAGAGCGAAATGTTGGCGTACAAACTCCACGGCACAATATATTTAGCATTGAATTGCACATTAACTTTTGGCACTTTTCTGGATAACAATACGTAAAACTATTTCAAAGTACACAATTAATTCATATATCGCACAAACTAAACATAATAATTAGAAATATTGCTGCTGCTCGTTAAGCATCAAAGACAAGATATTAAGCGATTTTAATCATTAACAAGAAAGATCAATCATACATAAAGCATTGATTACGAAACACTTTCCAAATGAAATGCAATTTTATTTAAACATCTCTAAAATGTGATACATTCTGCAATGATATTTTTAAATTATCATAGCACTACAGTAGTTTGTTATACTTAAAAACTTTAAACTTCGCCGAAAAAGACAATGTTAGTTACACAAAATGCTAGTTACACGAAATGAATTTTTTTTTAAATGATGTCATCGAAGTATGAATCGTCTACTTCTCTATGTAAAATCAATGAATATTTCATTCTTATCACTTCATTCATATTCTAGACTTCTGTCTAAATTTTTAGTGAAAAATTCAGAAATTCTTATACAATCACGTGATGTGTTTACATTCTGCATACTATATTACAGTATTAAAATTAGGCTTCGCTGTAGGAATAAGGTAGAGTTTAGTGATCATTTAAAATAAAAAATCACAGAATTTAGTTACACATATAGTACGCAAAAATAAAGCGGTTTTATGACGGATGTAATACTAGATATAAATTTAAACGATCTTTAAACAGCGGGAACAAAAATGGATGCCATATTTTACCTTGCAAAGAGTCACTTAATCCCTTTATATATCCCAAGTGTAACTATTATTTCAATTTTTATTTAAAAAACTACCAAACATATTTTGCTGATTTTTTTTACACATTTTACGTGATAATTTAAATATTTCCTGAAATCTTCGAAGCAATTTGTGAATTTTAACTTTGCTTAAATGTTTGAAAAATTAAGTCCCACAGTGTTCAGTGTATTTCATTTTTTCAACCCAGATGAAATCCGAAACTAGTTGGCTGATATTATTTATTTAATTCCCAAATGTCCCACAGACTGGCTCAACAACATACTAAAACTTCATTTTGATAAAGTCATTTTACGGCAGTTATCGTACGAACGGACAGAAAGGCAGAATGACAAAAGTCATAAACACTTTCCAACCATGTTGGAAAGTGTTAATAAAAATTTTTAAAAATTCAGACGGTTTTTACATATTTTTGTAACGATTTTGACTTTCTCCATGAATTAAATTTAAGTAAAAAAAAAACCTGACAGACATCAAGTGAGAATAGGGTTTAATTATCATCTGCATCGTTGAAAATATTCTTTGCCTTAAAATGTCGCTAGAAAATAAACAATAGAACGAAGGCTATATTTTTGCGCTTTCCGAAGAGAAATAATCTTATTAAATTATAATACTCTTATTCGATTATTAAAAGAAGATGTGAAAAGCATGGTTTTAATATTTCTACAAGTAAATTAAGTGACATAATTAATAAAAAAGAAAAGAAACGTCAAAGTTTACATTTGACTGGGAGAAAGGTAAAATATGCATACCCAACAAAGGTTAGTTCAAAGAAAACAAGGGAAGTTTTGCTTAAGTTTTTATGGTTATTGCTGGATTCTCTTATAACGGAAAACTTAAAATAAGGAAAGTAGTAAAAATGTCAAAATTAACTCGGATTACTATCAGAAATGTGTTTTAACACCTGCTTTCAAAAAATACATTCCATCACGTTATCCAAACAATCTTCACTGTGTTAAGTTCCATCAGGATAAGGCTACCAGCTATACCTCTAAATCTACTGCTATATATATTTTTTAAAAATGAGAAGTGAAACCGGAATTGAGGTTATCCAATTTAAATGCATCCCACCCAAGTCCCCCGACCTGTCTCCTATGGATCACTGTGTATTTGGACTTTTAAAACAAGCTCTTTATAAACGGCATCCCAAAACATTGGATGGACTCTGAAAGATTGTGGTGGAGGAGTGGAACATAATCACCCTTAATATTTTAAGAAAAGCTCTTTTATCTTGGAAATCAAGATGTAATATGATAGTTCAACAACAGGGCTATCAGATTGAACATATTAGAAAGTAACATTCTTATCTTTGTTTATATATATATATATATTTTCAAAATCGTTGCAAAAATGTGTAATCTTAAATACGGGACAACTTCGGGTACATTTTTTAAGCTTTCCAACATAGTTGAAAAGTGTTTATGACTTTGGTCATTCTGTCTGTCTGTTCGCACGATAATTGAAGTACAAATAACTTTATAAAAATTAATATGTTATTGAGACGGTCTGTGAGATATTTGAGAATGAAAAAGAATAATATCACAAGATAAATTTCGGAATTATCCAAAGTTGGAGAAATGAAATACCTTGAATCCTATGGGACTTAATGTTTAAATATTTTAAAGCGAAATTAAAATGCTCAAATTGCTTCAAAAGTTTTAGGAAATAATTTAATTATTATGTAAAAATGTGAAAAAATGTCAACATAGATCTTTAAATAAAAATTGAAATAATAATTACACCGATGATATATAAAGAGATCACATGACTCATTGTAAAATAAAATTTGACATAAATTTTTCCCCCAGTCCAAAAATCATGATGTTTACAGTTTGAATTTATATTTAGCGTTGCATCCATCATAAAATCGCTTTATTTTTACGTATTACATGTGTATCTAAATTCTGTGCCAGCACAATTACAATATTTTGCATAAATGTGCAAAATATTCCCTCCTATCGGTCCTCTGCAGGACTTGAGCTCATAATATCCTTGGATACATGCGAAGTCACGTACCAAACACAATTGCTAGACCCCCCCTTACATAAAGAAATTAATTTACGACCCCCTAGAGACTTTAACAAAACGTGAAACAGTAAAACTCCATGTATTTGGAATCAAGAATATTAAGTCTTCCAAGGTTACGGGAATAATCATATAAATTAAACTTTATTTTCCAAAATATTGAATTTTCATCTATTTGACATCTTTTCGCGAATTATGCGTCGTGTCTTCCAATTTGACGACATTTTATAAAAAAAAAAAAACAAGAAAGATCAAGCATGCTTAAAGCATTGATCATGAAACACTTTCCAACTTCAATACAATTTTATTTAAACATGTCTAAAATGTGCAATACATTCCTCGATAATATTTTTAAACTTATCACAATACTACATTAATTTATTATATTTGAAAACTTAATTTAAAAAAATGAACTTCATTCAAATGACGGCATTGAAATATAAATTGCCTGGTTTAAACATCTCTAAAATGCGATACATTTCTCGGTAATAATTTTAGAATTATCATAATACTACGATAAATTATTATATTTGAAAACTTCATCGAAAACAACTGAAATGCATTCAAATGAAGTCATAGAAGAAATAACACTCCTGGCTCTCTCTGTAAAAGCAGCATTTCATTTATACACAATTTCCCATTCATTTCATTCCTCACACTACTCTAATAATTTATTTTATTTAAAAATTAAGACTATGAATTAAGAGCTACAAGTAGTTAAACTCTATGCTTAAAACTTCATCGAAAAAAATCGTCCTTCTCTTTGTAAAATCAATGAATATTTCAATCATATCAGCTATGCAGATTCTATGGGCTAAATAATTTTGTGTTAAAGAAATACAGCAATTCTAATACAACTCATTCTATATATTTTGCTGTTTACATTTTACATAAGTGAAAAATAGGTTTCGTTGTAGAAATAATCAAATTTGGATGAGCATTTAAACTCAGATATATTGTAATTTCGTTTTTTTAGTATGTAGATGCACAGAATTTAAGCAAAAATAAAGTGGTTTTAGGATGGATGCAACACTCAATATGAATTAAAAAGATTGTTAAAATTCACGATTTTGAGACAATATGGATGCCACATATCATTTTGAAGTGGGTCACGTGATCTTTTGATATGATGGTCACGTGATCGCCTCATATAAGAGGTGTAATTATTATTTTAATTTTTATTTAAAAAACTACTGAATATATTTCGCTAAATTTTGTTATATATTTTCTGGAGCATTTTGAATATTACCTAAAATTTTCGAAGTAATTTGTGAATTTTAAATCCGCTTAAAAAAAGTTTGAAAAATTAGGTCCCATAGGGCTCAATGTATTTCATTTTTTCAACCCGGGTTCAATCCAAAACTAATTGGGTGACAATATTCATTTATATTCCCATACGTCCTACAGACCGTCTGAATAACATACTAAAATTTCATTTTGATTAAGTCATTTTTACGGTAGTTATCGTGCTAACGGACAGACAGACATACAGACAGACAGACAGAATGAATGAATGAACATATTCACATAACACATGGGTTCCGGTCTAAATTGGGTGGCACTTCCCGATCGTCCAAACAGTTACCTTACACCTTTCTGGTAGGTCGGACGGTCTGGGTTTCAACAACAACATAACACAAAGTCATAAACACTTTTCAACTTTGTTGTAAAGTGTTAAAAAACCACAAATTGGCGAAATTTCCACAAAAGTGCCCAATTTTTGCTACAGACGACGATGACACACAGATACACAAACATTTTCTCTCATTATGTAAGATACATAAGACGTACCATGATGTTGTTGGCATTGAAGTAACATTACGTTAATTGAAATTTGGCGCCTTTGGCGAATTTATTAGTTAAAAAAAGAATAACATGTAAAATCCAAAATACGCAAAATCCTCATAAAACATCCTCAATCACATGTTTCTAATACCCCGTGAAAAAATTATGGCGAATTCTTGCACGTCAAAATACACAAATTATTACACAAAGTATCATCTTTCGTGAATGCGATGAACTATATCCAGGAGAATGATGATAATATATTTATCGCATAATATTGCATATTGTATATGGAAAGCATATTTTGCAATACTTACTACTTTTTAACACTTTACAACAAAGTTGAAAAGTGTTTATGACTTTGTTCATTCTGTCTGTCTGTCTGCCCGTTAGCACGATAACTGCCGTAAAAATGACTTAATCAAAATGACATTTTAGTATGTTGTTCACACGGTCTGTAGGACCTATGGGAATATAAATGAATAATATCACCCAATTAGTTTTGGATTGAACCCAGGTTGAAAAAATGAAATACATTGAACCCTATGGGACCAAATTTTTCAAACATTTTTTAAGCGAATTTAAAATTCACAAATTGCTTCGAAAATTTTAGGTAATATTCAAATTATTCCATAAAATATATAAAAAAAATTTCAGCAAAATATATTCAGTAGTTTTTTAAATAAAAATTAAAATCATAATTACACCTCTTACATGAAGCGATCACGTGACCCACTTCGAAACATAATACGGAATCCATCTTGTCTCAAAATCGTGATTTTTAAAGTTCTTTTTAATTCATATTGAGTGTTGTATTCGTCCTAAAACCTCTTTATTTTTGCTTAAATTCTGTGTATCTACATACTGAAGCAACGCAATGACAATATATTTGAGTTTAAATGATCATCCAAATTTGATTATTTCTACAACGAAGCCTATTTTTCACTTATGTAAAATGTAAACAGCAAAATATGTGTGATGAGTTGTATTAGAATTGCTGTATTTTTTTAACGCAAAAGTATTTAGATCATGGAGTCTGCATAGCTGATAAGAATGAAATATTCATTGATTTTACACAGAGAAGGACGATTTTTTTCGATGAAGTTTTAAGCATAGAGTTTAATTACTTGTAGCTCCATGGTCTTAAGTTTTTAAATAAAATAAATTATTTTAGTACTGTGATGAATGAAATGCTGCTTTTATAGAGAGAGCCAGGCGTGTTATTTTTTCTATGACGTCATTTGAATAAATGTCAGTTGTTTTCGATGAAGTTTTCAAATATAATAAATTTTTGTAGTATTATGATGATTTTAAAAATATTACCGAGGAATGTATCCCATTTTATAGATGTTTAAACCAGGCAATTTATATTTCAATGCCGTCATTTGAATGAACTTCATTTTTTTCGATGAAGGTTTAAGTTTTCAAATATAATAAATTAATGTAGTATTGTGATAAGTTTTAAAATATTACTTAGGAATGTATTGCATTTTAGAGATGTTTAAATAAAATTGCATTAGAGTTGGAAAGTGTTTCATAATCAATGCTTTAAGCATGATTGATCTTCCTTGTTATTAATTTTATGTAATGATTTGATACATTTTTTTCCGAAAATATGACATATTTTGAGGAAGGTTCATGTTAGTAAAGTCGGTGTCACTCATTTTTTAATGATAATTACGTATGAAATTTATTTAACATTATTGAGGATACTAATTATTTAACGATTTTTTAAAATTCGTTCGAAAATATTGAGTATCTTCATACCATTCGATCGAGTTTTAAATCAATGGGTGTCCAATTCACTGATTAATATAGTCGAACCAAACAATTTAATTTGCTCATCAGATATAACGTCCGCTGACTCACCGACATACACATTAACATGCACACCAACATACATCCACACACTATACACAAGGGCGCAGTAGCCCAGTGGTTAGAGCGTGGCAATTGCACTAGGTAGGCCCGGGTTCGATTCCCGCCACTGCCAAAACTGCCGCCGTGTTCACGCGGAGTACGATGACGTTAAACATGTGGGTTTGTAAGTCCTTCCGAGAGGTTGGTGGTAGGGGAAGGAGGGTACGGTCCCTGTGGATGCCTCCCCCACTGGGTTTCGGTCTAAATTGGGTGGCACGTCCCGGCCGTCTAAACAGTTACCTTACACCTTTCTGGTAGGCCGGACGGTCTGGGTCTCAACAACAACAACACACTACACACAGACATCACCCCAAAACGTTTGATTCGAATTCAGGCATGCTTAAAACGTGCTCTTCTGTTAAAATCTCAAATTCAAATTTTCGACCCATCAGCATACTTTTCCTATACATTATACTTTGAATATATGGAAAGTAACAATAAACTCAATTAAAAATCACATTTTTACTGCATGGTATTATTCAATAATACTACTTACCAACTGGTTATCACTGCTTTTTGATGTTACGGTATTACTGTTCTGGTTATCCAGTGTTGAATTATTTCTAATAGGCATCCACTGATTCAAGTCTGCCTCAATGTTTGCTTCTTCGTCTTTACTTACAATGGACCATCTGTCTCCTTCAGCTTCGCTGTTTTGTGCTGACCACTTTACTGCACTTCCATGCTTCTGGTAGGACCATCCGCTGCCTCCTTGGCCTAAACTCCACACGACGTAGGCATCGCTGCTGGGATTGATAGTTGGAATGTTGGGTCGTGTTACAGAGCGAACAGTTGTGGTTGGTTCTGGGGCTAGATACAGAAAATAGCAGTCATAGAATCGATGATGTATGGTGTGTAATATACAATTTAAATCTCCGTGTCCAAAGTTTAAATGTGTTCGTTTCATTCACTAATTTTTCTTACACTTTAATTTTTTCTTACACTTTCTTGACACTTTACAACAAAGTTGAAAAGTGTTTATGACTTTGTTCATTCTTGATGCAAAGTTTACATTTCAAATTAAAAATACGCTCGTAAACAAACAATGAACACAAAAAATGAAAATCACACATTTACAGCAAAACCTCTAACTAAATCTTATTTTAAAGTAATGTAATTGAGTATTCTTGGTACGAAAAAATATTTTTAATCGTTTCTTCTGAAATACTTTTACTTTATCTGCTACATTAGAGCAAGTTGCAATTGAAAAATGTGTTGATGTATATCTATGTGGGTAAAGAAAAAAATATATATTTGAGATTTCTTATCAAATAATTCTTAAAAAACGTATCATAGAAATTCTTTAAATGTGTTGTAAGTTTCGAAACCTTATATAATATCAAAGCACGATACATTGAATCCTACTGTTTAAATTTAAAGATAACTACCATAAGGGTATTCTATGATTTACGCCCAATTTGGTATGCCTATTTATTATTTCTACAAGCACTTTTTCAGTTATGAAAATAGCAGAAAATGTATATTCCATTTATAGATGATATAAAATATACTTTAAAAATGTTTACAAATGAACTTAAAAAAAAAATATATATATATAAATACAATATAAAACTTCAGAATAGTTATTGAAATTTGTGGATAAACCTTAAGCAGAAGATTCTTCAGTAAAGAAAAATTTTACTTGAGCATTTTAGCAACAGATGGCAGCACGAGTTGTAAAATTTCAGTATCCGCTTGGATTCGAATCAAAGACCATTTATTTGCGAAGCTGGCTTTCTACCCAAACTTTGAATGAGTTAACAAATTATATGCTGTAAAATTTTTAGTGCTATTTCAGAGTACTACTTTAAAGAGGAAGCAGAATATATTTCAGTTATTTTAATATTGTTTCAGAAGGACAAAAAAGTATATGTAGAAAATGCATGACAATTTATTTTCTAAATTCTGTCGGATATTTATTTAACGATTCGAGAAAGAGAAAGTAATTGTGTTCGGTAAAACCAGAAAATTGCTAAATTGTAGTAAATATTCTAAAGCAATTTTAATTAGGATCCTTTGTATTTTGTGATAGAAATAGTTTAGTTAGCTTATTTTAGAAACAGATACATATATCGCCAAAGCAAGTTCGCAAATGCTAAATCCTCTTGTCAAAATTCACAGAAAGGGAAAATTGCTAAAACGCGTTGATACTATAAACTTGCTGGCAAATACCAGATTGAATCAGAACAGACCGAATACATTATATTAATTTAGTGTAATAATTTCTTAGTTTATACTATATAATAATTCATGGATATAAAATGTCTTTGGAAGAGAGGTCTTTTTAAAATAGCCTATGTCACAGTTTCAACACAATGTTATTAACACATGAGCGTCAATATGCTGTAAAAGTAGTCTATTTACTACCTCAAATAAACTACAGCAATTTTTAATCCGCATTCGATTATGTTTCCCGCCAAATTTACAGAATGATTCATAGTAGTAGTTACTCTTTTACCCACATAAATTTCACTTCTACCATATGGTCCTCAGCACACTGCATTTTCAAAAACTCTATCGAAATTGAAAGTAAATTCGAGCATCAGTCCTTCTAGTGTTCTGACCTTGATGCCCCAACGTA
The DNA here is from genome assembly GCA_951213105.1 of Amaurobius ferox. NCBI lineage: Eukaryota > Metazoa > Arthropoda > Arachnida > Araneae > Amaurobiidae > Amaurobius > Amaurobius ferox. The sequence goes on from OX578153.1 coordinate 59,230,745, forward strand.
AGTAATACCAAGAGGAAATTCTTTGAGACCAATATCAACCACTGCTTTATCTAAAATACGAGTAATACTTTGCGACAAATGGATAGTGATAACAAAGCTAACGGTATTTGCTCACCATTAAAGCTATTTCTGTAAAATTTTTATTTACAGTAAAACGCATCGAATCTACCTTTAAGGGTATTTAGAATATTGTATTTTCTTGAGACAATGTTAATTGTGTTGAGAATTGTAGTAATCAAATAGAAAATACTGTTTAGCTATTTTGAACTTAATTTTTCCCCATTAACTGAACATTATCTTATTTTGACGTTAGATATCTATGTTCATAAATTGAAATTGAAATTTCGAGCTTCGTCGTGACCCAAAACACAATTAGTTTATGCTATGTACAAAATTTTATTCAAATCGATTGAGTTTTACTATGTGAACAAAACTTCCGCACACAATAAGATTTGAGTTGGTGTTAATGAAGCTAATCTCATAGTATGATTCTATTCTTCAATTACTAAATTACTGGTCAAAATAGAAAATTACTTTAATCCAAAATAAGAGATTGTTTTACTTACCAGCTTGCAGCTTCTCAGAATATCTCTCACTATTTTTGGGGGGTGGTATGATCTTTGCAGAAGTATGCCTTGATTTGTGTTCTTCGATATCTTCAGAAGAAATGGCATCGGAACTATCATCATACTCTAACTCAGAATCTTGAATTTCTGCATTAACAGTAGAAGATATTTTTGGAGTTTCTGTTACTTTTATCCTGGTACGGCTTTTATCTTTTCTTAATTTAGGTTGTTCGGTAATGCGCTCTTTATTAGGTTTTGGTTCGGAAACTGCGCTTGCAACAATTTTTTTCTCACTTTTCAACTCGGGCACTTCAGTGACGATTTGGCCGTAATCTCTTGTAATGAAAAAAGGTTCGACAGTTGTTCGAGATTTAGATTTAGATTTTTGATTAAATTGTATCAAATCGTCTTTTGCAATATGATCAGTATTTTTTCCAGAAGAATCATCATTGTCTTCATTGCTATTTATTCTTAAACTCTCATTTTGATGGACTGGTTCTGGAATATCACTCTGTTCCGTAGCACTACTCGATGTAGTCACCTCGATGGGAATCTTTTTATTGCTTTTTGTTGATGACCTTTGAGTACTTTGTCTTGTTCTAGACCAAGTTATGTCTGGAGCCAAGGATGTTCTTATTTTATATCTTTTTCTACCCCTGGGAGATATTGTAGTCTTAATTGAAGATGATTCATAATCTTGAGTTGATGATGGTCTAGTCGTCGAGATTGTTGTCAGCTGTTGACGAACTGATGTCGTTTTGGAATTATAACGACTATTTTGCCTTGTCCACGAGAGACGTGTTCCATTGTATTGTCTTCTGTTACTTAAAGCAGGAGATTTTTGTATCAGAGTCTCCGTTTCATTCTCATTACGTTGCAATTGTTTTTGTAAATTTTTCTCTTCTTCAAAATTCAGGCCATTATCCGATGGGTTTCCTGAATCAATTAGTAAATTATTCCCTTTTATATCCACTTCTGTAGAAGGTACAGTAGAAGATATATTTGGGGTTCTAGTCGTTTTCTTGCGTCTCCTGAATGCAACGGGCGATTTTGTTGATCTGTTGGATCCAAAATGTCTTGTACTTGAATTCTTAGCATTAGAAATTGAAGTTGATGGTAATGTTCGTGGTATCACGGTAAGAGGTGTCACATTCACTGTTGTAGGTGCAGGTGTAGTAGTTGTTGACGTTCTGTTTGGAAATAGTGAATTTCTGCGTGTCCCTGGTCTTAGTAAAGTCGACGGCTTCCTACGCCGTGCCGAGTCAAACCAGAATCCAGGACGAGAACCAGGAACTAATGGTTTCACTTCAGAATCACCTTCAAATTCTGGCAAAAAAGTTTTATTGAATTAGTAATATTCAATCTGAAAATCATATGCTTATACATCTAAAAACATGATTACTTTGTATTTGAAATATAAATCTATATTTTCACTTTCCTTATATACATAATGTATAAAGAAAGTATTGTAACGGGGTCGAAAATTCGAATTCGAGTTTTCGACGGGAGAGCACGTTTCAAGCATGCCTGATCACGAATCAAACATCTTTGAAGTGATGTCTGTGTGTGTGTCTGTGTGTGTGTGTGTGTGTGTGTCAGTGGGTCTGTGGAGACGATAACTGACGAACGAATGGACCGATTCGAACGAAATTTGGTACAAAAATCACAATCTATAAACACTGGAAGCCTATTGTTTTTAAACGTAATCGAATGTTCAGAACCCCCCTAAATTTTCGAGTGAAATTTTGAAAAAATCGTCAAAAAATCAAAACCGCTAATAAAGTTACGCAAATAGATATTTCTTATGTAATTTTTCATTAGAAGACGATTAACATAAAATTTAGAACGCTAACATGAACCTTTCTCGAGATATTCACATTTTTCAAAAAAATTATCAAAAAGTCATATAAAATAAAAAAATATATTTCCTATTGAGAAACACGTTCACTTTTCCTATGTAATACCATGCGATAAATTGGGTGGCATCATTCTCGTGGATCTAGCTCGTTCCATTCATGAGAAAAGATACTTCGAGTAATACTTTTGTATTTGAACGCCAATAGTCTGATACGCTAATAGATCTGTTATAAGAATAACTTATTTCTCCGTCAGTAAAGCTTGGCGAGATTTTGGCGACGAATTTGGCGGAATGTCGCCAACTTGGCGACTTTTTGTAATGTTGTCAAATTAACGAAAATATCGCCAAATGGATTAAAATGACGCTAAATCAATGAAAATGACGACTAATTGCCGAAAATTCAATATCTTGGAAAGAATATAAGTATCTACTATAAGAAATACCTGTTTTGTTTTTACTGTAAAAGTAGTATATTCATTGCATTATATAAGGAAAGTCATGTGTTGCCCACGTCAGATTTTTTATTTTACTTCCAGAAAATGTTAATGCCTTTTCCAAAAGAGTTTCTAAGTATTATATATTCAGGCTTTAAAAATATCTGTTAAAATATTTTTACAGTTATGAACTGCCTAAAACCCTGTTATTTATATAAAACCCTAATTGAGGAAATATCTATTGGGCACCGATAGCACTGGACACCCTGTATATATTGCCAGGAACCTTACTCGCCATTAAGGACAGCTGATTCCCCTGAAACTTTCAGTAACATGCAAATGTTTTACAGTATAGGGTGTGCGTAAATATGTTTTATATCAAAAATTGTTAACGTCATTTTTTCCTAAGTAATCTCAAATCCTTTGACTATTTCCGTCTGTTCACAATTAAAGCAATCTGATGTGATTTTCCCTACAAACTCATTTTCTTATTTTTTATATCATAAAGCATTAAATTGTGTTTGATTGCAGAAAATAGTATGAATACTTTTCAGATATTATATTTAATTTGGAATTTCTAATATACCTTCGCTTCCATTGGCAACTTAATGCACTTTAGAGTCTTCAGATCCTAAAAATTAAAAAAAAACTGAGATATCTCGAAAACAATTCACCCTAGAGTCATAGGGTCAGTCTGATTCGCTATGCTGTCAAAAATTACATGAAAAACAAGTACTTAATTAATATATTTTAGCAATTTTAGTCATTTTATTCAGGTTTTTATGATCTTTGCTTAAAAACGTAATAAAAATCGAAAAACCTTAAATATTTTGAGAATTGTCCATCTTAGAGTAATAGGGTTGGTCTTATTCTTTTTATCGTCAAAATTAAGTATTAAACAAGTATTTAACCGATACATTTGTAGTATTTTATTTTAGATGACAATTTTTGCGGGCCATTTAGTAAAAAAAAGCACATATCTTTTTCTCGAATCGTACCAAAATCTATCCAGCACCACGGTAACCCACAAGCTACTTATCTACCAAATTTTGTGAAATTTGGCCAAAAGTTTCTCAGCTAGAGTCGATACATACGATTTTTGGGGACCATCTCGCAAAAAAGTCAGGTTATTTTCTCCCAAATAGTGCCAAAATCTAATCAGAACCAGGGTAACACACAAGTGACTTACTAAATTTTATAAAATGTGGGCAATTAGTTGAGTTGGAGTGGGCTACATACATTCCACAAGCAGACAGACAAACACACACACAGACGTCTTGCTAAAAATTGTTTTTTCGTGTTCTAGGGTACTCGAAACGTGTAGATCCGTCGAAAACTCGAGTTGTGATTTTCGACATGATTCCAATACTTCCCTATGCATTACCATATATTGCAGGGAAAGTAAAAACAAACAACTTTTCTGGAAATTGCCACCAAGTTCACCTCTGTATGTTTCATGACTGTGTTAAAGCTGTGTTTTGGCTTTTACTCGCTTTTCATTACGTGATATACATAGAGAGAAAGCATTGTAATGGGGTAAGAATCCAACCCTTGTATTTTAGGGATTTACTTCACGTTTAAAACACCTCTATATATGAATGTATATCTCTCTGTATAATGATGGAAAATAATAGTTTGAATTACGCTATAGTTGTAAAAGTGTCAAAAATATATATACTAACATAAATCAGCCAAATACATGCAATTTACAGGCTTAACAGCTGTTGTCAACTAAAAAAAGGCTGTTGTCAACTTGAAAAACTGTTGTCAACTTAAAAAGCTGTTGTCAACTTAAAAAGCTGTTGTCAACTTAACTAAGCTGTTGTTAATTTAAAAAGCTGTTGTCAGCTAGAGAAAACTCATACAAATATTCATCTTTTCTCAATTATGATACAAATTTTGATACAAGTAGACCTGCATAATAGTAGTATATAACACATGAATTTATAAGAAAGTTGAGAGGAGCCACACATTCTAGTTATTTAAATTTGTTAACTTGCTTTGTATTACACTTACCTTCATCAGCTACGTATTCATCTTGTCGTGAACCTGCTAACTCAATTTCATCTGACTCATCCTCATCTGCATGTTGTTCTTTGCGCTCAACAGCCGCAGTTGACCGTCGAGCAATAGTGGACCTTTTCCACGTGATAGGAGATTTGGTAGTAGACGTCGTTGTTGATTCAGTCAGTGGTGCAGACGCGGGCCTCAACGTCGGCCTAGCGACTCGGCGCCAAGTAACGGACGCATCAGTGATTGTTGCAATGCGAAGAACTAAGATGACCAGTAAGGAAGGCCCTAAAAACTGAAATTAAGAATATAATAAGAAAATACAAAATAAGATAACTATTTTATATCCTTGGAACGAACTCTCATTCTATATAACAGCATCCACGCACTAGTTTTAAGCTCATTATAGGCTTTTCGTCATGAAATGACGGATATCTTTTATGGTAGTAAGAAGTTTGTTATAACGGACATCACTGCTTGACCCCTATAGACAATCTGTCTGGCTTTTTTTCCCACACATATCTTCTCTCCCCAGCAAATAAAAATACGCAACATCCTGATTACCTAGGACAAATGGCCTTAGGGGTGGTCAATAGCATCCTTATTGACTCTATACATATCCTTCCCAGAAGGGAGCAAGAATGAGCAAAGAAATAATGGCAGTGGTACATTCATTAAATCTGTTCATAACATCATTAAAATTAAGAGAAGAAATCTTCATCATTGATCTGAATTACTGGTCATTAACGAAGCGCGGAATTATGCGTTATCGTCAAATATAAATAGTAACATTTGGATCTTAACTGACAGCAGAAGCTCAATTCAACATCTTTGTGGAGAGTTATCGATAAAACTAACGTACATATTATCAAAACACTGAAGCAATTGTTGTCTTTAAATAGCGAAATATATATTCCGTGGATTCCTCGACACGTTGATCTCAAAGAAAATGAAAATGACGACAAGCTGGCAAAAGAAGGTTGTCTTAAATCATTACCATCCACTTCAAGGTTAACATTCGAGGAGATATATGCAAAAGCAAAAGTCTTGGACAACGTGGTTTGTAGAAAGCCTTCTGCGTACGACTGGTTTTTTGGGCTTGCAGCCATCGAGTTCTTTAGAGACCAGGGAACAGGCTACCCTTTCAAGATTCAGATGCTGGCATTTGGCGTCTATGAAGATTGCACGGTATGAAAGGATATATCCACTTTATACGAAATGAAAGTCGCCCCAAGGCATCTTTTTCTGTATTGGTTCTACCAGAGAGGTTCTCTTGAAAAATTCAATGTTGGTTCTAAACGCGTTCTTTTGAACTTTGTCTAGCTTTGATTATGCCGAATAAGTTAAGTTAGAAGAAGTAGAATGTGTTAAAAGCCACAATTTTGATAACTTCTATGGGGATTGAAAATTCAGTACTACCACTTAGTCGTCTTCAAATTTGTATATATAACAAGTTTCTTGCTGCCATTGCATTACAGGTATTGGCTATTCTACATTGGCACGCACATAATAAGCGCGAAATCGGTCAAGTGATACTGTTATCTACAGTGTGAATGCATTCCAATTATAATAATTTTACCTTGTTGTGTCCGGAAGCAAAGCAACGTTTTTGACATTTAGGAGTAACAACGTACATTCGAATGAACGAAACCTTACCAATTCCTTTAAAAATATTCGTTCCAAAAACTTCAAATTATTGACAAAATATTAATTTAAAACTGAAGACAAATATGCCAAATAATCTAACATGATAAAAGACAATGTATGTTCGTCTGGTCTGTCTAAGTGACACACAGTTACAAAATTATGTACAGTGGTACTCTATGTTTGGCCTTAAAACATCTCGGAGCGATTTTTTTTTTAAATTCGATTTAGTATTTTAGTTATTTTATGCTGAAATGCAATTTTGAGCGATTTTCACACGAATCGATTCAGCAATCGATAATGCCACCGCTAGGTTTTAATCTTAACACCATCGGAAATATTGATGTACAGTCTTTACAACAAGATTTAAATCGAATCCATAGGGAAATTACTTTATTTAAAAAATATTGAAAATTCATCTTAATATGTGCAATATTGATGAATTGCAGATTCATGATTCTAATTTTTGCTATGAATAGAAAGAGATATCCTCGCATTCTAATTTTTTTTTTAATTACACCATCTCTGAATTTTTTTTATGAATTTTTAAAGTCGGTCTATAAAACACGTGATTTTCAATTCCGCCCGCTATGCGGGAAAACTGGACACAAGTGCCTGTTCCTTGATGTCGCAAATGAGTACATCTAAATTGCTACGGTTTTTATGAAGAAGAGGGGTTATAGAAGGTCAAGGGAATACCCTCACTGAAGTCGTGACATCACAAAATGTTTATTTAATTTTATTTATTTATTTATTTTTTGAAACGCACGTACTTTTAAAGCTTTAATTTATTTTCGAGAATTCACTGTGAGTACCAGCATAAATTTAGTCAGAGGTTTGGCATCTTAAATGCCGGGCAAAAGCGGGGTATTCGTTCCAGTGAAACATAAAAAATATGAAAAGATTATAAAATAGATATACAACATAAAAAATAGAACGCGTTTATTTTGCAGTCGCTAACTCTTAAGAATCCGTTTTTCTATCATGTAAATATATTTTCGCCAGTCAATTTTTACCGTCATTTTTGTCACGACAGGTGCATTGCATAGCCTGGTATTTTCAACCATTTATATTCACATTTACTTTTTACAATTGCTCCCATTGTATTCTATGAAAGATGATGAGTTAGTTCGCTGCAATACAATAGGCTAGGCAGTCGGGGAGTTGAATTTTTACAGCATTTACTTCAAACCCAATCTGTATAAACAAAAAATAAACTGGTAGTTTTATTGTTAGATCCGATTCTGTGATATCGTCAGGACATTTATATTAATATGCTGTCAAAATATGTGATTTTTCAGTAAATATATGATAAATACACCTCATAAAGATATTTAAACATTAATCACGTTATATGAGGGTATGCAAAAAGTTGCAACTTCCTTCTACCCGCTTGTTTGCAAACTCTCATGCTCCTAAAATCTCCGGATATAGAGAATTCCTAGTAAATTCCTTGAGCACGCCAATAAGTTTGCAAGAAGGTGTGACACGCTAGGTCTATCTATAATAAAATGACCAAGTTCGATCGAATAATAGTGATAAATAAAATAAAATATTATCACGGAGTTCCATCTTGACACCATCGGGAAGATCGAAAAATTATCTTTCAAATAAAATTTGAACGGAGTTCATACAATGAATAAACATATTTTAAAGAACTTATATACATGAATTTATATATAATGAACTTATATTACAATACTTTTCCTGCGTTTTAAACCTCTCCAATTTTTACTTTCCTTATATATATAATGTATCAGGAAAGTATTGTGACAGGGTCGAAAATTCAAAATCGAGTTTTCGACGGGAGAGCACGTTTCAAGCATCCCTGATCACGAATCAAACACTTTTGAAGTGATGTCTGTGTGTGTGTGCCAGTGAGTCTGTGGAGACGATAACTGACGAACGAATGGACCGATTCGAACCAAATTCAGTACAAAAATCACAATTCGTAAACACTGGAAGCCTATTGTTTTTATACGTAATCGAATGTTCAGAACCCCCTTAAATTTTCGAATAAAATTTTGAAAAAACCGTCAAAAAATCAAAACCACTAATAAAGTTACGCAAATAGACATTTCTTATGTAATTTTTCATTAGAAAACGATTGACATACATTTTAGAGCGCTGACATGAACCGTTCTCGAGATATTGCACATTTTTCAAAAAAATTATTAAAAAGTCATATAAAATAAAAAAAAAATATTTCCTATTGAGAAACATGTTCACTTTTCATATGTAATACCATGCGATAAATTGGGTGACATGATTCTCGTGGATCTAGCTCGTTCCATTCATGAAAAAAAGATACTGTGAGTAATACTTTTGTATTTGAAAGCCAATAGTCATTTATCTGCTGTAAGAACAACTTATTTCTTCGTCCATAACGCTTGGCGAGATTTCGGCGACGAATTTGGCGGAATATCGCCAACTTGGCGACTTTTTAAAATGTTGCCAAATTAACGAAAATCTCTCCAAATGGATAAAAATGACGCTAAATCAATGAAAATGACGACTAATTGTCGAAAATTCAATATCTTGGAAAGAATATTAGTATCTACTATAAGAAAAACCTATGTTTTTACTGTAAAAGTAGTAAATTCATTACATTATATAAGGGAAATCATGTGTTGCCCACATCAGATTTTTTTATTACGATTTATTAAAATTGACGCGGCATCCAACGTTCATTATTTTTCAGCACCCACTTCATCCCCAGCATCGCAGACTGCTCCAGAAAAAGTAATAATTTCATAAACCCAGCAGTTTCTTAATTATAAATTACCCGAGGCATGTTTGTACGGACCGATTTCTCACTACCGCTCGGACCCCTTTTCTGGAGTTGCTCTAGCAACTGAGAACTGAGGTCATCCCACGCAAGGCAGGGAAGGGGCTTTTCTATCTATTGATCTATGCATCGTGTAGAATCTCAGCAAGGTGACGGATTCTCTGCAAGGGATGGATTTTCCTCCCATTGCATGCAATTTTCACTGTTATTTATATGAATAAAAATTTATCTTTTGTTACTTTATTTCATTCTTTTCTTATTAATACATTTAATTTATCTCTAGCCATTTTCACTGGTATTTACATAAGAATAATTATTTTTTGTTATTTCTTTTAGATAAATATTTTTGTTATCTTTTTATATTAGTAAATTAAATTTTTCCCTGCTTTAACTCCCGGTGCATTTTCTAGTAATTACATACAGACCGAATGCGGGTTTTAAAATTACACCGATAAACAGTTTTCAATTAATGTCTCCCCTTTTTAATGCCTTCCGTTTCCATTATTAAATTTTAGTTTTTAACATTTTCCAGCATAGTTGAAACGAGTTTATGACTTTGTTCACAGGAAATATTCAAATTATTCCATAAAATATATATAAAAAAAATCAGCAAAATATGTTCGGTAGTTTTTAAATAAAAATTAAAATAATAATTACATCCATGTTATATAAAGAGATCACGTGACTCGCTTCAAAATAAAATATGGCATCTATTTCGTCCCCCCCTCCCAGGGTCAAAATAGTGCTTTTAAAATTCTTTTAAATTTATATTTAGTATTGCATCCATCCTAAAACCGGTTTATTTTTGCGTATTTTCTGTACATTTATATTTTGCGCCTAAGCAATTACATTATTTTTTAGTTTAAATGATCATCACACTTTGATTATTTCTACAACGGAGCCTAATTTTAATGGATGCTGAATATAAACAAGCTATTATACAATGAGTTGTATAAGAATTGCTGAATTTTTTTCACGCAAAATTATTTAGGTCTGGAGTCCAGAATAACAGTGATATAAATGAAATATTCATTGCTTTTACATAGAGAAGCCAGACGATTTTTATTTCGATGACGTCATTTGAATAAAATCCATTTTTATTTATATAAAGTTTTAAATTTTCAAATATAATAAATTATTGTAGTACTGTGATAATTTAAAATATGTCAGCCCTGAATGTATGGCAGTGGCGCATTACAGCAAGTAGCGTGGATATCCAAAAGAATAGGATGGACTCTTCCTATCTTTTCCAATATTAGATATCCGGCGGTAACATATCACTCTAAGCTCTTACTTTGATCTCATGGTTTTGACTAGAAAGTGTCAAAAATCTTCTCTGATTGGCTACTATTTTGGCATTATTCTCGTCAATTTTTAATCGCTTTATGTCCACGCCTTCTTTTCATGCGCTAATGGGGTATGAACGTCGACCACCCCTGCGGTGCCGATACCCTTTCTTAATTACTTCACGGGAGTTTGGGTCATTCGGAGAAACATCAACTGTTTAGACTCAACCAACTAAGAAAGATCTTTGGACCGTTTTGGAAGAAATTGCCTACCGTCTATTATATAACATATCTCAGGCAAATAGTGCGAGGAGTCAGTCATTATAAAACTCTCTGGTCCAGTTTTTAAATCCACCATTATATTTTCTCGAATTAGACAGCGAATATTTGATAATGCATTGTAGATAGAGAGCAAAACGTACAGTTTTGCAATTTTCCATCTAAATATGATCCCGAAGATGTGCAGAAAGTTTACAAATTTGATTTTTGCTCTGATTTGATTAATTAAATAATAAGTAATTCAATTTGACATTGCCCCTTTGGGCAAAGATTTAATGGATTGAGTCCACTTCAAATTTCTTTATGATTGATTGCTTGCAGAAGCGTTAAAAAACGGTCAAGGAGTGAATTCTAGTTAAATTGAGGCACTGGAAACAATCAATTGAAATTGCGTTTAGGAACTGTGATTGTCATGAATAATTAGGATTAAATGTAATTATTAATGCAGTTAGCAAATATGTTGGTCATTCTTACAGATAATTAATGTGATTGCGAAAAGTAATTCATTATAATCGCGAGTGTTATAATTAGCGTTCTAACTGTTTGTTTACCTGATAACCATTGAATTTGTTTACATTTGATACCGCGTGCTTTGAGCTGTGTTTTAGGAGAAAATATCAAGATTTGCATCTAAAGAGGGAACAAAATGTATAACACTGTCTCTAATTAGATGCTATCATAAGAAAACAATAGTTTATTTTAACTGTTAATTAATTCCTTTGATTTCTTAAAAAGGCGTGAAGATATCTCCGAGACAGGGTTGAGATAAGCATAGCGACCAGGGGCGAAACCCCCAGTCTCTATAAATATACAGTAGCAGAGTAGGACATCGGGTTGTTTACTTAAAGACTGACCAGTTTATATTCTAAACATACAATTTCTTTATAATGATGCCGATTAGTAAAACTTTTAAAAATCACTTATGAGATAAGTTTATAAAATTTTCAGATTACGCTTTGTACCACCAGTTCATCATTATTAATATATTATGTCCTCTAAGCAATGTATAAAATTGATAAGATATCATTACAGTATTTACCCTTATGATCCAGCTCGCCATTGTCCACTGTAAGCAAAGCAAATCCTTTCTCTCTCGTCGCGATGTTCACTTTTATGTCATCTATTGTGGAATCCGCGATCTTGCTCGTTCTTAGATGTTTTCACCTAGTCCACGCCTCGTGTCACGCCTTGACTTAGAATGCGGAGCGCGGGAATCTCTGCAAAAAGACATCTCCGCCACACAAAGGACATCCCGACACGGTGTCGTGACATCGGGACCACAACCTTCCAGACGGAATGCAGAGGATAAATATTCATCCCAGCATCCTTATCATAGTTCTACAGGACGAAATTACAACGTGGGGGCAAGGATGATCTTCGAAAACAAGGGACCTTATTGGAAGTATCATTTGTAGGGCTCTATTGGAAGTATAATTTGCAAGGCCCTAGTATTTGATTGAAATTTTTACGTTTATTTATATTTCATATAGGAATTCATACTGCATGAATCTATAAATTGACAATAATATTTAGGAACAAAAAAAAAATGTTTTTGGTTGCACTATTTTCTCATTATACAAATTACAGTATTTTATTAAACGGATTTGAAATTTTTAGAATATTTCTCATATATATATATTGTTTCAGAAGCAAGCATTTTTGTGTTCATTTCGAAGGGATATATGGACTTGACAAGAATTTTTTCGAAATGAACTTATCATAAGCCTAAAGCTCTTCCACGTGCAAGCTTTTTTGCATGATTTTTTTGTTTTCCTGTTTTCATTCGTCACCTTTGAAATTTGTCGATTGTCTTTGTCTTTATGACCTGCATTACGCTTTATAATTTCCTCTTTATGATTGAATTTCTTTTATTTCTTTGTATTTTGTAGAAAATTTTGGGATAGTGTATTATGAGTTACTACTTACATTCTAACATTGGATTTGCAATTTTATATATATATATATATATATATATATATATATATATATATATATATATATGATCTTTTTGTATGTTATTACTTTTTCGTACCTTTTCGCAATACTGTTTTTCATTTCTTACGAATGGCAACAGTAGATCATTTCTTTTTCTTTGCGAATGACAACACTGGTCTCTTCATTCAGGGTTCCAGGGTTCGACTGGTTCGGGCATATGCAGTGTTTGTTCCAGGTATTCTTGTTTTCTTTTATTTTTCCTTCTTTATGTATGTTGTCCCAGTAGAAATAGTTTATAGATATAATCTATCTATTTCTTCAGAAACATACATATTTTGTGTTTGCTTCGTCAAAATACTTGGACCCGAAGAAGCGTTTTGCGAAGTGAACAACTCCATTTTCTAAAACCTAGCCCTTGTCCACGTGTATAGCAATAATGCTTGATTTTTTATGTTTTTCTATTACCGTTTCCATACCATTGAAATTTGTTGATTTTCTTTAACTTGATGACTCGTAATTTGTATTTTTTTCCATTTGATTGAAAATTTGATTGAACATTTGATCCATTTCCTTTGTGCAAACCACTCAGATTCTTTAAGTCGTAAGACCATGATTCAAAATCATGAAATTCAAATTCAAATTCAAAATCGTGACCATGAATCTAAGCAGAACACAAGCTAAAACTTTGACAAAACGTAATTTGGCTAGGTTGTTTTATTATGACCAAAATACAGTTTGAACTTTAATCTTGCATTTATTATAAAATGGCTTTTTCAAGGTATAATTTTTATAGGAAAGAAGTATAATTTTTTTTCACAAGTACTCATATACAAGTACTCAATTTTCGTGTGCAGTTTTAGACTTGTCGAATTATTTTTCTTTGGGTACTTGGAAATAAACATTTTTCATATTTCTACTATATTTATGATCAAATATCTCTGGTGGGGGACTTGATAACACTTTGAAACTAGTACAAACAAAAGGTATATAAATATTAAACTAAAACTAACAATCAGTAACCTAACCATAATTACCATCTATTTAGAAAGACAGACATACATTATTTACTGAGCTAGGAAAAATGTAAGGGTATGATCTTAATGATGAAACTGTAAAACATAATTATCTGTCTTTACAATTGAGCTATATTTATTTAGAAATTTTTTATACAGAGAGATGGTACAGTTTGTGCTCTTTCGATAATCCACAAACATTTCTACTACAAGTAGCACTCTTCTTCTTTATATAGGCGTAGCCAGAATCTTGAAAAGAAGGAGATATGTGTGTGTGTGACAGAATGAGGGATTTTACTTTGCTGATTTTTGCTTTCACATATAAACCCTTGTAAAGAACCTTACTATCTCAACCGGGGACTCGAACCCTGGATCTTCGAACTGGCCAGCCAACTACTGGGACAAAATTACAAGCTCTTATTGTCGAAGCGGACTCTGTACCCTATCGAAAACTAATTTTTCAACTAATATGTTATGATCTCCAATTCTTCTCCCCCCCCCCCCCCTACAACCAGATATATTTACATTTGTTTATAATTCCGATATGGGTAGTATTTCATTGTTTTAGGCATTTTTAGAACATTTCTGGAGTATAATTTCATGAGCTTCAAATGCTTGGCTTTGGCGTTGAAATTTTTAGCTATTTCTTATATTTTTTGTGCATAAAACGAGTTATGTTGTACATGCATTCACAATACGTCTTCAGTAACTAATATTTGGTCACTTATTGCTTTTCTTATATACTTAGTTAATGTATAAGGAAAGTATTGTTACGGGGTCGAAAATTCGAATTCGAGTTTTCGACGGGAGAGCACGTTTCCAGTCCCTGAGCACGAATTGAATATTTTTGAGGTGATGTCTGTGTGCGTGTGTGTGCGTGTGTCAGTGAAACTGTGGAGACGACATCTCATGAAAGAATAGAATGATTCGAACGAAATTTGGTACAAAAATTACAATCCGTAAATTATTATTGAAAAAATTACAATCCGCTTATTATTTTTAAACGCAATTGAATCTTCAAAACCCCCTAAATTTTAGAGTGGAATTTTGAGAAAATCATGAAAAAATCAAAACCTCTAATAAAGTTACGCAAATAGAAAATTCTTAAGTAATTTTTCCTCAGAACACGATTAACATAAACTTTAAAATGCTAGCATGAACCGTTCTTGAGATATTGCACAGTTTTCAAATAAATTTATCAAAAAATTATATAAATTAGAAAAAAATATTAACTATTGCGAAATATGTTTACTTTTAATATGTAATATCATGCGATAAATTTGGTGACATCATCCTCGTGGCATTAGCTCGTTCCATTTATAAGAAAATATACTTTGAGTAATACTTTTGTATTTGAACGCCAGTAGTCACTTATCTGCCATAAGAATAACTTATTTCTCCGTCCATAACGCTTAGCTAGATTTTGACGTCGAATTTGGCGGAATGTCTCCAACTTCGCAACTTTTTAAATGTTGCCAAATTAGCGAAAATGCCGCCAAATTGATAAAAATGACTCTAAATCAATGAAATGGACGGCTAATTGACGAAAATTCAGTATCTTGGAAAGAATATAAGTATCTACCATAAGAATAACCTATTTTTCCGTCCGTAACGTCTGGCAGAATTTTGGTGGCAGATTTGTCAGAATATCTCCAACTTGCTGACTTTTTAAAAGTTGCCAAATTGATGAAAATGTTACCCAATTAACAGAAATTCACCAAATTCATGAAACTGATACTAAATCAATGAAATGTCGACTAATTAATGAAAGTTCAAGATCGTGGAATGATCATAAGAGTGTACTATAAGAAAAACCATTATTTCCGTCCGTCCGTAACGTTTGGCGAGAAATTTAGCGAGACGTTTAAATGTTGCCAAAGTGACAAAAATATCGACAAATTGATAAAAGTCATGCCGAATGGGAAATAATGTTTCGCAAATTCTGATTTCCGTCATATAACGGGCATACCTTCTAGGATATAAGAAATGCTCTTCTTCCAGTTTGTCTGTAACTCTTGGTGATGCATTTCGGCGAAATTGGCGAATAATCCAGCAAAATACAACGTGGTGATATTTCGCCCCAGAATATCGATAATATCGTCAAAATTGCAATAACGACTCCAAATAAATAAAAGAAAGATCAATCATTCATAAAGCATTGAATATGAAACACTTTCCAACTTCAATGAAATTTCATTTAAACATCTCAAAAATGCGATACATTCCTCGGTAATATTTTTAAAATTATCACAACACTACATTAATTTATTATATTTGAAAACTTAAACCTTCATTGAGAAAAATGAACTTCATTCAAATGACGGCATTGAAATGTAAATTGCCTGGTTTAGGCATCTCTAAAATGCGATACATTCCTCGGTAATATTTTAAAACTTATCACAACACTACATTAATTTTTTATATTTGAAAATTTAAAATTTTATCGAAAAAAATGAACTTCATTCAAATGACGGCATTGAAATGTAAATTGCCTGGTTTCAGCATCTCTAAAATGCGATACATTCCTCGGTAATATTTTTTATTAACACTTTACAACAAAGTTGAAAAGTGTTTATGACTTTGTTCATTCTGTCTGTCTGTCTGTCCGTTAGCACGATAACTGCCGTAAAAATGACTTAATCTAAATGAAATTTTAGTATGTTGTTCAGACGGTCTATAGGACCTATGGGAATATAAATGAATAATATCACCCAATTAGTTTTGAATTGAACCCGGGTTGAAAAAATTGAATACATTGAGCCCTATGGTACTTAATTTTTCAAGTATTTTTTAGGCGGATTTAAAATTCACAAATTGCTTCGAAAATTTTAGGCAATATTCAAATTGTTCCATAAAATATATAAAAAAAAATTCAGCGAAATATATTCAGTAGTTTTTTAAATAAAAATTAAAATAATAATAACACCTCTTATATGAAGCGATCACGTGTCCATGATATGAAACGATCACATGACCCACTTCAAAATTATATATGGCATCCATCTTGTTGTTGTTGTTGAGACCCAGACCGTCCGACATACCAGAAAGGTGTAAGGTAACTGTATGGACGGCCGGGAAGTGCCACCCAATTTAGACCGGAACCCAGTGGGGGAGGCATCCACAGGGACCGTACCCTCCTTCCCCTACCACCAACCTCTCGGAAGGACTTACGGACCCACATGTTTAACGTGATCGTACTCCGCATGAACACGGCGGCATTTGTGGTAGCGTGCAAATCTAGCGCGCAAACCACGGGGGTACCGCACCCGAGATGGCCAACAGCACGCGGTGTTCCGAGGTGGTCACCCACCAAGTACTAACCTCGCCCGATGCTGCTTGACTTCGGTGATCTAACGAGAACCGGTGTTTTCAGCACGGTACGGCCGTTGGCCCGGCATCCATCTTGTGTCAAAATCGTGATTTTTAAAGTTCTTTTTAATTCATATTGAGTGTTGTATCCGTCCTAAAACTACTTTATTTTTGCCTAAATTCTGTGCATCTACATACTGAAACAACGCAATGACAATATATTCCAGTTTAAATGCTCATCTAAATTTGATTATTTCTACTATTAAGCCTATTTTTCACCTATGTAAAATGTAAACAACAAAATATGTAGAATGAGTTGTATTAGAATCGCTGTAATTCTTTAACACAAAATAATTTAGTCCATGGAGTCTGCTTAGCTGATATGAATGAAATATTCATTGATTTCATAAAGAGAAGGACGATATTTTTCGATGAAGTTTAACGCATAGAGCTTACTTACTTGTAGCTCAATGGTCTTAATTTTTAAATAAAATAAATTATTATAGTATTGTGATGAATGACATGAATGGGGGAATTATTTATGAATGAAATGTTGCTTTTATAGAGAGAGCCAGGCGTGTTATTTTTTCTATGACGTCATTTGAATGAATTTCAGTTGTTTTCGATGAAGTTTTCAAATATAATAAATTATCGTATTATTATGATAATTCTAAAATTATTACCGTGGAATGTATCACATTTTAGAGATGTTTAAACCAGGCAATTTATACTTTAATGCCGTCATTTGAATGAAGTTAATTTTTTTCGATGAAGGTTTCAAATATAATAAATTAATGTAGTATTGTGATAAGTTTTAAAATATTACCGAGGAATGTATTGCATTTTAGATATGTTTAAATAAAATTGCATTGAAGTTGGAAAGTGTTTCATAATCAATGCTTTAAGCATGATTGATCTTTCTTGTTAAATTATCATAATACTACAATTATTTATTATATTTGAAAACTTCATCGAAAACAAATGAACTTTATCCAAATGACGTCATCGAAATATAATATGTATGACTCTATCTATAAAAGCAGCATTTCATAAAATATTTTTTCATTCATTTCATTCATCGCGAAACTACAATAATTTATTTTATTTAAAAACTTAAGACCATGGAGGTACAAGTAATTAAATTCTATGCTTAAAACTTCATCGAAAAAGTCGTCCTTCTCTGTGTAAAATCAATGAATATTTCATTCATATCAGCTATATTGCAGACTCCATGAGATAAATAATTTTGCGTTAAAGAAATGCAGCAATTCTTATACAACTCATTCTACATCTTTTTGTATTTACATTCTCCATAAGTGAAAATTAGGCTTCATTGTAGAAATAATCAAAGTTGGATGATCATTTAAACTCAAATATATTGTAATTGCGTTGTTTCAGTATGTAGATACACAGAATTTAAGCAAAAACAAGAAAGATTAATCATGCATAAAGCATTGATTATGAAACACATACCAACTTCAATGCAGTTTTATATAAACATCTCTAAAATGTGACACATTCCTCAGTAATATTTTTAAAATTATCATAATACTACATTAATTTATTATATTTGAAAACTGCATCGAAGAAAACGAACTTCCTTCAAATGACGGCATTGAAATATAAATTGCTTGGTTTAAACATCTCTAAAATGCGATACATTCCTTGGTAATATTTTTTAAATTATCATAATACTACAATAATTTATTACATTTGAAAGCTTCAACGAAAACAAATGGACTTTATTCAAATGATGTTATCGAAATATAAATCGCCTCTATTTAAAAGCAGCATTTCATTCCCAAACATGTTTCCAATCGTTTCATTCATTACAATACTATAATAATTTGTTTTATTTAAAAATTTGAAAAATTGTTACCTACCATATTTATTTTAAAATGTGAAACCACTCCAATATATAAAACAATGAAACTTTTTGAAAGATATTTATTATATAATATATCGTTTTTTTCTTTCTGGAGGATATAGTAAGAATCAGAATTTAATTGAATTTATTTTTCGCCCTATATTAAAAAATTTTTATTTAAAAAACTATCTAACGTATTTTACTGAAATTTTTTTATACACTTTTTGGTATAATTTGAATATTTTCTAAAACTCTCGAAGAAATATGTGAATTTTAAATTCACTTAAAAAATGTTTGAAAATTTGGTCCCATAGGGTTCAATGTATTTCATTTTTTCAACCCGGGTTCAATCCAAAACTAATTGGGAGATATTATTCATTTATATTCTCATAGGTCCAACAGACGGTCAGAGCAACATACTAAAATTTAATTTTGATAACGCCATTCTTACGGCAGTTATCGTGCTAACGGACAGACAGACAGGCAGACAGACAGAATGAACAAAGTCATAAACATTTTTGAACTATATTGTAAAGTGTTAATAAAGCGGTTTAAGGACGAATACAACACTAAATATGAATTAAAAAGAACTTTAAAAATCACGATTTTGACACAAGATGGATGCCATATTTTATTTTGAAGTGGGTCACGTGATCTCTCCATATAATGGTCATGTGATCGCTTCATATAAAAGGTGTAATTATTATTTTAATTTTTATTTAAAAAAACTACTGAATATATTTTGCTGACATTTTTTTATATATTTTCTGGGATATTTGAATATTTCATAAAACTTTCGAAGCAATTTGTGAATTTTAAATCCACTTGAATGTTTGAAAAATTAGGTCCCGTAGGGTTCAATGTATTTCATTTTTTCAACCCGGGTTCAATTCAAAACTAATTGGGTGATATTAATCATTTATATTCCCATAGGTACCACAGACCGTCTGAACAACATACTAAAATTTCATTTTGATAAAGTCATTTTTACGGCAGTTATGGTGCTGAGGGACAGACAGACAGAATGAATGAACAAAGTCATAAACACTTTTCAACTTTCTTGTAAAGTGTTAACAATGACGCCTAATTGATGAATTAATTATTGAAATATATTAACATATGGACTATTGGGGTTTCGCTTATTGGGGATTCTATCAATATTGATAATTGTTTATTTAAAGTTGCACGAAATATAAGTTAATTGAGTACTTTGAAATAATTTTTCATTTTGTCATCCGGAAAATTGCTAAATGTTCAATTCAAAAATAAAAACACAGTACCGTGGATCCTATACATTATTTTTTAACACTTTACAACATAGTTGAAAAGTGTTTATGACTTTGTTCATTCTGTCTGTCTGTCCTTTAGCACGATAACTGCCGTAAAAATGACTTTGTCAAAATGAAATTTTAGTATGTTGTTCAGACGGTCTGTGGGACCTATGGGAATATAAATGAATAATATCACTCAATTAGTTTTGGATTGGACCCGGGTTGAAAAATGAAATACATTGAACCCTATGGGACCTAATTTTTCAAACATTTTTTAAGCGAATTTAAAATTCACAAATTGCTTCGCAAGTTTTATGAAATATTCAAATTATCCCATAAAATATATAAAAAAATTTCAGCAAAATATATTTAGTAGTTTTTTAAATAAAAATTAAAGTAATAATTACACCTTTTATATGGAGAGATTACGTGATCCACTTCAAAATAAAATATGGCATCCATCTTGTGTCAAAATCGTGATTTTTACTTTTTAATTCATATTTAGTGTTGTCGTCCTAAAACCGATTTATTTTCGCTTTAATTCTGTCCATCTACCTATTGAAACAACGCAATTACAATATAATTGAATTTAAATGATCATCCAACTTTGATTATTTCTATAACGAAGCCTACTTTTCACTTATGGAGAATGTAAATACCAAAAGATATAGAATGAGTTGTATGAGAATTGCTGGAGTTTTTTAACGCAAAATTATTGAACTCATGGACTCTGCAATATAGCTGATATGAATGAAACATTCATTGATTTTACGCAGAGAAGCAAGTGATTTTTTGGATGAAGTTTTAAGCATAGAGTTAAATTACTTGTATCCCCATGGTTTTAAGTTTTTAAATAAAATAAATTATTATAGTATTGCGATGAATGAAATGCTGCTTTTATAGAGAGAGCCAGGCGTGTTTTAGTTCGATGACGTTATTCGCATAAAGTTCATTTGTTTTCGATGAAGTTTTCAAATATAAAAAATTATTGCAGTGTTATGATAATTTAAAAAATATTACCCAGTAATGTATCGCATTTTAGAGATGCTTAAAGCTGGCAATTTATATTTCAATGCCGTCATTTGAATAAAGTTCATTTTTTTCTATGAAGTTTTAAATTTTCAAATATAGCAAATGAATGTAGCATTGTGATAAATTTAAAAATATTACCGAGTAATGTATCGCATTTTAGAGATGTTTAAATAAAATTGCATTGAAGTTGGAAAGTGTTTCATAATCAATGCTTTATGCATGATTGATCTTTCTTGTTTACTGTAAAATGATTAAATTTATTGCATTATATAAAGAAAGTCATGGGCTGCCCACATAAGATTTTTTAATGACAAAGCCGCATATAAAGTTTCGTGAAAGTCCATTAATATTTGTGGGGGCTATCGTTTACAACAAGAAATCTATCACAACTGGACATCACTTTAAAAAAACGCCAAAACATGTTGATGAGGTAGGTCTTAAACATATATCGGCATCAAAATCTCGAATTAATTAATTATCGCGAAAATAGTACTTTTTCTATACTATATTACATACTATGAGAAAGTAAAAATCACAAACATAAAATGATGAGAATATTGAAATGCAAACATATAGGTGTGGTAAGACACACAAAAAAATTTGATGTGGGCAGCCTTTGACTTTTCCCGGAGACTCATATTTACGTTCACTTTATTTCTTCAATAATTCATTATATTGTGTTTAATTGCACAAAATAATAGCCATAATTATTTAAAATGACACTGAATTTGCATTTTGAATTTATATCCATTCACATTTGGTAACTGGACTTATAAACGTATAAAAGACGTATAAACGTATAAAAGAAGTAGTATTTGGTAACTGGACTTATAAACGTATAAAAGTGGGTTAGCGAAAAAGTGAAAAACTAAAATATCTCAAGAAAGGCTAGTGCTAGTGAAATAGGGTTGATGTTATCCTTTTTTGATTGTTAAAAATCACGTATAAAAAACAAGCATTTAATTCATATACGTAGTTTTCTTAGATTTTGACGATTTTTGCGAGTTATTTCGCAAAAAAAAGGCAGAATATTTTTTTCCAAATCATACCAAAATCTAATCAGCATCAGGGTAATGCACAAGTGACTTATCTACCGAATTTTGTAAAAATTGATTTATTATTTTTTCAGCTAGAGTGGATACAGGAAATTTTTGCGGGCCATTTCGCAACAGAGGATGGTTCTTTTATCTCGAATTGTACCAAAAATTAATCAATACCAGGGTCACACAAAAGTGACTTACCAACCAAATTTTATGAAATTTGAGTCATTAGTTTTTGAGTTAGAGTGGATGCATACATTGCACAGACAGACACATGTACAGACACACAGACAGACGCACAGACACACAGACATACACACAGACCAACACACACACAGACGTCACGCTAAAAATAGTTCTTTCGTATTCTAGAGGTCCCAAAACGTATAGGTCCGTCGAAAACTTAGTTGTGATTTTCAGCATGATTCCAATACTTCCCCTATACATTACCATGTATTGCAAAGAAAGTAATAGAAAATTAAAAATTTGATGTGGGCAGCACATGACTTTCGCTGCAGATTCATATTCGCGTTCTCTTTCTTTTTTCAATAATTCGTTAAATTGAGTTCAATTGCACAAAATAATACCCAACATTATTTTATGTTACATTGAATATGCACTTTTACATCCATTTTCGTTTTCATTGGGTAGCTGAACCTATTTTCAAAAGTGGCTGGCGAACATGCGAAAAAAATAAAATTTCTTGAGAACCTTCAGTTCTAAATTAATGGGGTTGATTTTGTGTCTCATTCTTTCATCATCAGAAATTACGTATGAAAAAAAAATTTAATTTATATATTAAGGTATACGTAACCTTTTATTTTACATTTTGCCGATTTTTGCGGGCCATTTCACAAAAAAACGCAAGTTTATATTTTAAGAATTGTACCAAAATCTAATCAGCACCAGAGTAACACACAAGCGTCTTATCTACCAAATTTTGTAAAACTTTATTCACTAGATTTTCAGCTAGAATGGATGCAAGCAAATTTTGTGGGCCATTTTGCAAGAAAGGCGGGTTCTTTTATCCCGAATCGTACCAAAATCTAATCAGCACCAGGGTCACACACAAGTGACTTAGCTACCAAATTTTATGAAATTTGCTTCATTAGTTTTCGAATTAGAGTGGATACATACATTGCGCAGACAGACACACACACACACACACACACACACACACACACACACATACAGACAGACACACACACACACACACACATACAGAAAGACACACACACACACACACATACACACATACATACATACAGACACACACACACACACACACACACGCACACACACGCACACACACACAGACGTCACGCTAAAAATGGTTTTTCGTAGAGGTCTCACAACGTGTAGATCCGTCGAAAACTCGAGTTGCGATTTTCGGCATGATTCCAATACTTTCCCTATACTTTACCATGTATTGCAGGGAAAGTAAAAAATCTGATGTGGGCAGCACATCACTTTCGCTGCAGACTCATATTCGCGTTCTCTTTATTATTTCAATAATTCATTACATTGAGTTTAATTGCACAAATTAACATCCATAATTATATTTACAATGACACTGAATTGGCACTTTTAATTCCATTTTCGTTCTCATTTGGTCGCTGAGCTTAAATTTTAAAGTGGTGTAGCAAAAATGCGAAAAAACTAAAATTTCTCGAGAACGGCTAGTCTTAGTGTAATGGGGTTGGTCTTATTTTTTATCGTGAAAAAATACGTATTAAACAAACATTTAATTGATATATTTGAGCACACGTAGTTTTAACTTTAGATTTTGACGATTTCTGAGGACCATTTCGCAAAAAAAGTCTCGTTCTTTCATCTTGAATTGTACCCAAAATTAATCAGCACCAGGGTCACCCACAAGTGGTTTACCTACCAAATTTCATGAAATGTAGTTCATTAGTTCCTGAGTTAGAGTAGATACATACATTGCACATACATACAGGCACACACACAGCCGTCAAGCTAAAATAGTTTTTCGATTTCTAGAGGTGTCAAAACGTGTAGATCCGTCGAAAATTCGAGTTGCGATTTTCGACACGATTCCAATACTTTCCCAATACAGTATCTTGCTAAAAGCTTGTTTTATACGTAATTTTTAACGAGGAAACAAATAAGACTAACCCCATTGTTCTAGAACTAACCGTTCTCGAGATATTTGGTTTTTTTCGCATTTTTGTTACGCCGTCCATTTACTAAAACCGTCCATTTACCAAAAAACCGTCCATTAAACCGCCCATTTACCAAATAAAAACAAAAATTAAACTAAAAGTACAAATGTAGTGTTATGCTTTGCAATTAAACTCAATCTAATGAATTAATAAAGAAATAAAGAGAAAATAAATTTGAGTCTGTAGAGAAAGTCATATGATGCCAACATCAGATTTTGTCTTCATGACGTCATTGGCCCCCTCGGGGACAAGTTACCCGCCCCACGGGGGGTACATTGTCAAGTATGATATCAGTCGAAAAATTTTTTCGAACCCTTTAAAATAAAGGGTAACATACTGTAATTGTAAGCATTTGGAACCATGCTACCGATTTTTCAAAATTTTTCTTCTAAAATTTGAAAAAAAAAGCTATTAAAATGGATTCTGGTATCAGAAAGTCGAGTTAAGCCATACTTTTAATTAATTTTATTTTTTTTATTTTAATAGATTAGTTAAAATAGAGTTTCCCTCAAATTATGTTTTTTCCTCACTATAACGTTTTTGAATGGGTTCCAGAAAGCAACGCAAAACCGGGATTCCACTGTAAATAACATAATTGCAAAACGTCATTCATTTATTTTCATTGCGATATGGTAATTATATTTTACGACTTTCCCTACATGCATGAATAATATATAGGGTAAGTTTTGCGAGGGGTTGAAAATTTGAATTCGAGTTTTTGAAGGAAGAGCACGTTTAAAGCATATCTGAATTCGAATCGGACTTGTTTGAAATTATGTCTGTGAGTGTGTATGTATGTATGTATGTGTGTGTGTTTGTGTGTGTGTCTTGGCGAGTCTGTGGAAGCAATATCTCAAGAAAAGTCCAGAAAATAATTTGTTACTATATTGCAATCAGTGAATACAGGAACCCTGTTGATTTTAAACGCCATTGAATGTTAGAACCCCCCCTCCCACACCACACCAGCGCCCCACATTCTCGAATGATTTTTTGAAAAAAATCTTAAAATTAGGACTTTTTATTTGCTAATTTGCCCCATCACTGATAGTATGTGTTCAAGAACTCAATTTAAAAAAATTGTGTTCTTGAGTAAAAAGTAAAACAGCTAATAGCATTTTATGCAAAATCTTTATTTACAAATTATGAAAGAGCAAACAAGCATCTACAGTTACCTATAAAGTTTACATAAATATTTGCAAATATCAAATGAGTAGTTTATTGAAACATTTATTACATACAAACAATTGAGTTAAGTTTATATCTGTACATTAACCTATTTACGTCACTATTCCTTTTGCACGAAACATGCAAAAAATAGCAATACGAGAGCTAGCTCTGTGCAAAAGTGTATTAATTGAAAAATTAAAGCTCTTTCAATAGCTTATAAGAAGAACTAATACATAAACTGAAAATAACTTCAAGTTATGATACGTGCCTTTTAAATAACACAGTTTTCAGTTGATCTCTTGGCATTTCAAACAATAACATATTCATGTTTGTCTATTTTTATATAAACTACATGTTCGTTTTAAATAAATAGAACACTTCAGTTTAACGCGACCATTTTTGAGGCTGTGACTTATCCTGTCCTGTCTGTTTCCAGGCAGTCGTTCGTCTTGCACCTGTAGGTTTGGCAGTTTTGATAGCTTGTATAACGGATTCGATATCTTTTTTCATTCCTTCCTCACCTTTTGGAATTTTTTTTCCGCCAGATGAGTAATCTAAAATAATAACCTGTTTTCCCGTTTTACTCGCTTTATTTGAAGGCTGTGAATATGTATTTCCGGAATTCCTCTTCGTTCCAAAGACAAATACCATCTTACTGGCACTCTTTTTATTGCCTTTCGTACCACCAGATCTTTGCGAGGGGGATTTTCTAGATTGGGCACCATTTGTTTTGGTCGGCCTCCAATTAGAGTACATGGTTCCTTTGTCACCCATCCATCCTCCAAATCCTCCGCCAGAACCCATCCATCCATCTCTCCATTGCCACCCTTCTTTTCCGCCTTGAGGATTCCATTGCCAGCCACTACTGCCAGCTCGATTCATTTTCCATCCATTACTTCGACGATTATTCTGAGGTTTGTTGTTACTACCATTACCATTTTTTGACTTTTTGGAGGCAGTTCCACCGTTAGGAGTATTCGCCCAAGGATTGGAAGCAGTTCCGGTACCAGCAGCATCTGGTGATTTAATTACGATAATATATGGCACTGCCTGACCTCCACCATTTCCTGCCCACTGTTGTCCTTGCACAGCTTTGTTTCCCACAGTTTGATGTGCACCCCCTCCACCTCGGCCATTGGTAGGAGGAGTTCCACTAGCCGGGTTATTTTTACTCCATCCTCCATTGCTTTGTGTCTGAACATCTGGAGCTGTACGCCATCCACTACCACTGTTCCAAACTCTTCCTGAAGGAGGCGCATTATTTTTAGCACCATTCGCATTATTTGAAGTCCATCTTCCAGTTGGTCTATTACCATTATTTCTCCATTTGCCTTTTCTTCCTCCTCCACCTTGCCCTTGCCCTCCATTTGCCCAACCTCCTGAAGTCTGAGGAGGGCCATTTTGCCATCCCGATTGTTGGGGAGGTTTAGGTTGTGGAGTAGGTCGTCTATTTTGCCAACCATTTGTAGCTGGAGGAGCTGCATTTCCGGAATTCCAACCAGCGGATTGTGGTGCTTGGTTTTGCCATCCATTAGTTGTTTGCGCAGGGGCACCATTATTATTCCATTTGTTTTGCGTTGCAGGACTACCATTCTGCTGCCATCTTTTGCCTCCTCTTGGAGCCGCTGATCCACCTGTTTGCCAGCCATTTCCTCCTCCTTGAGCAGCTGCATTATTTTTCCATTTACCTCCACCATTTTGGGATGCAGGCTGTTGCCAACCTGTTCCACTACCTGGTGAACCATTACCGGATTGCCATGCTCCATTTTGTTGTGCAGAACCATTTTCATCACTTTGCCACCCATTACCTGTCTGAGGTGCGGTATTTTGCCATCCACCATTTCCATTTCCTTGCCAACTTCCACCGCCAGAATTCCATCCTCTTTGTGCGACTGCATCAGCCTCTTTTACTCCCATTGTTTCTTTCCACCACTGATTATTATCGCCTACTGTCCATACTTCTGGTTCAGATCCACCTCCACCATAAACTTTAGCTTCACCTTTACCATCTTCTGAGAATTTCCATATGATGTATCTTCCTTGTTTATCATCATCCCATCCCCCAGTTGGAGATGAGGTAGTTGCTGTCACTTCAGCTGATGTAGAGTTTGTGGAATCTGTGGCATTAGCTGAATCATTCGACAATGGTAACGCTGTATCATTTGTTTTGGGAAGCTCATCGGCGCTAGTTACTTTCCATTCGCCATTTATATTTTCAATCTTCCATTCAAGGTTTCCGTTCTCATCGACTAATTTCCAGCCATCTGGGCCTCCATCACCCACTACCTTCCACCCAGAATTGTCATCAATATTTTCCATAGTTTTTGTGTCTTCATTATACACTTTCCAGGCAACAGCGCCATCCTGCCAACCAGCGCCATTGTTTCCCCCACCAGAATTTTGTTGGCCATTGCTCCAACCACCATTAGCTGTAGCCGGTGGAGCACCATTGTTCCATGAATTATCTGTATTTGCAGCAGGAGGTCCAGCCCAATTTCCTCCATTGCCATTCCACCCTCCATTCGGTGCTTGCGCACCGCCGGTAGGTGGTTGAGAGGCCCATCCACCTCCTTGTTGAGGTCCTGTCCATCCTCCTCCATCTCCATTATTTCCTTGCGGTTGAGGATTGGCACTCCAAGTACCTCCTCCGCTATTCTCTTGGGGTGCCCATTGCGGCTGCCCATTAATTGGGGGTGGTTGGCCATTTGCAGGGGGTCCAGGAGCTGGCTCATTGGCCCAACCACCAGAATTTCCTGCTTGTGCATTCCATTGACTTTGGTCACCATTATACCAGCCTTCGCCTGTTCCTTCCTCCGGAGCTGTATTATCAGCAGTCCATCCACCCTGGCCATCTTCAGCCTCCTGTGATTGGTCCTCAGACCAGCCTCCTGCATTCCAACTACCTTGTGCTGAATTTCCTCCTGCACTGGCATCGGATGATTCCCATCCTGTGTTTGCAGGTATTGCTCCAGCTGGAGCCCAGCCAGCAGCATTCCCACCTATTAAAGATGTATTAATTATTACATAAAATAATATTATGCGACATCTATCATTTAAAATTTACACAGTTTACTTTTTAGAAATTAGTTTTTCACAATTAAATAATATTTACAAAATTTGAGTGATTCAATTATTGATATGTGTGTGTGTTTATGCAGAGTCTAAATCGGGGTAGATCCCACATAAAGCCCTCATTATCCCCCCCCCCTCAAAGAGAAAAGTAAGTAAAAGTAAGCTGGAATTAAATCTAAGTTTGTAGCTGTACCCGGATAAACACCCAGGTTTAACGAATCATGCTCGGGTAAAAATGATTTTGGCAAACAATGGAAACTTTTACACTTCTAAACATGTACGACTGTATATTTATTATCATGTCCACCATTTTTTTTGCGCTCTTCAATATCTTAGTTAGTGTTTAATGAAAGGACTATTTTTTCCAAAGACCGTTAGCTATTGAAAAATTTAAAAAAAATTAAATACTTTTAATTTCCCCCAAGAAATCGATGGAAATTGGGTCAAAAAAGATGTATCTACAAGACTGCTTTAATTTTAACTTTTAATTGTGCAGATCAGTCCTCATTGTTGTAAAATTACATAAACATAAAATTTAAAGTCATGTGCCCGATTCCAGCTTAGTGATTGGCCAACAAGGTTATCTCTATGTCATTATTCCTAGTTTACTAATGTCATAATTCCTAGTTTACTAACTATACTCTTTTAATTAGATATCAAACATTTTTAGGAAAGGACATAAGGGGGTCTGATCCCCATGAAGCATGACCGACCTTGCATCAACCGACCTTGCTTACATTTTTTGAAAAAAAAATGGGATAATAGACCATTTGTGAAATGTACAACAACGTTCCTGAGTAGTTTCAGTATGTGGCCATAAATTGACTTTCTCTGCACTATTAAAGATTCTTACGTATGGGGTTTATGACATTGTTCCCCAGGAGTATTACTTAATAGAGTCCTTCAACCAACTTTCTTTATATAGTTTAAAAAACTATAGACCATTTGTGGAATGTATATCTGTGTCCTGGGGTAGTATAAGTTTAGAGTGTCCGAGAACGGACTTTCCATACACTTTAGAAAAAAATCTGACTAGGATTCTACTCATTGAGTGCATGACGATATTCTCGAGAAGTATTAACACAATAGCGGCCATCAACTGACCTTCGCTACACATTTTGAAGCAATGGGAGATAACCCTTGTTGTGGGTGTATGTCAATATTCCGATCAGTATAACTGAATAGTAGCCTTAAATTGACCTGCCCTGTACTTTTTGATAAAATGTTCTGGGTATATAATTTATAATATTATACACTATAATATTATACTTTTGGAATGTAAATGAATGCTCTCTTGTAGTAAAAATAGCTGATGGTACCGAACCGACCTTTTCTATACTTTTGAAAAAATTGGTTTAGATCCATTCTTATGGAGGGTTATAGCAATGTCTTAAAGTAGTATAACTCAAAAGATGGTCATGAATCGACCTGCCCTACATTCATGAACAAATGAGCTAAGATTCCACTTATACTCAGTGTGGTGCCCTCATCTAACTACTGCATAAAATAATCGATATTAAACGTCGCCGCTGAGCCGGAAAGTCAAATCTAATGATAAACACCAAGGGATTCAGTTTGGAATAATAAAACTAAAATGCATATTTTTATAAGAAATTTATTAAGCAATTAAACAATTTTTATATAGATTGTACGTCACCAGAGGAATTCTTTAAAGTCTTGAAAAACACAAACTCGTTAGGCAATTA
The DNA here is from genome assembly GCA_951213105.1 of Amaurobius ferox. Classification (NCBI taxonomy): domain Eukaryota; kingdom Metazoa; phylum Arthropoda; class Arachnida; order Araneae; family Amaurobiidae; genus Amaurobius; species Amaurobius ferox. The sequence continues at coordinate 59,261,208 of OX578153.1, forward strand.
ACAAAATCTAGAGCAACGGAAATAAACACAATAAGCAGTATACAGCTGTTTTGAGGATACGTTGGATCCCCTTCGTCAGTGCAAGAGAGCTATTAAACTCGAAGTCCGAAAGAGGAGTATGTTCCTCTTTTCCGATGTATTTTAAGAAAAACTTTGTAATTAAATCTAAAAAAATATCGGCAATGGCTCCAGTCGGATGGAGCCGAAATGGTTGTTCGTGAATAACACAATAATTTTGCGTGGTTTTTAGATATTTTCAAAACAGTTGAAATATTAATATATAGAAATTAAAACCACTAATTCAAAATAATTCAAAATACTAAAATATCGAAATTATATAAACCACTATATTTTGAAAACCCAATCTGAAATCCAATTACATAACCTTGGACAGGACTTTTAAACACCTAAAAATTACTTATGAAGACTCCATAGTTAGCATATATATATATATATATATATATATATATATATATGTGTGTGTGTAGTAGCAGTGTGTTAGCTAATTTATATCTTTATCATTATGAACAGTTTTTTACATCAATAGATTATACATTATACAGATATGTTGATGATCTGATTTGCGTAGTATATACTGAAAATTGTGTCATAGATATAGATTTCTATCCTGACAATTTGGAATTAACTCCTAATGAAGCTACTATTAGTAAAAATATTAATTTTTTGGATTTAAATCTTATTATTAAACCTTCTAATAGAATTGTTACTAATTTATATGATAAAAAAGACTTTTTTAATTATAACATTAATAAACTCTTACCATTTAATTCCTGCAAATCGATTCTATTGTTTAGAAATATTATTCTTAATCAGCTTTTTAGAATTTATATATTATCTGATAAAAAATATCATGCTATACATATAGATAATCTAAAAATTACCAGCAATTAATATAAATATCCCTCTTATTTTGTAAATGGTATAGTTTAAAAATTTTGATTAGCTGGATTTTCATGAATTCTTTTCATGGTGTTTTATATATTAGCCTGACATCTCCATACTCTTGTTTTAATTATATTTTATTTTTACATCCACTTACACATTAGCATTTTTATTATTGCCCATCTTGATTGTATATTATCTCTTATACTTGTCTTTTCGCATTACTGTTATTTATTTCTTGCGAATGGCAACGGCAGATCATATCTTTTTCCCTTGTGAATGGGAACTCTGGTTTCTTCATTTTGGGTTCCCGAGATTGAAAGATTCGTGTATTTGTTGAGTTAGATTCCATTTATCCTTTTTTCCTTTTATTTTTTATTTTTTATGTATGTTGTCCAAGTAAAAATAGTTTATAGATATAATCTATTTATTTCTTCAGAAACATGCATTTTTGTGTTTGCTTCTACAAGACACTTGGACTTGAGAAAGAGTTCTGAAGAAGTGAACAAATCCTGATTTAGACTTAGACCTTGTCCACGTGTATAGCGTTTGTGCTTGGATTTCGTCTGTTTTTCTTTTATCGATTCCATACCATTGTTTTTTGATACTTTTCTTTGACTTGATTCGAAATTTGTATTTTTTTCCATTTGCCTGAAGATTTGCTGATTTATACTTTTATTTTGTAAGCTTGTTAGAAAGTTAGGTTTTTCGAGTTACAACTTCTCACTTTTCTTTCATTGGACCTTCAAATTTTTCATTATATATATATATATATATATATATATATATATATATATATATATTGTGGCAACCAAAATTAAAAATGAAAGCTTAAAGTTAAACTTATACATATAAAATTAACATTAATTATTAATCATCTTACATTCCCGTAAATTCATATTTGGTGGAATTAGTATTAAATCGTACATTGCTTGTTGTGCCGCTATAAACCCTCCAATTATTTTAATTTTCGTGCGAACCCTGTAAAGGAATAATTAATTAATAAAATGCTAAATTGATCACACCATTTAAACTTAAATAATAAAACATTTATTAACAACATTTATTTTCATTACTTATTTCAGCGGAGGGGACATATGCGACCAGAATTATTGAAATGACTATCGTGTCTAGGACCTGTGATAATCGTTGAGCACATTCCTTCCAATTAGTCTTGGCCTTTATCATATCTCAAAGGCTTGCATCAGTCTTAGTACTGCCATAACTCTTTGGTGTTGAAGGCCCAGACCACATGACCAACCCAAGGGTTTTCGGTAGCAAAGTGTGTGGCCGGGAAACAACTCTCCGGGAATAACTCTTTGGTGTGTGGCTCCTCCTCGTACTCTGAATGCACTCACACATTGATCTATCTCTATTAATTTGGAACTTCTACGGGACAGTCTACACATCTGTTGGGTTTTTCATTCTTCTCTTCTCTGGCTCTTAAGTCAAAATCGTGATAGTTTCTTGGTATGCTCTTCAGTCAAAATTCCATTTCTGTCTCTTCTCTCGTTCTCGGGTCACAGACTGTGGTTCCCTCGGTGTGTGTGTGTGGGGGGGGGGGTAACTCCGCCTTTACTTCTTTTTGGCGCTTATTGGTTACTCCTTTACCCAATGGCACCATTGCACATTTAGCAAGGCCCAGCTCAGCCCCTCTGGTATGGCACCCCTAAATTTATAGTTTTCTGACTTTTAGGTTCACGTCGTAATAAACTTTGGTGTCAGCCAGACTAGAAGATTTGTCTGCCGTTTTGGCCACCATAAATTTCTGAATAAAAGTGTCTCATCAAATGTGAGAACTGTTTCTGGTCTCACACATATATATATCTGTAAAAAATATTAAAATCGTAAATCCAATGGTGGAATGGAAGAAGTAACTCATAATACACTATTTTAAAAAAATTTTATGCCTACAGAATACAATGAAATAAAATGAAATTCAACAATAAAGAGGAAAGTATAATACATATTACAGTTCAGAAAGCTAAAGATAATCAACAAATGTCAATGGAGAGGAATAAAAAAAAGGAATATCAAAATAATCAAGCATTAAAGCTTGCACGTGGAAGAGCTCTAGGCTTAAGAATAGTTCATTTCGAAAAAATTATTTTTTAAGTCCTAATATTTTAAACGAAATTAACGCAAAAATGCTTGTTTCTGAAACACAAGACAGATTTTATCTATAAACATGTGTTATTAGGGCGACAAGCATAAAGATTGAAAAAATAGAAAGGAAACATAAATACCTTAAAATACACATCAAATGTACAATCTTGACGAGCAAAAAATGACTAGACCAATGTTGCCATTCGATAATGAGTAAAGAAGTGATTTACTGTTGCCAAAGTGAGTAATAAAAACCGTACTGCGTAATGGCAGTAAAATGTGATATTCTACAGTAAAAGCTACAAAATAGAAAGATGAAAATATATTGTAAAGTAAAAACAAGAGAATGTAGAAGTGAGGCTAAAATAAAATACTAAGGAGAGAATATTAAGAATTTTAGGCTAATCGAAATTTATTAACTATACCATTTACTAAATATGCTGGATATTCATATAATTTACGGGTAATTATGAGGTTATATATGCGCAAAGCATGAAATTTTTTATCTGATAATCTATAAATATACATACATATATATATATATATATATATATATAAACAATATTAAAATCGTAAATCCAATGGTAGAATAGAAGAAGTAACTCATAATACATATTTTAAAAAATAATTAAAGCAGAAATAGAAGAGACATTATATACCACCCAAAACCCAACAAAAGAATGCATTTGATTACCAGATAAAATGCAAGAGAATTCATGACAGCAAAATAGGAGGGGGGGGGGGTGATCAACGCAAATTTGATAAAATATTGTAGAAATGTGGATTTTCAAAATTTTTCAAATAGAAAATTTTCCGGAAAATTTTGAACTTATTCTTAAATATTGCACATAAGCTAGAATAATATGTCCTGTGACTTTTAAAAGTATTTATTCTTACATTAGATCTGTAGTCAAATATATATTTAATAAAATGGTTAAAAAAGGGTTTAAATTTATAAATATATAAACATATTCTATGCGCAAAAATTTCTAATACATATATATTGAAGTCAGCAGCAACAATTTAATATTTTCTTTAAGTACCCGTGCTTTTGAAAAGTTATAAAATAATTATATTTTATTTATAACAATAGAAAAAATATTTTTGTAGATCATAAATTTAAAACAATGCACAAAACAAATAATAAATTAAAATTAAATTAAAATTGCTAAACCTTTTCTGAATCATAAATAATTTACTGTTTATTACAGGTGTTGAAGACCCAGACCACACGACCAACCCAAGGGTTTACGGTAGCAAGATGTGTGGCCGGATTTATTACAGGTGTAAGAAACAAACAAATTATTAAATCTATAACTTTCATATGCTGACTTTCTTTAGGGAAAGATTTAAAAGTTTTATTCTCACAAGTAGCAGTTTTATTTATTGTGATATGAAAATAATATAAGAAAAATAAAAATTGCTTATGATTTAAAATAAAGTATTAAATATTATATTGACAATGCTTAAAATGTCTGTTGACTAGGGTTGGGATAAAAAAGGGGATCGGATTTTTTTAAATCAAAATCCGTGGTTTAAACAAAAAAGAAAAACATTGTTTAGATAAAAACATTGTTTTATTTAGTCAACCCTAATGCTGGTAATTTGAAATACTCCTGTTTACGTACATAAATTAGCACAACACGAGCGATTAATCTACCACTTTCTTGAATTACTACTATGTAATTAATAATAATAAAAAAAAAGAAAAAGAAATTATTCAGTTTATTAAGGACATACGAAATGTATTATTAAATATATAAAAATATTAAAAAAATACTTCAATTCTTTTAAAAATAATTCCTATATATAGTATTAAAAATTGTTTTAAAAATATATGTTTATAATTGAATGGGCGAGTACCATAAGATAAAGAGACAATAGTATTATTCCCTTTTCTCTTCAAAATTAGAAAACTAAGTAATCAAAGACTTCTTGTAAAGTTACCTACATTTCAAAGAGCAGTGTGGAAAGAATGTTAAGGATAAATTTTTCGACCCACATTTCTAAAATATTGTATTGGGATCGCAAATACGCATGTTTGTAGAATTTCAAGAATATCGACTCAATAAAAGTTGATCAAAAATTAATTTCAACATTTTACCCAGGCAAGTAAACAAAGAAACCAACCTAAATAAAACCGAGTAAAATAAGTATTTTTCAGAAAATATTTAAAAAAAAATAATTGTGATTAGCCGGGGCATGCATAAATTGTGTATATGGCCATGCCTGCATGTGGTCACTCCCATTTTCAGTTTAGTAGTTTTCTTGGAGCACTGAAATAGTTTTAATTTACAATAAATATGAAAGTGGACGTGTGTGTAGGTAAATTTTAAATTGATAGTCTTGTTACAAGACTTGCTTCACAGGTACTGAAATGGCCAAGAGAAAATACGGATACTGAAGTAACTTTTCGGTGTCGATTTGATATTGGCACGATCATTCGGTTATTATCATTGGTCAAGTGCGAGTTTGTTATATTTTAAAATTTAAAAGTTTGATCGCTTTTGTACTGCGATTGCTTGACTAGTGATGAAAATATGAAATCCAATAGGTACTGCTTACTTTAAAATTTAACACTGTTATTTTACTTTCCTGTTATAACTGTGTTCCCTGTGTTTTCCCTGTTATAACTTGTTCCCTGTTATACGTTACTAACACTGTTATTTTACGTTCTTGGATTTTAATTTCAATAGATTCAGAATGTTTCTAAATTATCAAAATTAAATAAATTATATTCTTAAATTAAAGCACTTTCGTAGATTTCTTTTTAATAACAAATATTGAACGAAAATTTATTTGAGCAAACTGTTATAATTTAAAATGAATATATGAATTGGAGTATTTATTGTCTTTGAATTTTTATATTTGTATTCTAAATATCTACAACTTTAAATTTAAAGTTATTAAATTTGTAACTACTAATATTAAACTTGTAACGACTATTTTGTAATTGTAACTATTTGATATCAAAGAAAATAATATTTATGCATATTTACATAGAACGTTTAATCACATTGAAATCTTTTTAAAAACACTAACAACTGTGGCATATGGGTCTTTTTCTATAAATGGCAGTTTTACATGTACCAGGTGCTTTAATAAAAGTTTGCATAATTTGGGACTGATTTTGGACACTGATCAGTTTTACTATATTGAAGTTTATATTCGCCACCCATTAGCTAGAAAACAATTTATATTTTTAATATTTAAAAATGTAGCTTTTTAATTAAATGTCATTCCCCTGTGTGTTTCAACAGCCAAATAATAAAATCACAACTTCATTTACAAGCCTTCATTTTCTAGTTTTCTTTTAATTTGATGTTTTTTATTAAATTAGATAATTTAAAATGCAAACAGTAATAAAAATCCATTATGCATTAGAGCAATATTTTGAATTAATTTTTTACAACTGTCCCCGAGCTTTTTTGTCATTCACCTGTCTTTAAATTTTAACACCTCCTTCTCTACATAGACAACAACACAATATAATTAAAGTATTATTATTTTTTACTGAAGACCACATTCATAATTCCAAGAGTTCGACTATGTTGTAGCTATCATTATGTGCAGGGAAATATTATAAAACTGAACAATTTTGGGTAAGTATTTTTATTCCTTGTCATTCGCCTGTCTTAAATTATCCTTAGAATAAAAAGTAAATATTTATTTTTAACAAATATGTGTGCCTATTTTGTGTAGCAAACTGGATATCAAGTAAAGCTTAAATGCAAATAAAACTCATATACTCAGAAAGTAAAATCACACGATTTGTCATTCTCCTGTCGTCATTTACCTGTCTTCGTGGTAGACAAGGGAATGACATAGAACAGGTGAATTGCATTTAAACTAGATTTTCTTTTAGAAGAAAATATAAGACTTCTAAATATAAGACTGCAAATTTTAATTAAAGCAAAGCAAATTTTTTATTTTTCTAATGATGTATATACATACTAACAAATCAGTTGCCTATACTAAGTATCATTCCCCTGTCATGCTGTTATTTACTTGTATTGAAAATAAAAATTTGCATTATCTATTTAATTTCCCCAAAATGAACGTTGCTACTGTTTGTTCTTTAGTTTAAACCATCGATGTTAAAATATAATGCAGAAAACTGGTTGAAAAATAGAAAAAAAAATATATATATATATTGCAACAAGAAAGATGAAAAAACCGTTTAAAGAAAATAATCCATATGCCATATTTGTTTTGCTACCACTGTAGTCAAGAATATTTGGTGTTCGCTGATAACTTAAATGGTTGAATAAAGCATTTTTTTAAACATAATCTCGGTGAAGAAATGTTTTCTCATTTAATCTCTGATATTACCAAAACAAAATGATAAATAAAAACACACTTTATAGTAATGTTCATTCTTGATTTGCACATATTTTTCAAATTTAATTTATTACTATATGTAGTATAACTTCTGTTCAATTCCTTAAATGCAAATTTGGATCATCATACGAGGCAACAGCCTTCAATGTATTGCGAAAAAGGGCCACGTTGGGTCTGGCTTTGAGTGCTGTCGGGACGGTTAGGCTCGGGTGAATTATTTAAAAAAATTCTTGGGCTTTGATAGAGAAAAATTTGGAATTAGATCCGTGCAGACAGACCACTTGTCACCAAATAACTGATTTTTGGGCTTGGTTTATTTTGCCAATTTCAGAAACAGGAATTTTTCCAAATTTGGAAACTTCGAGTTTTACATGCAGCAGTCGAAACACTTCCTTTCGAATTCATGATTCCCAATTCCCTAAATTCTTTATTATTATTCTTTTTATTATTATTACTTACTGGAAGTTAAAATGGGCTATTTTTCTAATTCAAAAATTTCAGAATAACGAACTAAATAGGGATTCAGCAGATTTTTTTTTATCACATGTGTGTTTAGGAAAATTTTTTAAGCTTTTCAACTTGGAAGGGGGGGGGGGGGGGGGTTGTTGTTGTTGAAACCCAGACCGTCCGACCTACCAGAAAGGTGTAAGGTAACTTCTTGGACGGTCGGGAAGTGCCACCCAATTTAGACCGGAACCCAGTGGGGGAGGCATCCACAGGGACCGTACCCTCCTTCCCCTACCACCAACCTCTCGGAAGGACTTTCGGACCCACATGTTTAACGTGATCGTACTCCGCATGAACACGGCGGCAGTTTTGGCAGTGGCTGGAATCGAACCCGGGCCTACCGAGTGCAACTCCAGCGCGCTAACCAATGGGCTACCGCGCCCGGAAGGGGGGGGGTGAACCACTACCCCCCACTTAAATACGCCCCTGATGCATTCAACAATAAAATGCAAATCAGTGGAAATACAAGTTTAAAATAATTGAATTGCAAACAAAATTGACTCGTTTCAATAATGCACTGCGGTTTGGAAAAAATTTGCAATTTCAAAAATCTTTTGTTTACTCCTTCTTAATCGATAATTCAAACGTTCGTTTATTTTTAGGAATGTGTGTTTAGGAAGAATTTTTAAGTTTTTAATTTGGACGGGAGGGGGGATCCCCCAATTTAATAAAAACGCCCCTGATGCATGCAACAATAAAATGCAAATCAATGGAAATACAAGTTTAAAATAATTGAATTGCAAACAAAATTGCCTCGTTTCAATAATGCAGTGCGGTTTGGAAAAAAATTGAAATATCAAAAAGCTTTTGTTTACTCCTTCTTAATTGATAATTCAAACTTCAGTTTATTTTTCTGTAACTTGAATTAAAAAAAAAACCTTTTATTTGCTTTTAATAGCTTTGAATTTCAAAAATATGTTTATTTTTCGATAATTTAAAATAAAAAAGTTTGTTTCGATCAATTAAATTATAAGAAACATTGTTCATAATGAAGCCCCTTGGGCATTCTCCCCGTAAGTAATTTAAAAAACGGTGTATATTATCTTAATGTAATAAAAGAATACACTCAATCACTGTCTGTCTTGCCATGGCAAAAAAGGAGGTATTATAATATCCATTGTTTTAAATAAATTAAAAATGAGCCCAATGCCCAGCATCGTTTTTGGTATCTGATACAAGGTAAAGGTCCAGAATTATTCATTGTTGTAAATAAATTTAAAAAAATCTTTCCTTATATAATGCAATGAATTTACTTCTTTAACGATGAAAAAGTGATGAAAAAATCCACGTGTTTGTAACGTTAAATTGTACATTTGGTGCTTTCCCGGATGACAACATGTAAAACTATTTCGCACCTAATTAACTTATATTTTACTCAACTGAAAATAACAATTATCAATATTGATATCATCCAAAGCAATATAGTCCATATGTTTAAATATTTTAATAATAAATTCATCAATTAGGCGTCAATTTCATTAACTTGGCGTCATTTTTGCAATTTTGGCAATATCTTCGTCAATGTGAGGCTAAATATCGCCAATTTGACGATATTTATAAGAGAGCATTACTTATATAATAAAATGTATGCCCATCATATGATGGAATTAAAAATTTGAAAAACATTGCATCCCATTTGGCATCATTTCTATCAACTTGGCGACATTTTTATCAATTTGATAACATTCGTTTCAATTTGTCAACAATTCCAAAAAGTCGCCAAGTTGGCGATATGCCGCTAAAATCCGTCGCCAGAATTCCGCTAAGCGTTAATTACAGACGAAGAAATATCGTATTCTTATGTTTTTTCCAAAATATTGAATTTTCATCAATTACTTGTCATTTTCATTAATTTAGAGCTACTTTTATCAATTTGGCGACAGTTTTATCAATTTGGGGACATTTTCATCAATTTGGCGACATTTAAAAACTCGCCATGTTGGCGATATTCCGCCAAATTCGTGACCAAAATTTCGTCAAGCCTTATGATCGGAGAATTAGGTTATTCTTAAAGTAGATAAACGACTAATGGCGTCCAAATGCAAAACTATTACCCGAAGTAACTTCTCTTATAGTAGATTTTTATATTCTTTCCAAGGTATTGAATTTTCATCAATTAGTCTTCATTCTCGATGATTTAGTTTCATTTTTATCAATTTTTTGACATTTGTATCAATATGGCGATATTTTCGTAATTTGGCAGCGTTTAAAATCTCGCCAAGTTGGCGATATTCAGCCACATTCGTCGCTAAAGTTTCGCCAAATATTGTGGATGAAGAAATAGGTTATTCTTATTGTAGATAAACGACTAATGGAGTCAAATTAGAATTCTATTACCCAAATGTCTTTTCCCGTGAATGGAACGAGCTAAGTCTACGAGAATGATGTTAATACATTTATCACATAACATTACATATGAAAAGTGAACAAATTTCACAATAGTTTAATACTTTTTATGAATTGTATATGATTTTTTGATAAATTTATGTTAAAAAATGTGCAATATCTCGAGAAGGGTTCAAGCTAGCGTTCTAAAGTTTGTGTCAATCGTTTTCCAATGAAAAATTACATAAGAAATGATTGTTTACGTCAGTATATTAAAAGTTTTAATTTTTTTGATGGTTTTTTCAAAATTTCATTTCAAAATTTAGGTGGGTTCTGGACATTCGATTATGTATAAAAACAACAGGCTTCTAGTGTTTACGGATTGTGATTTTTGTACCAAATTTTGTTCGAATCGCTTCATTCGTTCGTGAGATATCGTCTCCAGACTCACTGACACACACACATACACATACACACAGAGACATCAACTCAAAAAAGTCTGATTCGTGTTCAGTGATGTTCGAAACGTGCTCTCCCGTCAAAACTCGAATTCGACTTTTCGAGCCCGTCACAATACTTTCTTTATATATGATATGTATACAGGTGACCACGGTTTTTATTCCTTAAATATTGATCTTAGACATATATAATAAATTACAAAGTTGCGTAAAAAAAGGTACAGAATTTTATGAAATCGATAAAAATTTTCAGGGGTTAAATTTGAAAAACTACAAAATTTAAATTTTTATGCGGCCCCCCTACAAAAACATTTCAATGAGTAAAATGTGCCCTATACATTAATAAGATGATGTACAAAATTTCAGCATTTTATCATAAAAAGTCCCAGAGATATGTTTAAACAAAGTTGGTGAGGGATTAATCATAAATTAAAATGTAAATGTTTACAGCAAAAGTGCAAATGACGCAAATGCATCATAGGATCTGTGGCATGGATGGAAAACATTTTGAACAAGCTTTGTAATCTTTGTGTAAAGTTATTATTTCTACAGTGTAGATACTTTTGTACCAATAAATAACAAAATTATTATTTATTTATGTAATCATTGTTTACTTTCGTAAGTTTTGTATAACACCTAAAACGCGATCTGCCGACATCATTTTTCCGCTCTGAGAACCCATGTCGATGCATCGAAAAGTGGTTTAAGTCAGAATTTTTGTCTTTTCATATCTCTGGGACTTTTTATGATAAAATGCTAAAATTTTGTACATCACCTTATTAGAGTATGGGGCACATTTTATTCATTGGAAATGTTTTTGTACGGGGCCGTATAAAAATTTTAATTTTGTATTTCTTAAAATTTAATTCCCTTGAAAATTTTAATCGATTGTATGAAATTCCAAACTTTTTTTTACGCAACTTTGTAATTTATCATATATGTCTAAGATTAATATTTAACCCTTTCGCGACGGCGGCATTCCGGAACTGCCGCGGCCCAAAGTACGGAGCGCTTCGCTTCCGAACTGTTCCCAGGAGACGGCAATTTTTTTGCGCTAAGCCTAAATCACCTATTCAACACAGAAATCTACTATTTTCAGGAATAAAAGAAATATTTATTTTCTATTTGATGTATATTTTTCATACAAATCTGAATACAAAATATTCGTTAGTTGCTCCCGTTCTTTTATCCGAAATAAACGAATAATTTCACTGCCTCTAAAACCCAAACAAAAAAATATACTCTCTTATATTCCTATGATTCACTAACGAAATCATGAAGCTGAAATACAAAAAAACCCGAAACTCAATTATAAAATTGTTGATGCTGCGAGAATTGCTCTGTCTGTTTATATTACTAAATCATGTTTCACCGCTCCAAATGGAGAAATAATTCATTGGATCCTCCTTATGCCAAGGTCATGTATCTGCAAAATACGTTGAAGTTAGTTCCACGGACATTTAACGCCATCTAGTAGACACATTAAAACGTTCTATGTGAAAGCACGCATGCGTGCCACTCGCCGTTTACGGTAAAGTTTCCTACGTCACGAGTGCGTGCCGTCCGTCCTTGAATGCAAGTTCGCAGCCGACACGCGGGCGTGCCAATCGTCTCGAAAGGAAAGCGAAAGTCAATGTTTTTAGGACATGTATAAGGAAAGTAATGATTCCAATATCCAGCATCGTTTTTGGAATCTGATACAAGGTAAAGGTCCAGAATTCTCCATTGTTGTAAATAAGTCAAAAATGAGTCCAATTTCTGGCTTCGCTTTCAATATCTGTGATCACTCAAGGTAGAACTCCAACATACTGCTCTTTATACATAGACGTATAGTTTAAATTTAAAATTTTTTTGTTTACCTTTTTCAATTTACATTTGATAAATCTTTGTTTGCTTTTACTAATTTGAATTAAGCGTATGACATCGTATACTGAAAGTGTCACATACATCATAATTGGTTGGCCATCTTTTCATTTGGTTGCAAATGTTTGATGTCAGCTCCCATTATTCTATCTCCTTCAAAAATATAAGATTGCACAAAATTAAAAATTAAAATTTTTTACTCACTGTACATATCTATCGCTAATATATTGAAAAAATATTTTAGACTATAAATTATTTCGCTTGATTATTGTTTCAAAGTGCAAAGAAGTGCAAAGAATAATCTATGCATCCGGAAATCTGCACCACATAGGTCGCAGTTAATTGAAAATGGAACTCTCTGGATATTGGTTAGTTGTGCGAAATTGTGTTCGGTGTTACACGGCATGTGATCCATTTTGGAGGGTTGTTAAAAATTTCGTTAATATACACTTAGAGCAATCGACCGCTACTAGAGATTCACAGCAATTTTTCATTAGGAAATTATTAACATAAATTTTAAAACTAGCACGAACTGTTCTCGAGATATTGAGCAATTTTTTTTTCAAATAAATTCATCAAAAAAAAAAATCACAGAAGACTTAAAAAATTAAGCATTGTGAAATACACTCTGTTACAAAAAATGTATGCTCCCATAAAAATGAAGCTAGAAATGTTGTGTTAATAGTTATGCAAATGATCAAACTATCCACGCTAATGATGTTATAGGGCTCATGCAACGTGCATGAGAACGAAGTATCGTGCATCAATTAAAACGACCGTTTTTCTCACTTATGGGCAATTGAAGCTGGATTTTCTACTTTAATACTGCAAGTTGTGTACAAAGATGCCTTTGAGGCATATTCAACGTCATTACGAACCATTGCCGAATATAGAGAGAGGTCGCATCATAGGCCTAAGGGAAGCTGGTTGATCCAACAGATGCATCAGCCGCCATCTTGATCGGAGCAATATGGTTGTTGCACGGTGTTGGCAACAGTTGAACAGAGAAGGCACGGCACATGTAGCCGTTGAAGAAGTTCAAGACACCCCAGGTAGACAACTGTTCAAGAGGATCCTGTAGTTAGCAGAGGAACCACGCACACACCATTGGCGTCACCATCAGGAGTTCCAAGGCATTTTGCCATCCCCCATCCATCCTGTATCAAGATAATACTAATCGAAGACGACTAGAAGAAGGTGGGATTAAGAGTCGACGTCCATTTGGGCACCTACCACTGATCTCTCAACATAGGTAGAGCCATATGGACTAATGCAGAGCTCGGTCAGCCAGGACAGTGTCCGATTAGAGGCATGTTGGCTTTAGCAACGAATCCCGCATCTCTCAGTGCTTATGACCGCAGTATACATGTGTGAGGGAGGACTGGCTAGACTTCCAATCCCGCATTTGCTGTCGTGTGGCCTACGGTCATCACACGTGGTGCGGCAATCTAGGGAGCTATCTCGCAGAACAGCCGATCTCCTCTATCATTGTTGTATAAATATTATATGATAAAAACTTTTATTGTAAGTATAAAGTGAATGATATTAATATTGTTTATATATGCATGGGGTGGTTTTTACTACTATGAATGATTAATTGATTTGTTTTTATTGATTTTGTTTGATCAGCATTGTAATCGATTTACAAATGAATTATTGAGCGGTGTTAGATTTTGATTTGATTTTAATTGTTAGAGCAACAGTAATTATTTAAGCTTGTTAGTTTTATTTTGTTATCTAATGGGAAAATAAGATTTGTTAGTACTTTTAGTTCTATTTGTATTTATTTTCTCTTTAATGTTCTCTTCCTACATAATTGGTGCATTGGTCATTCGACCATTCTGTAATGTATAGTCATGATTTTTAAATAAAAGATCTGCTGGTGCGTCACCGTTCTGCGGTGGTACGGGGTGCCTGGCTTGTTCTTTCGCGGGCGGATCTCTGGCTTGCTGGTGGATGTGCGTCTTGTCCTCGTCGACGTTCCTCTCTGGGACTGGTGTCCTCGCTCGGCGGAGTGGTGGTCTGCTGTCCACTTGGTGTCCCGGGTGGTTCGCGAGCTGTGTAACGAAGTCGGCGGTTTTCTCCGTCCGGTAGGTTCGGGTGGCCCGCTCTCCCGATATACTTTTCGTGCGTTTTAAACATCTCCGATATTTATATTACGATATATTAAAATTAATGTGACATCCAACATTCATTTTTCCCAGTAGCTGCTTAAAATGTCACAGAATACTCTACAAAAAATAATCTCAAACCCATCCATTGATATTATAAATTCTTTTTCTGGGGCATGTCTTTTATTTTCTGAACGAATCAATCTAGTAGGATTCGGACTCCCACAGGAGATCGAAAGGTAAGGAGTAATGGGTCAGACTCATTTTCTTTGAAGGGGTGAGAGGGTGTGCGTGCGAGGGGAGTTCTCTGCCAAAGAAATAGTTCATAGGAGGTATTTTTTTTCTTTTGACGTTTACGGAAAATCTGATTGCGATTCAGCTGATTGTATACGAAAGATTGTATGTTTTCCATGAAAATCGCTGACAGAAACATTGCACCTGCTGCAGCAGGTGCAATGTTTCTGTCAGCGATTTCCATGGACGCCAATGCCTGCAAAGGTGGTCGAACTGTTTGGGATAGGGTATGTCAAATACCTGGCTTTTTGGGAGGTTCTACGTTTGGGATGGTGGCTGTCCCCCCCGTAAGCAATTTTTTTTTTTTGCTGAATGCATTTTTTTTCGAAACGGAATTTTCAAAGGCTTTACATTTTTAAAATGCTCCATGCGTCTTAATTTTTGTCTCAGATGCGTGAAATTTGGCGAAAAGACACCTTTCATACTTTTTAATGAAACTGGGTATGCATTTTATAATTGGACTTTATTAAGGTAATTAAAAGTGTATAAGAACCTAATTAAATGATGAAAATTAAGTTTTAATGCAGAAAAATATTTAAAAAAAATTAACTTTCTAAGGGATTTAAAAATCAATACCCAAATTTGTTCATAATGTGTTTCTGAGTGATCATAATGTAAAATTAATCAAAAATATGAACAAATGGCACGCAAGGAGTATTTTCTAATTTTCGTTAAAAAAATAAATTAAAAAGAAGTACAAAATTATAACAAAATTGAAAAAAATTTTTAATGGTATTGTATATTATAATGTTAAGAGGAATATTTATACAAAATTTCACGTTTCTAAGTCAATAAATTAATAAAAAAATTTCAACGTCCACCGTCCCCTTAAGCAGAATGCAATTTTAAAATACAACTATAACGAAATTTGTTTGAACCAGGATTTCGGCCTGAACTTCAATCTTGTATTTGTCAAAATATGGCTTTTCTAAGAGTCATTTTTGTAGGAATGAGGAAAGTCTTAAGTTCTAAACTATTTTTCACAAATACCTGCGTACTAATAATCAATTTCCACCAAGTGTGCAATTTTAGATTCATCGGACGTATGGACCTATGGACGATTAAAAATAAACATTTTTCACTTTTTCACCATATTTATGGGTAAATATCTCTGGTGAGGGACTTTATAAAAATCTGAAATTAGCACAAACTAAAAGTATATACAATAATGGTAAACTACAATAAAAATTCTGAGTTGTATAGATTCGGCCTGTAATGACTTCTGAGTTAAAATCTGAGTTAATGACTTCTAGTTTACATAAAACTGGAAGAAAGCATTATCGAATAACATACTAATCCGAAAATAACATAAGCCGTGTGCTTCCTTTTTTGGCTTGATGCTAAAATTGATATTTTTTTCAAAAAATTACAATTAATACACTTACGCCTAATAGATGTGTACGTCTGATGTGTGATCATAGATAGCGGAAGATTTTATTTGTATCATGATAATGACTTTAGTTCAGAGCAGGCGATTTGGAAATTGAGTGTGGCGTTATCTGTATCTGTATTATTTAAGTAGCGGGCGCTTATTTAAGCCGGGAAAACGGCGAGAAATTCATTCTAGTATGATATATAATGCACTTATGATATGATATTACGTTGTGATATATGATAGCATTTCGTTGTCACTTGCGATAATTAAATGCAATTTTAACATATCTAATTACCAAGAGCCCATCCATTGGCTTGATTGCCTTGTCCGACGCTCCACACAATATATGCCTGTTCATTCTGCTTGTTTTTGGCAGCAGTGTCTGGGGTCTGTCCGGCTGCACCACTGGTAGTAGCCGGGGCTTCTTTTTTCCATACCGGAAACCCCGCGTTTGGAGCCGGCCGGGCGGACCAAGATTCCTGGTTATTTCCACCTCTGCCGAACTTCCATGCTATCTTCTTTTCTTCAGGTTTTTCAGTTTCAGCTTCCTAAAATGGTATAAATTTGCTTGTGAGGAAAAGGAATACAGAGGAAGAAATATGTACTTCAACTTACCCATCAGGATCTTTATAGTATTGTTCAAAAATGTTACAAAATTCCAATATATATTAGTGAAACATATGCGGGAATGGAAGGTGTAAGTGTTATAAGAGACAGCAGGAAGAAAAAAAATGAATATTCAATTTAATAAATTAAAATTTACCTGCTATCGTAATCGTAACACGATTTGTTTGTTTGTTTTTAATTATTAATATTTAGTTAATTCATAATTTCTACTTTTAATCAATTTCGAATTAATCATCTATTCATAATTGATTTAATGTCTTACTACATTAATAATTAATTTACCCCATTCATTAAATTTAAAATACACAAGCTCTAATATTCCATATTAACGTTACCCGTCTCCGCAATTCTGGAATTCATCATTCGCTCATGGGATTCGAGTCTGTTTTGGATCATATGCAACAGATTGCCCCCCAGCGCCTCCTTTTTTGGAGGGCTGTCATATTGTACTTTCTTCATCAAAGAACTGATAGAGTGAAACCATTTGGCTTATGTCTGACCTTTCTTATTGGTCTGAGTACCGAACCCGTTCACAAGACGTCCAGGTGGTGAAGATGGTATTTTTAATCGGTGGAAACTGCGCCCTTTGTTCTTAAAAGATGCACACGTGTTCCTCCGCCCTTTACAAGTAGTAAATCTTAAATACTAAAAGGCAATGTATGTCTGTGTATCTGTCTGTGTGTCTGTCTTATACACTATAGGCTCAGCGACCGAAATTTGGCAATCGGAGACCCGGGGGGGGGGGGAGTGACACGTGAAAACCAATTTTTAAAATTTGAATTATTTCTTTTTTGTTATTTAATGTTTTATACGATTTCGACCGTTTTTTTCCCTTTTCCCCCCTTTTTTCTCCGCCATCCAGACGTCATAGAAAAAAACAAATGACATGACCGGAAAGAGAAGACAATTGCGAGTAAAAATATGTCAATTTCAAATCTCAGGGACAAATTCTAATATTTTTAAAAAATTTTAAAACAAAAGTTACTATCGGCTCAAAGAAAAGAACTTTCGTTTTTAAATCCTCGCGTCGGAAAAAGCACCGATAATTTCAACTAATAATTTACATTTTCAGAAAGCTCAAACATCAGGCATTCTTACAAGCCCAATGTGGTCAAGAAATAATTAAAAATAGCCGCTGGATAGGGATTTTAAAGAAGAAATGATTTTAAATTTCTTGGCGAATTCTCCCGAAGTTCCGATTTTTCTCCCACATGCGCGCGCAGCCGCACAGGAGGTGGAGGTGACGTCATAGTGTTTCCATGGAGATTGTGCATCGGGTTAAAAAATTACCTGATATTTTAAATGATGGAATTAAGAGCTTAGCATATGGTCATTATAAAATTTAAATGATTGAATTGGGTATTTTAATTTTATGGCTATTTTAAATGATGGAACAATGGAATGGGGATATTTTAAATGATATTACGTTATATTTTAAATGATGGAATTAAAAGCTTATGGTCATTATAATATTTAAATGATTGAATTATGGTTTGTACGGTTTTTGGCCTAGGAACAATTAAAAACCGAATTAATGTTTGCTTTTAATAAGGATTTTTGCTCATTAGGCTGGATTGAATTGTGGCGATGTATTGTTTACATCGGGTGGTGGTTAGGACCACACTGAAAAACTTAAACACTGAAGAAATAAAAAAATAAATAAAAAGAAAGTTATAGAGATTGTCACAGTGCCTTAGAATTTCATTATTAGTTTTAACGACATTAAACTAAACCAAACTTTGCTAACTCCACGGGGTTGAGGGCGCGGTAGCCCAGTGGTTAGCGCACAGGAATTGCGCTCGGTAGTCCCTGGTTCGATTCCCGCCACTGCCAAAACTGCCGCTGTGTTCACGCGGAGTACGATCACGTTAAACATGTGGGTCCGTAAGTCCTTCCGAGAGGTTGGTGATAGGGAAAGAAGTGTACGGTCCCTGTGGATGCCTCCCCCACTGGGTTCCGGTCTAAATTGGATGGCACTCCTGGCCATCCAAATAGTTACCTTACACTTTTCTGGTAGGTCGCGCCAGCGAGTTTGCCACGGTCAGAATTTTCAAGGGTAGCGAACAGATTCAGTCTCCAAGGCGAGGCGACGGCTAGGTTTAAGCCCATTATTCGCCAGGGAGCATAGGCAAAATTCACTTCTTGCAAAGCCGCAGCCGAGGGCCACGTTCTCGACGGGATTATTCACCGGGTAGGGTCCTGAAGAACATCCGCCAAGCCCGACCCCATCCACCGTCCGGACCTTAGCTCAGGCCATGAATAGCCGCAGTCCAGTGGTCACGGACACCCGGAAGAGTCGGGACCTGATAGACTCGCTGGTTCGACGGACAGTTCATCGTCTACCAGGTATCCCGATTAATATGCCCCCAGAGTCGGAGGATCAAGGCTACAGAGCCAACATCCGTAACCACCATCTCAGGGTGGCGCGCCTCGGAGGGGGAGGGAACTAACAGGCTGGACGCCAAAGGCGGCTAGTGTGACAATAAAATTGAAGTGATTTGAATTTATAAGAGTATTAACAGCTCGTTAATGTATGGAGAAAATTTATGTGATAATATCCAAAATCGTCAGCAGCAATAAAATATGAGTAACAATTATGCATAGATTGGAAATTGGACAAGGGTGCTCCATGAAATCCTGATCCTAAAAGATGTAATTATTATTTTGATTTTTATTTAAAAAACTACTGAATATATTTTGCTGAAATTTTTTTATATATTTTATGGGATAATTTGAATATTTCCTAAAACTTTCGAAGCAGTTTGTGAATTTTAAATTTGCTTAAAATATGTTTGAAAAATTGGGTCCCATAGGGTTCAATGTATTTCATTTTTTTAACCCGGGTTCAATCCAAAACTAATTGGGTGATATTAATCATTTATATTCCCATAGGTTCCACACACTGTCTGAACAACATACTAAAATTTCTTTTTGATAAAGTCATTTATACGGCAGTTATCGTGCTAATGGATATACCGACAGATAGACAGACAGAATGAACAAAGTCATAAACACTTTTCAGCTATGCTGTAAAGTGTTAAAAAGAACTTTAAAAATCACGATTTTGACACAAGATGGATGCCATACTTTATTTTGAACTGTGCCACCCGATCTCTTCATATAATGGTCATGTGATCTCTTCATATAATGGGTTGAAAACCCAGACCACACGACCAACCCGAAGGCTTATGGTAGCAAGATGTGTGGCCGTTCATATAATGGGTATAATTATTGATAAAAAGAACTTTAAAAATCACGATTTTGACACAAGATGGATGCCATACTTTATTTTGAACTGTGTCACCCGATCTCTTCATATAATGGTCATGTGATCTCTTCATATAATGGTCATGTGATCTCTTCATATAATGGGCTGAAAACCCAGACCACACGACCAACCCGAAGGCTTATGGTAGCAAGATGTGTGGCCGTTCATATAATGGGTATAATTATTGATAAAAAGAACTTAAAAAATCACGATTTTGACACAAGATGGATGCCATACTTTATTTTGAACTGTGTCACCCGATCTCTTCATATAATGGTCATGTGATCTCTTCATATAATGGATGTAATTATTATTTTAATTTTTATTTAAAAAACTACTAGATATATTTTTCTGAAATTTTTTTTATATATTTTCTGGGATAATTTGAATATTTCCTAAAACTTTTGAAGCAATTTGTGAATTTTAAATTCGCTTAAAAAATGTTTGAAAAATTAGGTCCCATAGGGTTCAATGTATTTCAATTTTTCAACCCGGGTTCAATCCAAAACTAATTGGGTGATATTATTCATTTATATTCCCATAGGTACCACAGACCCTCTGAAAAACATACAAAAATTTCATTTTGATAAAGTCCTTTTTACGGCAGTTATCGTACTAACGGACAGACAGACAGAATGAACAAAGTCATATAAACACTTTTCAACTATGTTGCAAAGTCTTAAAAATCGCTTTAATGACATTTAATGTGTCTGCTCCATAGGTGTTATGATGGGAGATGACTAATAATTTTTGATTGATTGAATTGACTATTAATTTTTCCTTCCTGCTGTCTCTTATTATGACAATAGTCGACTTATACTTTATACAGTTACACTGTGAGAAAGCGACCCTTTAAGAGGGTATACAACTTTTTCCACCCCCTGTGAAGACTGATTGTTCAATACTTAGAGTGGTTTACAAAAATTAAACATCTTTTGATTCATTCATAATGTCAGACTTTTGAGCTACACTAACAGTTTTAAGAACTGAAAGTGAAATAAACTCAATTTCAAATAACAGCCCCATAACAAGTACCATTGACGTGTTTTAAAATCATACTGTGAATAAAAATTCCCTCATGAAATTTTTTTTAAACACAGATAAACTGAAGCTAGAGAAGTAAAAAATGGCAGCATATAGATAATTTTTATATTAACAGCTTTAAGCATTGAAAACAGATAAAAACTCGCTGATGTTGAAAATAAAAGCTTCATAATTGATTACCTCAAACATTGACAAGTTTCGAAAGCAGACCATAAATGAAAATTCGCTTACGATATTTTTAAAACAAAGATTAATTAAAACAAGAAAGATCAATCATGCTTAAAGCATTGATTATGAAACACTTTCCAACTTCAATGCAATTTTATTTAAAAAAGCTTAAAATGCAATACATTCCTCGGTAATATTTTAAAACTTATCGTATTACTACATTAATTTATTATATTTGAAAACTTAAACTTTCATTGAAAAAAATGAACTTCATTCAAATGACGGCATTGAAATATAAATTGCCTGGTTTAAATATCTCTAAAATGCGATACATTCCACACTAATATTTTTAAAACTATCATAATACTACGATAATTTATTATATTTGAAAACTTCATCGAAAACATCTGAAATTAATTCAAATGACGTCATAGAAAAAATAACACGCCTGGATCTCTTTATAAAAACAGCATTTCATTCATAACTTTCCCCCATTCATTTCATTCATCACAATACTATAATAATTTATTTTATTTAAAAATTAAGGCCATGGAGCTACAAGTAATTAAACTCTATGCTTAAAACTTCATCGAAAAAAATCGTCCTTCTCTTCATAAAATCAATTAATATTTCATTCATATCAGCCATGCAGACTCCATGGGCTAAATTATTTTGTGTTAAAGAAATACAGCAATTCTAATACAACTCATTCTATATATTTTGCTGTTTACATTTTACATAAGTGAAAAATAGGCTTCGTTGTAGGAATAATCAAATTTGGATAATCATTTAAACTCAAATATATTGTATTTGCGTTGTTTCAGTATGTAGATGCACAGAATTTAAGCAAAAATAAAGTAGTTTTAGGACGGATACAACACTCAATATGAATTTAAAAGAACTTAAAAATCACGATTTTGAAACAAGATGGATGCCATATATCATTTTGAAGTGGGTCATGTGATATTTTCATATCATGGTCACGTGATCGTTTCATATAAGAGGTGTAATTATTATTTTAATTTTTATTTAAAAAACTACTGAATATATTTCGCTGAATTTTTTTTATATATTTTATGGAACAATTTGAATATTACCTAAAATTTTCGAAGCAATTTGTGAATTTTAAATCCGCTTAAAAAATGTTTGAAAAATTAGGTCCCATAGGGCTCAATGTATTTCATTTTTTCAACCCGGGTTCAATCCAAAACTAATTGGGTGATATTATTCATTTATATTCCCATAGGTCCTACAGACCGCCTGAACAACATACTAAAATTTCATTTTGATTAAGTCATTTTTACGGCAGTTATCGTGCTAACGGACAGACAGACAGACAGACAGAATGAACAAAGTCATAAACACTTTTCAACTTTGTTGTAAAGTGTCAAAAATTCACTCATAAGATTTTTTATAACAAAGATTAACTGAAGCTAGAGAAGGTAGCAATGATAATAATATTGATTATTTGCGACACTGACAGTTTTAAGATTTGAAAGTAGATAAGACTCATTGATGTTAATGTTGCAAAGATCAGTTGCATAAAAAATTATTTTTACCTTGAGAGATTTTGAGAATGGACTATATATATATATATATATATATATATATATATATATATATATATATATATATATATATATATATATATATAAGAATCCTTAAATGAGATTATTAGGATAAAGATTAACTAGAGCTATAGAAAAAAACAATGATAAACAATGACTATATATATATATATATATATATATAAGAATCCTTAAATGAGATTATTAGGATAAAGATTAACTAGAGCTATAGAAAAAAACAATGATAAATTCTAATATTTGTAACATTGACAATTTTAAGAATCACCCGTAGACAAAAACGTACTAATGTTATTTTTAGTTTAAAAAAAATAAAAATTAAAACATAGAACATTTGCTACATAGATAGTTTTAAAAATAATTTTAGTCAATTCAAACGATTGATTTCATGCAGTAGCGGAACTTGAAATAATACCCACCCCCTGACCCCGACCACCCCTTTATTCTGATTAAGGCACTGCTATCACTTCTAATTTTGCTTAACATCTTTATTTGCCAGTTCACAGTGTTACCTCTATATGTAATAAATCATTTATGATAGTATATTTAGTGTTAGAAATAAACGGAGTACAAAAGCCTATAATTGTACGTACAAGTATATACCCTGTACTTTATGTTATCTATAACCTCCACCCCCAACACAGACACACACACACACACTGGATTAACATTGCCTTTGTTTTATATAGGTTTCGTATTGGATGACGGAATTCAATTCTGTAACCTCCCCCAATTCGATTGTCAACCGCACCCTTAATTCGGATATTATGGCTACGCCTATAGTGCAGAATGACTACACAGTGTTATCTCTTTTGTAATAAATCGTTTATGATAGTATTTTTAGTTATAGAAATAAACGGAGTAAGCAAGTTTATATTTGTATATACACCCTGTACTTTACGTTACCTATAACGTCCCCCCCCCCCCACACACACACAAGCAGCACATAGCAATAGTTGCATAGTTTTCTGTAGGATCCTTATTGGATAACGAAATCCAGCTCTGTAATCCTCCCCCATTCTGTCGTCGACCACCTCACTCAGTTCCAAAATCATGGCTACGTTTATAGCTTAAGCTGTCAACTCTCTATTACCCTCTTTCGTAATCAATCGTGTATGATAGAATGTTTAGTTGAAAAATATTTGGAGTAAAAAAGTTTAGTCATATAAATACCCTGTACTATATATTATCGATACACCCCGATCGTTGGCTAAACAATTATTAGTTTTCTATAAAATCCATATTGGAAAATAAAATTTAGACCTGTAACCCTCTCATTCGATAGTCAACCCCTCTCCCCCCCCCCTCCCTGTACCTTTGCGAAATTCTGGCTACACAGTGGCTACCCTGTGATGCTCATTTTGTAATATTTTTTAAGACAATAAAATCCCTCAAATCGGAACCCTAATAATCAGAACTTTTGGATAACGAACAGTTCCGAATATTTCAACGGGGGGGGGGGGGGAGATCAAATGTATTTTTTGTAGGTATCCGAAGATTCAAGTGCACGGAATCAATTTTCAGCTATGGAGTTTTAGGTATATATCAGACTGACAAAACGGTACACATCAACACGCCATCATTTAAATGTATAATAATTTAAAAAGGTAAAATGGAACCTTTATAAGGTTTTTTTCGGCGCTTTATTGCACTAAATTTAGTGCAATAAAGCGACGACGCGGTGGCTGAGTTGTCAAAGCAAGCGTTTTCTCGTGCTCTCTCGGTTGCCGGGTTGTTGATTCAAGTCCCACCTGCGAGTATAGATGTATTGTTGCGCGCAGTGTGTTCTTTCCCCACTGGTGCGCCCGGGTAACGTCATGTGACAGCTAAATGGTTCACGAGTTTGGCTGATGTATAGGCGAATGATGATGTATCAAATTGCCTGGTCATTGATTAAAAAAATAGTGTCAAAAAGCGTGCAACAACACGGTTAAATTCTAATAAAATCACCTCTAAAGACACAGATCGTTGCATATTTAACTAGCGCTATCTTGCCGAGATTTTCAAATCATTCCAGAATCTTTTTTGTACGATAAAGACCTTTGTTCTCCGCGAGAATGTTGGAACCTGATACGCGAGCGCGGAATATAGTTAAGCCTTTCCTATACACAAATATGATGCAAAGCTCCTATAATACAGGAAGACCTATGGCCGCCATGCTTTATCGCACAGTAAGAAACGACTTGACGACAAGGAATGATATCCCGAGCATCTCTTCTTGCTGACCTATATGGAACGAACCTGTTTTGGCGCACTTGTCGCCTACTGCGACGAAAAAACAATATTCATGCATTCATCTCTTCTACAATTTAACCATTTTTTTTAATCGTTTTTCTTGTTCGTTCAGGAATCTAAACATTCGTATCCCTTTTCGGGAATTATTAGAGCAATTTGCAGACGAACATTCTCCCATTTTACTACGAATTTATACCCCAATGCACGGTATTAAGCCACTGCGCAATCAAAACCAATGGGCAAGTATGTTACAAAATAGCGGATGCACCAGCTCCGTATATAGAAACCTTATCCACATGAGGTCAGATTCGAGCGACGTATGAAAAAGCAAGTAATAATCAATATAATATTTACAACAGTTAAAAATATCTGACTCAGTAAATTAGAAACTACTAACTCAGTTATACATACTTGTTCTGGTGCCGCTTCCTGATTTGCGTCAGGCCTATTTCTCTGTGAGTCAAATCTGAACCCTCTACTAAATCCACTCGTCCTGAGAGCTTCGTTGGTAGCCTGGCCCTCAGTAGTAGCTTCCAGAGTATCCACCTCAGTAGCAAGAGTGGAAGTTGGCAGTGCAGAATCCGCAGTAGCAAAACTTGTTCCTTCAGTTGTGACCGGTGGAGTCAAAGTCGGAACGAACGTAGTGGTAGGTGTAGTTACTTCAGGGGTGTTTGTGAAAGCAGCGGTGGTAGTGACGAGTGTTGTTGTTTGAGGTCTTGCTGGACGTAGATGCAGGAGTGTGAGGATCAGTAATCGAAATGACCACTGTGAAGGTAAAGATTGGAATGAGTTTTTGCAATAGAGTTATCCTGGTTACAGTACGCTATAACTTTGGAAATAATACTTGTAGTCAAATACAAATTCGAACTTAAATAAATATACTTTTAACCATATGAAACAAGAAATCAGTAAACTTTAACACATCCACCTTTCGTAGCAGTCAAAATATTCAAGCGATATCTAATCTCACGCTATACATTTCCCAACATTTGTAATATGATTCCTTCTATTGCGCAAGTGTGAGTGTCTTGCAAAATATCAATGTGTGTAGCAGCTTCTACAGAAACGGCATCTTTAACATACCCCTAAAGAAGGAAGTTGGATAGGGCGGTGATTTTAAAAGGCATAGAATTTGACTGTCTCTGCCACGGCAGCCTTAACCCCAGCTGGGAATCAAGCAAAGGTAAATTCTAGGATATCTCATAAACTTTTATTGTGAAAATTTACATTTAAGATGGGGTCCCAGAGCTTCAAGAACTCCCAGCATTTGCCTATTTGTCAAAAACGGCATAGGTCACTGGCAATCCACCAATGTTATTGAGAGTTTCTCAAACAGCATGCACTCAATATAGGGATGCCCCATCTTGATAGTTTCTGACAGCCACACAGCACATTAAGAATTCTACTGTACTGAAATTATTTTGAATGAACAACAACGGCAGCGCTCCTAACGGCAGAAACGTTAAACATAACAAACATGCCAGCACAGCAACTTTATCAATATGCAAGCTTAACTGTAACAATACATCTAAAGTAAATTTCGTCGGTATAATATTACAACCGGCGCTAATCAGAGTAATCACAAACACCCTGAATAAAAGTATTGAAATGAATTGTTACATTATAAATAAATCTGTGAAAGGCACATACGTGGTGCTGATTACCAATTTTAAAGCAGCACCGGGATCTTCCAATTTACGCCTAGGTCTGCTTTTGTTACACCACTCACGTTGTCTCTAAGGCATAACTTTAACAATCCCGTAACAGAAACAGCCTGCGTAGCAGAATGCGTAGGAATGTAAGGGCATTATTTTTACCATAGATGGTAAATTGACGATGATGATACATAAAAATTAAAACTAGACCCATTAAACATCAAAATTTATCTTTGTGGTAAAAATAAATTGTTTAGAATACTTGAGCAACAATATATATTAAACATTTCATTTGCTAAAGTGTATTTTAAGTAAATATGCACTACTGTTCAGTTTTACCGTAATCACTAATTGGCGTTCTAAAGGTGTATAAATTGACTAGTAAATTCTGCAGTTTATGAGAGCGAGGAGGGAAAGGTATATAAAGGATTTTCTTAGAAAACTCGCGTCTATATTTCATTGGAAATGAATAATTTATTTTACGGCAAATTAACGTTCCGAGAGGAGGGGGGCAACCGACTTCCTTAAAAATAAAAAGACAGAGCGACCAAACCAGCAATAGCAAAATCGCCTTTTTAAAATATTGTTTTATGCTATATATTTACGACGTATTTTATTATCATGTACTATAAATTCTATAATTATTTAAATTATTTATTACTATGCCAATATTGTTTAAACATTTGTTGAAAATTTTGTATTAAGACATAATGCAGAAGTCAAAAACATCTGAAATGTATTTTTCCTTTACTTTGCATTTTAAAGCTATAATTTTATATACTTTTTCATTTTTTTTTTAAATTTATTTATTTATTTATTTATTTATTTGTAGTTTGTGCACAGCATAAATTAAGTACGCTTAAGTTACATATTTTAAAAACTAAACTCTGTATGCATATCAGAAGGAACATTTGTGTGGGTTGGCTAAATTTGGGTAATTTTAGGTGAAAACAACCTGGAAAACCTGTTTGAAATATAAATAAAAGTTTTCAAATTTACATCATTGTCAGTTAAATTGAGGTTTTTCAAATTTAAATATTCAAAAGTAAACATGAAGTTTTTCAAATTTAAGTTATTGAAAGGTAAAGAGAAGTTTCAAAATTTAAATTATAGAAAGTAAAAAAGTTTTAAAAATTCTATCAAAAAATAAACAAAATATTTAAAAAATTCAAATTAGTGAAGTAATCAAAGGGTTTTCAAATGTTAATTATCAAAAGTAAACAGAAACTTTTTGAAATTTGAACTGTTGTCAATTGACAATGCTTTTTAAAACTCAAATGATCGAAAAGTAAGACCGAAAAAATTCAAATTAAAAAGTTTTTTAATTTAAATAATCTAAAAAACAAACAAACTATTTTTTAAATTAAAAGCAACTAACAGTAAATGAAGGATTTTTGTATACAAATGGCTGAAAATTGAAACGTAAATTTTTGAATTTTTAATTAAGAAAGAGTAAACAAAAGATTTTTGAGATTTTGAGCTTTTCCATGGCCGCACTGTATTATTGAAATGAGCCAATTTTGTTATGCAATTAATGTATTTAAACTTGTATCCCCATTGATTTTTGTTTTATTATTCTATGTTGTTTCGTCAGGTTCTTCTCAGACAACCAAGTATTTCCAGATCGAAACGAAGAAATCGAGCCGAAATGGGGGTATTTTTTAAAGTTCGCCAACGGGGGTCGATAAACTACACAACTATCCCTGGTATTGCCTGTATATGGAAAACGTAAATTTCACATCCTTTTCTAGAAAATATTCTTTGGAGATGCGAACCAAATAATTAGGCTTTGGTTTTGGAAAGGTCTAATTGCCGAACCAAATCGCTCGTTTTTGTCTGGGTGATCCAATCTGGTTCTGTAGTGTGACATTTACCCTTTTCAATGTTACTTAAAATTAATTTTGGACACGGTTCCAAATAGATTCTAGAGATGGACCCAAAAACATTACGTCGTAGATCTCTAGATGATTTTTTCACTGTGAAAAATGTGTGTAAATCCATTGCTTTATGTAGAAAAAGTCATATGTTGACCACGTCTGATTTCTTTTATTTAAGTGCATATATTATAGAGTTTTATTTCTAAAAAAGTAAACAAAAATCACTCTGAAAGTGCCATTACTTTCAATTGTCCTCCAATTCGTTGCACACGATTGTTAAAAAACGTACTCCGTAAAAAAAGAATCTATTGACACCAGATTCAAATACCAAAATAGAATAAATACTACATATTTTTCATCATTTCTTTATAATTTAGGTGCCTATTCAATGCTTCTTATTGAACCTCCTGAAGCGAATAATGATATTAGTTATGGTCAGTGACAGTAGAATTTTATCAACCATTTCCAAATCATACATATATATCACTGTTGCAAAACACATAAAAGGAAAATAAAGCAGATTATGTCACTTTCTTCAATGCTCTGTTTTTCTAAAAGAAATGAGCGTAAGAAATTTGCATCTCATGTTTTTAGAATGGGCAATTTCATTGTTTTGAACTAGTCCACTCTCATGATGTAATTGGTCTTAAATTGTAATCATTATTAGCATAAGAAAAGACTTCTTATAAGTTAATACTGTCAAGCAAAACTCAAACTTTATTGCTAATGATATTTGTCAAAATGCTAGTCATTTCCACCTATACACTTAATAAAAGTCCTGAATATAAAAAGCCTTTTCGAATTGATGTCTGAAAATGGCGCAAATTTCATAGTTTCGTAAACATGGAAATTACGTATATAAAACAATATTTCATTTCCCGTCACTGTATGTTGGCTTATTATCAACCTTTTCAAACATTTTTAGCTAAAAATCAATTCGTTATAAAATTATTTTTCAATAGTTTGATTTGAAGAATAGCCAGCAAATTATCTCGGAATTTGAAAAGTAATTCGGTTACCATAGTTGCCACTATGGAATCAAAAACTAAAAATATATTCATTGATAAGATATAATAAAAAAATCGTCTGCTGTAACCATACAGTAAAATATCTCAATAACAGTTAGATTATACACCAATATATACTGGATACCAATATAATTAAGGATACTTCTTTTCTACGCATGATGGTATAAAACCGAAGTTTTTTTGCCGAGTAGTCCTCGTGTTATAACTGAAAGAATGTTAGAACAAAAATTTCTGCGATTTATCAATTTTTCAAACAAAATTTCAAGATCTTAGATACTTTAATCTAAAAAAAATACATTATGAATAATATTTTCATTACCTTGATGAGAAGAATAGTCGGCAAACTATTTCGATATTTGAAGCATAACATTGATACTATGGTTACAAATGGAATCAAAAACTGCAAAAAAATGGAGTTATAAAATATAAAAAAAATCGTCTGCTTTAATTATAAATTAAAATATTTCAAAAACGGTTGGTGGCACACAAATTGAGTTAAATAAAAAAATTTAGGATATCTTTTCCTGCATACGATAGTATGAAAACGAATTTTGTGTGTTTGGACGTTTGCAAGCAATAACTGAAAGAATGCTGGAACATTAAATTCAAGATATATAATTTTCTCCAACAAAATACGGAGGTTTTAGAATTTCCTCACTATCTATAGGACAAGTATGCAAAGTCGATGTCAAGTGTCAAGTATGTTTTGTATGCAAATTTTTTTTGTTTCTGCCATCAGTAGTTTGGGCTGTAAATGTATCCATTTGTCAGGCGGTCTCATAAAGCTATATAATGTAAAAAAATTCATATAAGCTAAAAGCGTCAAGCAGAATTCGAAAATCATTGCTAGTGATATTCACCAAAGCATTAGAGCAATATGAATACAATTTTGAGCTATTTTCATACAAATTGATTTTATAGCAATCAAAAATATTATCATAGATCTTTTAGAACGTTCTTTTTAATGATTTTCGAACCGAATCTGTAGGACAATTCCTTCACATCTATTTATTTTTAAAATACATCGAAATACGCATGTGCTAGTTAATTTGATTAGTTAATGTAGCTTGTGTTAAGTTAGCATGTGTTATTTAATTTCGTTGCATTCGAAAATGGGAAATTTTCACAATTCTGTAGTTTAACAAAAATATAGGAATATAACTTCTAATAAAAATATTTTCAATCACTCTATTTTCTGATTTTCAGTTAATTTTCAAACAAAACCATAAAAATTTAGATTTTCGATTTCGCTCGAGAAGGGTCTCTTCCTGCAGTTGGCGGTGGATATCACATATTTTGATGTAAGTTTCAATTGCCAACCATGTGGAAAAGCGCCAGGTTTAAAATGAAATTTGGTATACATTCTTCATCAGGGCCGAGTATCTATCCAAAATAACCAAGGAAAAGGCTTGTTTCTGAATTCGGAGATAGATATTATCTATAAAATCCGTTTACTGGCCAACATGCTAAAAAGATTGAAATATAAAACGGAATCAAAAATTTTGTACATGAGAAAAATGCACCACGTGTAATTCAAAAAGTACCATTCATCTGTTGACACTCGTAAAAGATAAAATTGGAAATGAACTGTTGCTACTCGTGAAAGATAAATAGCAGTGTTGCCTATAGATAGAAAAAATTGGAAATAACCCTATAAATATTATTAGAAAAAAGGAAGTCCGAGATGTCAAAAGTCTGAGAAGTAAATACAATGTAATGCAAATACAAGAGAATGATAATTATAAACTAATAATAGAATCTAAGGAAGATATATTTAAGAATATTCAGCCAATTTAAAGTTATTTTCTATGCCATTAACTAAATATATTGGATAATTATAAAACTTACCAGTATTTTTAAGGTTATTAATATGCAAATTATGATATTTTTATCAGATAATCTAAAATTTCTAAAAAGTTGATTAAGTCGCTTTTAGAGTCGACACGTGGTGTATTTTCCTCAGGTAAAAATATTTTGATTCCTTTTTATAGTTCAATCTTTTTTTTCTTGTTGGCTGGTAAACGGAGTTTATAGATATATCTATTCACGTTTTCAGAAACAAGCTTTTTTTCTTGGACATTTTGGATAGATACTTGGTCCTGATGAAGAATTTATACCAAAATGATCTCCTTTTTCTGTTGATTATTCATTCCTTGATTTTTGAATATTTATTTTTACAAATTGGAAAGTCATAGTGCTTATTTACACAGTTTGCAATTTTGTTTTAATTTTGGCATTCTTATTTGTTAATTTATGGTTTTATATATGTGTTACAAATTATCTCTAATATATCGTTGAATTTACATAAACTTTTTATTATTGAAATCAGTTTGTTTATTAACTGAGCTTGCGCAATAAATAAATATATTTTGTATTTCTCTAAACTGAATTACTATATTTTTCTAAAATTTCATACTTGCTAAGTATAATTAATACTTTTGACTGACTCTAACTCAGGGCATTGTTATCTTATAAAACTGCAAATAGATTTGTCTTTAAACCCAAGAACTTGATTATAGAACATTTTAACTAGATTACATCATTGCACTGGATAAAGGATCGTGTGGGTTATATAGGAAACGAAAAAGCAGATAAGACTGTGATATTTGAATATGGTATATTTAACGTTTAAGTAGATTCTTTGCAAAGAGTAATATGTGTCATTGTGATACTGGTGTAGGGGGGTGTTAAACATGGAATATATGATTGGTTGTTTGGAGCAATATTAGGGAAAAGTTTTTACCTCAAATACATGTCGTAAACATGTCAAACTTGTTTATCTTGTTAAGAGTGAAAAAGCGAAAAAGGACATCACCGAAATCGTGAATTGGATATAAAACAAAGAAATTGATAATGTCTGAAATATTTGTAGTTCTTAACCTTTTCATCCTCTTTCTAAGTGTCGAAAGTTGTTCTTTATTATTTAGACATAATGGTGTTATTACACGGAGCAATTCCTTCCAGCAATTTTTCAACAACACCATACATTTCAATGGGAAGAAATCGTGCCGCCGAATTGCCGCAATTCGTTCGTACTCGACAATAAAAATTGCTCCGACGAACCAATCAAAGGACGATAAGATTGAACGTCACTCCGCTCCGCATTTCCTCTCCTCATTTGCATTCAAGTTCAAGATGGCGATGACGACTGTAATACAAGCACATCGAAGCAGAATCGAAGCTACGTTAGAATCTGGAGATGGAAAAAATAATAGAACTTTTACCAAATTACAAACATCTATGGGATATAAAAGATCCAAATTATACGAAAAAAATACTAAATGCTTCTTAGAATGAAATCGACAGCATTGGAGAGGAGGGCGTGTTAGATAGGCGGGGACTGAAGTATCATTGCTGGGCAGAATTGCTAAAGTCTGGAAATGGAAAAATAATAATAGAACTTTTACCAATTGCAGACACCTTTGGGATATAAAAAAATTCAAATTATACGACAAACACACCAAAGAATGCTTTCTGGAATGAAATCGGCGGCATTAGAAAGAAGAGACCTGTTAAAGAGAAGGGGCTTAAAGTATAATTGACGGACGGAATTTCCGAAGTTCGGTAATAAAAATTGCCCTGTGTAATAACACCATTACTTATAAGATAGCTAATCAAAGCTCTATATGAATCATTGTATTACAGCTCTCTGATTGTTGTTTGTGATTTATTTAGTGCATTATACTTTGTATCTTGATTAAATCATAATATTATATTGAATAATTTTATCGTTTCATATGACTTTGTAACTGACGTAGGATAATACAGTTGTTTCTTGGAAGATGAGCCTGAACTGAGCATTACAGTGATTTTGAGGCTTGGCCTCTTGGTGGTTGCCCTCGTTGTGAACGACGCGTTTGGGTCATCAAGGTGTATTCCTATATCTCAAGTTGACGGTTCGGATGCTGTTGTGGTGACTGGATTGTGTGATGTTGTGGTGACTAGGCTGATGTCGCTACCACAGAGATCGACTCTGCTTCCGGCGTTTCAGGATTGCTTTTACAAGAATGAATGGATCAATCCATATACCTTCGTGTGGGACGGAATATCTTTTGATTTCGTACTGAACTTTTGGAGGACAGTGCATATAACCCTTTTCATAATTACAAAAGAGGCTTTGCACTATTACTTTCGTGTAGGAGCCTAGACAAAATTTACATCGACCCTGCCTTCTATTTGAAATTAAAGAAATTGAAATTTCTGAAAATTATGTTTACTTATAGAAAATAAGATTTTTTTCAGGAACTATTTACAAGATTCAATTATGAATTTCTGGGACTTGTATGAAGTGTGTGTATAGATACGCCCACATTTGGCCCCTCCCAAATTTTCTTGCAGCAAAATTTTCTTTGTAATAAATATTTTTTTTGGAATAAATATTTTCTTTGTAAAAAATATTAATGAGGGATATTTAGTAGATGGTCTCATTCGATAGTCTTATTCCGCAAGTGATAAAATAACTAAGGAAAAATACGGAAATTTAAATAATTTTTCGATGTGTAATATATAGTATCATAATGACACATAGTATCATAATGACACTAATTCTGCCAATTTAGGTCTAAATTTCATTTCATTTCATTTTACTTTATTTATAGTCCGACAAGTCATAGGTATAATTTTTTGGCGGTAAACCTTTGGCCTGCCCTTAATTTAGACCAAAACGGATAGCATTATTCTGTCTCCCCAAAGAGTAGGAGATTGCGAAAAGTTAGAAGTGAAATCTTTTTGCGTAATGTCGAAATAAATCGATATTATTATAAAAATTTGTTTTATACAAAAAATGAATTTCTTTTAATCATTATTCAGTTGAAGATCAATAAATAGTCAAGAAAGCTGATCAATTGAAATAAATGTTAACCGCACCCTCCAGACAACACCGCCTGGCTGTGAGGAACGCGACAAACTTAAATAATTACTTAAGCATAAAAATCCAATGTGTAGACTTGCTTAAAATTTCAACAGTGTGAATTCAGAGCAATTGACCACTACTAACCTCTGCAAATACCTAAATGATTAAGAGACTTATTTCTTCATCCCATCCATATTTTGTATATAATTTCTTAAAATAGCGTTAATGTTTTCCTAACAGTACTTTTCTTTCCTTCTTTCTAAGCAGACCGTCCGACCTACCCAAAAGTATAAGGTATCTATTTGAAAGGCCAAGACAGTGGCACCCAATTTAGACCGGAACCCAGTGGGGCGCAACATCCACATGAACCGCACCCTCCTTGTTCTACCACAAATCTCTCGGAAGGACTTTCAGACCCACATATTTATTGAGCCCGTTCGTTTCTTGCGTGAAAGCGGGGACAATTTGGGCAGAGTCAGGAATCGAACTCGGGTCCCCCAAGTGCAATCTCCTTGCCTTAACCACTGGGCTATCCCGCCTTTTTGACAGTATTTTTGGAGCTGAGAACTTAACTATGTAGTTTTAGGCAATTTGCTTCACAGTATTTAACGTATTTTTACATTCCCTACAATACATAAAACGCCATGTCTAAAGAAAATATCGTAACAGAGTAAGAGCATTTGAGAGAAAATTTTTGCTAGATTTACAAATTTTGAACATGATTTAAAATTTAACTATTTTCAGATGTACAACTTTTATACAATCGTGTGTGGTGTGCTCATCCGAGCAAATGAAATGTAATTAATGTATGTATCAACTATAACTCAAGAACTATCAACTTTTCATGTTTAACTTAATATGTAGTCCATTGGATTTTTGTAATAATAAAAAAAAACAGTTATTTTTTGCATTATGGTCTGAAAAAAAATGCAATAAAATGCAATAAAAAATTTTCATCTATAGTATTACGCGAATGATTTTATTTCGTGAACGTTTTTAGAGAAATCTCACCCAATCAATTGTGATCAAATCTTAAATTACAGCTTCTGACAGTGTCATTACATACATTCTACACATATATTATTTTCCCAGCAATGCATGGTAATGTATAGGCAAAATATTGGAATCATGGCGAAAATCGCATCTCGAGTTTTCGACGGATCTACACGTTCAGAGACCTCTAGAATAAAAAAATTCTATTTTTAGAGTGATGTCTCTCTCTCTCTCTCTCTCTGTGTGTGTGTGTTTTGGCAAAGTTTGCCGTTTATGTGAATTTTTGCGATTTCATGTCAATAGTTTTAAGTCAATAAATCCATTTAAATAATTGAAAAACCTGAAATTTAATACAATTTTAAGTAAATTTACATTTTATATGATATAGGGAATATACACTAATTTAATTCGTACAAACAGCAAAGTGAGAAAGAGGCAAAATTAATATGTAGGAAAATTTAGATGGTGCTTATATAATTTAGATTTCAACTATTTATTAGTAAATTATTTAAAACAACTTACTCTGCCTAGAAATTATTACAGATCACCGTTTAGAAAGTTTCAATCTCTTTGTTGAGTCAAATTAAATATATAAAATGATTGTTTATTGAGCCTGGTTGATTACATTATATTGATATTACTTTATAAAAGATTGATGTTTTTTAAATATCAAATTTAAATTAATTGTAATAATCAAGCAATACTTCGTTTGACTAGTTTAATTTGTTTCAAAGAAAATGTTCTTCACACATTCATCAACGCCCTACCGTGCTGAAAACACCGGTTCTCGTTAGATCACCAAAGTCAAGCAGCATCGGGCGCGGTTAGTACTTGGGTGGATGACCACCTTGGAACACCGCGTGCTGTTGGCACATTTCGGGCGCGGTAACCCGGTGGTTTGCGCGCTGGATTTGCACGCTGCCACAACTGCGCCGTGTTCATGCGGAGTACGATCACGTTAAACATGTGGGTCCGTAAGTTCCTCCGAGAGGTTGGTGGTAGGGGAAGGAGGATACGGTCCCTGTGGATGCCTCCCCTACTGGGTTCCAGTCTAAATTGGGTGGCACGTCCCGGCCGTCCAAACAGTTACCTTACACCTTTCTGGTAGATCGGACGGTCTGAGTCTAAATAACAACAACACATTCATCAACGGGGGCGGTAACCCAGTGGTTAGCGCGCGGGAATTGCACTCGATAGGCCCGGGTTCGATTCCCGCCACTGCCAAAACTGCCGCAGTGTTCACGCAGCGTACGATCACGTTAAACATGTGGGTCCGTAAGTCCTTCCGAGAGGTTGGTGGTAGGAGAAGGAGGGCACGGTCCCTGTGGATGCCTCCCCCATTGGGTTCCGGTCTAAATTGGGTGGCACTTCCCGACCGTCCAAACCTTACATCTTTCTGGTAGGTCGGACGGTCTGGTTCTCAACAACAACAGCACATTCTTCTACACAATTGAATCGCCTCAAAAGCATTCAGTTTGTATTCAGTTGTGTCCAAAATATGTTTTGCTATGAAAATCTTCAACTTTTGACAAAATCGTAACAAACTTTCTACACATATATTATGCATGTATTGAAGATTAAATTATTAATGTTTCATTGAAAGCTATATTTTCCTATGATGCTCCTGATAATACCTTTCTTGAGTGGTGATTCTCAATATATTTTAAATAACAACTACCCATATGAGCAACTACCCATATGAGCATACCCATATGAGCATAATATTCACATCTGTTCTCCTTCTTAGTCCAAAAGAAGTCAATTGTCACATATTTCTTTGGAAATACGTCACACCTCGCTTGTATGATATTCGTATCTACCCAAAAACCAGAAAATTGTAGTTTCTTGATTTTAAATAGTTTCACTGTTTCATAACGAATGAATTATAAATTAGTTTTAAGTACTATATTTAGCAAGCAAGTTATTTTTAGTTCTCCATTAATATCTACTTGATAATATTAAACTCACTGAACTTATCCACAGCCGGTCTACACACAGGCCGTGGCGCCACTAAGGAGAAATTGTCGTGACGTCACGGTAAGAGGGGAGCATTCGGAAAGAAGAGAACAAAAATCCAAGCGCGGTCAACGTCCCTCGTGGAGTGGTTGATGATTGCAAAACGCCTTTGAGGTTTTCGGAATGTTCTATTAGTTTTATAGCATCGTGGTTTGTGCATAATAAGTGGTTCTTATGTTTTATTATCATTTAACTAACGTCCATGGGTGCTTTAGAGCCATTTTTTAAATAGTTTATATCTGCGTAATTATCAATGCCTCGCACGTGTTCCGTTCCCGGTTGCCGGTCGAACTATACGGCAATTTCTAAAAGTATAATGATTTTTCAACAAGAGCAGCAAAACAACAGCCTGCCAACTTTAGAAGATATCAAAGTTTATCTTTGAACTATTCAAGGAGAAAATTGGACCCACCTTTCAATCGATGACCAGCTGTATCTTTTTAAAGTTCGCATTAATGCATCATCTGTGCCATGTGTTATTGCGAGTATCAGCATATGCCAAGAAAAAACGTTCTATGTGTTTTTTGAAAATATACAGTGCAGTGAGAAGCAGCTACAAAAATGTGGAATACAATTTAGCCTAATTACAAATAAACGTGATCTGGATTTATTATTAATAAGTGCATGTGAACCTGTGCATTCTACTCCATCACAATTATATCGAAGCCGCAGTGAAGCTGTTGGAGAAACAGAAGTAGGTATGTTTAGAAATTGCTTCGATTTTCACAAAAACTGTTTATTCTATGCTTTAAAATATACTTATCTAGTTCTTCGTGCTATAAGGCATTTAGAAATTCAAAGGTGTTGACATTGCCTCATGTGAGAACATTAAGTAGAATTTCAAAAAAGTTAAATGTGGATTCAGATTTTTTTAATCCCTGTAATAGTTATTTAAAACGTAGGGTAAAATGTTTAAACGAAGACCAAAAATTTGTCTCTCTCTTAATTGATGAGATTTATGTTGATCCTAGGTATACGTTTAAATGTCGTAAAATTACCGTTGATTGTTTTGATAGTAATGAAAAAGCAAAAACTGACCAAGTGTTTTTGATTACATCTATGTGTTTTCGAATTGCAAAGACGTAATAGCAATTGCCCCAGTTTCAACATTACGGGACAAAAGCTCTATAATTTGGCATCTATGTTAATTTGCAAGTTAAAAGAACTTGACCTTAATGTATTGTCTGTTATTACTGATAACAACAATATTAATAGAAGCATGTTTGCTTTTTTTAAGAAACACGATAAATTTAATGATGCTGTATATAATCCAAGTAATCCTGATATACCTCTGTATTTGATGTATGATCCTGTTCATTTATTAAAATCTATAAGAAATAATTGGTTAAATGTAAAAGACACTAAATTGCAGTACCCTGATTTCCAAAATAATGAAAACCTTAAAGATGCAAATCTTTCTGATTTACGGAATTTATACAACTTTGAAAAAGATAAACTCCTTAAATTTTCTCACTTGTTAACGTTAAAATCATTATATCCATCTAACATTGAGAGGCAAAAAGTATCCCTTGTATTAAAAGTATTCAATATTCAAAATTCTAATATTTATTAGAAATCAATTGAAGTGATTTTTCTCATCAGCAATGTGAAAATATTTCAAATTATATGTAAAAATAAAATTGTCACACAATAATTTTTTGCTATTATACATATGGTTGTAGAAATTTTGATGTCATATTAATTGCATTGTTTACAGTAGTAGAAAAAAAATGAAAGCTACTTAATATTCATTAACACTGGGTTTGTAACTGTAAAAGGATCTAGATTATACTATATAATTTTGTAATCATTTAGACAGAGTAGTTCTTGCTTTGTGGGAGCTCCAGTAAAAAAATATACCCCCCCCCCATCTAAATTTAGATAATCTTTATGAAATTAACTGTGCTAAAATTTAGGCATAGAAATGAGTAAAAGTGTAATTATTTTGAAATATTTTTCAACTCTCAATTTGCAAGTTTTCCCGAGTTAGCGAGAGTTCCACTTCTAGCGCACCTCATGATTCTGGCGCCACGGCCTGAGTGTAGATCGGCTGTGACTTATCCCCAAAACTGTTTTTAGCATAAATTAATTCCACATTGCGAGTGAAGGTTAATAGATAAAAGTTGTAAGTACCAGAAATTTATTAAAAATATCTTCTATTTCAAATTATTTGAATATAATGAAGTATACCATTGTTAATTATTATTAGTTAACTATTGAAAACGCTAAAATCTTTTAGAAGTGAAGCGGCTGATGACAAAACTCAACAGTGAGACAGAAGAGAAATAAAAAAATATGTTATGTGTTACATAAGCAAATATGTATTTCGTGCCATATTGCTTGCAAAGTAATCAGCGGCAGTCGATTATTATATTTTTTTATATTGAAGAACAAAATGTATAAAACATTAAAGAGTTGGTTAGACTATTTTTATATGGATAGCGGTTCGAGTGCTTATATAACTAATTTTACGACATATCAGGAAAGTAAATTTTAATGCAATAAAAAACAAAATTTCAGACATTTTAAAAATGTCGTTTTGAGCGCCATTTTTCTGTTCTCTGAAAAACACAAAATTCCAATTCGCGAGAGTTGCGGTGCTCGAGAACCACTAATTGCGGACCTCTACTCTTGTATTATGCGAATTTTATGAATTGTATATATACTATTCATGTATATATACAATTATCCACATAATTGTATATATACATGAATATCATGTATATATACATATCATGTATATATACATGAATATCATGTATATATACAGTATCCACATAAAGTATTTATGAATACTTTATGTGGATGAATGATGAAATTTTATGTTTGGATACTTTATGTAAAAACCTAAAAATAGGTGGAATTTTTAATTTACATGAGTTGAACTCAAATGATTGAAAACTAAGGGGATATAGTACTTTTTGATCTGTAAAATCAGTCTAATTATAAACTATTTTCGATGTCTTAAAAAACAATCCGTTATTCATAATGGTTTAAAACATGAACTTAAATGGAAACTCTATTTCCATGGTTTATTTTTCACAGGCCCTTACTCAATTAAAAATATGAAGAAATCAAAATAGTTATTTAATTATTAGCATTTTATGGGGAAGATACTTTCTTATGCCATGTTGCTCAGCAACGCAATTAATCAAATGTGTTTATTTACACAGCAGACGATTTTTATTAATTTTTTTCTTCGATTTGATTAATAAATAAATGGATATTAAAATATATTTTATAAATGTACGGTAGGTATTGTATTTTTTGTATTATACTAATTGCGGATTGCGTGTTTAATAATTACGTGAATTGTTGATATTTTCAATTTCCTACATTATTTGATTTATTTTGGCAAATAGTTTTCAAACTTATATATTGTGTTTTACCACCACTAAACTACTCAAATATAGTGTTTAGCCGATTGTTGAAACAGAAGAAGAGTAGCACGGGTAATACAATTTTAGCGTTTTCATTTAGGATATATATATAAATGGGATTATAATGATTCAGATCTGCGAATTCAGATCTACGAATTTAACGGAAATCGCCAAATTAATTAATTTTAATTTTGAATTATCGCCAAACTAATGACTTTTCTTAAATGTTGCCAAATCAATTAAAATGTCGCTAAATTGATAAAAATGACGTTTAATCAATAAAATTATTTGTGTTTTGTTAAGAGAGAGTACTATAATGATGTTTCGCTAACATTTGACTATCAGCCCAACCGTCTTATTCGGCAACAATTTTGGCGACTTATTAAAATATCGCGAAATTGATAAAAATGTCGCTAAATCGATAAAAAATGTCTTGAAATTGATACAATTTAGCTTAATGAAATTATATGTGTTTTGTTAGGGATAGTATTGTAATGATGCTTCATCAATTTGTTGTCAAGTGGGACTATCAATCCGACAGTCCCACTTTTTACTTTCCTTATATACATATAATGTATAAGGAAAGTATTGTGACGGGGTCGAAAATTAGAATTCGAGTTTCCGACGGGAGAGCACGTTTCAAGCATCCCTGATCACGATTCGAACATTTTTGAGGTGATGTCTGTGTGTGTGTGTGAGTGTGTAAAAGTATATATATGTGTGTGTCTCTGTGTTGTTGTTGTTGAGACCCAGACCGTCCGACCTACCAGAAAGGTGTAAGGTAACTGTATGGACGGCCGGGAAGTGCCACCCAATTTAGACCGGAACCCAGTGGGGGAGGCATCCACAGGGACCGTACCCTCCTTCCCCTACCACCAACCTCTCGGAAGGACTTACGGACCCACATGTTTAACGTGATCGTACTCCGCATGAACACGGCGGCATTTTTGTGGCAGCGTGCAAATCTAGCGCGCAAACCACGGGGATACCGCACCCGAGGTGGGCAACAGCACGCGGCGTGTGTGTGTGTGTGTGAAAGCCCCAGGCCGTCCGGCTCGTCCAGAGGACTTGGAGCAACAAAATGGACGGTCTGTGTGTGTGTGTAAAAGTATATATATATATATGTGTGTGTGTGTGTGTGTGTGTGTGTGTGTGTAAAAGTATATATGTGTGTGTGTGTGTGTGTGTGTGTGATCACGATTCGAACATTTTTGAGGTGATGTCTGTGTGTGTGTGTGTAAAAGTATATATATATATGTGTGTGTGTGTGTGTGTGTGTGTGTGTGTGTGTG
Source organism: Amaurobius ferox (assembly GCA_951213105.1). Taxonomy (NCBI): domain Eukaryota; kingdom Metazoa; phylum Arthropoda; class Arachnida; order Araneae; family Amaurobiidae; genus Amaurobius; species Amaurobius ferox. Next base: position 59,303,512 of record OX578153.1, read on the forward strand.
TGTGTGTGTGTGTGTGTGTGTGTGTGTGTTTGGAGACAATAACTTTTGTTTGGAACTGTTTGTTTGTTACATGTTTACTGTTAATTGTTAATTGTTACATGTTAATTGTTAAACAATAATGTTTGGAACGAATGCACCGATTCGAACGAAATGTGGTACAAAAATTACAATCCGTGAATACGGGTAGCCTATTGTTTTTAAATACAATCGAATGTTCAGGACCCCCTAAACTTTTGAGTGAAATTTTGAAAAATTCACCAAAAAATCAAACCCTTTAATAAAATTACGCAAATAGACATTTCTTACGTAATTTTTTCTTAGAAAACGATTGACATAAACTTTAGAGCGCTAGCATGAACGGTTCTCGAGCTATTGCACATTTTTCAAATAAATTTATATTCGCGAATAACTACCATATTCAGGCATGCTAAAATAACCAGCACTTGCTTGCACAGGAATCTAATGTACAGAATATTAAAAACAATGTTAGAAACAATGCACATCCGCTAGCAACAATTCATTTGTTGCTAGCATCCGCTAGCAACAATTCACATTTGCATACGTTAGCAACAATGCACATTTGCATACGTTAGCAACAATACACATTTGCATTAAAAAAATAATATTTTGGAGTAATTTGACAAGCATTTTAGGTGTACCCTGTTCCAGTCCCTGATGATACTACTTTTTGACATGGATTTATTGCCTTCCATATGCGCGGTTAATGCGTTCCTGGTGTCAATTCCTACTAATTAGATAATATTCTACAAATGTGCAATTGACATTTCCTTATTGTTTTGTTGCCGAGTTTGTTATCCTATCTTTTTTTAATTATACGCTATGGGAACAACAATTAATATGATCACTTTACTATAGATAATCCTAGTTATGGACCTTTCTTTACAAATTTGGAACTTAAAGTCTTTCCTTGACACACAGCATAGATATAGCCAGAGTTTCTTTGAGGGCTTTCCTCGGCACACAACATAGATATAGCCAGAATTTCTTTCAGGACTTTTCTCGGCAGACAGCATAGATATAGCTAGAATTCCTTTCAGTATTTTGTAGCAAGGGAGCGAGTGAAACTTTAGGGGGAACAAGTTTTCTATTTGCCCTATATAAATATATCTAAATGTTGTCACATAAATAAAACTAAGTTAACATAAAATGTCTCTGGGGGAGCAAATAATCGTCTCCGAGGGGGCGGAGTCCCCACCCCCCGGATGTATGCCTGAAAGAAACACTGGATATAGGGCCGAAACTACAGCCACATCTGATCAGCTTGATTCAAATGATGGTATTTGCACCAGAAGTACTATAGAATAGATTCAGTATTCCAAGTCAATATACTATACACAGTGATAACGGTACATGTGTGGATAGTACATGACTTTCCCTATATGATGCAATGAATTTGCTTATTTCATACTGTAAATATAATGTATAAAATCCACAACACAATTTTTTAATCGTTGGTATTTTACATTTGGTACTTTTCCCCGTTGGCAACATATCTAATTGACTTATATTTTGCGCAACACTAAGGTGGCAATTATTAATATTAATAGCATCCACAATAAGCAACATAGTACATATAATAAAATATTTTAATAATTAATTCATTAATTTGGCGTAATTTTTCTAAATTTTGCTTTATTTTTAGCGAAATATAGCCAAATTGGCAATATTTCATTAAATGAGTCGCCAAGTTTTGCCAAATTTATCGTCAAGCACTACAGACAAATGGAGGGAAGAACTTTTCTTATGACTATACGCGAATTGTTGGATGTCAAAATTCAACACTGTTATCCAAAATATCTTCTCTCGTGAATGGAACGAACTAAATCCACAAGAATGATGTTAATAACTTTATCGCATAATATTACATAAGAAAAGTAAAAATATTTTACAATAATTAATATTTTTTAAATTTTATGTGATTTGTTTTATAAATTCATTTGAGAAATGTGGAATATCACGAGAACGGTTCATGCTAGTATCGTTTATGTTATTCGTTAAAATATTACATAAGAAATGATCATTTACGTAATATTATTGAAAGTTTTAATTTTTAAATGATTTTTTCAAAATGTCATTTGAAAATTTGGAAGGTCTTCGGAACATTCGATTGTGTTTAAAATCAACAAGGTATTCACTGATTGTAATATTTGTATTCACTGATTGTATTTCACTGATTGTAATAATAATATATTCACTGATTGTAATATTTGTATCAAATTCCATTCGTTCGTGAGATATCGCATCCACAGTATCACGGACACACACACACACGCATACACATACTTACACATACACACGAACATCACCTAAAATGTTCGATTCAAGTTCAGAGATGGTTGGAATATGCTTTTCTGTCGAAAACTCGAATTCGAATTTTCGACCCCGTCACAATAATTTCTCTATACATTAAAATATGTATATAGGGAAAGTAAAAATTCGATTTAGGCAAAACATGCCTTTCACTATACATAATTCAATGACTTTACTTCTTTCACAGTGAAGCAATGGGGTAAAAAATCCACGGTGCAATATTTTTGGCATTGAATTAACATCACTTAAATTAAAATGCAACTCTTTAGTAACTTATTAGACCAATAAGAATTGTTTATTATTTATACTCATGTGCAAAATCCTCATCAGAATGCAACTGACGTTTAATTTATATCCCATGGACTGTAAGTGAAATCTTTGAAGCTAAAATACAAAACTGTTACAAAAATGAACTTCTGTCGTTAATGGAACGAGCTAAATTCACGAAAATGATGATAACAGATTTGACACATAATATTGGAAGTGGAAAGTAAAGATATTGGATGAAACTTACTATTTTTTTTTTAATTTTATGTAATTGTTTTGATAAATCTATTTGAAAAATAGACAATATCTCGAGAACAGTTCATGCTAGTGCTCTGAAGTTCGTGTCATACGTTTTCTAATGGAAAATTAAGTATGAAATGAATATTAAGTATGAATATTTAAAAGCATTGAAAGTCCTGATTTTTGTTGATGTTTTTTTAAATTAATTCGAAAATCGTGAAATATCTCAAGAACGAGTCAGGCTAGCTTCCTAAAATTTGTTTCATTCATTTTTTTAAGGAAAATTTACGTATTAAAAATTACGTATAAAATATAATTTATTTATACTTATTGAAAATCTTGATTTCAGAACGATTTTTTTTATCAAAAATGCCATCTAAAATTGGAGGCATCTTGCTAACATTCGATTGCGTATAAAATAGAGTATTTCAGTATTCACTTATTGTAATAATCGTACCAAATTTTGTTTGTAACGCTACAGCCGTTCAGGAGATATCGCATTCACAGACTCACGAACACACACAATAATATATATATATATATATACACACATATATTAACATACACATACACATACTAGCATACACAGTCTAACATACAAACACACACACACACACACAAACATGACTTTAGAAACGTTCTTTTCGTGTTCACGGATGCCTAAAACATGCTCTTTCGTCGAAAACTTCCGAATTTTCGACCCCGTCACAATACCTTCCCTACACATTATACTATGTATGTAGGGAAAATAATAAATCACATTTAAGGAATTTTTGTATGAACTTTCACAAAATTAAACATTTATTCTTTTTAACATTTATTCTCTTTAACAAAATCATTTTTTTTAATGTACTTAAGAGAATTTTTCTCGTTTACTATCTACCACTAGAACTACCACGTTATTCAGGTTAATACTGAAATAAAATTAACGTAATAAATACCAGATATATTAAAGAATAAATATGCTCCCTATTGAGCTTAAACTAGTCAAAAAATATGTGCATTTATGAAGCCAATTTAGAAATAAGAGCAATCGTTACAGACCAGAAAAAAAAGGGTTTTAATTTTCGATGTTCCGCAGGGAGGTATAGGAGGATAAAACTTATATTGAAACATTTCCTGGATCCAGTCTCATGCTTAGAAGAAGAAAAAAAAACATATTAAATTTAGTAAAACTAGATTATGTATTTCAGGAAATGCATATTTAGCTAAGAAACGTATTTTAAAATTTTCATATTTACATATAACATTGGTACAACTTGAAAAAGTGTTTTGCCACGAATTTTCTCCTTATTATGCTTAACAAATCAGTGTTAAAGGCAGTGCAAATCCGCTAAACCGTTGTAAGCTGTCATAATAGGCAGACAGACAGAAACAGGTTTATAGTTCTCGCCAATCCGCGCTTCTCTGTAGGGCGATAAAAATTGCATCAAAGTATTACATAGACTCAGACTCGTTGTCTAAAGCAAATTCATCAAAATACATCACGCGATTCCGAAAATATTGAAGTTAGAAGCATTCGTTAAACTTTTCCCTTTTATATATTAAATGCTACACTCAAATCTCAACTTAACGACAAAGAGGTACAAGTAAAACCGCGTACCTTTGTTAAGCAATATAATTCCTATATTACACGCAATTAAACTGGAAACTTAAGTTTTACTGTATTAAAACGATGGCTTAAGTTCAACTTAATCGACATCTATAATTGGCATTCAAATTTTAAGTAATTACTTTTATATCACAATAAAAATGTATTCTTAATTGATATTAAAAGGGAATCTGGCAACTATTTTATCAAAGTACGCACAATGGGTGTATGAATGCAAATCTAAGTAAAAGGGCATTCGTAGCTAATTTCAAGTTAGCTCTGTGTGCAGAATACAATAATTTATTTTATCCGTTAAAGGAAAATGTACCTGGAGTCGAATTTAAATACCGGGATTTTAAATGCAAACCTCTGATTAAAAGTATACTGAAACATGCAGCGAATTCTTGAAAACCAAACACCCCCTTGACGATATACCTTAGATAATATCAATAATTTGCTTATACTTTGGGTACACGGTTTTCGATAGCTCAAGCTAAAATGTGTAGCCGTAACTAAACTCTAGCATATTACAATTTTAAAAATTTAAAAATGTTCAAATTAGTGAAATGCAAAACTTTTGAGAGGGGGATTCGAAAATAGTAATACTACGTTGTTTTTAAAACACTTCACACTGAGATAATAAAACAGCTTTATTCGGGAAGATAATACAACTTCAAAAAAATAAATTATATGTACTTATATACTCAAAATCATCAAAATAACATAGTAAATAGTACTTGAATTTCACAAATAGTCTCATTAATATAATGACGTTTATATAATAAGAATTTATCTACCAGAATAATCCGACTGAAATACACTTTTAATAATTAAAAAAAAATTGTATTACAAAAAGAGTTGTTATAGATGTACCAAGAGCTCGAGATGACGCTTCTATACTCGTATTTCAGGCTATAAAATAGGTAAACAGGCCTTGAAAAGACAACCTCATACTACGGATTACGGAATTTGCATTAGTTTTCTATGGAGAATTGTCTTTCTGTCTAGGGTACTGTAAATTTACGGCGGCCTGCACAGTATTGCCAATCAAATCAACGTGACAAATGATTCTTAATAAGTTGCCATTCGACATAAATCTCCAAACGGTTATATTTTTTTTAACTTATTTTTGCATAAACAATGTGATAGCCTAATTCAGTTTATGTTCCATTATGCCGAGAATCCATTAGTATTCTTTTCCATTCATCTGCATCTATTAAATATTGCATATTAGATTGACTAAACTAGCTCATGTTCATAATTTGATTAATTTTTTAATTATTTTCCCCTGAAAAGTGCGATTACGCAATTCAGTTTGTTCTTGTGAATTCCCGATAGTTCATTAGTATCTTTTTCCAACCATCTCCATTTTCTAATCATTGTATATTGGATTGACTAAACTATTTTCGTATTCTGGTTAACTTTTAAGGTCCGCATAATACATATTTTCCTATTTTTAAAAAAGGGGTATGAACCTTGTGAAGGGATATTTTCCAAAACGTAGTATTAATACCATGATTTAGGCAAATGAAAAGCAACCATTTTTGCCAGAGATTAAAATTTATATATTCACATCTTTTAGCACTGCTACATTTTAGTTTTTATTAAAGATCCATATTTATTATTATCTTTAAGTGAAAACTTTTAACAAACGTGAATGTTTGTTTTCAATATAAAGTAATTTACACTGGATGGATGGTAATTTACATGGATTTATACTTATGTAAATACAAATATTTATAATAATGCATAATTATACATAAGCTCAAATAATTTTTTGTAATATGCATTTTTTGCGTTATGTGAGTGTATATATTTTATTTCTTAACTTGACAACTGAAAAAGTCTTAACTACTGATATTTTCCTTCTTCACTACTGAAATCATCATCAACTGCTTGGCGTCTCTGCTTAAGAGGTGACCAAAGATTTTCTTTCTTCCAATTGAAATATATTTAATCGACTAAAAGGTTTATAATAATTTCGTGTTATATAGAAATATGTATTTTTCACACTTATCATTAATGAAATGAAGGGCTAATTTGCGAAAACAAACTAAATTTGTACTCGAATCACAGTATATTTCGTATAATTGTGAAAATATTTTTCGCTGATACAATTCATTTACATCGAATAAAATTTTATAATTATTACGTATTGTATAATAGTCGTTCTCAAACTTATTATTAATGAAATTAAGGCGTATGGTGTAGCGGTTTCGTGAAAAAACTGCATTTGTGCATCTTTCATTTTATTGTGAAAATATTTACGCTTTGGCAATATGTTTGCATCGGTTAAAATTTATGTTATTTTCTATTTTGTACAGAAACTATTTTTCAAACGTGCTATTAATGAAATGAACGCTAATTTTTGAATAATGGTATTAAAATAATGATTTGGGTACTTAGAAATACAACCATTCCCAAAACATAAATTAGAATTGGTTGGATTTGCATCTAATTTTACATATTTAGAATTTAAATTAAAACCCATTTGTATCATCCTTTAGATTAAATAAAGGTAGGTGGTAATCCTTATAACTTTAATTTAAATGAGTTCGAAAAATAATAAAAATTTAAGAAAATCTAGCCGGTGTAACAATAAAATTTACAAAGTATTTTTGACTCTGTCAAATAAATAATGCATTTTGTTTTTGTTTTTCCAGACAAGTACACATAAAGACATTCACATATATTTTCTTAAATCTTTATACAAACAAATAAAAGTAAAAATTTGCCTCGGTTGGGTAACCCTGAAATTGTTTTTATAATATCTAGAAATTTAAGGGCAATTGCTCATTTGTTAAAAATTACTCCTCTGGAAAGCAAAATACTCTTTCAAAATAAGTCAGGGAGACCTGTTAAATAAATTAATGTACACAAAGCTTGTTTTTACTCTCGCATGTGAAAACAAGTGCTCTACTGTTTCCTACTCTGAATCGAAATATTTTTTTTCCAATGTAAACGAAGCAATCACGTCACTCAATGGATGAACTGTGAGACAAGCATCATGTAAGTTGTTGTTGAGACCCAGACCGTCCGACCTACCAGAAAAGCATCGTGTAAGTGTAAGAGTTTAAAATTGGATAATTCTTGTTAAATGCTGATTCAAGGGATAATTCCATGCATCTGAAAGTGGCTTAAGATAAAAAGCAAAATCATGAAAACTGGAGTTACGTAGGATAAATGGAATGAAATAAAGATGCACATGAATATTTTCTTTAAATAGAAGGTATTTTCTGGAGAAATATTTTTTCTGTATCATTTGAATATATGACATTCAATTTTTCGAGTGGATTTTTTTATTTAGTAAGTTTTCAATCTGTAAACCAGGATTTTGTCCTTTGTAGGAATAGTTTATATTTAAACAAACAATAACTTCTCAAAAATATGGTAAATTTAAATTTTTATGTCTTAGAAATTTTCAAAAATTGAATACACGTGTTTTTTTCATTCAAAATTTTTGTTCGTTCACAGAATGCAGATATATGTTAGCTTCAAATAACAAAAAAATATTATTAGTGGTGTGTTGTTTTAAAATATTATCTTTCGGTTACTTATGGCTGATATTATATTTAATTCAATTCTTCTCTAATCATTCTAATTATAATGAATAATCTATAATATATATTGAATCTATGAAATTGCTTTTATTATTTATGAACTTTTTGATACATGCTGTAAAAATTATGTTGAAAAAATATATAGAACTTATTATTTTTTAACTTTTGTTTATGGGTGGAGCAGGTGCACTGTTTCTGTCGGCGATTTCCTGGACGGCAATGTCTGCAAAGAGGAATCGAACTGTTTGGGATAAGGTATGTCAAATACCTATCTTTTTGGGAGGGTCTTCGTTTGAGATTCACGCTGTCCCACCCGTAAGAAAAACGTTAATGTATTAAACAAAAGCACATGAAACTACTGCTTTTACAGCTGTAAAGATACTATCTCTCCTTTAAATAAATCTTCAGTCTCAATCAAAAGATACGAACCCACTTTCAGTCCAATTGCCATTTTTCCTTCGAATAATAAAATCTCAATGAACATAGTTAATGCATTCCACAGTCCATGCTTGGGATGACACACTCAAAATTTCCCTTTCACTTACTTACTACAGCTGAAGTGCTTACTACTACTTACTTACTACACTCACTTACTTACTACACTCTTACTACGGCTGAAGAAAGACCACCTCGATATCGCGTCGAAATCATAAACACATCTGATCAATCAAGTAAGTAGAACCACGATTTTTGTACCATAGCAACATGTGTCATATGAAATCGAATTTATGACCGACCCTTTGCGAGAGTTATAAGCGGGCCATTACAGACCAACAAAACAGGCATTTCATTATCCGTTGTTGTGCATGGAAGTGTAGGAGGACAAACATTTTATAAAAAATATTCCCTAGATCTCTTTGTTTGAAACTTTGGACTGTGCATTTCGGGAGATTTTTAGCTTTGGAGTTTATTTTAGAATTTTTATTTGTATATATTAAAGTGATACAAATCAAGAAAACTTTTATCCATATACATGCTCCTTATTAAGCTTAACAGATTAGTTTAAAATCCTACAAATCGGATGAGCCGTTCTAATACTATAAGTGGTCATAACACGCAGACAGACAAACATTAAGAAACAGATTTTGAATTCTTGTTATTCCGCATTTCTCTGTGAGTAATAAAACTTGCATCAGAATATTCCTAGGACTCAGCATCATTACCCGAAAAAAAATTATCAAAATTCATCACTTGGTTAAGGATATATGTATGTCAGAAACATATAATGAACTTTTTGTTTTTATATATTAGATACTCTACGCAAAGCTAACTTGATGATAAAAGGGTGTAGAGAAAACTGAAATCCTTCGCTAAAGAATATATTCCATATACTGCTATCATTAAATAAAAACTTCAGATTTGCTGTATGAAAAACGATGTTCAAATCAGTCGAATCCTAAAATTGAAACTTAACATTCTACTAATTTTTTACACATCACAATTAAAAACATTCAAAACCGAATATACTAACCATCTAATCAAAGTATTCATAATGGGTGTATGAATACAAGACTGGGTAAAATGGCACTTGCACCTGGCCCAAGATATATTTGCGCAGAAGATAATAATTTATTTTATTTATTAAATAAAAAACATGTTTTCTTAATCAAAGGATATCAACTCACCTTTAATCCCTCTGCCATTTTTCCTTCGAATAATAAAATCTCAGTGAACACAATTATTACTTTCCACAGTCCATGCCTAGGATGACACACTCAAAATTTCCCTTTCACTTACTATCGCTGAAGACAGACCATCTCGATATCGCTCCAAAACCACGGACACATCTGATCAGTCAAGTGTCTGGAACTGCGATTTTTGTACCAGGTAAATGAGAGCAGCAAGTGTCAGATGAAATCGAATTTATGACCGACCCGTTGCGAGACGGTTTTAACGATTTTCCGCCACCACCGCCGATTGTTTTTGGTGATGGAATCGTGAGCGTGGACAGGTCACGAGGGTGGACGGCGAGGATTTTTTTTTTCACGGCTAAGGTTCAGAGAGGGAAGGTCATCCTTGTGATTCGAGGAACGCATAAAAGTGGGTGAATCCTTGAAAATGTCAGAAGAATTATTCCAGAATTTGATATTTTTATGGAAAGCTTTATTTATTCAAAGTGTTCTTGTTTGAACGGTCCATAAAATCACCGTTAACAACCTCCACTAACCAGAAAACACTCTTTACATCGAGCTACTGAAACGATTATATCCCTGAAAAGCTAAAAGTAAAATCTTCTTTAAAATCACAATATAAAAAAATCTGATGTGGGCAACACATGACTTTCCTTATATAATGCAGTGAATTTACTACTTTTACAGTTTACAAAAAACGTTATTCTTAACGTTCTCTATTATTAACGTTGCACCCCAAAAGTCCGAAAAATAGCTGATAATGATCATGCCTGAAACTTATGTCATTTAATAGACATTTTTTGCTGTGTTCAAAAACATCAAATATGACCGTGCCTTTTGGCGCTTTTCCCGTTTCAGGCCGCTTTAAAAAGGGCCAAAAAATAGCTCATAATGATCATTGGTAAAAACTTGGGTCATTTTATAGATCTTACCTTCCTGTATCGTAAAACATCAATTCTAATGAAGAAAGTCAGGCTAAAGTCGAATCAGACTGCTTTATATGTTTATGGCCACCGCGAAAATTGTTTTTTCTGTGCATGTCTTCGTTTTCGTTATTTTCCGGATGCTGAGACTGAAGACCAGTAGACTGAATATAAATAAATAATTATTTTACTCTTCTAATGAAGAGTGTATATTAATTGTTATGATTAAAATCGCAATTAGAAAATATTATCTTTTTAAGTGTTTGACAATAAAAATCTACATAAAGTGGAACATTTTACAAATATGTAAACAGTATTTTACCTCTATCAAACCAATTTTTTAACCATGCTTTAGAAATTGTATTGTTTAGATGTTTCCAAAGAGCAGAGTCGAGCGGCATATGTGGTGTTTAAAAAAACATCAAATGCTCTATCAAAAATATCACTGAAAATGTTGAAGGTGGAAAGTGATTTAATGTAAGAAGTGTTCGAATAGTGGACGGGGCACTTTGCACGTGCAAGAAAAAAATATTAATAGGGACTTTGGGGAGGGATTTTTGTACTTAAAATTAATATTATAGGCACAACGTCTTATCTTTCATAATTTCATACATCACAATAAGAAAGCCAAGAGATTTTTTTATCGTCAAAATACAATAAAACGGGAAATTTGTATGAGACAAAATATTTTGTGTAGTCTCACAATGTTGACAGTCGTAGTGTGCTTAGCTTTGCTTTTAACATCTTAGACTAGTTTCCTAATCACACAAAATTAAATAAAAAAAATCTAATGTGGGCAACACATGATTTTCTTTATATAACGCAATGAATTTACTACTTTTACAGTTAAAAAAACGTTATTCTTATAGTAGATACTTATATTCTTTCCATGATATTGAATTTTCTTCAATGAGTCGTCATTTTCATTGATTTAGCGTCATTTTTATCCATTTGGCTAGATTTTTGTTAATTTGGCAACAATTAAAAATGTCGCCAAGTTGGCGACATTCCACCAAATTCGTCGCCAAAATCTCACCAAGCGTTATGGACGAAGAAATATGTTATTCTTACAGCAGATAAATGACTATTGGCGTTCAAATACAAAAGTATTACTCAACGCATCTTTTTTCATGAATGGAACGAGCTAGATCCACGAGAAGGATGTTACCCAATTTATCGCATGGTATTGCATATAAAAAGTGAACATGTTTCTCAATAGAAAATATTTTTTTTTTATTTTATGTAACTATTCGATAATTTTTTTGAAAAATGTGCAATATCTCAAGAACGGTTCATGTTAGCGTTCTAAAATTTATGTCAATCGTTTTCTAATGAAAAATTACATAAGAAATGTCTATTTGCGTAACTTTATTAGCAGTTTTGATTTTTTGACGATTTTTTCAAAATTTCACTCGAAAATTTAGGGGGGGTTCTGAACATTCGTTTGTGTATAAAAACAATAGGCTTCCAGTGTTTACGGATTGTGATTTTTGTACCAAATTTCGTCCGAATCGGTCCATTCGTTCGTCAGTTATCGTCTCCACAGACTCACTGACACACACACACACACACACATACTTTCACACACACGACAGAAACATTGCACCTGCTACAGCAGGTGCAATGTTTCTGTCGGCGATTTCCATGAACGCCAATACCTGCAAAGGGGGATCGAACTGTTTGGGATAGGGTATGTCAAATAGTCTTTTTGAGAGGTTGTTCGTTTGGGATTGACACTCTCCCACCCGTCCCGGTCGTCCAATTAGATACTCTAAGTCCTCTGGAAGAGTCGGACGGCCTGGGGCTTTCACTCTCCCACCCGTAAGCAAAAGGTTAAACTGTTTTGAAAACATCAAAAGAAGGCAAACCACCCACAAATAAAGATGTTATCGTCTTCAAGCAATTTTTGCTCCATCGAACTGGAGCCACTTCCGAATTTTTCAAACTGAATTTTTCAAGCTCGCTTCGAATGTGAATCATATTGGGTGCATTACTGATCACACTGGATTGTCAGTCAATGTATTCCCTACAGAAAATATTTCAGCTTCATCTCGCTTTCAAGTCACCGCCTCTTCAAAGTAGCCTCGATTGTTATCATTCATTTATCCATCGAAACATCACGATCGATGACAAAAAAAATTTCTTTCAAAAATATATTTGCCGGTTGAAATTGTTTCACGGCATCTCAGAAATGTGGATCTTGAGTATAAGCTTTGTTCTGTTTTGGGAATAATTTGAATTTATATTCACAAGGAAATTCATAGAGGAGTGCAGAAAATATTTTTATTAATCTGCAAACATATATTTACCTGCAATGTCACAACACAATTCGGTTTCAAAGCGTGGACATGAAATATAAGATTTGAATAGATACAAAAGCATTCATGAAATTTTTAGTGAAAATAGTTGTACAGTAAGTTCTCTATTTATGTGATATATGCGTTGAATCGAACAGAATATATTTTTAAATCACGTGAAAGTTTTTTCATTTGATAATGCATTCAGAAACGATTGTTGAAGATATTGCCTTCGTAAGAAAAATGTTGTAAAATTTACAATAACTCAACCTGTGGTCGGAATTACAAAATTAAAAAAACATACAAAACCAAGGACTTCGGTATCCAAAAGTTAGGCACAATTGATATACGGGCAAATATTTCACAAACCAAAAGTCGCAATGGAACGAAACTTGGTATGAGCATGCAATAAGGTAATGCAAGTACAACAGCAGAAACAACAAAAATAAAAAAATAATTTTATGCAGGAATTGTGGACTTTTTTATGAAAGATGTCAAAACGTAATTTTCGTTTTAAGTAAAACAATCTGATATGGGCAGCACATGACTTTCCCTGCAGACTCAAATTCATATTTTCTGTATTTCTTTAATAATTCCATAGACTGAGTTTAATTGAACCAAATAACACTAAATTAGCATTTTGAATTCAATTTTTGTTTTTATTTGGTAATTGGATATTTTTCCGAAATCGGCTTAACAAAAATGCAAGTAATCTCAAGATATTTGAGAAAGGTTAGTCCTAAACTGTAATGGAGTGTCTTATATTATTTTCCTCTTCAAAAATTGCGCCTAAAACAAGAATTTAATTGATGCATTTGAGCATACACTACTTAGTCTTTTTTTTTTTAGATTTTGAGGATTTTGGCGGGCCATTTCGTAAAAAAAGGCAGGTTGTTCTTTTCTGAATCGTACCAGAATCTAATCAGCACTAGAGTATCCCACACACAACTTATCTACCAAATTTTGTGAAATTTGGTCAATTAGCATTTTAACTAGAGTGGATAAATGAAATTTTTAAGGGCCATTTCGCAAAAAAAGGCGGGTTCTGTTTTTTGTGAATCGTACCAAAAACTAATCAGCACCAGCGTCACATTCAAGTGACTTACCTACCAAATTTTATGAAATTCGTTCCATTAGTTTTTGAGTTAGAGTGGATACATACATTGCACAGACACACAGACAGACACACCGGCAGACAGACAGACAGATACACACACACACAGACGTCACGCTAAAAATAGTTCTTTCTTATTCTAGAGGTCTCGAAACGTGTAGATCCGTCGAAAACTCGAGTTGCGATTTTCGACATGATTCCAATACTTTCCCTGTACATATTACCATGTATTGCAGGGAAAGTAAAAATCTGATGTGAGCAGCACATGACTTTCCCTGCAGACTTATATTAACGTTCTCTTTATTTTAATTTAATTTGTTGCACTTATAATTCAATTTTCGTTCTCATTCGGTAACCGGGCTAATTTTCAAAGGTGGCGTAGGGAAAGTACGAAAAAGTAAAATATCTCGAGAACGGCTAGTCCTAGTGTAATGGGGTTGGTCTTATTCTTTTCATCGTTAGAAACTACGTATTAAATCAGCATTTAATGGATATATTTGAGTATTCCTAGTTCTTTAGTTTACATTTGGACGATTTTTGCGGGCCATTTTGCAAAAAAAGGCAGGTCATTTTTTTCCGAATCGTACCAAAATCTAATCAGCACCAAGGTCACCCACAAGTGACTCATCTACCGAATTTTGTGAAATTCGGTCCATCAGTTTTTCAGTTAGAGTGGATACAAGTTTTTGCGGGCCATTTCGCAAAAAAAGGCGGGTTCTTTTATTCCGAATCGTACCCAAAACTAATCAGCACTAGCTCCGCCCACAAGTGACTTACCTACCAAATTTTATGAAATTCGGTCCATTAGTTTTTTAGCTAGAGTGGATACAAAATCTGCACAGACAGACAGACAGACACACAGACACACTGACAGACACACAGACACACACACAGACGTCACGCTAAAAATAGTTTTTTCGTATTCTAGAGGTCTCGAAACGTGTAGATCCGTCGAAAACTCGAGTTGTGATTTTCGGCATGATTCCAATACTTTCCCTATACATTACCATGTATTGCAGGGAAAGTAAAAAATCTGATGTGGGCAGCACATGACTTTCCCTGCAGACTTATATTCACGTTCTATTTATTTACATTAAATTTAATTCATTTTTAATTCAATTAAAAGTCCAGTTTTCAAATGAGAAAATAAGTCCAGTTTTCTCATTTGAAAACTGGACTTATTTTCAAAAATGATGTAGGAAAAATACGAAAAACTAAAATATCTCGAGAACGGCTAGTCCTAGTGTAATGGGGTTGGTCTTATTCTTTTCTTCGCTAAAAATTACGTATTAAACAAGCATTTAATGGCTATATTTGAGCATACGTAAATCTTAAGTTTAGATTTTGATGATTTTTGCGGGCCATTTTGCAAAAAAAGGCAGGTTAGTTTTTTTCGAATTATACCAAAATCTAATCAGCACCAGGGTGGCCTACAAGCGACATATCTACCAAATTTTGTGAAATTTGGTCCATTAGTTTTCCAGCTAGAGTGGATACAAGCTTTTGCGGGCCATTTCGCATAAAAAGGCGGGTTCTTTTATTCCGACTCGCACCCAAAACTAATCAGCACTAGCCCCGCCCACAAGTGACTTACTTACAAAATTTAGTGAAATTCGGTCCATTAGTTTTTTAGTTAGAGTGGATACAAAATCTGCACAGACAGACACACAGACACACAGACACACAGACAGACACACAGACACACACACAGACGTCACGCTAAAAATGGTTTTTTCGTATTCTAGAGGTCTCGAAACGTGTAGATACGTCGAAAACTCGAGTTGCGATTTTCGGCACGATTCCAATACTTTCCCTATACATTACCATGTATTGCAGGGAAAGTAAAATGAATCAAAGCTAGTACATGAGCATTTATAAATGATGTGGGCACCTCTTGCAGTCCCACATTGATTTTAATCATTGGAACAGTCATCGTTGGAGGGTGATGTGGAGAAATTCGCCTCTCTGGTGCATCCCATGCATTCTCAATTTAATCATATTCGGAGACTAGACTTCGATGGCCACTGCATTCGTTTTGTATATTCGATTTAAAGAAAATCATCGGGCGGTTTAGAGCGGTGATAGCGGGTTGTCATCCATAAATACGAATTGTGTACCCACGGCAATTCAGAAAAGCCGAACATGTAGTTCCAGAATGTCGTCACTGTATCACTTACCAGTAACAGAACTTCTATCAAAGATGTGGCGCTCTATGCGCTCGATCAGCATTATGTCTGTCCATGCTAAGACTACACTATCACCAAATTGGTCCCTTTCCGTAATGTTAAAAGGATAGTAATGTGCTCTCCGTTTCCTTCATATAGTGATTCGATAAGAATCAGTCTTTAAATTGAATCTGGACTCATCAGTGAAGATCACATTACCCCCACTAATTCAGAGTCCGATTTCGATGTTCTTGACTCCACTGTAAACGCGCACACACGAAGCAGGTCTGGACAGGAGATAAACTGTTGGACGTCTTACTTACAGAGCAGTTTCACTGAACCTCCTCTAAACAAACAGTTTGTCAAAAAATAGTTGCTACTGTGGCGATTGCAGCTCTCCAGAAAGTTCCCTTGCAGGCATCGTCTTATGACGTGCAGTTAATGCCAGACACAGATCCAACCGAGGGGTGGTAATTCTTGAACTATCTCCTGTTAGTTCTTATCTAACGTCTCCAGTATTTTAAAACCTTCTCTATTGGTGGAGGTTACACATTGTGGAATATTCAATTATCTGGAAACTTATGTCTGCGATTGAACTGATTCCTTCATTCAGATGATTCTACCCTTCAAAAAAGAAGATGAACTTAGCATCTTTGTGACGCAATCGGTTCTTTCTGAGCAATAATCCACCTTTCACGGGAATTGCAGAAAACTGGAGTAAGAGATGCACGTTAAGGTCAGCTGGAATTGTGACATGTGCATCTTATTTGCGCATGTACCGCCAACTGACAAAGTGTTGCATGCACACTGAGGTTATTGGATCATCTGCATGCAAATTTCTGTTGCTTTGTTTTCACTGACCCTTCACTTTGTACGTTTTATGAATTATGCTTAAATTTTGGACACTAGTGTAATTACAAAATATCTTTAATGGTTCAGGAGATGCCCCCAATCAACGCAATCTAGGAAATCGTTTATATCTAATTGAAAATTCGAAAACATTCGATATGCTAACTGAAGAACACATTTCGAATAGTTTTTGGAAATATGACCGTGTGTGCTTAGGTGTGTGTGTGTGTGTGTGTGTGTGTGTGTGTGTGTGTGTGTGTGTGTGTAGATACGAAGTATAGAGTCTTGGAAACAAATAATAGTATTAACTACTCTATGGATGCCAATGTTATTTAAATGGTATACATTAATACAAATCAGCCAAATGCATTTTATTTATCGGAGTGGCAGATGAATAGGATGCAAATGAAAACAAATCTGTCCAGACTTGTTGCCAATATGAAAAAAAATATGAAGCTTTAGAAAATATTTTAAAAGATTAACTTAATAAATGAAACTGATACACAATTTCCTTTTAGTTCTTATACAGATTATGTGATGCAAGTAGGCACAAACAATGTGGAACACGAATATATAAGAAGAGCAACTTCAGATCTCTTTAAATAGTAGAAATACCTTCAAAGATACAAGAACAAAGAACCCAAATCAATCTCTTTTTATTTCCAATAAACGTGTCAAAAGCAAATAAAGGGAAAACGAAATTATCTAATATCAGGGATGCACGACATTTTCTTTGCAGAGGTGAGAAAAGCACTTGGGTGGAACTCATTGGCAAATCAATGTTGACGATTTAAAGAGTAAAGACACTGAATCGGTTGTCAACAAGGTTATGCAAACGATTTTATTTAACGGACCGATTAACATGCAAATGGAATCGATTTAATAGTCCATCTGGAACGAATACAAGCACGAAAGCGGTACTAAAATTTTGTTCTTGTAGTCTATGATGTGGTTCATAAAACGAACACTTCAATAGGTGTATTGGTATGGTGTTGATACGATATTAACATTATATTGGTATGATATTTTCAAATTGAAATTGATATCGCCAATAGGTTAAATGGTGCGGAATAATAGGTAGCTTCAATAAGTATGAAAGGTGTTTTCAATTGGTATAAGTGGAATGATTGGTATAAAATTTGTCTTCTAGTATAATAGGTATAATAATAAGTTATTGATGAAATTTGTATAATAAATATCTTCAATAAGTCTAATAAGTATCTTCAATTGATATAATTGCAATGATTGATGTAATTGGTATAAAATATATCTTCTAGATAGGTATTAGTATAATAGGTATTATAATAGGTATTACAATAGATGTTGTAATAGGTTATTGGTGAAATTGGTATAATATATATCTTCAATAAGTATAATAGGACAATTGGTATCTTCAATTGACTTAATTGATATAATTGGTGTAATAAGTGTCTTCAATTGGCATAATTCATATAAATGGTTTAAAGAGTATCGTCTTGATAGGTATAATGTGATATGTATATATGATAATAGGTTATTCGTATACAAAGTATCTTCCAGATAGGTATTAGCATAATGGGTATGATAATAGGTTATTTGTATAATAGGTATCTTCCAAATATAGTATTCGTATCTAGATACGATATTGGTAAAAATGGTTTAATATATATCTTTAATTGGTAAAATAAGTATCTTCAATTAATATAATTGATGTGATTAGTATAATTATTACAATAGGTATCTTCCATTGGTATAATTAGTATAATAGACATAATAGTATTTGAAATAGTGAAATTAGCACACAACAGTTGCAGTATTTTCATTTAATTGTAATAATGAATTTCATTTTACTAACATCTTTGCACATTGAATATACTTAATTTAAACATTGGATTTTTTCACAAAAGTTGGGGAGTTTATTTCGAAAATTTTTCTTTGCATTCAAAGATATATTTAGTCATAATTTCCATTATCACTATTTCCACCGTGATCAGCATAAACATTTTCCTTACTGTTTTCAAGTTGTATTTGTCATGTTCTTCAACGCATATCATTCTTATTGAGGGTGGCACTCGATTTCCGCCAAACCACTTGGGGGAGGCGGGTGCTGCTTCCAATATTCCGTTAGTTGTCTAGCGGTTTATCCTATTAAGGCGTAGCATTTGTTGCTTTATTCCACATTCCAAAAATAAAGTTTGTGCACGAAACCTTTCCACAAACATCAGGTCTGCAAGGCGACATTATACTTTCGTCAATCCCTACAATCTAAGAGGATGGTCAGGTTTGGATCTATATACATTCATGAATTTTTGAAGTCGAGCTAAATTAACAGAATTGAAATTTTTGAAACCATACATATCACCGACAAAATTTTCAAAGACCTTCAAAGTTTATTTATCTACGTGTTCCGTATATCCTATAACTATGAAAATGCGGCTTGAGCGTAATTGCTTCTCTCTAAAATCTTTAAGGGTAGATAGATCTTCCCATTTCTGGATAAAGCTGGTGTATAATCACACCCAGCAATGCAGGAAAAGACTTACACGGTGAAAGTCCTAGTGTGACTGCTAGTTTGCGGACATCAATGTATCAAATTGTTTTTGGGAGACATACTCCCATCCAAACATTCATGTCATTATTTAAATGTGAAATATTGTCCAATAAAACTCATCTGTGTCATTTGCATGAAACATTAGTTAGGAATATGCTAGTGAATTTTATAACCATCAGTTGGGGAGACGCTAGATTATTTTTCTAGGTATTAAATTAGACTAAAATCAACTTTTTCATGGGTGCACATCATCGTGTTATCTTCTTTACGTTCCACACAATTACCTACTGAGCGAAAAACATGACATATATTACCAGAATTAGCATATAAAACTTTGGTATTGAAAATGTGAGTGAGTTCATCTGATCTGTTTTTAGCAGAAACTGCACCAGTGAACTTCCTTGAAGTTGTTTCTAGGGCATTGTTGTTGTTGTTGAGACCCAGATCGTCCGACCTACCAGAAAGGTGTAAGGTAACTGTTTGGACGGCCGGGAAGTGCCACCCAATTTAGACCGGAATCCAGTGGGGAAGGCATCCACAGGGACCGTACACTCCTTCCCCTACCATCAACCTCTCGGAAGGACTTATGGACCCACATGTTTAACGTGATCGTACTCCGCATGAACACGGCGGCAGTTGTGGCAGCGTGCAAATCCAGCGCGCAAACCACCGAGCTACCGCGCCTTAAATGTGCCAACAGCACGCGGTGTTCCCAGGTGGCCACCCACCCAAGTACTAACCGCGCCCGATGCTGCTTGACTTCGGTGATCTAACGAGAACCGGTGTTATCAGCACGGTAGGGCCGTTGGCATTTGTTTCTAGAACGTGTATAAAGTCAGAAGGTCTTCGCATTTTCTGTCCTGAACTTGAATATTTCTCATATGGATTACAATTAGTAAACTTTGACCTTTTATCTCTAACAGCATATTTTATTCACGTTGCTATACTCTTGTTAAAAACTATATGAATGATGTTTTCACTCAGTTTGAAGAGACTTATTACAATATCTGTCTTGTAACTCCACCAGAAGTTGGAGCAGATCGTATAATGTATGTAAGAAAAACATTCCATCAACAAGAATGATATTAATATGAAATGGCTTTTCACTTTCAATTCGATATTGTAGTGCCCTCGAAAGTGTCGACTTTTCCATCGAAACTATGGTACCAACTAAATGACCCAGATCAAATAGTACCGGTGTCAAAGGGTAGGACTAAACTAACTACATGTTGTTGTTGAAACCCAGACCATCCGACCTACCAGAAAGGTGTAAGGTAACCGTTTGGACGGCTGGGAAGTGCCACCCAATTTAGACCGGAACCCAGTGGGTGAGGCATCCACAGGGACCGTACCCTCCTTCCCCTACCACCAACCTCTCGGAAGGACTTACAGACCCACATGTTTAACGTGATCGTGCAAATCCATCGCGCAAACCACCGGGCTACCACGCCCGAAATGTGCCAACAGCACGCGGGGTTCCCAGGTGGTCACCCACCCAAGTACTAACCGCGCCCGATGGTGCTTGACTTCGGTGATCTAACGAGAACCGGTGTTTTCGGCACGGTAGGGCCGTTGGCCAAAAAACTAACTACATGTGTAATTTTTTTCTAGTTCAGTAATCGGTCTAGCAAGTCCCTTTCTACTTTTGCTTCGATAATTTTTACATATGATTTTTTATTTCCTTTTGAAAGTCTTCCTTACGGATGCAAGCGTGTTTATTTTGCCTCTTTTAATTGGTTGCAAAGAACGAGCAAAATTCTTATTACACTGTCTCGGGATATGTTTCCAGCTGAAATTGCGGAAAGTAAGGAATCAGATGCAAGCTGTGATGCAGCTTTTCCAGCACAAATATTACATAACGATAATTTATCAATGCTTGGGTCAAATGGCTTTAGATTATTTTCAACCTTCTTAAGAATTTTGATTAAGTGTTCTTGATAATATCTCATGTTAGCTTGTCTAAATCCAGCACCAACTTCTTCCCGTTTATGAAGTCCATGCTCATCAAACAGTATATGTATGTATGATCGCGCCTTACATCTGACCCACAAATTAAATACATGTGAAACTGAATCAGAATTTCTGGGATTTCAATTTCACCTTTTATGATATCTCTAACTGATAAGCTAGAAGTCAGAGAAGTTTTAGATGATTTTATAATTACTCTACGGAGAGTAAAAACTGTATCATGAAGTTGAGTTAAAATGTTTTGTCTGTCATCATGGGTTTCTAACAGTGCTACTTCCAAATTCATATCGCTCTTGAAGATAATATTCTGTGTACTTCTACTACATGAAGCTATTTTGATGGGATTTTCAAAATGTTTGCTTTGTTTTCAAGAAATCCAATAGAACACAAGCTAAAAAATATCTGATGTGGGCAGCACATGACTTTCCTTATATAATGCAATGAATTTACTACTTTTGCAGTAAAAAAAAGAGGTTATTCTTATAGTAGATACTAATATTCTTTTCAAGATATTAAATTTTCGTCAATTAGTCGTCATTTTCATTGATTTAGCTTCATTTTTATCCATTTGGCGAGATTTTCGTTAATTTGGTAACATTTCAAAAAGTCACCAAGTTGGCGACATTCCGCCAAATTCGTCGCCAAAATCTCGCCAAGCGTTATGGACGGAGAAATAAGTTATTCTTATAGCAGATAAATGACTATTGGCGCTCAAATACAAAAGTATTGCTCAAAGTATCTTTTCTCATGAATGGAACGAGCTAGATCCACGAGAATGATGTCACTTAATGTATCGCATGATATTACGTATGAAAAGTGAACATGTTTCTCAACAGTTAATATTTTATTTTAATTCATGGTATTTTTTGATAAATTTATTTGAAAAATGTGCAATATCTCGAGAACGGTTTATGCTAGCGTTCTAACGTTTATGTCAATCGTTTTCTAAGGAAAAATTAGATAAGAAATGTCTATTTTCGTAACTTTATTAAAAGTTTTGATTTTTTGATGATTTTTTCAAAATTTCACTTGAAAATTTAGGGGGGATGTTCTAAACATTCAATTGTGTTTAAAAACAGTAGGCTTCTAGTATTCACGGATTGTAATTTTTGTGCCAAATTTTATTAGATAAGAAATGTCTATTTTCGTAACTTTATTAAAAGTTTTGATTTTTTGATGATTTTTTCAAAATTTCACTTAAAAATTTAGGAAGGGGGGGTTCTGAACATTCAATTGTGTTTAAAAATAATAGGCTTCCAGTATTAACGGATTGTAATTTTTGTGCCAAATTTTATCCGAATCGCTTCATTCTTTCGTGAGATATCTGACACACACACACACATACTTTCACACACACACACACACATACACACAGACATCACCTCAAAAATGTTCGATTCGTGATCAGAGATGCTTGAAACGCGCTCTCCCGTCAAAAACTCGAATTCGAATTTTCGACCCCGTCACGATACTTTCCTTATACATTATGTATATAAGGAAAGTAATATCGTCGAAACTACTTTCAGAATTTTCAGCTAACAGCGTGATGTACTTACTGATCATGAATGTGTACAATTTTCATCTTCTAGTATAGCTTTCTTTATTGATGAGCATATGCTCTCAAAAGCAACTTTATGTGCATCTTTGATGTACCATGAGTTTAGTCTTTTTGACAGATATTGGAGTGACTTTATGCTGATAAATTGTACTACATATTCCATGGTAGCATACTTCTTTGGCAATAAAACCAACATCTCGGATTCGACACAGCATTTCGTCGTCCTTTATTTTCTCTGCAATTGTTTTTATTTTCAGTTCGAGTTCTTTTGTTTCGTACTTGATTAGTTTCTCTTTCACACCACGAAAGTTCTTCATTTCTTTTAAGCAAAATATGCATTTTCTTTAAAATACTCCTACTGAAGAGGAAGTTCTGATACACAAACTAGTAGAACGCAATAATAGTAATTTGCAAGGATCAGAAAATGTCTATTAAAAATCAAGAAAGATAGAATCTGACATTGTCCTGGTTGATTGATTGTCTATTTTTCGCAACGACTAATGATAATTCAATGAACTTACGATAGCAATTAATATGATAATAGTGCAGTGAACTTATTATAGCAATTAGTATGATGATAATGCAGTGAACTTACAATAGCAATTAATATGGTGATAATACAATGAACTTACGATAGTAATTAATATGATATCCTACATCTCGAAATAGAGAAATGGGATGTTCAATAGCAGCGTGATGTCATAAATTTTTCTTTTTTTAAAGCATTGTGGCATTTTTTTAAGGATTCTGTTGAAAAATTAAGGATATTGTATTTTTCCTAGATGAAGAAGACACGTTTTGGAAGTCATGTTGCTAGCACACAATTTAAGAAACCTAGAATATGTTATTTACATCTTACTTCAAAAAGTATTAATTCACGCAAGTAAAAAATAGAAGCATATTTTTATTTAACTTCGTGTGATTAGGAAACTAGTCTAAGATGTTCAATGCAAAGCTAGGTACACTACGACTGTCAACATTGTGAGATTACACAAAATATGTTGTCTCATCTCATGCAAATTTCCCGTTTTATTGTATTTTGACGATAAAAAAATCTCTTGGCTTTCTTATTGTGATGTTTGAAATTATGAAAGATAAGACGTTGTGCCTATAATATTAATTTTAAGTACAAAAATCCCTCCCCAAAGTCCCTATTAATATTTTTTTCTTGCACGTGCAAAGCGCCCCGCCCACTATTCGAACACTTCTTACATTAAATCACTTTCCACCTTCAACATTTTCAGTGATATTTTTGATAGAACATTTGATGTTTTATCAAAAGACTACATATGCCGCTCGACTCTGCTCTTTGGAAACATCTAAATATTACAATTTCTAAAGCATGGTTAAAAAATTGGTTTGATAGAGGTAAAATACTGTTTACATATTTGTAAAATGTTCCACTTTATGTAGATTTTTATTGACAAACACTTAAAAAGATAATATTTTCTAATTGCGATTTTAATCATAACAATTAATATACACTCTTCATTAGAAGAGTAAAATAATTATTTATTTATATTCAGTCTACTGGTCTTCAGTATCAGCATCCGGAAAATAACGAAAACGAAGACATGCACAGAAAAAACAATTTTCGCGGTGGCCATAAACATATAAAGCAGTCTGATTCGACTTTAGCCTGACTTTCTTCATTAGAATTGGTGTTTTACGATACAGGAAGGTAATATCTATAAAATGACCCAAGTTTTTACCAATGATCATTATGAGCTATTTTTTGGCCCTCTTTGAAGCGGCCTGAAACGGGGTCATATTTGGTGTTTTTGAACATAGTAAAAAATGTCTATTAAATGACATAAGTTTCAGGCGTGATCATTATCAGTTATTTTTCGGACTTTTTCGGTGGCTTCTACAGACTCTTCCTTGCAAAAGCCCCAACAGCAGCACGTAAGACCGACAGTTTTTAAAAAGACACGTTTTCCGTAAACTTCTGCATGATCAAATTTATGATCATTATAAGCTATTCAAAACGGCATGGGCTTTTGAACTATGCGTTCCCAAGGTTTAAAAAAAAGAATCCGGCAGAGAGATTTGTGTCTTTCATAAGTCCTGAAAGACATAAGACATTTCATAAGTCTACCATAATTAAACTGATATTCAAAACGATTTTTAAAACCATGGCATAAGCTATTTTGAAAAAATCCATGAAACTGCTTACATCTTAAAATTGTGGTATTCTAAAAATTACCTAATTCACTTCTTATGTGAAAATATACTACAAGGTAGGATCAAAAAGTTCAGAGACTGTGCTGATATCTCCAATCCTGATTGGAGGAGAGGGGAACTACTTTACAGTAGCGTAGAGGCACATGTGACGCGAGATGTGAAAATAAAGAAGTTTTGATTATTTCTACAACGAAGCCTAATTTTCACGTGTGGAGAATGTAAATACATCAAGCTGTAAAATGAGTTGTATAAGAATTTCTGAATTTCTTTAACGCAAAATTATTTAGCTCTGGAGTCTGCAATATAGCTGATATGAATGAAACATTCATTGATTTTACATGGAGAAGCAGGCGATTTTATAGAATTGCCTTTTTCGATGAAGGAGATGCATGGGGTTAGAAAGTACTTTTATCTCCATGGTTTTAAGTTTTTAAGTAAAATAAATTATCCTGTAGTAAAATAAAATACTCTGTAGTCTTGTGATAATTTTTAAAATATCGCAGCTGTATGAAAGGAATGGAAAAAGGTTTATGAATGAAATATTCACTTTAATATATAGAGAGTCTGGCAATTTATATTTGGACGTCATATATTTAATATTATTTTTAATGTAATATATTTTTTGACGTCATTTGAATAAAGTTAAATTGTTTTCGATGATGTTTTCAAATATAATAAATTATTGTAGTATTGTGATAATTTTAAAAATATCACCGCTGAATCTATCGCATTTTAGAGATGTTTAAATAAAATTGCGTTGCAGTTGGAAAGTGTTTCATAATCAATGCTTTATGCATGATTGATCTTTCTTGTTTATTTATTCATTTTTATTTTAATTCAAAACTGGCCGCCATTTTGGTAACATCACTGCGTTGGCAGCACTCGGTGATGATATTTTTGATCGCTAAGAATACAATTTGTGTAAAAGCCATTCAAATCGTGCTTCTATATAAAATAACCAAAGAATTAATTCTGATTTAAGAAAAATTCGATGAGATCTTTGTCGTACTGGAAGTTCAACTAACCCAGAACCGAATTTCGAGGCTGTCCGAAGTTTAGATTTTCCGCTGCAGACGACATACGCATACGCACATACAGACAGAAAGACAGACAAAAATATTTTGTTGTGTAAGATATAAAATCTTACAAGGAAAATTTTAGCATGTCAAGAAATAGTATACTTAAAATAATATGTTGCGTTATCATGATTCCAGTGTAACAATACGATAAGTCTCTGTTTTGCTCTTAGCTCATTAGAGCTCATTAGAGTGAACGAACAATAGAGTAGAAACGGTATATCAACAAAGAGTGGTAAATTTAGAGGTTATTAAATAATGAAAAATGATTTGATTGAATAAAGTTTTGATTGTTTCGGGAATTATTATGCAGTTTTTAAAGATTGCAACAATATATGTGCTTATAACATCTTTAAAAAAAATTATATTATTAAATCTTATTTGTAAATTCAGTCTGTGAAGGTGAGAGAAATGACCGAGTATATCTTACATGAGCGTGACCACTAAGCTGGTTATGTGACATCTTCAACAGAGCTATATATAATAGGGGCTAAAGAGTGAAATGAAGATGTCCTATTTCTTAACATTACGCTTCGCTGTTCGTATGAAATAATACAGTGCAGCTTTAGTTTCGATTCAAGTATAGCAGAATTTAGATTTTTGTCAATAGACTTCATTTGTAAACGATTCAATTTTTTTCTTTAAAATACATTATATTTGATGTGCAATCTTTTACTGAGGTCATATCTTGAGCGGCTTATAGCTTTAATACTGTAATATATACTTTAATTGATGATAGAAAATGTATAAAATATCCCTTTCATTGTTATTTATTTTTCATTTACAGTTTTATTTGTTCTTTTTGTATTCAAATGTATACCTGGTAACTTGTAGCTTTAAAGGTTTTCAAAATTAATGGATATTATAATATGGTCGTATAGAAGAGAAGAAAAAAAATATTTTCTTATGAGATCCATTATACTAGTTTGAATAATTCATTAATTTGTTCTAACTTGCTCACATTTAAAACTCATCAAAATGTTCATATGTTACCATATGAACATTTTGTTCATATGATAACACAAACTCATCAAAATGTTCATATGTTACCATATGAACAGTTTGTTCATGTGGTAACACAACGAAACTCATCAAAATGTTCATATCTTCATATGTTACCATATGTTCATATGGAAATACCATATAAACAAAATACAGGATTGACCCGTATTTTGTTTATATGGTATTTCCATAATTCTTATTTACTTTTCTGTAATTCTTACTTTACTATTATGCTATTACTTTCCCTGCAAGCATAGTATAATGTATCGGAAATGTATTATGACGGGGTTGAAAATGTGAATTCGAGTTTTCGACGGAAGAACACGTTTTGAGCATCACTCGAATCGAATTTTTTTAGGTGATACCTCTGTGTGTGTGTTCGTGCGTCTATGTATGCGATATCTCAATAACAAAGAAAACCTTCCAAAAATTATTTGGTACGATTATTGATTATTACAATAAGTGAATACTGAAACCCTAATTATATTAAACGCAGTTGAATGTGATCGAAATACGGCCTTCCCCCAATTTTCGAATCACTTTGTGAAAACATCATTAAGAAGTCAGGGCTTTTACTAATAATAAATAATTAATCATTCCAGACGTAAGTTTATATTAAAAAATGAATGATACAAACTTTAGAACGCTAACATAAATAATTTCCTATATATTGGGCAATTAACGAATAATTTTTTTAAAACTCTTTAAATATTCAAGACCTTCATTAATGATAAAGAAAGAATCATTTCGGACGTAATTTTTCTGTATAAAACAAATGACATAAATTTTAGAACGCTAGAGGAACCATTCTCGAAATATTGCACATGTTATAAAATAAATTATATAAAATTAAAAAATAGTATCAAATATGTTTACTTTTTATATGCAATATTATGCAACAAATCTTTTGACATCCATCATTCTCGTGGATCTAATTTGTTACTTTCACGAGCGAAGATACTTTCTGTAGTAATTTTATATTTTGACACCAAAACAAGTATGCAAGTATGTCACAGCAAGTATCGCCTATTTTGTACTGAAGAATACTAATAAATGCGAAACCGGTTCATCTATGCAGGAATCTGCAATGGGAGCGCGAATTTTTATCAAGTATCGACTATTTTGAAAATAACATTAATAAATGCGAAACCGGTCCATACATGCTGATATCTGCAATGGGTGTACGATTTTATTGCCATTGCAAGTATCGAATATTCTGTACTGAAGAACTCTAATAAACGTGAAACGGAGCCAACGGTGGTGGTACCTGCAATGGAAGCGTGATTTAATTACAATTGTAAGTTCCAGTTATTTAATGAGAAGGATATGAATAAACTCAAAATCGGTCTACCGATTAGTATCTCCAATGGAAGCGCGATTTTTACAAGGATTGACCAGTCCATGAAAATAGCTATTAAGTCAGCACCAAAAATCTGCAGGATTCTGTGATTTATCTATTTAAAGTTTCGTACCAATTTTCTCCAAATTATCCAATTTTTGTTAGCGATGTGCTTGCTGTTTGTTCACAGGCATTAAAAAATAATTGTTAATTCTTATTCAGAAATGCTCAAATCGATAGTCTCAATATTCGAAATTTTTATACCTTCACAATTATTTCCTGTTACATAAACTATGCAGAAAAAATAAAAATGGAATTTCAGTATGATGTTAAATATTTTAAAATTTTGACTATGGAAAATTCGAGTAACTTATTTTTAACAATTTACAACAAAGTTGAAAAGTGTTTATGACTTTTTTCATTCTGTCTGTCTGTCTGTCCGTTAGCACGATAACTGCCGTAAAAATGACTTTTTAATGCCGTAAAAATGCCGTAAAAATGATCAAAATGAAATTTTAGTATGTTGTTCAGACGGTCTGTAAAACCTATGGGAATATAAATGAATAATATCACCCAATTAGTTTTGGATTGAACCCGGGTTGAAATAAATAAAATACATTGAGTCCTATGGGACCTAATTTTTCAAAAATTTTTTAAGCGGATTTAAAAAATTTTTTAAGCGGATTTTATTTAAGCGGATTTCACAAATTGCTCCGAAAATTTTAGGTAACATTCAAATTGTTCCATAAAATATATAAAAAAAAATTCAGCAAAATATATTCAGTAGTTTTTTAAATAAAAATTAAAATAATAATAACACCTCTTATATGAAGCGATCACGTGACCATGATATGAAAAGATCACGTGATCCACCTCAAAATGAGATATCAATATGGTATCTATCTTGTCCAAAATCGTGATTTTTAGAGTTCTTTCTAATTCATATTGAGTGTTGAATCGTCCTAAAACTACTTTATTTTTGCTTAAATTCTGTGCATCTACATAGTGAAACAACGCAATTACAATATATTTGAGTTTAAATGCTCATCTAAATTTGATTATTTCTACAACGAAGCCTAGTTTTCACCTATGTAATATGTTAACAGCAAAATATGTAGAATGAGTTGTATTAGAATTACTGTATTTCTTTAACGCAAAATTATTTAGTTCATGGAGTCAGCATAGCTGATATGAATGAAATGTTCATTGATTTTACAAAGAGAAGGACGATTTTTTTCGATAAAGTTTTAAGCATAGAGTTTAATTACTTGTAGCTCCATGGTCTTAAATTTAAATAAAATAAATTATTATAGTATTGTCATGAATGAAATGAATGGGAGAAAATTATGAATGAAATGCTATTTTAATAGAGAGATCCAGGCGTGTCATTTTTTCTATGACGTCATTTGAATTAATTTCAGTTGTTTTCGATGAAGTTTTCAAATATAATAAATTATCGTAGTATTATGATAGTTTTAAAAATATTACCGTGGAATGTATCGCATTTTAGAGATATTTAAACCAGGCAATTTATATTTCAATGCCGTCATTTGAATGAAGTTCATTTTTTTAGATGAAGGTTTAAATATTTAAATATAATAAATTAATGTAGTATGTGATAAGTTTTAAAATATTACCGAGGAATGTATTGCATTTTAGAGATGTTTAAATAAAATTGCATTGAAGTTGAAAAGTGTTTCATAATCAATGCTTTAAGCATGATTGATCCATCTTGTTAAATTATGGGATAAAATTTTAATACATAGTTAAAGATTAATTTGAGTAATCTTCGTAACGATTACGTGTTACTGATTAATTAAACATAAGATGAGATATGAGGAATAAATATTTTCACAGTATTCTAAATGAGTGAATGTTCCTTGCTGAGATATTATCTTTCAAGGTCCTTGAGAGACAAAAGTTCGTTCGTTAGTAAGTCCCCTGTGGTGAAGGAGCGTCTACGCACCACGTCCACAAAATCCCCCAGGATATCCCATGGCGAAGGGGAGGAGATTTGCAGCTTCTCTTTTATAGAGGCTCCCCGAAGGGCGGAAGTCTGACTTGGCCTCGACATGACAACATCCATGCCCGCTGACGGGATTCGAACCCGCAACCCGGCAATCCAGCGATCAGACCAAAACGCATACCCCTGACCGCTTGACCACCGGATCGGCGAGAAACAAAAGTTCCAAACAGAACACTTTCAATTCCCAACCGATGGTAACAGATTTGTAAAAGTCATTGCTAAAGGATCCGTAGCAATATTCATCAATAACACATTATAAATTATTAAATTATGTTTATAACGAATATTGCCTATTCTCTAACATCGATCTTCACGGAAAATAGTGCGTTTTTGCCATACTTGCAGCCGAAGTATGCGATGCGGTCAAACCACAGGGCAGACTATGGAGGTAAAAGTAAGGAGTTAATCAATCTTCATATTAAGAAAACGCCAATATCGTTTGAGACAATAATTCAGGTGGCGCTGGGATAAGATAAGTAGTCCTGTATTGTATGCATTTCTATAGCGAAAGACTTAAAATATTAATTTAAACTGTCAATTTTGTAAAAATTATTATTAGTACAACGCAAAGAATAACTGAAGCAATAAAGAATATTCCTACGTATTCATAATTATTTTACTTTACAATTTATTTTTATCTCCACATATCCTGTACTCTATTCTACAACTATGAAAAAATACTGGTTAATTTTACTCATAATTAAGGAATTCTTAATTTAAAAATTATTAAAAATACATATACTAAATACTACGCTTTTCTATAGTGTCAACTAACAATAGCAACTACTTTACTAACACTAGCGACACCTAGATATAATTCTCAAAGCATTATGGCATTTTCAAGAGTTTCATCCATAGGAGTTTTATCTCCTCCTTTCTAACTCCATGGGACAGACCTTCAAGTCATCATTCCATAATATAGTTCAGTGTCAGTCATAGTCAGTCTTTGTTATTGGAAACATCTTACAACATGCTTATTAGTACCTTCTAATGCATAAAAAATAAGAAAGATCAATCATGAATTTAAAATAAAAAATATTGTAATCACTTTGGCACAGAATTCGGATACACAGATAATATGCAAAATTAAAGCGGTTTTATGACGGATGCAACACTAAATATAAATTTAAAAGACCTTCAAGCATCAAGATTTTTACAGAGGGGAAAAAATGGATGCAATATTTTATTTTGAAACGAGTCACATGATCTCTTTATATAATATGGGCGTAATTATTAGTTCAATTTTTATTTAAAAAACTACCTAACATATTGTGCTGAAATTTTTAAAAATATTTTACATGATAATTTGAATATGTCCTAAAATTTTCGAAGCAATTTGGGGATTTTAACTCCGCTTAAAAAATGTTTGAAAAATTATGTCGCATAGGATTCAATGTATTTCATTTTTTCAATCCGGGTTAAATCCGAAACTAATTGGGTCATATTATTCATTTTCATTCCCATATGTCCCCCAGACCGTCTCAACAACATACTGAGATTCCATCTTGATAAAATCATTTTTACGGCAGTTATCGTACTAGCGGACAGACAGGCAGCTTGAACAAAGTCATAAACACTTTGCAACTATGTTGGAAAGTGTTAAAAAAACTTTCAAAGGATCTGGCGGAGGGATACAGGTGGGGTTCCTACTGAAGCCCGGATTACATTACAGTGAATTTTCATGTCAATGCTCGGAACAGTGTGATCAGATTTTTTGGGACGTTTCTACTGACAACAAGTTAAAAATCTACTAAAAACTACTGAATTTGGAATTCAAATCTAC
Source organism: Amaurobius ferox (assembly GCA_951213105.1). NCBI lineage: Eukaryota > Metazoa > Arthropoda > Arachnida > Araneae > Amaurobiidae > Amaurobius > Amaurobius ferox. The sequence goes on from OX578153.1 coordinate 59,335,946, forward strand.
CAAAAATCTACTAATGAATATGTAATACATCTTATTTTGATATTCTATTGAGCTTCTATGTATAGAGGCAAAAGGCCACCTGGCTGACTTAAAGCATGTCAGAATACTCCTCACTCTTGTTTACGTTTCTGGAGTTGTACTTGCACTTTTTATATTTTATACGTTAAGAAAAGCAAATATGCAATTTACCATTTCTCTTTATTATTTGGTCGAATATCTTCATTATTTGGTCATGCCACATTTCTCTTTATTATTTGGTCGAAACAAAGTTTAATAAGCTTTTCGACTTGTAAGCTTTTGGGCAACAACGTTTTTGCAAGTTTTTCTGACTAGAATAATCTTGTCAAAGGGATTGTTCAAGCAGTTTCTCAGCCAGAAAGAGGTAAATCAATCTAAAGGGATCACCATTCTTCCAAGTAGGTAGGTGAATTGTAATACAAGATCATAGAGGACGCCATTTTTGTTCACTTTGCATTTTCCAAACCATTTTTTGTCTGCTTTAATATAATTTTTTTAAGGTTAAGGGATTTTTCTTACCGTCGAGAAAAATCTGTAATGTCGATAATGAACTTGAACTTTTGTTAATTGTGCATCGCATTGTTTTCATGGTAAGAGACTCCAAGTAAATGCCAATTATTTTTTTCTTTATTTTATTCAGCGTTATTTTTCCTTTTAATAATATTTTGATTTATTCATACCAAACACGATTTACTATAAAGAAGACACTCCCAGTGCAAATAACAGTGTCAATGGAACGGTTTTGCGCTTATGCGCGTAACAGTATGGAATAACCGTTAACTGCTATAGCCGCAAGAAAACACTATTTACCGGAATTTTGCGAACTTCAGTGGTACAATTTACTGTTTTATTTATTTATTTATTTATTATGTAAAACAGAGAGAAAAATATATGCTAATAATTCGTATAAAAACTATTTATATTAAAGTTTTAGCAAATACGTAAGTAGATGATCTATCTGAAATCAGAAGATAAACAAATATAAATAAACTTTAAATAAAACAAATTTAACAAATATAAGAGTTCCTGCCAATAAGGCATGTTTCATAACAGAAATCCTTTTATCAGAATGTTTGCATGATAAATTTGAGTTTTTACTTTCCCTATATTGAGTATAATGTATAGGGAAAGTACTATGACGTGGTCATTCATTGAATTGTATTTTTTAGGAGTAAGTAAAAATATGTAATTAAAAAGGGAAAATAACTATAAAAAGCCGTCCCAAAATGCCCTATTAAATAATGGACAAAAATGGCGTCCGCTTTGATTTTACATTGCAATTCCCCCTCTTACTGCAAAGAATGGGGAAAGGGGATAATCCATTTTGTCCTTTTTACTTTCCCTGCAATACATGGTAATGTATAGGGAAAGTATTGGAATCATGTCGAAAATCGCAACTCGAGTTTTTGACGGATCTACACGTTTCAAGACCTCTAGAATACGAAAAAACCATTTTTAGCGTGACGTCTGTGTGTGTGTCTGTCTGTGCAGATTTTGTATCCACTCTAACTAAAAAACTAATAGGCCGAATTTCACAAAATTTTGTAGGTAAGTCACTTGTGGGCGAGTCTGGCGCTGATTAGTTTTGCGTACGATTCAGGATAAAAGAACCTGCCTTTTTTTGCGAAATGGCCCGCAAAAGCTTGTATCCACCCTAGCTAAAAAACTAATAGACCGAATTTCACAAAATTCGGTAGATGAGTCACTTGTGGGTCACCCTGGTGCTGATTAGATTTTGGTATGATTCGAAAAAATTAACCTGCCTTTTTTTCAAAATGGCCCACAAAAATCACTAAATCTAAGATAAAAAACTACGTATGCTCAAATATATCCATTAAATGCTCGTTTAATACGTAATTTTTAACGAAGAAAAGAATAAGACCAAACCCATTACACTAGGACTAGCCGTTTTCGGGATATTTTAGTTTTTTTGTATTTTCTCTACCATCTCTGAAATAAGTCCAGTTACCAAATGTGAACGAAAATTGAAGTAAAAGTGAATTAAATTTAATTAAAATATAGAAAACGTGGATATAAATCGGCAGGGAAAGTCATGTGCTGCCCACATCAGATTTTTACTTTCCCTGCAATACATGGTTATGTATAGGGAAAGTATTGGAATCATACCGAAAATCATAACTCGAGTTTTTGACGGATCTACACGTTTCGAGACCTTTAGAATACGAGAAAACTATTTTTAGCGTGACGTCTGTGTGTGTGTGTCTGTGTGTCTGTCTGTGCAATGTATGCATCCACTCTAACTAAAAAACTAATGGACCGAATTCCATAAAATTTGGTAGGTAAGTCAGTTGGATGAGACCCTGGTGCTAATTAGTTTTGGGTAGAATTCGTAAAAGCAGAACCCGCCTTTTTTGCGAAATGGCCAGTAAAAATTTCATGTATCCACTCTAGCTAAAATACTAATTGACTAAATTTCACAAAATTTGGTAGATAAACTACTTGTAGGATACTTTGGTGCTGATTAGATTTTGGTAAGATTCGGAAAAGAACAACCTGCTTGTTTTTACGAAATGGCCCACAAAATCGCAAGAACCTAAAAAAAAAAAAAAAAAAAAAGATCATTTTCATTGATTTAGCGTTATTTTTATCCATTTGGCGAAGTTTTCGTTAATTTGGCAACATTTCAAAAAGTCGCCAAGTTAGCGACATTCCACCAAATTTGTCGCCAAAATCTCGCCAAGCGTTATGGACGAAGAAATAAGTTATCTTACTGCAGATAAATGACTACTGGCGTTCAAATACAAAAGTATTACTCAAAGTATCTTTTTTCATGAATGGAACGAGCTAGATCCACGAGAATGCTGTCACCCAATTTATCGCATGGTATTACATATGAAAAGTGAACATGTTTCTCAAAGGAAATATTTTTAATTTATTTTATATGACTTTTAGATAATTTTTTTTTAAAATGTGCAATATCTCGAGAACGGTTCATATTAGCGTTCTAAAATTTATGTCAATTGTTTTCTAAGGAAAAATTACATAAGAAATGTCTATTTGCGTAACTTTATTAGTGGTTTTGATATTTTGACGATTTTTTCAAAATTTCATTCGAAAATTTAGGGGGGTTTTGAACATTCGATTGCGTATAAAAACAATAGACTTCCAGTGTTTACGGATTGTGATTTTTGTACCAAATTTGGTTCGAATCGGTCCATTCGTTCGTCAGTTATCGTCTCCACAGACTCACTGACACATACACACACACACACACACACAGACATCACTTCAAAAATGTTTGATTCGTGATCAGGGATGCTTGAAACGTGCTCTCCCGTCGAAAACTCGAATTCGAATTTCCGACCCCGTCACAATACTTTCCTTATACATTATGTATATAAGGAAAGTAATAGGAGATGCGTACAAGCTGGTTTTGAGCTTCTCATCCCCAAAAAAGAAATCCATTGCTGCCAACAACTGGCGTTATGCACACTCATTTCCAGCAGTTCTGTGCTAGACAAATATCTCAGCTTCTTTTGAGAGCAGTGCTACCAGGTAATTTGAAGAAAAAGTAGCAGACGCGTTGATAAAAAATAAGTAGCAGACACGTTAATCAAAAGTAAGTAGCAGACACGTTGATGAAAAGTAAGCAGCAGACACGTTGGTGAAAAGTAAGCAGCAGACACGTTGATGAAAAGTAAGCAGCGGACACGTTGATAAAATATATCCAAATCTCTTAATCCAATTTTTGATAAATTGATAAAAGTAGCCCAATTTTTTATTGCTGGAGTTAACCAATTCCTTCATCAAAACTAGAGCTCTTATAATACAGACTGACTTATCAAGCATATTGAAGACCAATAAAGTTCCCGTAAATACATGAGTTACCATAAATGGCGGTTTAACACGTGCTCCAAACATTAATTTTTACACGTATTTGATAACGTTAACAAATTTTCAATTGAGTTATATTTTTATAAATATGAATTAGGTTGGTGTAACATTTTTAATTACGTGACACTTAGTGACAAGAATCAAAAATATGATTCTCACTCTATAAGAAAATTAGCAAATAGATGAACATTTTTTTTTCTTATTAAGGTTTTTGCAAAAATCCGGTCTTATTAAAATTCATGAAATACTTTGATGTATATTTCTATTTTATATCAATTGCGGTTCCAACATTATATAGAAAAAATTATGGTCTTATTATAAGCTCATAAAGACCTTGAATTATTTGAAATACCTGTACTAAATAATGAAAAGTTGTTTTTGAATTATATATTTGTGATGATACATAGTAGTGGGAATTACCCCCGGGGGGGGAGGGGGGGCACTGTAAAATAAAATTGTGTATTTAATTTTAAAGGTACTAAATTTTAAAGAGGGACAATTTTGTTATAAACATGTGGATGTATAGATTAGATAAATACAACATTTAAAATCTTAATAATAAATAATATAAACCTGTATTGTAAACGACATTTTTTTAAATTCTAGTGCAAAAGAATTGAAGTATTTTAAATGATAATATTGAGGAAATCCTTCCTCTAAACTGGTAAAACAAAGCGCCAATGTTTACATTAAATGATTGGCGCCAATCATCGACATGGCGATGAAAATATCCGTGCCATTCCTAAGTAAATTCGTGTCATTCGGACATAATTTTTATCAATTTTCGTAAAAAATCCTATTTGATCATTCATTAGTTTTTATGAAAAATATATTTCAATTTATTTACCAGTTTAGCTTATGCTTGCATAATTATTATAACATAGTAAGATTTCCACTTGGCGATAGTTTATTGACGGTAGGATTCAACAATTTTTATTATTCATTATAGTCTAAAAATGCAACAAAGTGTATAAAGTGTATAAGATATTGGTGTAACATGAATAAATCTTTAATATATATATAATTTGAAGCTATTATACTTTTATGTTTGGAAGAGAGAATAACACATGCAGGATGATGTTTGGACTACAAACCACGTTCATTAACATAAGACTATAACAACTAAAAATTAATAATAATAAATACTAGTTCAGTTTCCATACATACAGTTTCCAAAATTATATTTAAAATAAATTCTTTATTTAAAAATAGACGTATCAATTACAATACCGCATAAGTATGCTCTTGTACCGGGTATCTAATGATCCCATCAACAATTTATAGTTCTTCAATATGTGTAGTTGTTTTGCATATGAATCATATTTTTTACATTTCTTTCTTCATATCATATATATGTTTCATTAACCATGTCCTCTTTACAGTTTGCTTTTTTATATAAAACATATTCTAATGCACTTTTCTGATGGACCCAAAATAATTAACCGAATTTAGATCAAAATGCCTGAAGATCGAACGCATCAAAATGCTTCAAACATACAGAATGGTTATAATCACCTGCACAATAAAACTTCCGAGCGATTGATTCCTAGTAGTAAAAAACCAACCAGAAAAAGTGTTGTCCGTTTATCGATTGCTGCAAATTTACTGGTATCAAAATGAAAAGCGTGTCCTTTTTCATGAACAGAACGTGCTAGATCCATGAGAATTATGTAGATAGATTTATCACATGACAATACTTACACATTTTGTTAATTTTATGAGAGATTTATGATAAATTTATTCCAAAACACGCAATGTCTTGAGAACGGATAAGCATTCTAAAGTAAGTATATTTCGTACTTGTGATGAAATATTTCACACAAAAGGATTATTTAATTTTTTTTTTTTATTTTTTTATTTTTTTTTTTTTATTATTATTTTTTTTATTATTATAAAAAGTTTTAACATTTGGGGCTCGCATATTTCCGAAATATAACGTCCAATATAACACAGTTTGGGGCAGGTTCTCTACGAAAAGGCGTAGGTTTATTTTGGGGGTGATTTTTAGCATTTTTTATCGCTGTATGATATATCCACTATTCAGAACCCACTTCGACAACAAGAGCTTGCAATTTCATTCCAGTTTCTCAACGGTAGAGCGTCGGCTGGTCAGTTCGGAGATGCCTGGTTCGATTCCCAGTTGGCGCAGCAAGGCTCTTTACAATGGCGCCCGAGCAAATCAACCCTGTAGGTTTGTGCAAAGATGTCGGAGGTCTAAAAGTGACCCTAGTAAGAGTAGTACGGATTCAGTTGTCTCTGGAACATTAAGTGCCGATTTCAAATTGATAGGATAACGACCACACAGGATACTAACCTAGGTAAAAATAGTAGTAGCAGGAGGCTAACCTGGGGTAAAAAAAATAGCAGGAGGTGGTCAGTCTGATTATCAGTTGCCCGCCAATCTGACATTAGAGGGTGGAAAAATCAGTCCCCCTTCGACAATAAAAGCTTGCAATTTCGTCCCAGTAGCTCAACGGTAAAGCGTCGGCTGACCGTTCGGAGATCCAGGGTTCGATTCCCGGTTGGGGTAGAAAGACTCTTTACAACTACATAGTTAAACTCCCAGAAGCATTTTTCAAGTGCAACATGCAGCATCAATGAACCAATTTACTTTTTGTTAAAACTTATTCTAATTGAAAGTTGTTACTAAATTTGAAAAATTTTCCTTTCACCACTTTCTATATGTTTTTACGAGTTTGCTTTATGAGCCTTGAATTATATTTAGCATATTTTAAAAAGAGCTTCCGCCTCATCATCAACTTTCATTCCCTTTTAAACCTGTCATGTGAAAATCACTTACTCAAGACAGCGATTATTAATTTGCTTCTGGACTTTTGCTTGGGAAGCGTAACTATCGAATGATTAAAATGTCTGTCAACGATAGCTACGGAATCAGAAGTAACGTCAATAAAAACAAGAAAGATCAATAATGCATAAGGCATTGATTATGAAACACTTTCCAACTGAAATGCAATTTTATTTAAATTTCTTTAAAATGGGATACATTCACCGCTGATATTGTTAAATTATCACAGTATTACAGTAATTTATTTTGCTTGAAAACTCAACTTCATCGAAAAAGACAATGCTAGTTACACAAAATGAACTTTACTCAAATGACATCATCGAAATATAAATCGTCTATGAAAAATCAATGAATAGTTCATTCATATCAGTTATATTCCAAACTCCAGAGCTAAATAATTTTGAGTGAAAAAAATTCAGGAATTCTTATATAACTCACCTTACAATCGTTTGATTTATTTACATTCTACATGTTAGTATAATGTTAAAATTAGGTTTCGTTGTAGGATAATCAAGGTTTAGTGATCATTTAAAATATAAAATATTGTAAATACATTTGAACAGAATTTAGATACGTAGATAACACACAAAAATAAAGTGGTTTTATGACAGATGTAGCACTAAATACAAATTTAAATAATCTTTCAACATCTACGGTAACATCAGAAAAATTAAAGCCACATTTTATTTTGCAATGAGTCTTCATATATCACGGGTGTAATTATTATTTCAATTTTTATTTAAAAAACTACCCAACATATCTTACTGAATTTTTTTAAACATTTTATGTGACAATCTAAATACTTCCTAAAATTTTCGAAGCAATTTGTGAATTTTAACTCCGCTTAAAGAATGTCTGAAAAATTAGGTCCCATAAGGTTCAATGTATTTCATTTTTGCAACTCGGATTAAATCCAACATAAATTGGGTGATATTATTCATTTACATTCCCAAACATCCCACAGACGGTCTCACCAACATACTAAAATTTCATTTTGATAAAAGTCATTTTTACGACAGGTATCGGTTAAACGAACAGACAGACAGACAGAATGACTAAAGTCATAAACATTTTTCAACTATGTTGGAAAGTGTTAAATAATTAGGTTTATTTTTTATGTGATTTTTACCACTCTTTATAGCTGTAGAAACCACTAGAAACTAGATATCCACTAGAAACTCGCTGGAGAACTCGTTGTCTAATAACTTAGCGGCCAAATGACCGGCATTTGTAAACAACAAATATATCCACTATGTAATCTAAACTCCCAGAAGCATTTCTCAAGTGCAACATACAGTATCAATTAACCAATTTGCTCCTTGTTAGAACTCATTCTAATTGAAAGCTGTTACTGAATTTGAAAAATATTTCTTTCTCCCCTTTCTATACGTTTTTATGAGTTTGCTTTATGAGCCTTGAATTATATTTAGCATATTTGGAAAAGAGCTTCCTCCTCATCATCAACTTGCATTCCCTTTTAAACCTGTCATGTGAAACTCACCTGCTCTTAAAACTGATTATTAATTTGCTGCTCAACTTTCGCTTGTGAAGCATGTCTATCCAATCATTAAAATGTCTGTCAAAGATAGCTACAGAATCAGATGTAAAGTCAATAAAAAAATGAGATGGTTCTTAACTGCATCTCAACTGCATCGAACCATAAATTAATTATAGTTTCGGAGGAGCAATGATATTGAACGAGTTCAACGATTTAAAATATTGGTGCAAAAAAACAAAATGTTTATTTCACATACAAAACTGCGATAAATATTGTGAAGCTAGCTGTAGCAGAAAATCGCCCAAACATCGCCTAAAAGTAGCCCAGTAGCAGAAAGCAATATAAAGTCACAAACAATGTTGAAAAGTAGCCCAATCTGCTACTTTTCGCCTAATCTTGCAACACTTTTGGAGAGTTGTGTTCGGGAAGAAACAGAGTTGACGTTCTCTGAATAGAACTTAAAAAAAAAAATCTAAAAAATCGTCAAATAACGTCATATAAATATATTTTAAGAAAGAAAAGATAATTGTGGGTTCATTATCGTCAAAGTTCATAAGCGTACGACCGATTGTTAAGGTTATGTTGAAATACAGAAATCAATTTTGCTTATTTTGATAGAAAAAGATACGTTTCTTAAATTCGTCAAAAATCGAGAAAACGTGTTACAGATGCTAACCAAAGTTTATTGGAAGATTGTTTTGCGGCCTTTACAATAATGGTAAGTTTAAAACTCTGCAATAATTATTTTGATCGTTGCAAACTTATTGGTGTGATAACCGGCCATACTTTCACATTAATGCTAAATCAATAAAAAATAAACGAATAAAAAAGTCTTTCTGAGGAGTTGCTTCCTGACTTGTTAAAAAACATCTATGTTTCAAACTTCGTAACTGTGGGTCACTCAGATTTTCTACGATATCGGATGGATCAATTTTATTTGTGTTTTTTAAATCTTTCATTATTCAATATGATCAGGGATCTACGCTACAACAAAATATAAATTTCGAAAATTTTCAAATTAAACATTTTAACGCCTAAGCACATCCAAAAACCTTCTTGACAGATTTCGAACAATTTTGAAAAAATGTTCATATATGTGTGTGTGTGTGTGTGTGTGTGAGAAAGAGAGAGAGGAGAGATGGAGATTCACACTACTTTAATTTAAAGATTTCTAAATAATTCTAAGAGCAAAAATTAATTTTAAATAAATGATTCTTCGTTTGCAATAGCATAAGAAGTTGATTAAAAGTATCAATATATTTTAAGGATAAACGCAGCCTCATTCTTCAGAAAAAATAGAGTAACCAAACTAGATGAGACAAGAAAGTATCTGTCAATAAATAGTTGCATTATGTAACCTAAGAAGTAAATCGTTGCCAGGCAAAAGTTGAAAAAATGAAAAAAAGATGCCCAAAGGGAAAAAAGATGAATATAAGAAATTAAAACACTTTCTCAATGAATAAGATTACGAACTTGAGTGCTCTATGGTCAAATAAATAGGAAAATAAAATATTGTTATTTTTCCTTCCTCCAAAGTTATTCCCCCCCTTTTTTTTGTCTAATTTCCGTTTGACAAAAATTTCCTTCCAGGGTTACATGATGCAACGATTTATTGACAAACACTTTTTTGGAACTGTAAGTGTTGTTGCTCTGTCTTTTTATCTCGAAGAGGCTATTTTCGCCTTCGAAGCCGCTTTTAATTAACTGTTTATTCTATTACTTACTATTTCTATTTTAAGTTGATTTAAGAGCAGTTTGAGCGAATTTTTATATAAAAAATTAGATCTAAATTAACCCCTCACAGGTGTCAGTGATCCCCTTCTAAATTCTTAACTTTTTGTATACGCATTTCCCTTTAACGATCTTCTTTTGACAATGTAACACGAATATATTTCCCAAGTTCTCCTATAAAGCTGGTTCGTTCTCTTTAAATTCCAGGAACTAAAAAGTGTATATATATATTTTTTATTTTCTTTTAGAATGTTTATAATATTATATATTCAATTGCCTTCAACGGTATTTTTTCTATTTCCTTATAGAGCAAAATACTCATTCTTTGATACGTAAAATTCAAACGAAAAGTATAATGCTTTCTTATTCTTTTGTTATCTTCGTTTATTTAATCCCGAAGACACGATCGTGCAATTGTAGACCTGTTTTGTTTTAGTCCCAGGACCATCATTTATCCTTTTTATCTCATCTTTGCAAAATGTTTGACAGAAACGAGCTGTTTTTGCTTTCCTTACGTACATAGTATAATGTATAGAGACAGTATGGTGATTAGGTCGACAGTTCGAATTCGAGTTCTCGACGGAAGAGCGGGTTTTAAACACCCCTGAACTCAAATCGAACTATATTGCAATTTGTGTGTGTGTGTTTATTGTATTTGTCAAGTCCTCTTGCCACTAAAAAAAGAGGTTGTGATAGTTTGATGTGTACGTACACATCAAGAGTTTGAGGTTCGTCTCGAGCAATGCAAACATTAGTCTTCTAGTGCTTCTAGTCTTATCGTTTGCAATTAAATAAACAATGTGCAATATAGAGGGAGGTTATGTCTTTTACATATAGACTGTGTAAAATAGAAAAGAAATTAATTTCGAATAGGAAAAAAAAATGAATAAAATAAAGGATTCATATCAGTTCTATCTGCAATGGCTGTCTTTATTTTAATCCTCTAATAAAAGAAAATTGGCTTAATCTACATATGGATTGTGGTAATCATTCATTACCCTCACAGCAAAGATCGTCACATGTGTGACAGTGACGTTCCAGCCACGTGACACATGGGTCACAATGGGACATCATATTTGTGACTTCTATGCGGCTTTACGTATTAGTAACTTTGTACCTTCATTGTGACTATATTCTGTGACGTTTCCACAATTTAATTAAAACGTAACAATGTGGCGACATTACAATGTTAATTACAATGTGACGTCACAAACGACCATGAAAATGACCAAAATGACTTCGCTATGACCTCAATATGACATTGCCGAGACGTATTATGACGTCCTGTGACGCCCCAAAGTCACAATGTGATGTAAATCTTACGTCACTGGGGAAAAAATGTTGTTAGGGATAGTCTCATAATGGCAGTACGCTGCAAAAATATTAATTTATTTAATTGCAAAACATGCATTACAAGCCCATTTTTCCACTTCTGGAAATAAACAACACGATAGACAGTGGTCACTCGCATATTCATATATTCTTCTTTTATTTTTTTTCACTAAATTGGTTTAGAAGGACAACATTATTTTGCAGAAGACATCTTGTTTCGAGTAGTCTAAAAAATTCATAAATTTGCACACAAACGGGAAGACAGTCGAAGTGAGAAATGTGACAAGTGATACTTATGTCTCCTCTGTATGCAAAATCCAGCCAGAAAATTCTACAATTGCTTTCAAATGCAACCATCTTTCAACACAAGCCTTGTTGCACTGTATCTATTGACGGGGGCCAGAAAAATTATATCTCGCCATTTTCCAAAAATAAAATTCTTTAAAGCAGGATCTTGTACCGGCGTGGGAAGTCTGTTTTTGGGGTCAGGGAGGGTTGTCCATAAACATTTCGGGCCGCATTGTTGGAGCCCGCGCGAGCCTAACAATCGGCCTCATTTGAATTGCAATGGCTGAAGAAATTGGGTCGGGATTCTAATATTCAAAACGTCGCATTGGGGCAATTCGGAATCGTAAATCGCCGGCGTTCACTCTCTCGTGGAAAATGTCGTTCACCGAGGAAGAATTCGATTCCACACGGAATGCCCAAGACTCTTCTTCGCGTGGCGAAATCGTGGAACCGTTGCTGGTTCGGAAATCACCCTCGGAATCAATTATAAGCGTCAATGAATTAATTACGTTTATGAGTAATGATTGTTCTGTTGCTTAACGTTATAAATGTACGATTTTTATTGGAATTATATTATTTTCTGGCAAATTAACAGAGAAAGTTCACTCTGTGTCAGTATTGATTGCTCATGTCCTTTGGATGAGTCGGACGGTCTGGGTCTTCAACGCTGTGTCAGTACGACCATTTCTTATTACAGCTAATGTCGAATTCACCATCAAGCTAATGGCGTTTAAGATTTAAGCCGACAGGGGGCGCAGGTATTCAGTTAGTCTCAAGATTCTTTCCGAGTAAATTAATTTAACATCACATGAATACCATTATGTTTCTTTTACAAATTGATTATTTGCTGATTGCCAACTAAATTGTGTATTTACATTTCCCAGTAATGAAATAGCTTTAATCGAATACAGTTAATTCGAATTTCCCTATAATGCAAACGATCTTTGTGGTCCAGGAAAAATAATGCGATAATATATATCGAACAGTAGGTGATGAAGTGTCAAAACTACATCTGATATTCAAAATAACTTTTTTGCGTATACATGCGAAAACAAATTGAACGTTTATTGACATTTGATTATTACTTTCCTTATATACATAATGTATAAGGAAAGTATTGTGACGGGGTCGAAAATTCGAATTCGAGTTTTCGACGGGAGAGCACGTTTCAAGCATCCCTGATCACGAATCAAACATTTTTGAAGTGATGTCTGTGTGTGAAAGTATGTGTGTGTGTGTGTGTGTGTGTGTGTCAGTGAGTCTGTGGAGACGATAACTGACGAACGAATGGACCGATTCGAACCAAATTTGGTACAAAAATCACAATCCATAAACACTGGAAGCCTATTGTTTTTATACGTAATCGAATGTTCAGAACTCCCCTAAATTTTCGAATGAAATTTTGAAAAAATCGTCAAAAAATCAAAACCGCTAATAAAGTTACGCAAATAGACATTTCTTATGTAATTTTTCATTAGAAAACGATTGGCATAAATTTTAGAACGCTAACATGAACCGTTCTCGAGATATTGTACATTTTTCAAAAAAATTATGAAAAAGTCACATAAAAAAAAAAATTCCTATTGAGAAACATGTTCACTTTTCATATGTAATACCATGCGATAAATTGAGCGACATCATTCTCGTGGATCTAGCTCGTTCCATTCATGAAAAAATATACTTTGAATAATACTTTTGTATTTGAACGCCAATAGTCATTTATCTGCTGTAAGAATAACTTTTTTCTTAGTGCATAACGCTTGGCGAGAATTTGGCGACGAATTTGGCGGAATGTCGCCAACTTGGCGACTTTTTTTAAATGTTGCCAAATTAACGAAAATCTCGCCAAATGGATAAAAATGATGCTAAATCAATGAAAATGACGACTAATTGTCGAAAATTCAATATCTTGGAAAGAATATTAGTATCTACTATAAGAAAAACCTATTTTTTTTACTGTAAAAGTAGTAAATTCATTACATTATATAAGGAAAGTCATGTGTTGCCCACATCAAATTTTTTATTATACGTATTGGAATTTTTCAAACAATTTATAAAAATTAATTTGTTTTAAACATTTCAAAATATAATAACTTATATAAATTTTAAATCCTTCTGTAAAAATATAACACGTGCAATAGCTCACATAAATAGCAGAATTTTTTTATTTCTTTATATCTTCAAAACTATTCATATCGCTGGATTTTTGTGTTCTACATATTTAAAATTTAATTATCTTATTGTCCTTTCAATTCCCAATCAATTTTCAAATTTCTTTGACTCTTAAACACAGATGTCCCAAATTGCAGTGAGGTTTCAAACACTGTCATGCTAATTGACAACAGGGCATATGTTCTAGCGAGTTTTGATTCAACTTACTACATGATGGTTGCATGCGTATTCGAAAACATGGTTGCGAATGGCAGCGTGCATTTTGCAGAACACAGATGCAAACACAGATGTCTCAGATTGTCATGTGTTCAGCGTGCATTTTGCAGCATCATGCCTGCCTAACTCCGTGTCATGGTTTCAGCAGCCATTTAGTTCCATTCGCAATTTCTCCTGTTACAAATTCAGGGAATTCTCAACAACCAGTGATACATCAAGAATGTTTCAGAGGCAGAGATAATACCCTTCGAGTTTTCCTAGCCATATATTTTAGCAGGATAATGCTCACCCACATGTGGACCTTAATGTCCAAGACCTGTTCCATACACAGCAGATACTACTTCCCTGGCCTGCACGTTCGCCAGACATATTCTCAATCGAACATGTCTGGGACATTGTACCTAAGCAACGCATACGTCAAGCGTCTTCGCCATCCAACACATATGAGCTTTGGACTTGCATAGAAGCAACCATTCCTATGCTCTCTGGACAATACCAAAACTCGACTATACATCTCCTATTCAATAACATTTCGTATAGAAGCTAATATTACTGCTCGAGGTAGTTTCAATCGCTACCGCATTTTGAAGCGAAATAATTGTGTATAGGTCTGCAAATGTCATAAGCATGGAATTAGAGAGCTGATAAAACTTCTATGGATGGAAAACTTGAAAATACAATAATAGTTTGATAGATGTCGCTCGTGTTAGTAAATTATCGTCTGATTTTATTTGACACAACAAGAATGCGTAGTGTTTAGTACATGTGTTTTTGATTATTTTTAAATTAAGTTTCCTGATTATGAGTATAATAAGTATTTTTTCTTAGTTGAAAAACAGGAGGTACAATATTCGTGGAATATAGTAATTTGAATACGAAAAAATATTCGTTATTATTTCGGGTCCAATTTGCATTGAACTAATAATATTTTCTGTAAAATAAATATTATTTAAATTCATACAGACTTTTTACCATCTCCAACAATTTTGGCGTTTTCTCAATATGAAGTTTTGACTTCTTTACCTATATGGTAATCAGTTATCTATCTACTGTAACATGAACTGTGAAATAAATTTCATTTAAATAACGTGATTCTTTCATGGTGTTGCAATTTCCACAAACAGTAGTGTAATAGAAAGGCATTAAATTGAAAAATCTTTGCATTTATGTTTGAAAACTGTTAAAAGCCCACTTTCTTACATAAAATTTCCTCGTGCCTTTATTAGCAGCATACTTATAAGCTCAAAGACTGACGGAAGTGGGAACTGCCACGAAAAAACATTTGACAACGGAAACTTTTACTTCTGGTCGTCACGCATCGGAATCACGACGAAGTTATTTCCGTTTTGCCGAGTTCAGAATAACAGCGAGTTGAGCTCACGAACAATCCATGATGTTTATATCTCGTTCCGAACACTTTCAGTGTTTGTCTAGAAGCGTTTATCCATCCCAAGTGTTGCCATTCAACAGAAGATAAAAAAAGAGGTTCCGTGGAAAATATACTAGGAAATGGTGCAAGGATTTTCCCATCATTCAAATACGCATTTTAAATGCGTAATTTGGAGTAAGTGGTTTCACTTGTATGTGACAGCGTGGCCATTGATAACGTAGAGGTTTTCAGTTAAAATTTCATATAATAAAAATCTGATGTGGGCAGCACATGACTTTCCCTGCAGACTTAAAGTCATGTTTTCTTTATTTCTTTAATAATTCATTAGATTGAGTTTAATTGCACCAAATAACACTGAATTTGCACTTTTTAATTAATTTTTTTTTTTTGGTAATTGGACATTTTTCCGATAGCGGTGTAACAAAAATGCAAGAAATCTCAAATATCTTGAGAACGGTTAGTCCTAAAGTATAATGGAGTGTGTTATATTTTTTTCCTCGTCAAAAATTGCGTATAAAACAAGAATTTAATTAATGCATTTCAGCAACGTAGTCCTTTTTTTTTTTTTTTTTTTTAGATTTTTGCGGGCCATTTCGTAAAAAGAGGCAGGTTGTTCTTTTCCGAATCGCACCCAAATCTAATCAGCACCAGAGTGTCCCACAAGTAAATTATCTACCACATTTTGTGAAATTTTGGTCAATTAGTATTTTAGCTAGTGCGGAAACATGAAATTTTTACGGACCATTTCCTTATGTTATTGCCGATGTTATTGCCGATGTTATTATCAGGATGTTATTTGCCGAATCATACCAAAATCGAATCAGCACCAGTGTCGCCCGCAAGTGACTTATTTACTAAATTTTATGAAATTTAGTCGATTAGTTGAGTTAAAGTTGAAATATACAATTTTTGCGGGACATTTCGTAAAAAAATGCAGGTTCTTCTTTTTCGAATCGTATCAAAATTTAATCGGCACCAGGGTGATCTACAAGTGACTTATGTACTAAATTTTGTAAAATTTGATCAATTAGTTTTTCAGTTACAGTGGATACAGACAATTTTTGAGGGCCATTTCTCAAAAAAAGGCGGGTTGGTTTATTCCGAATAGTACCAAAAACTAATCAGTACCAGGGTCACATACAAGTGACTTACCTTCCAAATTTCATGAAAATTGGCCTATTAGTTTTTGAGTTAGAGTGGATACATACATCGCGCAGAGAGACAGACACACAGACACACACACAGACGTCACGCTAAAAATAGTTTTTTCGTATTCTAGAGGTTTCGAAACGTGTAGATCCGTCGAAAACTCGAGTTGCGATTTTCGACATGATTCCAATACTTTCCCTATACATTACCATGTATTGCAGGGAAAGTAAAGAAACACAATTTGAACAGGAATTGGGTTAAAAAAATAGTAACTATGTTACTAGTTATAGATTGAAAACATTGCTTATTTCGAATATTTCGAAATTGAAAATGTTGATGTGTCATCTATGACCATGGTACATTATAAAAGACTTGCAAGCATGTTACTGAAAGTTTAAGGGGAATCCGCTATCCATAATGGGGAGTAAGGTTCCTGATAGTTATGATTATACGCATATATATATATATATATATATGTGTGTGTGTGTGTGTGTGTGTGTGTATGCATATATATATGTGTGTATATATATATATATATATATATGTATAATTGAAGATTTTGATTTTTGCTTGTAATATATACCCGAGGATTACCATTAGAAAAAATCTGTATGTAAAAAATGAAATGAAAAAGGACGGATGTGGTTACAAAAAGACTATACAGCAAGCTGTTATAACATGTAAACATGTATATGAGAGCATGTAAGAAAGTAATTTTACTCATATCTAATGCAGTTACCTAAGGTACTATTCCCCAGTTACCCTACAAAAGCATACAAGGTGTAAATACAGAAGTTAAATAATGAAAAAGAGCTAATCTGAAACTAAGTGTAGCACGATGAGCTAGGCCTTTTCTAGCTTCTAATAAGTTAGGAAAAATAATTAATATGAATATTAAAAGGAATAAAATGACTATGAAAAGCATTTTTGAAACCATGTACATTATCAAGGGCCATACATGTTTCATTAATGCTGATTCTACGTTTCTGTGTACACAACTGTAAAATGTATTAAAGAAATAGTGTACATGGCCCAACGTTGAAGAAAATACATAAGGAAATCAATTATGAATATAATATATTCTTTTACACCAGCTTGTGGCTAAATATTTAAATGAAGATACAATGTAATTGAAAGAAAAATCAAAAGAATATAATGAAAATATAATGAATAAATATCTACCCCTCTTCAGAAATTGCTTGAAACTGACCAATCATCTCAGAACAGGTTACAGTGAATTTTTGTGACTGACTAAGCAGTTTTTTGCAAAGCTGGTTATAGTTAACTGTACGAAATGTTTAACTGTTAGAAGATATCATCGAGATGATGAATAATTTAGAAATGTTAGAGTATGATCTGTCAATATGTTGCTGTAATTTTTGCAAGTTGTTGAATCTAAATTTAAAATGTGTTTTAATAAAAGAAAAAATTAGGTGGGGCGGGTTGTTATTTTTGATAGTGGTGTTTATGAATTTATGAAGATGTTCTTTGTAGTAACATGGTGTACTTAACATTTTAATTCTTAATAACTGGTTATTAATAATATTTCTATATACAGATTTTGAAAGATGTGAAGAAAATGTTGAAGTTTATTTGCTTTGAAGTTATAAGTTTCTGTTTTGTCATAGATTTTAAATTTTAGTGTGTCTGCATTTTGAATTTTTAAACTAACGTCTAGAAAATTGATCCAGTTGGATGTATATACATTTTCAGTAAGTTGTAGGTTAGGTGGATAGAAATCTAAGTTTAATTCATTGACCTCATTAGTAATTCCAATAATAATTAGATCATCAATATATCTGTACATTATATGACTGTTGAAATGGTTCTGAATTTCGTAAAAATGTAGATAATGTTCGGATTATATGGTGGATGATATACCTCCCTGTGCTATTCCCTTATTTAATTTGTATATGTATGTTCCTTGAACTATATACTGTTTGAACAAAATGAATTTTAATAAAGTTTTGAATTTTGGAAATGAGATGTTTTTTGCTTTAGTGAATTGTTCATATAAATGTAGTATGACTTTATATAAACCATTAATGTCTATATTATTTAAAAGATCTTTGGAATCAAAAGTTTTTACATCATGTATGTAAGGGATAAGTTTTATTTTATTAATTAGTTCTAAACTATTTTTGATTATATGTGTTTTTTGTATACTAAAATAATCATAAATTTGATTTAGTATGATAAGAAGTTGTTTGTTAGCAACATTGGTATATGAATTAAATCCTATAGTGACTGTTCTAAATGAAAAAGGTGTTTTATGGAATTTAGGTATGAGTGCCAAGTAAGGAAAATTGAGATTGCATTTTATTTTAACAAGTTTGTAGTAAGCTATTATTTGTTTACTGATAACATTGATATTAGTGTATAATGGAGTTAATGAAATAGAGGCAAATATATATATATATATATATATATATATATATATATATATATATATATATATATATATATATATATATATATATATATATATATATATATATATATATATATTAGAAAAATGTAATTATAAAAATAATCAATTCCAGTAATCATGAAATATTAACATCACCAAAGCAGCAAAACCACGGCCATATTGCCCATATGAGAAAAAAACAGCACCGGCCCAAATTCGAAGATTTACCAGAATTAAATTCTTCAGGTCTGAGTATTTAATTCTAATTAACCCAAACAAATGCCTGTTTCAGATTTGGCAATAGTACGTTACTATAATGCCAAAACTCAGACTACATACACCAAGAGGGGGAAAAATTGAAAATAAGAAAAATAGGATATCTAGTATTACCATTAGGCTGGAACCCTTCATCTTTCATCACGTAGCGAGGAGTATGAAAAATATCGAGCAGCACCGGAATGAACATGACGAAATACAACCTAGGAGGCAGAACAAACGTTCACAGCGACCCTCCCAAACCCGTCCAGTGAGACAGAGTAGGAGACAGGACAATTGCCCATATGAGTAGAACAGAATATGAACATTAAGCATAGATGAAAATTCTTACTGAACAAGTTCATAAAAGAAATGAATAAACGAGAATGCAACTAAACACCCTTATAAGGGCGTTCAAATCTTAGTATCAAACTGACTAAAGTTACAATTTTTAACAAAAATAAAATTCAAAACATTAATTTTAATGTATCTTATTTTCCGATTTTATTATTTTGCTAATTTTTTCACTTTATTTTATTATTATTCATTTTTATTTAATTATATAATTAATAAATAATTAACAATTATTTGTTGTTGTTGTTTTCACATTATTAGCCACCATAATTGGGAAAGTTGTCGTGGATGTTATCGAGTGGAAGTTGATACACTGAGTTGATAACTTGGAAGGCGTGGAGTTGATAACTAAATTACAAATTTGGGAGGATATGCATTATTGGTCATTATACTCAATAATTCTATAAAATGTGCTAATTTGTAATTTTCATCACAAATTTTATTGGTTCTAAGAACCTGATTTATTATAATATTTCTAAAAACTGATATATGCAAACAAGAGTCAAAGTATTGAATTTTTGATGTATTATATTTAAAATCTTGTCTTTTATCATATAAGGTTATAGCCTAATTACAATTTTGTAAATCTATATTTAAATCTAAAAAGTTTACAACATTAGAGTCATTATTACTAGCATTTAGTTGCAAATTATTAGGATAAAAGTTAAATATACTATAGGAATATTATTATACGATACACATAATATGTCATCTAGATGTCTAAACAAGTGCATATTATACAATCCTGGATTAATGTTCTTTTCATAGAAGAATAAATACAGATTAGCTAATAATGATAAGGCACACACACCCTGTGGGATACCAAACGGTTGCTTAAAAAAAGTACCACCATGTTGAATATAATTCTCGTAGAGAGTGAAATTAAGAAATTTTTTAAAAAGAAAAGTTGAACATAATTCTCATAGAGAGTGAAATTAAGAAATTTTTTAAAAAGAAAAGTTGAATGTAATTCTCATAGAGAGTGAAATTAAGAAATTTTTTAAAAAGAAAAGTTGAATATAATTCTCATAGAGAGTGAAATTAAGAAATTTTTTAAAAAGAAAGGTTGAATGTAATTCTCATAGAGAGTGAAATAAAGAAATTTTTTAAAAAGAAAAGTTGAATGTAATTCTCATAGAGAGTGAAATTAAGAAATTTTTTAAAAATAAAAGTTGAAAACAATTCTCATAGAGAGTGAAATTAAGAATTTTTTTAAAAGAAAAAGTTGAATGTAATTCTCATACAGAGTGAAATTAAGAAATTTTTTAAGAAGAAAAGATTATAATTCTCATAGTGAGTGAAATTAAGAAATTTTTTAAAAAGAAGAGTTGAATATAATTCTCATAGAGAGTGAAATTAAGAAATTTTTTAAAAAGAAAAGTTGAATATAATTCTCATAGAGAATGAAATTAAGAAATTTTTTAAAAAGAAAAGTTGAATATAATTCTCATAGAGAGTGAAGTTAAGAATTTTTTTAAAAAGGAAAGTTGAATATTTTAGGATGATATTATATTTTTCAAAAATTTCTAAAATAATTCTATACAGTTCATTTATATCAATATTATTGAACAAATCTTTGAAATCAAAAGTATAAATACTATGAATATTAGTAAGAGTTTTTAATTTCTTAACTAATTCAAAACTGTCTTTCACAATATGACAATTATTTGAGATATCATCTGCCAAGGATACTTCATTTAAAATTTTTTAATAATTTACCAGCATTAATAATGTAAGAATTATGCCCACTAGTAATAGTTAGAAAAGCAACAGGGGATTTATGAAACTTGGGTACTAAAACAAGATACGGAATGTTATTACAACTATTTTTAGATGGATTTGCTTATATTTGGCTGATATTCTATTGGATAAGATTTTAAAATTCGTATTATGTAAATTATAGATTGAATTATTAAGCAAGTGTTGTAATTGTAGGGTATTTATATAGTAATATTTGCAAATTATTGAGTTGTTACTACTATATATATATATACATATACATACATACATATATATATACATATATATGTATGTATATATGTATATATATATATATATATATATATATATATGTATATATATATGTATATATATATATATCTATATATATATATATATATATGTGTGTGTGTGTGTGTGTGTGTGTGTGTGTGTGTGTGTGTGTGTGTGCAAGCAGTAGTAGTTGTGTTTGCCCTGCTGTAATACTGAGTGCCAGAATTTTAGGTGCGCATTAGGGAGATAATATCAGGCCCGCCAAACAAACTAAAGTGGAAGGGTTTATCATCACAAAGATACGAGCAAGGGCAGGAAGCCCGGCTTGGCATCTTGCAGGTTTTCTGCGCATAATCCTTTCTATTTGTCTGATGCACAAATATATATATATATATATATATATATATATATATAATTGTAAATCCAGTGGTAGAATGAAAGTAGTAACTGATTATACACTATCTTAAAATTTGCCTACAAAATACAATGAAATAAAGGAAATTTAACCATAAAGAAGAAATTATAAAAAGTAATGCAGATCATAAAGACAAAGACAATCAACAAATTTCAAAGGTGAGAAATGAAAAAAGGAAAACAAAAAAAATCAAGCAAAAAAGCTTGCACGTGGAAGAGCTCTAGGCTTAAGAATGGTTCATTTCGAAAAAAATTGTTTTCAAGTCCATATATCCCTTCGAAATGAACACAAAAATGCTTGTTTCTGAAACACAAGATAGATTTCATCTAAAAACTTGCGTTATATGGACGACAAGCAAAAAGATTGGAAAAAAATAAAGGAGATATAAATACTTTAAAATACACCTCTAAAGTACAACCATGGCGAGCAATAAATAACTAGACCAATGTTGCCATACGCAGAAATGAAAAGAAGTGATCTGCTGTTGCCAAAGAGAGTAATAAAAACCGTACTGAGTAAAGACAACAAAAAGAGGTATTCTACAGTTAAAGCTACAAAAGTAAAAGATGAAAATATATTATAATGTAAATTCAAGAGAATGTAGAAGTATGGCTAAAATAAGATATTAAGGAGAGATTATGAGAATTTTAGGCTAATCGAAACTTATTAACTATTCCATTTACTAAATATGCTGGATATTCATAAAACTCACTGGTAATTTTGAGGTTATTAATGTGCAAAACATGAAATTTTTTATCTAATAATCTATAAATTCTAAAAAATTCATTAAGTATAATATTTCTAAACAATTGAATCGAGTTGCAGGAATTAAATGGTAATAATGTATTAATATTAAATTTAAAATATTCTTTTTTGTCATATAAATTAATAACTATCCCATTAGTAGGTTCTATAATTAGATTTAAATCCAAATAATTAATATTATATATATATATATATATATATATATATATATATATATATATATATATATATATATATATATATATATGTATATATATATGTATATATATATATATACACGTTCTTTCTTTACAAAAGCATCTTATTAAAAGACTTGTGGGGGTCCACAGACATAAATTTTAAATTTTGTCCTTGATTACTGGTTTTATTTTTCTAGAACACAAATGCGTATCGCATTAAGACATTAAACGACAAAAACACTTTTTCCTTTCGTGCTTGGCACAATTTGTTTCAAATTTATTAACTAATTGACCAAACTCAATAATTTACTTATATATACAGAGAAGCCCCCTATACATTTAATTTGATACATATTCTTATAATCACAAATATATGCGATTATAGTGATAAAATATTAACATATACAACATTAGAAACATTCCAATTTACTAATTTAATATGACGTAAAACAATACATAAAACATTACAATTCACTAAATAATAAAACATTACAAGTCACTAAATAAAAAAACATTACAATTCAATAAGGCGTAAGGTGGTTCTATCTTCTTAGATGCGTTGTGACATAGAATTTATCAAGCTGCGGACAAGGTCGATATTCTGCAGAAATAATTCTCACGATAAATAAAAGAATCTCCAAAGCTGACTTATACTAGCATTTTGATGTGAATAACATCGATGATTGAGGTATCTGTGGCTGAAATCGGAGAGTTAAGAAAAATGTAAAACTTTGTACGCTTATATATTCGAAACAAAATAGATAAAAATGTAAAAGAATATGTTATATAATATACATATTTATATATGAATACATGTATACATACATGCTTGTATGCATAGATACATATATGCGTACTTAAGATTCGAATAATTTAGGTTTGCTCATAAACCTTTACTTACTTTAATATTATG
This sequence comes from Amaurobius ferox, assembly GCA_951213105.1. Lineage (NCBI taxonomy): Eukaryota > Metazoa > Arthropoda > Arachnida > Araneae > Amaurobiidae > Amaurobius > Amaurobius ferox. The sequence continues at coordinate 59,359,684 of OX578153.1, forward strand.
GTTATTTTTAATGCAGTTTATATATCTAAAATTATGCGGCTACCTTCTTTGGCATTTTTACAGTCTAATTCAAATTTATTCTAACTTACACATTTTAACAGAAAGAATGAAAATACTTAACTGTTTCTTGTTTGCACAAACAATGTTATAGTAAAAGAAATAAAAAAAATAAGTTTCTCTATTATCATATGTACGTAGAAATTTGCTTGGGTCCTCGATTAAAATATGCAAATATCCAAACACACTGAGAAAATGCTGGCTCCAAACATTCAAATCAAACATCCTGTAAAATCGATGCATTTGATCTAAAGATTTCATTCCAAAAAGAATATTTTTGCTGAAAGTTGGAAAAGTCATTAGTTTTAGCATGGTCCAGCAAATGTATATAGAAGATTAACAACTGGGGCGTACTGTTGAGGGACTTAAGGCTGGATAATCCATCACGGAGGTGGCAAATTTCTTTTGTATGCACCATTTCATTCTTTCCCGATTCTGGACACATTTCCAAACGAGTGGAGCAGTTGATAGAAAACCTGTTTCGAGGCACAATTGTGTCATAACACTTTCCAATGACCCGTACATAACCCTACGGTTGAGAAGTAATCGCCAAGCGTATGACTCCCATATAGGGAGCCGGTGCACCCCCAATTTTGAATCTTACTTGCACATTGGTTTACTGTTGCGCAGTGGCTCGGTGTCGTGCATTGTGGTATAAATCTGCAATAAAAAGGGATGCCCGTAAATTGCTCTAATAATTCCCGAAAAGGAATACGGCTGTTTATATTCCCAAAAGAACATAAAGGAAGAGAAAAATATATAAATTATAGAAGAGATGAATGCAAAAATATCAATCAAATTTTTCAAATTTTTCGCCTCTATTGGCGATAAGTGTATCAAAACAGGTGTGCTCCACTGAAGTTAGCAAGGAGATTTTTGTGGTCAGTGGTGTTGGTTTTCACTCCTCGTTTCTCTTTTCTCACTTTGATTCAACATGACGGTCGTGAGTTAGCCTGACTCTGACCATCCTGTTGTAGGAGCTCTAGGCGAAAGACAGCACCAACTCTACAAGCGATTGCTACTATTGCCATAGGAGGGCTGATTTCTATTAGTACCGTGAGATGAATTCTGCATACTAAAGGTCTCAATGCATGGATGCTAAAGTTTGTATCCTGTTCAGCTCCTGGATCAAAAGAGCAAGTGTCAGAATATGATTTAGACCCAGACACAACTTGTAACTGTTCTCATGGCAACCGAATCGAAATATACCCTGCGATCGAACAGTAAACGTCAGCTAGTTAAGAGTGAACAAGGAACACGCAGGCAGTCTGGTAACATTATTGAACACCGTGCTTTTGGTCGTGGTAGTGTGATGTTATATTTTCTTGGCTATACCAATTGGTACCCGAAAAAGAGGGAGAGCAAATCTTAGGTGGTGTGACTGCCTGAAAAAAAATCTGAAAACTTTAAAGGCAATTAATTGGAAAACCTTGACCAAGAACAGGGCGGCATGGAATGGAATTCCAAGGAAGGCCAGGGCCCACCCGGGGCTGTCGCGCCAGTGAAGAAGAAGAATGTGATGTTATGAGCTGTATTTTTATTGGGAGGCTACACCGACCGTCATGTTTTCTCAAGCGGTAGTATGAAACAGTTCAAAAGCATCTTGGCCAAGTCCTTGATTTTTATATCAGACTTTATGTAGTTGCAGTTGGTCCGGATTTTTCTTTCATAGACAACACGTTCGTCTAATTAAAACGAACGTGCAGGACTATCTTCAGAGTGAAGGTATTAAACGTATAGAATAGCCAACATATTTCGCGGATCATAATTTTAACAAAAATGTTTGCATACCCTCGGCAGAGCTGTCTTTCTGTCTATCCTCTCTCACCACCCTCTAAGAACAGCAAGCTTCTCCTGTACAAGAATTGAAGTCATTGTCCTCAGTCACATTGCATCACTAGATTTAGAGAATGAGGCGTCGGTGCAAAGCCTGTATCAGGGTCCAAGGGGCCCATATGACGTATTAAGCATCACTTGACTTTTCTGCGCATCATTTAGAATGTTTATCCTCTCTATGTATCGGTTATAACAAGATGGGGATAAATGAACTCCTACATGCACATGTTTTGTCTCATTAATATTTGTATATGCCTACATTATTCTATCTCCCCAAAGAGTATGAGATTACAAAAATTTGAGAAATTGAAAACGAAATATATATATATATATTTACAGGGTGATTCAAAAGTTCGGAGCAAAAGTAAAACGCGATAACAAAATATCTATAGGTCGGAGAGACATGCGGTTTGCAGATTAGTATTCACCGTGGTGGGGGATTTTGTATGGCACGAAAAAAAATTAGTTCAAAATCTCGACACTAGGGGCGCTGCTTCAGATAAAGCCATGGATGTGAGTTATGCATATCGCTCACGCAACGCAAAATTCGGATCAGACAAAAACATTATTGAATACCACCCCACACGGCACGTCAGATGATGGAGTTGCTACCGTCAACGTTTAGCACTGATCACCTACTGAGCAGGTATAGCACACATGAATGGCTTGCGAGATCCCCAGATCTCACACCCTGCGATTTCCGATTGTGGGGATACCTAAAATCACGTGTCTATTGAGGAAATACCCAGTCCTTATCAGCACTGAAAAACGCCTTACGGCAGGAGGTAGCAGCCATTTCAGTTGATATGCTGTTTATTCAAAATGAATAACCTTATTACTGAAATTAGTAAATACGACAAAATACAAGCAAATTGGATTAAGAATATCATTTTCGGAATAAAAAAAAAATATCTTAAGAGTTTATGGCTCGAATAGATTCATACAAGAAAACGAACGGGATAATAATATACGTATATGCTGCCAACATGGCAATTTTTTATGATTTATTCAAGTTACAAGCTACTAAATCCCATATCATCTTGGATAACGGGTTAAAGCATTATGTACAAAAGGAGTATCTTATCGCAACCTTTTGCAATCAAGATTTTGATTTTATTCCTTTTAAAAATATCCTACATCAAAGTAACTGCCTTCTGCCTATTAAAAATATCTGTATCTCAATGACATTTAAATATGCGAAAACTAATGGACGCAGGATTTTTAATTACAACAATGTCAGTCAAAATATTGCTAATTACACTGTTTTAGAATGCAATTGAAGCAATAGTGCATTGTATAATAAAGATCATCAGCATGTAGTAACAGGTGATACTGCAGTGTCAGAAAATTTAGATTTGAAACAATATCTACAAATGGGAACCAAATTTAGATATCCCGATTCACGACGAGCTGTAAGGGTATTTACAAAGGAGATTGATGAATTCATATATAAGTTGGCTATAAAGTATAGTTTTCCTACTGCGACCTTTAACGAATGGAAATTTACCGTCTTGAAAGATTTTTTTTTAACAGATATTACTACATCCATAGGAAGGGTAAATGTGCTAAATATACGCTGAACAAAAAACTTTTGGAGGATTTCCAAAGTCGTTATGTTATTAAATATATGGATAAAGGCACCAATAATTATGCTTTCACCTGTAAGAAATATTATATAGAACAACTGAGAAAATGCTACGAAGATGAGCATATGTATAAGAAAAACCATTTAAATTTAACGGCAAATGAGAATCGTATTAGGGCCCTATACAAACAAATAGGAATTGAAATTCATTCTATAAAATTTCCTTACTTAGTCCTTATCCCAAAGTTACATAAATCTCCTATCAAGTTTAGACCTGTTACGGTGGGATGTAACACCTATTTAACAAGAGCCAATAATATACTTCTTGGTCTATTAACACCTATTATGAAACAGATTAAATCATGTGGAACCGTGATGGTGGCCAATAGTTATGAAGTTATGGACAAATTACATCAAATTCCAGACAAATTATATTATAAAAACTACAATTTTAAGGACTTATTTAATGATATTGACTTAAAGGACTTATACGATAATATGATGGAAACATATCTGAATAGTGAACTGCATTTTAACTTTGACCATCTGAAATATAAAAAGCTTATTAAGTTGGTGTTATACGAAAATATGTTATATAATGGAAGTAACTTCTACAAACAAATCAAGGGAGTTCCAATGGGAGGAGGTTGTTCTTCCTTATTGGCCGACTTTTATCTAAACAAGTAAGAGAGCGGAACACACATGCTCAATGAAATCCCATTCTTCCGTTAGGTGGACGATATTTTGGTTGGAAATATTAGTCCTAACGGCCGTTATGACTTTGGATTCAATCCCACAACTTTAGAACTTAAGGAAAATGAACATAATAACGAGAATGTTGAGTTTTTGGATTTATGCTTAAACCATGACAAATTCTGTTTTAAAATATTTGATAAACGTAGTAATTTCAATTGAGAAATGAGCTACATAACAAGTTGGCACATAAATTTAAGTATTAGTGTGAAACGTAATTTGTTCATCAATCATCTTATTCGTTATGGAAAATTAAACTCAACTAAACAAGATCGACTCAAATGTGAGCGACATTTGATTAGAGAAACTTTGATTCACTCGTTTCCATTAAACTTTTTGAGATATTATTATATGTCATGTTACAATAAATATTGTGGGAACTAATATAAAATAAAGCTTAAGTTAAACTTTTAAATATTAAATTCATTAAGATTGACATGGCCGTTAATTCATACATAGTGGACTTATTATTTAATCGTACATTGCTAGTTGTGCCGCTATATGAAACCCTCCAAAATAAAATTAAAATAAAAACTATCAAGTATAGTGAAATATGATCAATTTCTATATTCACTGTTATACGACAAATCTGTTAAGATCATTCTCATTCATATAGTTCGTTTCCTTTACGAAAGAAGATATTTTCTGCAATATTTTTGTGGTTTCACGTCCATATCTGTTAATGTATGGACTAATATTGTCAAGCACAAAATATAAGTTAATCAGATACTTCAAAGAGTATTACATGTTGTCATCTGAAAATCGCTCCAAATGTAAGACAATGTTAAAAGTTAAAAACAATATGCCGTCGATATTGTACATCATTTTTCGCTGTAAAAAGAGTAAATTCCTTGCATTATGTATAAGAAAAGTCTCTTACTACTCGTATCATTTTTTTATTAATGGTATGACATTTTTTTATTATGGTTTGACCAAAAGGTCAAACCAAAAATCCCTTACATTTACGTATCAATTTACATAGAAACCAAATAAAGCAAAGTATGACCACGGATCGACCTTCTACGAACATAGAACTAAGGCATTACCATGTCCATGAATTTTCTAACTGTGTGATTACAATACTGGATGTTGTACCTCGCCTCCAGGAACGTCTGTGGTGGGAGTACACGCATATTATGCAATACGGTTCTGCATTCCCATTTGGCCTTAACACGGCAATTTTAAATGAAAATTATAATCTGGATTACTGTAAAAATGCCGATTCAGTCCCGGTATCCAGTTATTGTCATTTGCATAAGACATCTAGATGGAAGCGAGGAGGCAACAATGGATATATTAAATTTGAAGACACTAAAGCAAAATTGGAAAATCTCATGGTATCGTTTAACAATAATACTCCGATCAATAATAATTGGATAAAAAATTTTGTTTATGGAATCAGAAGGAAATACTTACGTAGAATTTGGGAATATATCATTGATCACCTGGCATCTATTGATCCTAATGAAAAACAACACTTTTATTTTGCCATATTGCTCGATTTTATAAAATTGAAGGCTCAGAAATCTTATGTCATCTTGAAGTGTCAGCCCAATAAAGAAATCCACAAAGAGTACTTTGTTACAACCTTTAAAAACAAGACATTTGATAGAATACCTTTCAAACTTTTGTTCAATCAACTGAACGAGATGATTCCTATAGCTAACATCAAAGTAAAGCTTACATACCGTTACGTACGACCCTACGGAAGAAGATTATACAATTATAACCATATTAGTAAAAATATATCTATGATGAATAGTGGGGTATGTAAATGCCATCTTAGTGATTTACGAGACAAACACCATAATCATATAATTACAGGTAATCTTGAAGTGATTGATGATTTGCCTTTAAGAAATCTTTTTGAAAAAGGAACAAAATTCCGCAGACAAGAATTTGACCACGTGAAAGAAGATTTTAATCTAGATTTGGATTCTTTCATATATAAATTAGCTAGTAAATATGGTTTACCCATAAAAGCCTTTGATGAATGGAAATATAATATCCTAAACTGTTTTGTCAACCAATATAATAGCAAACTCAATATTCAATGGAATTCAATCATCCCCTCTTCTATCAGGGAAGTACATGAACGTTTTGTGATCACATATACTGATAAAGTGGTATCGAACTACGCAATTACCTGCAAACCTTATTACATAGAAATCTTACAGAAATCTTACATGGATCCCACAATGTACAAACCTTTACCTTATAATTTAACTGTGATGACAAATAAAATCAGGGCTCTATATAAAAGAATTGGCATCAATATAAAAAATGTGTCCTTTCCTTATTTAGTACTCATTCCAAAACTGCATAAAACACCCGTGAAATTTCGTACGGTAACTGTAGGATGTAATACATATATTACATTGGCTAACAAAAAACTCATGAATATACTTAAACCTGCATATAAAGCTTTATTAGTACAAAATCCAATAATCATAAAAAACAGCTCTGAAGTAATTAAACGACTGAAGTATTGCAATAAAGATATACAGTTCACCAGTTATGACTTCCGGGACCTTTTCAACAACATTGATCTTAAAAAATTGCATGAAATACTTTTACTGGTACATACAGAATACAATCTTAAAAAAGTAATCACTTTACGAAGGTATATGGATTTAATTCAGATCGTTTTGTTTGAGAACATATTATGTAACGGAGGTGTCTTTTATCAACAAATTAGGGGTATTCCTATGGGCGGGGGCTGTTCATCAGTCCTGGCTGACATATATTTAACATATTTCGAAAGGAATAATCATGTAATATATGAAATGCCATATTACAGATATGTGGACGATGTGATTTTAGGCCATTACTCAAATACTCCTGAATTGGAATTTGACTTTTATCCTCCGGAATTGGATCTTATCAAGAACCCAAATAGTGTCAAAAACGAAGTTAATTTCCTGGACATAACCATTAGATACAAACATAAAAATGGAATTCATACAGTTCTGTACAATAAACGTAATAATTATGATATGAAGATTAACCAAATAATTGGATGGAAGTCGAATTTGTCTAGGAATATTTTCCGTAACATCATAGCAGGACATCTGAGAAGAAATCGTAATAATAATACTTTCAAAAAAGATTGTCTCACATGTAACAAACTCATTTTACAGGAAGCACTTAAAAATCATTACCCACGGAATTTCCTTAAAGATATTTACAATTCTTTCTTTAAAGAAGAGGATTATACATTCTTTGATGACTTGTGAATATGACATCATATTTGAAGAATCGAGGTACGCATGCGTATGAGTACATACTATATATGGCGAAACGGACGATACGTTTTAGTCGGTAGCATCATTGCCAGCGTGATTTCGTCGTTCCATTTCTGTCTTCTTTCTGTCTGCATTCTGAGGCCTCCTTTTCTGCATTTCGGAGCTTTCATTTTTGCACATGCTACGGGGATCTGTCATTGAATTGCATTGGTATCCGTGGGCGTTGTCTAGACGAAAAGTACTTAAAACGGGAATGAGAGGTCGCTATCCCTCTCAGCCATTTTTATGCAATTCATATGGTTTTCCCCTTTTCCTTTTTTCAAATCGTTTAAATTAGTTATATATATATATATATATATATATAAATATATATATATATTTATATATATATAGATATATATATATATATATTTATATATATATAGATATATATATATATATATACAGAAATTTTATGCATAATGCACCCTTTTCTTTCATAATTATTATTCCAAATTCCCATTTCATGTCCAGCACATATTGCAACTATATTAAATTCTATCCCACGCCACTAATATTAGCAAAGTCTGCCAGCACTTCCCCTTTTCCTCGACCATACCATATATAGTCACTAATCTTAACCTCTGCGTAAACTTTCTCATATGGAACTACTTCACCATCACATTTTTAAAGCATAAAGAATACGAAGACAGCATCTTTCCCATACCACCATATCCCTCTCCCTCCGATGTAAATGCACATTATGTGAACAACCGCAGACTGCATTGAGATTTCGTGAGAGCTGGATGCCGGAGCCGTATGTAACGAAGTATATTTTATGAGTGCCATAAAGTAGATTTTTGATAACGTGAAATGTCTCTTCCCTGGATTATTGGAGCCTATATTACACACACACACACACACATATATATATATTATTTATAATGTTCTCTTTATAATCTTCACAAGCTTGTCGTATAGTCACTATTGATATCAAATAATCACTTCAGACCATCTTATTTGCATTTTTGCTATACAGAACATTTCAATAAATGATCTATCTCTGGTATATATAATACAAGTAAATTAAAATATTTCGATTATATATATATATATATATATATATATTATAAAAGAACATAATCGTTGTATTCAAAATCATTATAACAACATCCAACAAATCTCGATAACCACTACTACCAAGGAACAGGCGCAATGCAGCTCACATTTCCGAAGCAGAAAATATAAAGGGAAATTGAAACGAAAATAATGGGAAGACCAAATGCATTGCATGAAATGGTAGAGGGGGATTGCGATCCCTTTTTCCCGTTTAAAGCAGCTTTTCAGCCCAGGCAACGCTCACGGAACCAATGCAATTCAATGGTCAATCCCCCGTAAATGCGTAAAGTCAATAGCACGCGAAAAGGACAAACAAGAACATCAAAGTATGAGAAGACGGAACCGACAGACTGAAGATTACTGAGATTAACTGTATTATATAAACATCACTCACGCATGCGCTGGGTAATACAAGTTGCGCAGAGGAACTAAAATAAAGCAATATCCTTTTTAAAGGAATTGTCTTCTTCATTATTATTGAAAATGGAATTATAATATCTTCTCGGGAATTTAATAGGGTAGTGTTTTTTAATGCCCTTATTCACAATCCTTCTGTTACTTGCAATGCAATCTTTTTTTGAAGGTATTGATGTTTTGGTTGCGCTTGAGGCGTCCAATAATTATATTCCTGAAAATATTTTTAGTTAAATTTGACTTCCAGTCTATGATGTGATTGATCTTCATTTTGTAACAATCACGCTTAACATATAATAAGGTATAAGCACCATATAGTTTGTGGTATTTTATCTTGATGTCCAAAAAATTAACAGCGTTATCCTCGGTATTGTTGTTTTCGATTAATTCCAATTCTTTGGGATAGATGGTGAAATCAAACCTCGGTGATTGTTCATAATGCCCCAAAAGAACATCGTCCACGTAACGGAAGTAGGGCATTTCATACAACATTTGTGTGCCTTTTTTAAATTTTGACAAATATATGTCCGCTAGTATGGATGAGCAGGCTCCTCCCATAGGAATGCCCTTAATCTGTTGGTAGTATCCATTGCCGTCATGTAAGATGTTTTCATATAATACCAAATGTATAAGATCCTTATATCTCCGATAAGGTATAAATTCTTTTAAACTGTACTCTTCATGTATTTCCAATAGTATATCATATAAACGTGTAAAGTTTATATTATTGAACAGATCTCGAAAATCAGAGCTTGCAAAACGGATATCCTTATTGCAATATTTAAGTCGATTAATGACTTCATAACTGTTCTTAATCATAATAGAACCTTGTTTTTGAAGTGTAATCATAACGTTTTTAAAAATATGCAAAAGTTTCTTGTTCGCTAAAGTTAAATATGAACCGCATCCCACGGTTACTATACGGAATTTAACAGGTTCTTTATGGAGTTTAGGAACGAGAACGAGATAAGGAAAATGCACTGATTTTAAATCTATAACAATACGTTTGTACAATGCTTTGATCTTATTAGCTAAAACCATTCCATTATAGGGTAAAGGTGAATACATAGTGCGATCTTGATAACTTATCTGTAAAGTATCAACATAATATTTCTTGCATGTAAATGCGTAATTAGAAACTATTTTGTCTGTGTATGTTAATATGTAACGATCTTGAATATTTTTTATTGAAGGTGGAAGGGAAGATCCAAATGTTTTTTTTTTATATTTCTGTTGGTAGTAAAGGTGAAATCCATTGGAAAGTTGATATTTCCATTCATCAAAAGCATTAACCGGTAAACTATATTTCACTGCTAATTTGTAAGTAAAAGCATCCAGATCGCAATCAAATTCTTTAGTAACATTCTTAAAATCCTGAGTACGAAATTTAGTACCTAGTTTGAAATATAGTTCTCAATTTTTGATCTTCTATTAATGCTAAATTTCCTGTAATAATATGTTTGGGAAAGGGGTCTTTAGAAATACTATCTTTACAAGTACAAACATCTGTTTTATATACAGTGGTATATTTACATATATGATTGTAGTTAAATAATCTTCTGCCGTTGGTACGAACAAATCGATAAATCAACTTGACTTTAATGTTAGGTATCGACAGAAAGATATCAATATTATTGAGTAAAGTTTCGATAGGCATTTGTTCATAATATATATTTTTAAAGGTGGTTATAAAAAATTCCTTGGTAATTTTCTTTTGAGTCAGAGGTCCCAACTTAATATTAAACTTTCCCGCTTTTAATTTAATAAGATCCATCAAAATAGCCAAGTTCTTGTTACTTCTTCTGGATTATTATTATCTAAAGGTTCTTTAATGCTGTACTGTAATATAAAATTCCAGATGCGTGGTAGATATTTAAGTTTTATACCATAAACTATATTCTTAATCCAACTGCTTTTGATCATAGTATCATTTTTTAAATTGTCAATAAACTTCTGGATTTTTTCCTGGGTACTAAGATAACTAATATGTAGTTGTTTTTTTCCTCTATGCCATCTAGTGGTTTTAGTTTGGTATAAATTCCGTGACAAAGGAAGTGATCTTTTATTCCTGCAATTTTCGATATTGAAGTTTTCTTTGAAGATAATTGAGTTGAAACCATATGAGAATGCTGTAGTATCAATTAATCTTGAACTTGATAAATATATATATAAATTATCTGCTGAATATGCTATGCCTTTAGAGGCATTTAATATGTGGAAATTTACTTTATTAGAAGCTATTAAAAATACTATTAGTAGTATTAAATTGTCTGGATCCATATATAATATTGATAATATTAAACCCTGCATTATTGATTTACAAATATCTTTTGTTATCACCTATGTTGATAAAGCCTCTAATAATTATGCTATTATCTGTAAAAAATTCTATATACAATTTCTGTTAGATTATTTAAAAAATAATAGTCTTTTTAAACTTGATTTACATTCCATTAATAGTATTAAATTGAAAATTATCAATATGTATAGTGATTTAAATATTAAATACAAATTTCTTAAATGTCCATATATAGTGCTTATTCCAAGATTTCACAAAAATCTCATTAAATTTAGAACAGTAACTAGTGAGCATAATACTTACTCTACTACTGCGAGTAAATTACATCTAAATTCTTTAAATCAAATAAATGATAGTTTACGTCAGTCTAGCAATAATTACGTTATTCTAAATAATAGTAAAGAATTAAAGAATAGATTAACATCTCTTAAAAAACTAATAGGATTTCAAACATTTGATTTTAAAGATCTTTTTAATAATATCAAGATCTCAGACCTGTATGATGTAATTTTAGCTCTATACAAAGCTTTTATTACTAATCTTTCAACTCAAACCAGTTTTATAAATTTTTCTAAACTTCTTCACTTTGTTATTTTCAATAATTATATTTTGCAAGGAAATAAATTATACCTACAAGTCTCAGTTCCACAAGGTGGCTACAATAGCAGTATGTTTGCTAATTGATATCTTTATCATTATGAACAGTCTTTTACATCAATAGATTATACATTATACAGATATGTTGATGATCTGATTTGCTTAGTATATACTGAAAATTGTGTCATAGATATAGATTTCTATCCAGACAATTTGGAATTAATTCCTAATGAAGCTACTATTAGTACAAATATTAATTTTTTGTATTTAAATCTTATTATTAAACCTTCTAATAGAATTGTTACTAATTTATATGATAAAAAAGAATTTCTTAATTTTAACATTAATAAAATCTTACCATTTAAATCCTGCATCTCGATTCTATTGTTTAGAAATATTATTCTTAATCAACTTTTTAGAATTTATAGATTATCTGATAAAAAATTTCTTGCTATACATATTGATAATCTGAAAATTACCAGCAATTTATATAAATATTCCTCTTATTTTGTAAATGGTATAGTATAGTTAACAAATTTAGATTTGCTGGATTTTCATGAATTCTTTTCATGGTGTTTTTACTTTCCTTATATACATAATGTATAAGGAAAGTATTGTGACGGGGTCGAAAATTCAAATTCGAGTTTTCGACGGGAGAGCACGTTTCAAGCATCCCTGATCACGAATCAAACATTTTTGAAGTGATGTCTGTGTGTGTGTGTGTGTGTGTGTGTGAAAGTATGTGTGTGTGTCAGTGAGCCTGTGGTGACGATAACTGACGAACGAATGGACCGATTCGAACCAAATTTGGTACAAAAATCACAACCTGTAAACACTGGAAGCCTATTGCTTTTACATGCAATCGAATGTTAAGAACCCCCCTAAATTTTCGAATTAAAATTTTGAAAAAGTCGTCAAAAAATCAAAACCACTAATAAAGTTACGCAAATAGACATTTCTTATGTAATTTTTCATTAGAAAACGATTGACGTAAATTTTAGAACGCTAACATGAACCGTTCTCGAGATATTGCACATTCTTCAAAAAAATTATCAAAAAGTCCTATAAAATAGAAAAAAAAATATTTCCTATTCAGAAACATGTTCACTTTTCATATGTAATATCATGCGATAAATTGGGTGACATCATTCTCGTGGATCTAGCTCGTTCCATTCATGAAAAAAGATACTTTGAGTAATACTTTTGTATTTGAACGCCAATAATCATTTATCTGCTGTAAGAATAACTTATTTCTTCGTCCATAATGCTTGGCGAGATTTTGGCGACGAAATTGGCGGAATGTCGCCAACTTGGTGACTTTTTGAAATGTTGCCAAATTAACGAAAATATCGCCAAATGGATAAAAATGACGCTAAATCAATGAAAATGACGACTAATTGTCGAAAATTCAATATCTTGGAAAGAATATTAGTATCTACTATAAGAAAAACCTTTTTTTCTACTGTAAAAGTAGTAAATTCATTACATTATATAAGGACAGTCATGTGTTGCCCACATCAGATTTTTTTTTATTTTTCTTATTTGGTTTCTATTTTCTTTTAGAAATCTCATTTACACAAATTAGGAATACCGCTACCTTAATGGTTTTATTACTCTCCTTATATACATAATGTATAAGGAAAATATTGTGACGGGGTCGAAAATTCGAATTCGAGTTTTCGACGGGAGAGCACGTTTCAAGAATCCCTGATCACGAATCAAGCATTTTTGAAGTGATGTCTGTGTGTGTGTGTGTGTGTGTGAAAGTGTGTGTGTGTGTGTGTATGTGTGTGTGTGTGTCAGTGAGTCTGTGGAGGCGATAACTGACGAACAAATGAACCGATTTCAACCAAATTTGGTACACAAATCACAATCCGTAAACACTGGAAGCCTATTGTTTTTATATGCAATCGAATGTTCAGAACCCTCTTAAATTTTCGAATGAAATTTTAAAAAAATCGTCAAAAAATCAAAACCACTAATAAATTTACGAAAATAGACATTTCTTATGTAATTTTTCATTAGAAAACGATTGACATAAATTTTGGAACGCTAACATGAACGTTTCTCGAGATATTGCACATTTTTCAAAAAAATTATCAAAAAGTCATATAAAATAAAAAAAAATATTTCCTATTGAGAAACATGTTCACTTTTCATATGTAATATCATGCGATAAATTTGATGACATCATGTTCGTGGATCTAGCTTGTTCCATTCATGAGAAAAGGTACTTAGGCTGAAACTTTTGTATTTGGACGCCAATAGTCATTTATTTGCTGTAAGAATAACTCATTTCTTCGTCTATAACGCTTGGCGAGATTTTCGCGACGAATTTGGCGGAATGTCGCCAACTTGGCGACTTTTTGAAATGTTGCCGAATTAACGAAAATCTCGCCAAATGGATAAAAATGACGCTAAATCAATGAAATTGACGACTAATTTTCGAAAATTCAATATCTTGGAAAGAATATTTGTATCTACTATAAGAGAAACATATTTTTCTACTGTAAAAGTAGTAAATTCATTACATTATATAAGGAAAGTCATGTGTTGCCCACATCAGATTTTTTATATTAGTCTGACATCTCCATTCTCTTGTTTTAATTATATTTTATTTTTACTTCCTCTTACACATTAGCCTTTCTATTATTGCCCCTGTTGATTGTATATTATCTCTTAAACTTGTCTTTTCGCATTACTGTTATTTATTTCTTACGTATGGCGACGATATATCATATCTTTTTCCTTTGTGAATGGCAACACTGGTCTCTTCATTCTGGGTTCCCGAGTTCGATTGGTTAGTGTATTTTTTGAGTTAGATTCCAGGTATCCTTTTTATCTTTTATTTTTTCTTCTTTATGTATGTTGTCCAAGTAGAAATAGTTTATAGATATAATCTATATATTTCTTCAGAAACATACATTTTTGTGTTTGCTACTACAAGACACTTGGACTTGAAAAAGAGTTTTGAAGAAGTGATCAAATCCTGATTTAAGCCTAGACCTTGTCCACGTGTATAGCGTTTGTGCTTGGATTTGTCTGTTTTTCTTTTATTGATTCCATACCATTGTTTTTTGATACTTTTCTTTGACTTGATGATCCGCAATTTGTATTTTTATCCATTTGCTTGAAGATTTGCTGATTTATACTTTTGTTTTGTAAGCTTGTTAGAAAGTTAGGTTTTTCGAGTTACAGCGTCTTTTCTTTCATTGGACCTTCAAACCTTTTTATTATTGAAAGTATTTTATTTATTAGCTGCATTTGCGCAATAAATTAAATGTATTTTGCATTGTCATTCCTATATACACATTTTTTTACAATTGCATATTTGAAATGCATCCTTAATTTTTTAAGTTTGCTACGGTATTTATAACAAAAATTATATATATATATATATATATATATATATATATATATATATATATATATATATATATATATATATATATATATATATATATATATATTAAGTTTGCTACGGTATTTATAAAAATTTTATATATAAATATATATATACCAGTAATAGTTTAAAAGTATATTCTATATAAAAAATTCTTTTGTTTAATCAATAATGATGAATTTTACACAGATATATAATCAAGAAAGCTGCGCTGGATAAGACCGACCGCAGCGAATTAAACTACACACAAACTACACAATTTAGACAGCAAAGGCCTTGCAGTGGGTCGGAGGACTGCTGTTGACTAAACTGGGGGGAGTTGTTGTTGTTGTTGAAACCCAGACCGTCCGACCTACCAGAAAAGTGTAAGGTAACTGTTTGGACGGTCGGGAAGTGCCACCCAATTTAGACTGGAACCCAGTGGGGGAGGCATCCACAGGGACCGTACCCTCCTTCCCCTACCACCAACCTCTCGGAAGGACTTTCGGACCCACATGTTTAACGTGATCGTACTCCGCATGAACACGGCGGCAGTTTCGGCAGTGGCTGGAATCGAACCCGGGCCTACCGAGTGCAACTCCGCGCGCTAACCAATGGGCTACCGCGCCCCAAAACTGGGGGGAGTAAAGCGACTCCTCGAAAACAGCTTGCATTAGTGTTTATGATTTCACCGTTTTTACAAACTTTTGTAAATTTGTTTTTTAGAATAGACAGTTCATTCCGTCGTTGCCCTTACAGTGGAGCTAATGACTATAAGAAATGGCAGATGACGGGGAAGTAGGTAAGATAATATTCAGATAATATTCTAAATAAATATAGTGAAAGCACCGAGATTGGTGGCTTAATGAAGAAAGTACTGGAAAGCCACAATAAAGTTGAGAGATTAATCGGCTGCTCTAAGTGCACTGCGTATGGAGTCCTGAGGTTTTCTGAGGCCCTAGGAGAGCTTTCATGAAAGATTCTATATGATCAAAAAATGTCCGAAAACTCGATTATCCGTTTTTCTAGTTCAGAATTCATTATGGATTCATTACTTCAGTCTTTTCCCTTTAGTTTCAAGCATAAAATTTTGGGAACCAATATTTTGCGGGACCTCTGTTTATGATATAAAACATTCCCGGGATCGAAGGTACCTTGTTCCAATAGATAACACTGCCGTGGTTATATAACCCTAGTTTTTACATCTAATACCTAAAGGTCCATAGTTATAACTCAGACAGGAAGAAGACATACTGATTATACAACTGTGTTTAGGCCGAGGTCCATTAAGCTCTCCTGAAATCGCAAAACACGGAAAAGTGAAGAGACCCAAACATATATAAAATGCTACAGAACCTACATAATCACCAAATCATATAGAGGACGTACCGTGGGGATTATAGTATCATGATCCCAATATTTTCAGCAATTCGATGGAATGCCGTAACCAAAACGTTGTAAAGATAACTGTAAACTGATACACAAATAACTAATAATACCATGCAGAAAATTAAATTAAATACAAACAATCTTTTGAGTTAAGTATAGTGCACTAATGAGTCTTTAAAAAAATGCAAAAGGTCCTCAAAGAATAATCTTCAAAATTTAGAGGCCCTCTACAAACATGAGGTTCCAAGCGGTCGCTTGGAACGCCTCTGTGCACGGATGATATGCAGCAAGATTCGACAAAACAAGCTATCAGCGTTATTGCGAATTGCTCTAGACCAGAAAATCTTGCTGGCCAGAAAAGGAGACAAATAGGATAAGAGATTAAGGCAAGAAACCTACGCTGACGCGTTAGAAGGACTGCTCATGGAGTCACCATTTTGCCCAAAACCGAACAGTGTTCTCATAAGACCAAAGCTGAGACTCAAGAATTAATTGACCCACATATATTAAACATAAAAGTGAAAATTGTTAAAAGAATAAGAAAGGGGGCGTATTTGAATTGAGATAAAAGACCAATATTGACAAGCTAATTAAAGAATTCACTGATCAAATTCAACTACGTAATGATTTTGATATCAACAAACCTACCAAAAAATTGCCACAAATCATCCTCTACAAGAGGAGTTGGAAAACGGCGGCTCATCACTTTGTATTTAGCGACCCGCAACATCTGCCCATTTTTACATTAATTGTGGCCCGTGAACCTCAACAATAATAAAAAGTTCAATGTTAAAATAAAATTTTTATTTTCTAGAATTTAAGATACGTTTTAAATACTTTCCTATAAAACTGTATTTATCAAGATAAAAAATATTATTGAATATATATGTCTGTAATGAAATGGAATCAATATTTTAAATAAAGTTCTCTACTTTAAAAATTACGTTTTTCTTATTTATCCAATATCAATTTATTTGCCCAACTACTTTAGTTTTAGATTTCTGCATCTAGAAATATGTGTTTTTTTGACAAGACTCACCTTAAATTAAAAGATTTCTTATAAATTTTTCGCAAATAATTTTTGATAATTTTCTGAAAATAGTAATGTAAGTATCCATGATATTTAATAAATATTCCCATTATTGTGCAATTGTCTTTTTATATTTTCTACATACTGTTCGTGAAATATATAAATCTAGGGATTTATATTCATTTCTCAGCGGGCTTGCTGCTCATGACAATCATTATTGGTTAAAACTATTTTTGTTTATACGTATGGTTACGTACGCTAGGCGACAGTCGGGATGACGAATACGGACGACCCTTTGTCTACCCACGTCTGGCGAAATTTTACTAAAGACGGGACCGAAAGAAAATAGGCGCGATTTTTATCCGACCTATGTACAGTCAAGGCGATACTCGATTTCTCCGGCAACCCTGAGATTTCTAGTGTCGAGACGGCGGGGTTGCCGGCGGATCGAGTTTAGCCTTGGTACAGTTTGTTCTTTTATAGTTAGACCCGTCTTCTAAGCTACAAGGAAGGAGTTGCGTTAGCATAATGTCATCTTTTGTGCCAAATTCCACAAATCTGACATTTTTTCAAAGCCTTTGGCATTTTTTTTTCTTGGCGTATACCACACTTATATCATGTTTGGAAAGAAAGGATAACTTTATTTCTCCATTTTAAAGACATTTTAGCTGGGTTTTTTTTGTTTGTTTTTTTTGTAAAAATGTCACATAATAACATAAATCAAGCTCACCCCCCTAAATTTCGGCTGAAATTATTAATACTCGAGTTCTGATCACTTTTTGACCATAAAAGAATGTAAAAGATTTCTCCGGAAGAAAATAAGTGCTTCGGTGTGATTTTTATTCATACAAATCTATAAATAAATTCAGATCAGGCGATGTCTATATTTATTACTTTCCCTACATACATAGTATAGTATAATAAAAAGGGAAATATTGTGACGGGGTCGCACATTCGAGTTCGAGTTTTCGACGGAAAAACACGTTTCAAGCATCCCTGGACTCAAATCCAACGTTTTTGAGGCGATATCTGTGTATGTGTGTGTGTTAGTCTATGCGGATATGTTAGTGTGTGTGTGTTAGTCTGTGCCGATATGTTAGTGTGTGTGTGTGTGTTAGTGCGTGAGGATATGTTAGCTTGTGTGTGTGTGTGTGTTAGTCTGTGCAGATATGTTAGTGTGTGTGTGTTTGTCTGTGCAGATATGTTAGTGTGTGTGTGTTAGTCTGTGCCGATATGTTAGTGTGTGTGTGTGTGTGTGTGTGTTAGTGTGTGAGGATATTTTAGCTTGTGTGTGTGTTAGTCTGTGCAGATATGTTAGTGTGTGTGTGTTAGTCTGTGCAGATATGTTAGTGTGTGTGTGTTAGTCTGTGCCGATATGTTAGTGTGTGTGTGTGTGTGTGTATGTTAGTGTGTGAGGATATTTTAGCTTGTGTGTGTGTTAGTCTGTGCAGATATGTTAGTGTGTGTGTGTGTTAGTCTGTGCAGATATGTTAGTGTGTGTGTGTTAGTCTGTGCAGATATGTTAGTGTGTGTGTGTTAGTCTGTGCAGATATGTTAGTGTGTGTGTACGCGTGCGTATGTATGTCAGTGTGTGTGTGTGTGTCTGAACGCGAAATCTTAAGAACTTTCGAAAATAATTTGGTGAATAAATTAATGATGATGAATCGAAAATAATTTGGTGAATAAATTAATGATGATGAATCGAAAATAATTTGGTGAATAAATTAATGATGATGAATCGAAAATAATTTGGTGAATAATTTTTCTAAAATATTTTCGTGTTTCGAAAATAATTTGGTACGATAACTACAATCAGTGAATACTGGAATCCTCTGATTTTAAAACGTAATAGTATGTTCCGAAGACCCTGAAATTTTCGAACAATTTTTTGAAAAAAAGAACTTACAATAATAATAAATAAATAATTTTTTCTGAAACAATTTTCTTATTAAGAAACGAATAATACAAAGTTTAGAATGTTATCATGAACCATTCACAAGATATTGCACGGTTTATGAATGACTTTTGAAAAATCATTAAAACATCAAATCCTTAAATACTGTTAATTAAATAACAATTTTATGCGTAAAGTTTCATAATAAAACATATGATATAAACTTTGCAGAGCTGCAATGAACCGTTCTCGAGATATTGCGCGTTTTTCAAATAAATTCAGAAAAACAGCCTACGTAAAATTAAAAAATAGTAGTTATCAACTGATCTCTTTCCATATGCATTATTATGTAACAAATCTGTAAATCTTATTCTAGCGGATTTAGTTCATTTCATTCACGAGAGAAGATGCTTTTTGTTATACTTTTGTATTTTGAAGCCAAAAAATTCGCTAATAATCATTTATTTTCCGGAATATTAATTTAATGCCAATTGCATTTTGATGAGGATTTTACATATCTGTCTGAATAAGTCTCTCTGCTCATGCACATTGTCACGCTTCTAGGAGTGATCACTTTCCAAAAGCGCCTAATTTCAGTTTACGTGTTGTTAATTCAATGTCAAAAACATTCTGCTATGGATCTTGTACTTCATAATTTCGCTGTGAAAGTAGTAAAGGTATTGCTTATTGTAGTGAAAGTTATTTACTGCCTACCTAAGATCATTAATTTCCTTATGTGCTTAGTATAATATATAGTGAAAGTATTGTGACCGGGTCGAAAATTCGAATTCGAATTTTCATATTCGAATTTTCGACGCTAGAGCACGTTTCAAGAATACCTGAATAAGAAATGAACGTTTTCGAAGTGATATCCATGTGCGTGTGTGCGTGCGATTGCGGGAGTGTATGTGAAATATGACAGAAAGCAATTTCATGGGACAATACTTTACGCTTGCATAAATTTGTGCATAGAGAGAAAAAAGCATTCTTTGAACATACATAAACTTTTGCACACAGGCGAAAAACCATTTGTGCGTGAAATATTTCAGAAAGTATCTGCGCATAAAAATGCTTTAAAATTTCATACACTTGTGCACACACAGGAGAAAAAGCATTTGTGTGAAATGCATCAGAAATCATTTATAAGAAAGTATTGCTTGAATATAAGCTTAAACATGTGCACACAAGTGAAAAAGCATTTGTGTCAAATACATCGGAAAGCTTTTGCAAGAAAATATTGTTTGAATAAGCATAAACTTTTGCACACAGATGAAAGAGCATTTGTGTCAAATGCATCGGAAATCGTTCGAAAAAAATATTGTTTGAATAAGCATAAACTTTTGCACACAGATGAAAGAGCATTTGTGTCAAATGCATCGGAAAGCGTTGGAAAAAAATATTGTTTGAATAAGCATAAACTTTTGCACACAGATGAAAAAGCATTCATATCAAGTGCATCGGAAAGCGTTTGCAAAATATTGGTTGAATAAGCATAAACTTTTGCACACAGATGAAAGAGCATTTGTGTCAAATGCATCGGAAAGCGTTGGAAGAAATATTGTTTGAATAAGCATAAACTTTTGCACACAGATGAAAGAGCATTTGGGTCAAATGCATCGGAAAGCTTTTGCAAGAAAATATTGTTTGAATAAGCATAAACTTTTGCACACAGATGAAAGAGCATTTGTGTCAAATGCATCGGAAAGCGTTGGAAAAAAATATTGTTTGAATAAGCATAAACTTTTGCACACAGATGAAAGAGCATTTGTGTCAAATGCATCGGAAAGCTTTTGCAAGAAAATATTGTTTGAATAAGCATAAACTTTTGCACACAGATGAAAAAGCATTCATATCAAGTGCATCGGAAAGCGTTTGCAAAATATTGGTTGAATAAGCATAAACTTTTGCACACAGATGAAAGAGCATTTGTGTCAAATGCATCGGAAAGCGTTGGAAGAAATATTGTTTGAATAAGCATAAACTTTTGCACACAGATGAAAGAGCATTTGGGTCAAATGCATCGGAAAGCTTTTACAAGAAAATATTGTTTGAATAAGCATAAACTTTTGCACACAGATAAAAAAGCATTCATATCAAGTGCATCGGAAAGCGTTTGCAAAATATTGGTTGAATAAGCATAAACTTTTGCACACAGATGAAGGAGCATTTGTGTCAAATGCATCGGAACGCATTGGAAAAAAATATTGTTTGAATAAGCATAAACTTTCGAGCACAGATAAAAGAGCATTTGTGTTAAATGCATCGGAAAGCTTTTGCAAGAAAATATTGTTTGAATAAGCATAAACTTTTGCACATAGATGAAAAAGCATTTATATCAAGTGCATCGGAAAGCGTTTGCAAAATATTCATTGAATAAGCATAAACTTTTGCACACAGATGAAAAAGCATTTATATCAAGTGCATCGGAAAGCGTTTGCAAAATATTCATTGAATAAGCATAAAGTTTTGCACACAGATGAAAGAGCATTTGTGTCAAATGCATCGGAAAGCGTTGGCAAAAAATATTGTTTGAATAAGCATAAACTTTTGCACACTGATGAAAAAGCATTTATATCAGGTGCATCGGAAAGCGTTTGCAAATTATTGGTTGAATAAGCATAAACTTTAGCACACAGATGAAAGAGCATTTGTGTCAAATGCATCGGAAAGCGTTGGAAAAAAATATTGTTTGAATAAGCATAAACTTTTGCACACAGATGAAAGAGCATTTGTGTCAAATGCATCGGAAATCGTTCGAAAAAAATATTGTTTGAATAAGCATAAACTTTTGCACACAGATGAAAGAGCATTTGTGTCAAATGCATCGGAAAGCGTTGGAAAAAAATATTGTTTGAATAAGCATAAACTTTTGCACACAGATGAAAAAGCATTCATATCAAGTGCATCGGAAAGCGTTTGCAAAATATTGGTTGAATAAGCATAAACTTTTGCACACAGATGAAAGAGCATTTGTGTCAAATGCATCGGAAAGCGTTGGAAGAAATATTGTTTGAATAAGCATAAACTTTTGCACACAGATGAAAGAGCATTTGGGTCAAATGCATCGGAAAGCTTTTGCAAGAAAATATTGTTTGAATAAGCATAAACTTTTGCACACAGATGAAAGAGCATTTGTGTCAAATGCATCGGAAAGCGTTGGAAAAAAATATTGTTTGAATAAGCATAAACTTTTGCACACAGATGAAAGAGCATTTGTGTCAAATGCATCGGAAAGCTTTTGCAAGAAAATATTGTTTGAATAAGCATAAACTTTTGCACACAGATGAAAAAGCATTCATATCAAGTGCATCGGAAAGCGTTTGCAAAATATTGGTTGAATAAGCATAAACTTTTGCACACAGATGAAAGAGCATTTGTGTCAAATGCATCGGAAAGCGTTGGAAGAAATATTGTTTGAATAAGCATAAACTTTTGCACACAGATGAAAGAGCATTTGGGTCAAATGCATCGGAAAGCTTTTACAAGAAAATATTGTTTGAATAAGCATAAACTTTTGCACACAGATAAAAAAGCATTCATATCAAGTGCATCGGAAAGCGTTTGCAAAATATTGGTTGAATAAGCATAAACTTTTGCACACAGATGAAGGAGCATTTGTGTCAAATGCATCGGAAAGCATTGGAAAAAAATATTGTTTGAATAAGCATAAACTTTCGAGCACAGATAAAAGAGCATTTGTGTTAAATGCATCGGAAAGCTTTTGCAAGAAAATATTGTTTGAATAAGCATAAACTTTTGCACATAGATGAAAAAGCATTTATATCAAGTGCATCGGAAAGCGTTTGCAAAATATTCATTGAATAAGCATGAACTTTTGCACACAGATGAAAAAGCATTTATATCAAGTGCATCGGAAAGCGTTTGCAAAATATTCATTGAATAAGCATAAAGTTTTGCACACAGATGAAAGAGCATTTGTGTCAAATGCATCGGAAAGCGTTGGCAAAAAATATTGTTTGAATAAGCATAAACTTTTGCACACTGATGAAAAAGCATTTATATCAGGTGCATCGGAAAGCGTTTGCAAATTATTGGTTGAATAAGCATAAACTTTAGCACACAGATGAAAGAGCATTTGTGTCAAATGCATCGGAAAGCGTTGGAAAAAAATATTGTTTGAATAAGCATAAACTTTTGCACACAGATGAAAGAGCATTTGTGTCAAATGCATCAGAAAGCTTTTGCAAGAAAATATTGTTTGAATAAGCATAAACTTTTGCACACAGATGAAAAAGCATTTATATCTAGTGCATCGGAAAGCGTTTGCAAAATATTGGTTAAATAAGCATAAACTTTTGCACACAGATGAAAGAGCATTTGTGTCAAATGCATCAGAAAGCTTTTGCAAGAAAATATTGTTTGAATAAGCATAAACTTTTGCACACAGTTGAAAAAGCATTTATATCAAGTGCATCGGAAAGCGTTTGCAAAATATTGGTTAAATAAGCATAAACTTTTGCACACAGATGAAAGAGCATTTGTGTCAAATGCATCGGAAAGCTTTTGCAAGAAAATATTGTTTGAATAAGCATAAACTTTTGCACACAGATGAAAAAGCATTTATATCAAGTGCTTCGGAAAGCGTTTGAAAATTATTGGTTGAATAAGCATAAACTTTTGCACACAGATGAAAGAGCTTTTGTGTCAAATGCATCGGAAAGCGTTGGAAAAAAATATTGTTTGAATAAGCATAAACTTTTGCACACAGATGAAAGAGCATTTGTGTCAAATGCATCGGAAAGCTTCTGAAAGAAAATATTGTTTGAATAAGCATAAACTTTTGCACATAGATGAAAAAGATGATTTTAGAAAGAGAAGGACGATAATTTTCGATGAAGTTTTACGCATAGAGTTTTACTTACTTGTAGCTCCATGGTCTTAATTTTTAAATAATATAAATTATTATAGTATTGTGATGAATGACATGAATGGGGGAATTATTTATGAATGAAATGTTGCTTTTATAGAGAGAGCCAGGCGTGTTATTTTTTCTATGACGTCATTTGAATGGATTTCAGTTGTTTTCGATGAAGTTTTCAAATATAATAAATTATCGTAGTATTATGATAATTCTAAAATTATTACCGAGGAATGTATCACATTTTAGAGATGTTTAAACCAGGCAATTTATATTTTAATGCCGTCATTTGAATGAAGTTAATTTTTTTCGATGAAGGTTTAAGGTTTCAAATATAATAAATTAATGTAGTATTGTGATAAGTTTTAAAATATTACCGAGGAATGTATTGCATTTTAGACATGTTTAAATAAAATTGCATTGAAGTTGGAAAGTGTTTCATAATCAATGCTTTAAGCATGATTGATCTTTCTTGTTTTACAATTGCATATTTGCAATGCATCCTTAATTTTTTAAGTTTGCTACGGTATTTATAACAAAAATTATATATATATATATATATATATATATATATATATATATATATATATATATATATATATATATATATATATATATATATATATATATTAAGTTTGATACGGTATTTATAAAAATTTTATATATAAATATATAAATACCAGTAATAGTATAAAAGTATATTCTATATAAAAAATTCTTTCGTTTAATCAATAATTATGCAGGTAGCACAAATATATAATCAAGAAAGCTGCGCTGAATAAGACCGACCGCAGCGAATTAAACTACACACAAACTACACAATTCAGACAGCAAAGGCCTTGTAGTGGGCCGGAGGACTGCTGTTGACTAAACTGGGGGGAGTAAAGCGACTCCTCGAAAACAGCTTGCATTAGTGTTTACGATTTCACCGTTTTTACAAACTTTTGTAAATTTGTTTTTTAGAATAGACAGTTCATTCCGTCGTTGCCCTTACAGTGGAGCTAATGACTATAAGAAATGGCAGATGACGGAGAAGTAGGTAAGATAATATTCAGATAATATTCTAAATAAATATAGTGAAAGCACCGAGATTGGTGGCTTAATGAAGAAAGTACTGGAAAGCCACAATAAAGTTGAGAGATTAATCTGCCGCTCTAAGTGCACTGCGTATGGAGTTCTGAGGTTTTCTGAGGCCCTAGGAGAGCTTTCATGAAAGATTCTATATGATCAAAAAATGTCCGAAAACTCGATTATCCGTTTTTTTAGTTCAGAATTCATCATGGATTCATTACTTCAGTCTTTTCCCTGTAGTTTCAAGCATAAAATTTTGGGAACCAATATTTTGCGGGACCTTTGTTTATGATATAAAACATTCCCGGGATCGAAGGTACCTTGTTCCAATAGATAACACTGCCGTGGTTATATTACCCTAGTTTTTACATCTAATACCTAAAGGTCCATAGTTATAACTCAGACAGGAAGAAGACATACTGATTATACAACTGTGTTTAGGCCGAGGTCCATTAAACTCTCCTGAAATCGCAAAATACGGAAAAGTGAAGAGACCCAAACATATATAAAATGCTACAGAACCTACATAATCACCAAATCATATAGAGGACGTACCGTGGGGATTATAGTATCATGATCCCAATATTTTCAGCAATTCCATGAAATGCCGTAACCAAAACGTTGTAAAGATAACTGTAAACTGATACACAAATAACTAATAATACCATGCAGAAAACTAAATTAAATACAAACAATCTTTTGAGTTAACTATAGTGCACTAATGAGTCTTTAAAAAAATGCAAAAGGTCCTCAAAGAATAATCTTCAAAATTTAGAGACCCTCTACAAACATGAGGTTCCAAGCGGTCGCTTGGAACGCCTCTGTGCACGGATGATATGCAGCAAGATTCTACAAAACAGGCTATCAGCGTTATTGCGAATTGCTCTAGACCAGAAAATCTTGCTGGGCAGAAAAGGAGACAAATAGGATAAGAGATTAAGGCAAGAAACCTACGCTGACGCGTTAGAAGGACTGCTCATGGAGTCACCATTTTGCCCAAAACCGAACAGTGTTCTCATAAGACCAAAGCTGAGACTCAAGAATTAATTGACCCACATATATTAAACATAAAAGTGAAAATTGTTAAAAGAATAAGAAAGGGGGCGTATTTGAATTGAGATAAAAGACCAATATTGACAAGCTAATTAAAGAATTCACTGATCAAATTCAACTACGTAATGATTTTGATATCAACAAACCTACCAAAAAATTGCCACAAATCATCCTCTACAAGAGGAGTTGGAAAACGGCGGCTCATCACTTTGTATTTAGCGACCCGCAACATCTGCCCATTTTTGCATTAATTGTGGCCCGTGAACCTCAACAATAATAAAAAGTTCAATGTTAAAATAAAATTTTTATTTTCTAGAATTTAAGATACGTTTTAAATACTTTCCTTTAAAACTGTATTTATCAAGATAAAAAATATTATTGAATATAAATGTCTGTAATGAAATGGAATTAATATTTTAAATAAAGTTCTCTACTTTAAAAATTACGTTTTTCTTATTTATCCAATATCAATTTATTTGGCCAACTACTTTAGTTTTAGATTTCTGCATCTAGAAATTTGTGTTTTTTTGACAAGGCTCACCTTAAATTAAAAGATTTCTTATAAATTTTTCGCAAATAATTTTTGATAATTTTCTGAAAATAGTAATGTAAGTATCCATGATATTTAATAAATTTTCCCATTATTGTGCAATTGTCTTTTTATATTTTCTACATACTGTTCGTGAAATATATAAATCTAGGGATTTATATTCATTTCTCAGCGGGCTTGCTGCTCATGACAATCATTATTGGTTAAAACTATTTTTGTTTATACGTATGGTTACGTACGCTAGGCGACAGTCGGGATGACGAATACGGACGACCCTTTGTCTACCCACGTCTGGCGAAATTTTACTGAAGACGGGACCGAAAGAAAATAGGCGCGATTTATATCCGACCTATGTACAGTCAAGGCGGTACTCGATTTCTCCGGCAACCCTGAGATTTCTAGTGTCGCGACGGCGGGATTGCCGGCGGATTGAGTTTAGCCTTGGTACAGTTTGTTCTTTTATAGTTAGACCCGTCTTCTAAGCTTCAAGGAAGGAGTTGGGTTAGCATAATGTCATCTTTTGTGCGAAATTCCACAAATCTGACATTTTTTCAAAGCCTTTGGCATCTTTTTTTTCTTGACATATAGCACACTTTTATCATGTTTGGAAAGAAAGATTAACTTTATTTCTCCATTTTAAAGACATTTCAGCTGTTTTTTTTTGTTTTTGTTTTTTGTATAAATGTCACATAATAACATAAATCAAGCTCACCCCCCTAAAGTTTGGCAGAAATTATTCATACTCGAGTTGTGATCACTTTTTGACCATAAAAGAATGTAAAAGATTTCTCCGGAAGAAAATGAGTGTTTCGGTGTGATTTTTATTCATACAAATCTATAAATAAATTCAGATCAGGCGATGTTTATATTTATTACTTTCCCTACATACATAGTATAGTATAATAAAAAGGGAAATATTGTGACGGGGTCGCACATTCGAGTTCGAGTTTTCGAGGGAAAAACACGTTTCAAGCATCCCTGGACTCAAATCCAACGTTTTTGAGGCGATATCTGTGTATGTGTGTGTGTTAGTCTATGCGGATATGTTAGTGTGTGTGTGTTAGTCTGTGCCGATATGTTAGTGTGTGTGTTAGTGCGTGAGGATATTTTAGCTTGTGTGTGTGTTAGTCTGTGCAGATATGTTAGTGTGTGTGTGTGTTAGTCTGTGCAGATATGTTAGTGCGTGTATGTGTTAGTCTGTGCCAATATGTTAGTGTGTGTGAGTGTTAGTGTGTGAGGATATTTTAGCTTGTGTGTGTGTTAGTCTGTGCAGATATGTTAGTGTGTGTGTCAGTCTGTGCAGATATGTTAGTGTGTGTGTGTTAGTCTGTGCAGATATGTTAGTGTGTGTGTGTGTGTTAATCTGTGCAGATATGTTAGTGTGTGTGTGTTAGTCTGTGCCGATATGTTAGTGTGTGTGTGTGTTAGTATGTGAGGATATTTTAGATTGTGTGTGTGTTAGTCTGTGCAGATATGTTAGTGTGTGTGTGTGTTAGTCTGTGCAGATATGTTAGTGTTGTTGTTGTTGAGACCCAGACCGTCCGACCTACCAGAAAGGTGTAAGGTAACTGTATGGACGGCCGGGAAGTGCCACCCAATTTAGATCGGAACCCAGTGGGGGAGGCATCCACAGGGACCGTACCCTCCTTCCCCTACCACCAACCTCTCGGAAGGACAGATATGTTAGTGTGTGTATGTGTTAGTCTGTGCCGATATGTTAGTGTGTGTGTGTGTGTGAGGATATTTTAGCTTGTGTGTGTGTTAGTCTGTGCAGATATGTTAGTGTGTGTGTGTTAGTCTGTGAGGATATTTTAGCTTGTGTGTGTGTTAGTCTGTGCAGATATGTTAGTGTGTGTGTGTTAGTCTGTGCAGATATGTTAGTGTGTGTGTGTTAGTCTGTGCAGATATGTTAGTGTGTGTGTGTGTTAGTCTGTGCAGATATGTTAGTGTGTGTGTGTGTTAGTCTGTGCCGATATGTTAGTGTGTGTGTGTGTTAGTGTGTGAGGATATTTTAGCTTGTGTGTGTGTTAGTCTGTGCAGATATGTTAGTGTGTGTGTGTGTGAAAGCCCCAGGCCGTCCGGCTCGTCCAGAGGACTTGGAGCAACAAGATGGAAGTGTGTGTGTGTGGTGTGTGTTAGTCTGTGCAGATATGTTAGTGTGTGTGTGGTAGTCTGTGCCGATATGTTAGTGTGTGTGTGTGTGTGTGTGTATGTTAGTGTGTGAGGATATTTTAGCTTGTGTGTGTGTTAGTCTGTGCAGATATGTTAGTGTGTGTGTGTGTTAGTCTGTGCAGATATGTTAGTGCGTGTATGTGTTAGTCTGTGCCAATATGTTAGTGTGTGAGGATATTTTAGCTTGTGTGTGTGTTAGTCTGTGCAGATATGTTAGTGTGTGTGTCAGTCTGTGCAGATATGTTAGTGTGTGTGTGTTAGTCTGTGCAAATATGTTAGTGTGTGTGTGTGTTAATCTGTGCAGATATGTTAGTGTGTGTGTGTTAGTCTGTGCCGATATGTTAGTGTGTGTGTGTGTTAGTATGTGAGGATATTTTAGATTGTGTGTGTGTTAGTCTGTGCAGATATGTTAGTGTGTGTGTGTGTTAGTCTGTGCAGATATGTTAGTGTGTGTATGTGTTAGACTGTGCCGATATGTTAGTGTGTGTGTGTGTGAGGATATTTTAGCTTGTGTGTGTGTTAGTCTGTGCAGATATGTTAGTGTGTGTGTGTGTGTGTTTGTCTGTGCCGATATGTTAGTGTGTGTGTGTGTTAGCGTGTGAGGATATTTTAGCTTGTGTGTGTGTTAGTCTGTGCAAATATGTTAGTGTGTGTGTGTTAGTCTGTGCAGATATGTTAGTGTGTGTGTGTTAGTCTGTGCCGATATGTTAGTGTGTGTGTGTGTGAGGATATTTTAGCTTGTGTGTGTGTTAGTCAGTGTAGATACGTTAGTGTGTGTGTGTGTGTGTTAGTCTGTGCAGATATGTTAGTGTGTGTGTGTGTTAGTGTGTGAGGATATTTCAGCTTGTGTGTGTGTTAGTCTGTGCAGATATGTTAGTGTGTGTATGTGTTAGTCTGTGCCGATATGTTAGTGTGTGTGTGTGTGTGTTAGTCTGTGCAGATATGTTAGTGTGTGTGTGTGTTAGTGTGTGAGGATATTTTAGCTTGTGTGTGTGATAGTCTGTGCAGATATGTTAATGTGTGTGTGTTAGTCTGCGCCGATATGTTAGTGCGTGTGTGTGTTAGTGTGTGAGGATATTTTAGCTTGTGTGTGTTAGTCTGTGCAGATATGTTAGTGTGTGTGTATTAGTCTGTGCAAATATGTTAGTGTGTGTGTGTGTTAGTCTGTGCAGATATGTTAGTGTGTGTGTGTGTTAGTCCGTGCAGATATGTTAGTATGTGTGTGTGTGTTAGTCTGTGCAGATATGTTAGTGTGT
The DNA here is from genome assembly GCA_951213105.1 of Amaurobius ferox. Lineage (NCBI taxonomy): Eukaryota > Metazoa > Arthropoda > Arachnida > Araneae > Amaurobiidae > Amaurobius > Amaurobius ferox. The sequence continues at coordinate 59,390,244 of OX578153.1, forward strand.
GTGTGTTAGTCTGCGCCGATATGTTAGTGTGTGTGTGTTAGTGTGTGAGGATATTTTAGCTTGTGTGTGTGTCAGTCTGTGCAGATATGTTAGTGTGTGTGTGTGTTAGTCTGTGCAGATATGTTAGTGTGTGTGTGTGTTAGTCTGTGCAGATATGTTAGTGTGTGTGTGTGTTAGTCTGTGCAGATATGTTAGTGTGTGTGTTAGTCTGTGCAGATATGTTAGTGCGTGTGTGTGTTAGTCTGTGCAGATATGTCAGTGTGTGTGTGTTAGTCTGTGCAGATATGTTAGTGTGTGTGTGTTAGTCTGTGCAGATATGTTATTGTGTGTGTGTGTGTTAGTCTGTGCAGATATGTTAGTGTGTGTGTGTTAGTCTGTGCAGATATGTTAGTGTGTGTGTGTGTTAGTCTGTGGAGATATGTTAGTGTGTGTGTTAGTCTGTGCAGATATGTTAGTGTGTGTGTGTGTTAGTCTGTGCAGATATGCTAGTGTGTGTGTGTGTTAGTCTGTGCAGATATGTTAGCTTGTGTGTGTGTTAGTCTGTGCAGATATGTTAGTGTGTGTGTGTTAGTCTGTGCAGATATGTTAGTGTGTGTGTGGTAGTCTGTGCCGATATGTTAGTGTGTGTGTGTGTATGTTAGTGTGTGAGGATATTTTAGCTTGTGTGTGTGTTAGTCTGTGCAGATATGTTAGTGTGTGTGTGTGTTAGTCTGTGCAGATATGTTAGTGCGTGTATGTGTTAGTCTGTGCCAATATGTTAGTGTGTGAGGATATTTTAGCTTGTGTGTGTGTTAGTCTGTGCAGATATGTTAGTGTGTGTGTCAGTCTGTGCAGATATGTTAGTGTGTGTGTGTTAGTCTGTGCAGATATGTTAGTGTGTGTGTGTGTGTTAATCTGTGCAGATATGTTAGTGTGTGTGTGTTAGTCTGTGCCGATATGTTAGTGTGTGTGTGTTAGTATGTGAGGATATTTTAGATTGTGTGTGTGTTAGTCTGTGCAGATATGTTAGTGTGTGTGTGTGTTAGTCTGTGCAGATATGTTAGTGTGTGTATGTGTTAGTCTGTGCCGATATGTTAGTGTGTGTGTGTGTGTTAGTCTGTGCAGATATGTTAGTGTGTGTGTGTGTTAGTGTGTGAGGATATTTTAGCTTGTGTGTGTGATAGTCTGTGCAGATATGTTAATGTGTGTGTGTTAGTCTGCGCCGATATGTTAGTGCGTGTGTGTGTTAGTGTGTGAGGATATTTTAGCTTGTGTGTGTTAGTCTGTGCAGATATGTTAGTATGTGTGTATTAGTCTGTGCAGATATGTTAGTGTGTGTGTGTGTTAGTCTGTGCAGATATGTTAGTGTGTGTGTGTTAGTCCGTGCAGATATGTTAGTATGTGTGTGTGTTAGTCTGTGCAGATATGTTAGTGTGTGTGTGTTAGTCTGCGCCGATATGTTAGTGTGTGTGTGTTAGTGTGTGAGGATATTGTAGCTTGTGTGTGTGTCAGTCTGTGCAGATATGTTAGTGTGTGTGTGTGTTAGTCTGTGCAGATATGTTAGTGTGTGTGTGTGTTAGGCTGTGCAGATATGTTAGTGTGTGTGTGTGTTAGTCTGTGCAGATATGTTAGTGCGTGTGTGTGTTAGTCTGTGCAGATATGTCAGTGTGTGTGTGTTAGTTTGTGCAGATATGTTAGTGTGTGTGTGTTAGTCTGTGCAGATATGTTATTGTGTGTGTGTGTGTTAGTCTGTGCAGATATGTTAGTGTGTGTGTGTTAGTCTGTGCAGATATGTTAGTGTGTGTGTGTGTTAGTCTGTGCAGATATGCTAGTGTGTGTGTGTGTTAGTCTGTGCAGATATGTTAGTGTGTGTGTACGCGTGCGTATGTATGTCAGTGTGTGTGTGTGTGTGTGTCTGAACGCGAAATCTTAAGAACTTTCGAAAATAATTTGGTGAATAAATTAATGATGATGAATCGAAAATAATTTGGTGAATAAATTAATGATGATGAATCGAAAATAATTTGGTGAATAAATTAATGATGATGAATCGAAAATAATTTGGTGAATAAATTAATGATGATGAATCGAAAATAATTTGGTGAATAAATTAATGATGATGAATCGAAAATAATTTGGTGAATAAATTAATGATGATGAATCGAAAATAATTTGGTGAATGAATTAATGATGATGAATCGAAAATAATTTGGTGAATAAATTAATGATGCTGAATCGAAAATAATTTGGTGAATAATTTTTCTAAAATATTTTCGTGTTTCGAATATAATTTGGTACGATAACTACAATCAGTGAATACTGGAATCCTCTGTTTTTAAAACGTAATAGTATGTTCCGAAGACACTGAAATTTTCGAATAATTTTTTGAAAAAATCAGAACTTACAATAATGATAAATAAATAATTTTTTCTGAAACAATTTTCTTATTAAGAAACGAATAATACAAAGTTTAGAATGTTATCATGAACCATTCACAAGATATTGCACGGTTTATTAATGACTTTTGAAAAATCATTAAAAAATCAAATCCTTGAATACTGTTAATTAAATAACAATTTTATGCGTAAAGTTTCATAATAAAACATATGATATAAACTTTGCAGAGCTGCAATGAACCGTTCTCGAGATATTGCGCATTTTTCAAATAAATTCAGAAAAAAAGCCTACGTAAAATTAAAAAATAGTAGTTATCAACTGATAGATCTCTTTCCATATGCATTATTATGTAACAAATCTGTTAATATTATTCTAGCGGATTTAGTTCATTTCATTCACGAGAGAAGATGCTTTTTGTTATACTTTTGTATTTTGAAGCCAAAAAATTCGCTAATAATCATTTATTTTCCGGGATATTAATTTAATGCCAATTGCATTTTGATGAGGATTTTACATATCTGTCTGAATAAGTCTCTCTGCTCATACACATTGTCACGCTTCTAGGAGTGATCACTTTCCAAAAGCGCCTAATTTCAGTTTACGTGTTGTTAATTCAATGTCAAAAACATTCTGCTATGGATCTTGTACTTCATAATTTCGCTGTGAAAGTAGTAAAGGTATTGCTTATTGTAGTGAAAGTTATTTGCTGCCTACCTAAGATCATTAATTTTCTTATGTGCTTAGTATAATATATAGTGAAAGTATTGTGACCGGGTCGAAAATTCGAATTCGAATTTTCATATTCGAATTTTCGACGGGAGAGCACGTTTCAAGAATACCTGAATAAGAAATGAACGTTTTCGAAGTGATATCCATGTGTGTGTGTGCGTGCGATTGCGGGAGTGTATGTGAAATATGACAGAAAGCAATTTCATGGGACAATACTTTACGCTTGCATAAATTTGTGCATAGAGAGAAAAAAGCATTCTTTGAACATACATAAACTTTTGCACACAGGCGAAAAACCATTTGTGCGTGAAATATTTCAGAAAGTATCTGCGCATAAAAATGCTTTAAAATTTCATACACTTGTGCACACACAGGAGAAAAAGCATTTGTGTGAAATGCATCAGAAATCATTATAAGAAAGTATTGCTTGAATATAAGCTTAAACATATGCACACAAGTGAAAAAGCATTTGTGTCAAATATATCGGAAAGCTTTTGCAAGAAAATATTGTTTGAATAAGCATAAACTTTTGCACACAGATGAAATAGCATTTGTGTCAAATGCATCGGAAAACTTTTGCAAGAAAATATTGTTTGAATAAGCATAAACTTTTGCACACAGATGAAAAAGCATTTATATCAAGTGCATCGGAAAGCGTTTGCAAAATATTGGTTGAATAAGCATAAACTTTCGCACACAGATGAAAGAGCATTTGTGTCAAATGCATCGGAAAGCGTTGGCAAAAAATATTGTTTGAATAAGCATAAACTTTTGCACACAGATGAAAGAGCATTTGTGTCAAATGCATCGGAAAGCGTTGGAAAAAATATTGTTTGAATAAGCATAAACCTTTGCACACAGATGAAAGAGCATTTGTGTCAAATGCATCAGAAAGCTTTTGCAAGAAAATATTGTTTGAATAGGCATAAACTTTTGCACACAGATGAAAAAGCATTTATATCAAGTGCATCGGAAAGAGTTTGAAAATATTGGTTGAATAAGCATAAACTTTTGCACACAGATGAAAGAGCATTTGTGTCAAATGCATCGGAAAGCGTTGGCAAAAAATATTGTTTGAATAAGCATAAACTTTTGCACACAGATGAAAGAGCATTTGTGTCAAATGCATCAGAAAGCTTTTGCAAGAAAATATTGTTTGAATAGGCATAAACTTTTGCACACAGATGAAAAAGCATTTATATCAAGTGCATCGGAAAGAGTTTGAAAATATTGGTTGAATAAGCATAAACTTTTGCACACAGATGAAAGAGCATTTGTGTCAAATGCATCGGAAAGCGTTGGGAAAAAATATTGTTTGAATAAGCATAAACTTTTGCACACAGATGAAAGAGCATTTGTGTCAAATGCATCGGAAAGCGTTGGGAAAAAATATTGTTTGAATAAGAATAAACTTTTGCACACAGATGAAAGAGCATTTGTGTCAAATGCATCGGAAAGCATTGGGAAAAAATATTGTTTGAATAAGCATAAACTTTTGCACACAGATGAAAGAGCATTTGTGTCAAATGCATCGGAAAGCGTTGGGAAAAAATATTGTTTGAATAAGCATAAACTTTTGCACACAGATGAAAGAGCATTTGTGTCAAATGCATCGGAAAGCGTTGGGAAAAAATATTGTTTGAATAAGCATAAACTTTTGCACACAGATGAAAGAGCATTTGTGTCAAATGCATCGGAAAGCTTTTGCAAGAAAATATTGTTTGAATAAGCATAAGCTTTTGCACACAGATGAAATAGCATTTGTGTCAAATGCATAGGAAAGCGTTTGCTAAAAAGGTATTGTTTGAATAAGCATAAACTTGAGCACACAGGAGAAAAGAATTCTCCTGTGAAAACTACATCGGAAAACACTTACATAAAAAGTCCATTAAATGAAAATAAAATTGTATAAATAAGTGAAAGATAAGTGGGTAAAAGCGTTTCCTCACGAAATTAATGTAAACATACATAATAAGAAAGATCAATCGTGCATAAAGCATTGATTATGAAACACTTTCCAACTTCAATGCAATGTTATTTAAACATCTCTAAAATGCGATAGATTCCTCCGTAATATTTTTAAAATTATCACAATATTACATTAATTAATTATATTTGAAACTTAAAACTTCATCGAAAAAATTAACTTCATTCAAATGGCAACATTAAAATATAAAATGCCTGGTTTAAATATCTCTAAAATTCGATACATTCCTGGGTAATATTTTTAAAATTATCATAATACTACAATAATATATTATATTTGAAAACTTCATCGAAAACAAATGAAATTTATTCAAATGACGTCATCGAAATATAAATCGACTGGCTTTCTCCATAAAAGCAACATTTCATTCATAAATTTTTACCATTCATTTCATTCATCACAATACTATAATAATTTATTTTATTAAAAAACTTAAAACCATAGAGGTACAAGTAATTTAACTCTATGCTTAAAACTTCATCGAAGAAAATCGCTTTCTTCTCTGCATAAAATCAATGAATGTTAAATTCATATCAGCTATATTGCAGACTCCATGAGTTAAATAATTTTGCGTTAAAAATGCAGCAATTCTTTTACAACTCATTCAAGATCTTTTGGTATTTACATTCTCCATAAGTGAAAAGTAGGCTTCGCTGTAGAAATAATCAAAGTTGGATGATCATTTAAACTCAACTATATTGTATAAACTCAACTATATTGTAAATGTGTTGTCTCAATATGTAGATGCACATAATTTAAGCAAAAATAAAGCGGTTTTAGGAACGATACAACACTAACTATGAATTAAAAAGAACTTTAAAAATCCCGATTTTCAGACAAGTTGGATGCCATATTTTATTTTGAAGTGGGTCACGTTATCTCTTCATATAATGATCACGTGATCTCTCCATGTAAAGGCTTTAATTATTATTTTAATTTTTATTTACAAGAGTACGGAATATATTTTGCTGAAATTTGTTTTTATATATTTTATGGGATAATTTGAATATTTCCTAAAACTTTCAAAGCAATTTGTGAATTTTAAATCCGCTTAAAAAATGTTTGAAAAACCAGGTCCCGTAGGGTTCAATGTATTTCATTTTTTCAACCCGGGTTCAATCCAAAACTAATTGGGAGATATTATTCATTTATATCCCATAGGTCCCACAGACCGTCTGAATAACATACCAAAATTTCATTTTGATAAAGTCATTTTTACGGCAGTTATCGTGCGAACGGACAGACAGACAGACAGAATGAATGAACAATGTCATAAACACTTTTCAACTGTGTTGTAAAGTGTTAAAAATGTATAAATGATTGAAACTGTTTCTGAAACAAAGTGCTTACACAAAAATAATCATATGATAATATACAAATGTTTCTACTTTAAATCATTTTTTAACACTTTACAACATAGTTGAAAAGTGTTTCTGACTTTGTTCATTCTGTCTGTCTGTCTGTCTGTCTGTTAGCATGATAACTGCCGTAAAAATGACTTTATCAAAATAAAATTTTAGTATGTCATTTAGACTGTCTGTGGGACCTAAATTAAAATAATAATTACACCATTTATATGAAGAAATCACGTGACCATTACATAACGAGATCACGTGACCCACTTCAAAATAAAATATGGCATCCATCTTGTGTAAAAATTGTGATCTTTAAAGTTCTTTTTAATTCATATTTAGTGTTGTATCCGTCCTAAACCCGCTTTATTTTTGTTTAAATTCTGTGCATATACATACTGAAACAACGCAATTACAATATATTTGAGTTTAAATGATCACCAAAGATTGATTATTTCTGCAACGAAGCCTAATTTTCACTTATTTAGAATGTAAACAGCAAAATATGTAGAATGAGTTGTATAAGAATTGCTGCATTTCTTTAACGCAAAATTATTTAGCTCATGGAGTCTGCAATATAGCTGATATGAATGAAATATTCATTGATTTTACACACAGAACCAGACGATTTTTTCGATGAAGTTTTAAAGATAGAGTTAAATTACTTGTACCTCCATGGTTTTAAGTTTTTAAATAAAATAAAGTATTATAATATTGTGATGAATGAAAAGAATGGAAAAAGGTTTATAAATGAAATGCTGCTTTTATAGATAGAGCCAGTCGATGGCGTAGTTTGAATAAAGTTCATTTGCTTTCGATGAAGTTTTCAAATATAATTAATTATTATAGTGTTATGATAATTTTAAAAATATAATCGAGGAATGTATCGCATTTTAGAGATGTTTAAACCAGACAATATTTATTTCAATGCCGTCATTTGAATGAAGTTCATTTTTATCGATGAAGTTTTAAGTTTTCAAATATAATAAATTAATGTAGCATTGTGATAATTTTAAAACTATTACAGAAGAATGTATCGGATTTTAGAGATGCTTATATAAAGTTGCATTGAAGTTGGAAAGTGTTTCATAATCAATGTCTCATGCATGATTGATCTTTCTTGTTGATTATTAACAAACCTTCGCAAATGGCGAAAAGTTGTGCGTTTTTTAACTTTACCGAGCAATTAAATTAAAAAAAAACGCGAAAAAGTGTGTACACACCTGAGATAATGTTTTGGATACCTTACCACTTTGCGCAATGCATTTCACATCGTTAGTTCCCCTATAATATGTAGGGAGAATATCGTGAAAATGGGTCAACAATTCGAATTCGAGTTTTCGACGGGAAAGTACGTTTCAAGTATCCCTGAACTCGAATGAAACGTTCTTGAATTGATATATTTGTGTATGTGTGTGTGTATGAAGACGATATCTCACAGATGAACGCTTCGAACAAAATTTGGTACAAGAATTACAATAGGTGAATACCGGAAGCTTATTGATTTTAAAAGCAATCGAATGTTTGGTACACCCCAAATTTTCGAATGACATTCTGAAATAATCGCCAAATAATCTGAGCCTTCAATAAAGTTATGTAAATAATAATTTTTAAATAATCTGTTATTAGAAAAGAATTTACATAAACTTTAAAATTCTAACATGAACCGTTCTCGAGATATTGTACCTTTTCAAATAAATTTATCAATAAAGCTACATTAAATTAAAAGAAAGTATGGGGTATTGCGAAATATGTTCATTTTCATATGTAATATTCTACGATAAATGTGTTAACATCATTCTCGTGGTTCTAGTTCGTTTCATTCACGAGAGATGATACTTTGTATAATAGTTTTGTATTTTGACGCCTAACAATTCGCCAACAGTCATTTATATATGTGAAAAATGCTCTTCTCTCCGTTTATCTCTAACCCTTGGCGATACATTTCACAAACATCATTTTACAATCATTTTGCGAAATATCTCCAAATTGGCGATATTTCGCCCAAATAGACGAAAATATCTTCAAAATTGCAGAAATGGAGTTAAATTAGCGAAAATGACGCCAAATTAATGATTTTATTATTAATATAATTTAATATATGGGCTATATTGCTTATTGCTAATGCTATGAATATTGATTATTATGAACTTATTGTGGCGTGAAATACAAGTAAATTGGGTATTTCGAAATAATTTTACATGTTGTCATCCGAAAGGCGTCAAATGTGGAATTCAACATTAAAAACATTGTGCTATCTATCTTAAACATCATTTTTACTTTCCCTGCAATACATGTTAATGTATAGGGAAAGTATTGGAATCATGCCGAAAATCGCAACTCGAGTTTTCGACGAATCAACACGTTTCGAGACCTCTAGAATACGAAAAAACCATTTTTAGCGTGACGTCTGTGTGTGTGTCTGTGTGTGTGTCTGTGTGTCTGTCTGTCTGTCTGTGCAGATTTTGTATCCGCTCTAACTAAAAAACTAATCGACCGAATTTCACAAAATTTGGTAGGTAAGTCACTTGTGGGCGAGTCTGGTGCTGATTAGTTTTGGGAACGATTTGGAATAAAAGAACCCGGTGGGTTATCCTGGTGCTGATTAGAATTTGGTACGATTCGGAAAAAAATAACCTGCCTTTTTCTGCAAAATGGCCAGCAAAAATTCGTCATAATCTAAACTAAAGAACTAGGTATACTTAAATATATCCATTAAATGCTCGTTTAATACGTAATTTTTAACGACGAAAATAATAAGACCAACCCCATTACACTAGGACTAGCCGTTCTCAAGATATTTTAGTTTTCCTTATTTTCTCTGCGCCACCTTTGAAAATAAGTCCGGTTTCCGAGTGAGAACGAAAATTGAATTAAAAAAGAAATAAATTTAATTACAATAAAGAGAACGTTATTATAAGCCTGCAGAGAAAGTCATGTGCTGCCCACATCAGATTTTTACTTCTCCTGCAATGCATGGTAATGAATAGGGAAAGTATTGGAATCATGCCGAAAATCGCAACTCGAGTTTTCGATGGATCTACACGTTTCGAGACCTCTAGAATACGAAAAAACTATTTTTAGCGTGACGTCTGTGTGTCTGTGTGTCTGTCAGTCTGTGTGTCTGTCTGTGTGTCTGTCTGTCTGTGCAGATTTTGTATCCACCCTAACTAAAAAACTAATTGACCGACTTTCATAAAATTTGGTAGGTATATCACATGTGGGCGGATCTGGTGCTGATTAGTTTTGGGTACGATTCGGGATAAAAGAACCCGCCTTTTTTTGCGAAATGGCCCGCAAAAGTTTGTATCCACTCTAGTTGAAAAACTAAAGGACCGAATTAAACAAAATTTGGTAGGTGAGTCACATGTGGGACACCCTGGTGCTGATTAGATTTTAGTAAGATTCGGAAAAACTAACCTGCCTTTTTTGCAAAATGGCCCGCAAAAATCGACAAAATCTAAAATAAAAAACTACGTATGCTGAAATATATCCATTAAATGCTTGTTTTATACGTAATTTTTAACGACGAAAATAATAAGACCAACCCCATTACACTAGGACTAGTCGTTCTCGAGATATTTTAGTTTTCCGTATTTTCTCTACGCCACCTTTGAAAATAAGTCCGGTTACCGAATGAGAACGAAAATTGAATTAAAAGTGAAATACATTTAATTAAAATATAGAGAACGTTAATATAAGTCTGCAGAGAAAGTCATGTGCTGCCCACATCAGATTTTTACTTTCCCTGCAATAGATGGTAATGTATAGGGAAAGTATTGGAATCATGACGAAAATCGCAACTCGAGTTTTCGACGGATCTACACGTTTTGAGACCTCTAGAATACGAAAGAACTATTTTTAGCGTGACGTCTGTGTGTGTGTCTGTGTGTCTGTCTGTCTGTGTGTGTGTCTGTCTGTCTGTGCAGATTTTGTATCCACTCTAACTAAAAAACTAATTGACCGATTTTCATAAAATTTGGTAGGTAAGTCACTTGTGGGCGAATCTGGTGCTGATTAGTTTTGGGTACGATTTAGGATAAAAGAACTCGCCTTTTTTTGCGAAATGGCCTGCAAAAACTTGTATCCACTCTAGCTGAAAATCTAATGTACCGAATTTCACAAAATTTGGTAGATAAGTTGCTTGTGGTTCACCCTGGTGCTGATTAGATTTAGGTACGATTCGGAAAAAAATAACCTGCCTTTCTTTGCAAAAAGGCCCGCAAAAATCTTTAAAATTTAAAATAAGAAACTACGTATGCTCAAATATATCCATTAAAAGCTTGTTTTATACGTAATTTTTAACGAAGAAAAAAATAAGATCAACCTCATAACACTAGGTCTAGCCGTTTTCGAGATATTTTAGTTTTTCCGTATTTTCTCTACGCCACCTTTGAAAATAAGTCCGGTTACCGAATGAGAACGAAAATTGAATTAAAAGTGAAATAAATTTAATTAAAATAAAGAGAACGTGGATATAAGTCTGCAGAGAAAGTCATGTGCTGCCCACATCAGATTTCTACTTTCCCTTCAATACATGGTAATGTATAGGGAAAGTATTGGAATCATGTCGAAAATCGCAACTCGAGTTTTCGACGGATCTACACGTTTCAAGACCTCTAGAATACGAAAAAACCATTTTTAGCGTGAATCTGTGTGTGTGTCTGTGTGTCTGTGTATGTGTCTGTGTGTCTGTCTGCCTGTGTGTCTGTGTGTCTGTCTGTCTGTGCAGATTTTGTATCCACTCTAACTAAAAAACTAATAGACCGAATTTCACAAAATTTTGTAGGTAAGTCACTTGTGAGCGAGTCTGGTGATGATTAGTTTTGGGTACGATTTGGAATAAAAGAACCCGACTTTTTTTGCGAAATGGCCCGCAAAAGCTTGTATCCACGCTAACTGAAAAACTACTTGACCGAATTTCACAAAATTTAGTAGATGAGTCACTTGTGGATTACCCTGGTGTTGATTAGATTTGGTGTTGATTAGACCGCAAAAATCGTCAAAGTCTAAACTAAAGAACTAGGTATACTCAAATATAACCATTAAATGCTCGTTTAATACGTAATTTTTAGCGACAAAAATAATAAGACCAACCCCATTACACTAGGACTAGCCGTTCCTGAGATATTTTAGTTTTCCCTATTTTCTCTACGCCACCTTTGAAAATAAGTCCGGTTACCGAATGAGAACGAAAATTGAATTAAAAGTTAATCAAATTTAATTAAAATAAGAGCACGTTAATATAAGTCTGCAGAGAAAGTCATGTGATGCCCACATCAGATTTTTACTTTCCCTGCAATACATGGTAATGTATAGGGAAAGTATTGGAATCATGTCGAAAATCGCAACTCGAGTTTTTGACAGATCTACATGTTTCGAGACCTCTAGAATACGGAAAAACCATTTTTAGTGTGACGTCTGTGTGTGCGTCTGTGTGTCTGTCTGTCTGTCTGTCTGTCTGTCTGTCTGTCTGTCTGTGTGTCTGTGCAGATTTGTTATCCACTCTAACTAAAAAACTAATGAACCGAAATTCATAAAATTTGGTAGGTAAGTCACTTGAGAGCGAGTCTGGTGCTGATTAGTTTTGGGTATGATTTGGAATAAAAAAAACCTGCCTTTTTTTGCGAAAAGGCCCTCACAATCTTGTATCCACTCTAACTGAAAAACTAATGGACCGAATTTCACAAAATTCGATAAATGAGTCACTTGTGGGTTACCCTGGTGCAGATTAGATTTTGGTATGATTCGGAAATAAAATAACCTGCCTTTTTTTGCCAAATGGCCCTCAAAAATCGTCAAAATCTAAAGTAAAGAGCTAGGTATACTCAAATATATCCATTAAATGCTCGTTTAATACGTAATTTTTAAGGACGAAAAGAATAAGACCAACCCCGTTACACTAGGACCCGTTGTTCTTGAGATATTTTAGTTTTTCGTATTTCCTCTACGCCACCTTTGAAAATAAGTCCGGTTACCGAATGAGAACGAAAATTGAATTAAAAGTGAAATAAATTTAATTAAAATAAAGAGAACGTGTATATAAGTCTGCAGGGAAAGTCATGTGCTGCCCACATCAGATTTTTTACTTTCCCTGCAATACATGGTAATGTATTGGGAAATTATTGGAATCATGCCGAAGATCGCAACTCGAGTTTTCTACAGATCTGCGTGTTTCGAGATCTCCAGAATACGAAAAAAATATTTTTAGCGTGACGTCTGCGTGTGTGTCTGTCTGTGCGTCTGTCTGTGTGTCTGTGTGTCTGTCTGTCTGTGCAGATTTTGTATCCACTCTAACTAAAAAACTAATGGCCCGAATTTCACAAAATTCGGTAGATCACTTGTGGACGAATCTGGTGCTGATTAGTTTTGGGTACAATTCGGGATAAATGCATTTTGGGTTCATTTTGATGAAATACTTGGACTTGACTAAGAGCTTTATCGAAATGAGCAATTCATTTGTTTAGGTCCAGGGCTTGTCCAAGTGTAAGATTTAATGCTTGCATTTTATTTTATTTTCTATTATCGAATCCTTTTCTATTATCGATTCATTTCCATCGATGTTTGTTGTTTGTCTTCAGCTTGCTGACTAGAGGTTTGCCTTTTATATTCCATATAATTTATGATTCACTGTTTAATACTTTTTATTTTAGGCATTTTTTAATGTTGGGGTTTTTTGAGTTGCAACTTCTCTCTATTCTATCATTGGATTTTCAAACCATTTTTATTATATATATACATATATATATATATATATATATATATATCAAATGTAGATAATGATTGTATTTGCAAAGTAGACGAATATGCTGAATATATAAATCCACACTTGGGCCATATAGTTACAGGAGACTTAGCAATAGTTAAAGACGAAACGTTAAGAACAATTGTGTCATTTGGTACAAAATTCAGGTTACCATCTTCTAACAACTCATTTAAAGTTTTAAAGTCAATAAATCTTGATCTCGATAAATATATTTATAACTTAACCTCTAAATATGCTCTGCCTTTAGAGGCATTTATTATGTGGAAATTTACTTTATTAAAATTTATTAAACATGCTATTTGTAGTATTAAATTATCTAGATCTATATCTAATATTGATAATTTAAAACATTCCATTAATGACTTATAATGATCTTTTGTTATTACTTATGTTTATAAAGCCTCTAATAATTATGCTATTATCTGTAAAAAATTCTATATACAATTCCTGTTAGATCATTTAAAAAACAATAGTCTATTTAAACTAGATTCACACTCCATTAATAATATCAAACTGAAAATTATCAATATGTATAGTGATTTAAATATTAATTATAAATTTCTTAAATTTCCCTATATAGTGCTTATTCCAAAATTTCTTAAAGATCCTATTAAATTTAGAGCCGTAACTAGTGGTCATAATACTTACTCTACTACTGCGAGTAAATTACTAAATAATTTAAATGCAATAAATGATACTTTGCGTTTTTCTAGCAATAACTACCTTATTCTAAATAATAGTAAAAAATAAAAGAATGAATTAACATCACTAGGTAAACTAATTGGATTTCAAACTTTTAATAATATTAGGATCTCTGATCTTTATGTAGTAATTTTAGCTCTATATAATGCTTATATTACTTATCATACTACTCATACTATATTTGCTAAATTTTCTAAACTTCTTCACTTTGTTCTTTTCAATAATTATATATTTCAAGGTAATAAATTATACTTACAAGTGTCAGGGGTTCCACAAGGTGGCTGTAGTAGCAATATATTAGCTAATTTATAACTTTATCATTATGAAAAATATTTTACTTCAACAGATTATAAAATTTACAAATATGGTGAGATGATCTGATTTGTTTGGTCTTTACAGATAACTGTGTCATATAGATTTCCATCCGGATAATTTGGAACAAATTCCTAATGCAGCCACTATTAGTAATAACATTAATTTTTTGGACTTAAATCTTATTTTTGAGCCTCGTAATAGTATAGTTACTAATTTATATGATAAAAAAGACTATTTTAATTTTAACGTTAATAGAATATTACCCTTTAATCCTTGTAACTTGATTCAATTGTTTAGAAATATTATACTTAATCAACTTTTTAGAATTTATAGATTATCAGATAAAAATTTCATGCTATGTATATAAGCTAAAAATTACCAGTAAATTATATAAATATCCAGCATGTTTAGAAAATGGTATAGTTAAAAAGTTTAGAATAATTGAATATACTTAAATTCTCTCCTTAGTATCTTATATTAGCCATCATCCACTTTCTATTGAATAAGCATTACCATGTATTTACTCCCCCTTATTTTTTTTCCTCTATGTTTTCTGTTATCATTTGCCCCAATATATTGTAGTTCTTACTGTTAAATATCACCATTTATCGCCTTTTCGCATCACTGTTATTTATTCCTCACGATTGGCAACAGCAGTTCTCAACTTTTTGCTTTCCTTATATACATAATGTATAAGGAAAGTATTGTGACGGGATCGAAAATTCGAATTCGAGTTTTCGACGGGAGAGCACGTTTCAAGCATCCCTGATGACGAATCAAACATTTTTGAAGTGATGTCTGTGTGTGTGTGTGTGTGTGTGTGTGTGTGTGTCAGTGAGTCTGTGGAGACGATAACTGACGAACAAATGGACCGATTCAAACCAAATTTGGTACAAAAATCACAATCCGTAAACACTGGAAGCCTATTGTTTTTATACGCAATCGAATGTTCAGAACACCCCTAAATTTTCGAATGAAATTTTGAAAAAATCGTCAAAAAATCAAAACCACTAATAAAGTTACGCAATTAGACATTTCTTATGTAATTTTTCATTAGAAAACGATTGACATAAATTTTAGAACGCTAACATGAACCGTTCTTGAGATATTGTACATTTTTCAAAAAAATTATCAAAAAGTCATATAAAATAAAAAAAAATATATTTCCTATTGAGAAACATGGTTACTTTTCATATGTA
Source organism: Amaurobius ferox (assembly GCA_951213105.1). Lineage (NCBI taxonomy): Eukaryota > Metazoa > Arthropoda > Arachnida > Araneae > Amaurobiidae > Amaurobius > Amaurobius ferox. The sequence goes on from OX578153.1 coordinate 59,405,670, forward strand.
ATACCATGCGATAAATTGAGTGACATCATTCTCATGGATCTAGCTCGTTCCATTCATGAAAAAAGATACTTTGAATAATACTTTTGTATTTGAACGCCAATAGGCATTTATCTGCTGTAATAATAACTTATTTCTTAGTGCATAACGCTTGGCGAGAATTTGTCAGAATGTCGCTAACTTGGCGACATTTTGAAATGTTGCCAAATTAACGAAAATCTCGCCAAATGGATATAAACGACGCTAAATCAATGAAAATGACGACTAATTGTCGAAAATTCAATATCTTGGAAAGAATATTAGTATCTACAATAAGAAAAACCTATCTTTTACTGTAAAAGTAGTAAATTCATTACATTATATAAGGAAAGTCATGTGGTGCCGAAATCAGATTTTTATTTTTTGCGATTGATAACATTGGTCACTTTATTCAAGACTCCAATGGATCAGACATATGCAGCGTTATTTCAGGTATTCGGGTTTCCTATAATTTTTCAATCTTTATGCATGTAGTCCAAATTATCAGTGTTTATAGATATAATCTATCACTGATATCAGTAACATGCATTTTGTGTTCATTTTGATAAAATACTTGGACTTGAAGATGAGTTTTATCGAAATGAACCATTCATTTGTTTAGGCCTAGGGCATGTCCGCGTGTAAAGCTTTAATGCTTGGATTTTATTTGAATTTCTATTATCGAATCCTTTCCATTGATGTTTGTTATTTGTCCTCAGCTTGATGACTAGGGGTTTGCATTTTATTTTCCACTCAATTGATGATTCTTTGTTTGATACTTTTTCATTTATTAGGCATTTTTTAATGTTGGGGTTTTTGGAGTTGCAACTTCTCTCTATTCTATCATTGTATTTTCAAACTATTATATATATATATATATATATATACGATGCGTTAACGCGCGCTTTTAACGATGCGCTTTTAACGATGCGTTAAAACGTGTCGAAAATTTCATTGAGAAACTTAAAACCTTTACGGACAGTAAAAACCGCTGGATTAAAAATATCATTTTTGGAATCCCAAAACGTTATATAAAACGTATATGGAAAATAATATATGCATACCCTTTTATTTCCGATCCCATTGTCAACAAAGATGTAGTAACTACTAATTATGCGGTACTTCTGGACACGTTCAAATTAAAAGCAAAATTGCTCAATATTGACTTGACTACGCAGGAAAAAAAGCAGGCAAATAAAGAATATTTCGTTACGGCATTCAGAAACAAAACTTATGATCAAATACCTCTTAAAGCATTCTCGAATCCTTTCCATTGATGTTTGTTATTTGTCCTCAGCTTGATGACTAGGGGTTTGCATTTTATTTTCCACTCAATTGATGATTCTTTGTTTGATACTTTTTCATTTATTAGGCATTTTTTAATGTTGGGGTTTTTGGAGTTGCAACTTCTCTCTATTCTATCATTGTATTTTCAAACTATTATATATATATATATATATATATATATATATACGATGCGTTAACGCGCGCTTTTAACGATGCGCTTTTAACGATGCGTTAAAACGTGTCGAAAATTTCATTGAGAAACTTAAAACCTTTACGGACAGTAAAAACCGCTGGATTAAAAATATCATTTTTGGAATCCCAAAACGTTATATAAAACGTATATGGAAAATAATATATGCATACCCTTTTATTTCCGATCCCATTGTCAACAAAGATGTAGTAACTACTAATTATGCGGTACTTCTGGACACGTTCAAATTAAAAGCAAAATTGCTCAATATTGACTTGACTACGCAGGAAAAAAAGCAGGCAAATAAAGAATATTTCGTTACGACATTCAGAAACAAAACTTATCAAATACCTCTTAAAGCATTCTTGAAAGACATGTCTCACCTTATGCCCATACCTAACATCGAAATTAAATTGGCTTACAGATTTGTTAAGACGAATGGTCGAAAAATTTTCAACTAAAATCAAATTGGGCAAAATATAGAAAAGTACAAATCCAGTGAATGTGATTGCGAAAACAGCGTGTTTACCGACCGTCATCATGGACACATCATAACAGGGGACTTGAATTTCATCCAAGATACCAACCTGAAGTCTATTTTGCAACTTGGAACAAAATTCCGTATTCAAGAATTTGCAAATGTAGTGAATAATTTCAAGAAGGATCTTAATGACTTTATATATAGGATGGCCGTGAAATATAGTGTACCATTGGACGCATTTGAAGAATGGAAATTTAATATTACGGGGTTATTCAATTTTCATTATCATGGCATACGTATTGATAAAAATCAACGTACTGACAAAAATCAAAGCAAGATCAAGGAAGACATTTTGAATAAATATTGCAACGATTATGTAATAACTTATACCGACAAAGTCGTTTCTAATTATACACTTACGTGCATCAAATATTACGTGGAAGTTCTTTGTAATCATTATCAAGATGAACTTATGTATACAAAATTGCACCTTACAGGCCGTACTATAGAAAATAAAATCAAGGCCTTATATAAACGGATTGATTATGATTTAAAACAAGTTAAATTTCCTTACCTCATCCTGATTCCGAAGCTTCATAAAACCCCTGTAAAATTCCGTCCCGTAACTGTCGGTTTCAAGACTTATCTGACTATAGCTAATTCTAAACTATTAGCTCTGCTGAAACATGTCATGACAAAAATCAAGCATAAATGTTCCATTATCGTAAATAATAGTTATGAAGTACTCAACAAACTCAAATTCTTCCCTGATCGTATGAATTTCCGAAGTTACGATTTTAAAGATCTTTTTAATAATATTGACCTTGATGATCTTCTTATTATTTTATTGGAGATTTATGAGATTTATGAATTACATGAATATATTATATTAAGTAAATATAAAGCCATGATCAGGATTGTTCTGTTCGAAAATATACTATTTAACGGGACCAACTATTATCAGCAAGTCAAAGGCATTCCAATGGGAGGAGGATGTTCTTCACTCCTTGCTGACATCTACCTGAATAAATACGAGGAAGGCACTCACATATTAAATGAAATATCATACTTTCGTTTCGTGGATGACATTCTTCTGGGCCAATACGAACAAATGCCTGAATTTGACTTCAGTTTCTACCCTGATAACTTGGATCTCATAGAAACACACATGGAAAATAAAAATCAAGTTGATTTCCTGGATATTAGTATCCTTTACGATCAAAACAATTGTTTATATACCATTTTATACGACAAGAGAAATACTTTCAAGACCAGCATCAATCACGTTATCGATTGGAACTCAAATTTGAGTAAAAATATATTACGAAATATTATAGTCAATCATCTGATACGCAATCAAAGAATCCATACTTTCAAAAAAGATCGAACTGAAAATGACAGAAGAATAATGCGAGAGGCGATCAAGTATATATATATATATATATATATATATATCATTGATATCTTTTGATTATCTTTAGCTTGATGACTAGAAATATGCATTTTATATTCCTTATGATTGATGATTCTCTGTTTAATACTTCTTTTTAATTTGTAGTTATATTTCAAATTAAGGTTTTGCGAATTACAACTTCTCTCTAATCTATCATTGGATTTTTATATTATATTTTTATTATATATATATATATATATATATATATATATATATATATATATATATATATATATATATATATATATATATATATAATAGTAGTTTGAAAGTTCAATGAAAGAAAAGTGAGAAGCTGCAACTCGAAAAACCTAACTTTCTAAAACACCCACAAAATAAAAGTATAAAACAGCAAATCTTCAATCAAATGGAAAAAAATACAAATTACGAGTCATCAAGTTAAAGAAAATCAACAAATTTCAATGATATGGAAACGATAATAGAAAAACATGAAAAAATCAAGCATTATTGATTGCTATACACGTAGATAAGGGCTAGGCCTTAAAAAATGGACATGTTCACTTGGCAAAACTTTTCTTCGGGTCCAAGTATTTTGACGAAGCAAGCACAAAATATGTATGTTTCTGAAGAAATAGATAGATTATATCTATAAACTATTTCTACTTGGACAACGTATATAAAAAAGGAAAAATAAAAGAAAACATGAATACCTGGAACAAACACTGCATATGCCCGAACCAGTCGAACCCTGGAACCCTGAAGAGGCCAGTGTTGCCATTCGCAAAGAAAAAAGAAATGATCTACTGTTGCCATTCGTAAGGAAAAAAAATCAGTAATGCGAAAAGGCAAGAAAAAGTAATAATATACAAAAAGAGCTACAAAAAAGTGGGGCTAATAATAGTAAGGCTTATGTTTAAGAGGATGTAAAAATAAAAGTATTATTAATACAACAGAAAGGTGATGTCTGGCTAATATAAGATACCATGAATAGAATTCATGAAAATCCAGCTAATCTAAACTTTTTAACTCTACCATTTACTAAATAAGAAGGATATTTATATAAATTGCAGCTAATTTTGAGATTATTTATAGGCATAGCATGAAATGTTTTATCAGATAATCTAGAAATTCTTAAAAGCTGATTAAGTATAATATTTCTTAATCAGCTAAACAATTGAGTTGCAGGAATTAAATGGTAAGATTTTATTAATGTTAAAATTTAAAAAGTCTTTTTTTTCATATAAATTAGTAACAATTCTATTAGACGGATCAATAAAAATATTTAAATCCAAAAAATTAATATTATTACGAAAAGTAGCTTCATTAGGATTTAATTCCAAATTGTCTGGATAGAAATCTATACCTATGAAATAATTTTTAGTATGTACTAAGCAAATCAGATCATCAACATATCTGTAAAATGTATAATCTATTGAAGTAAAAGACTTTTCATAATGATAAAGGTATAAATTAGCTAACATACTACTACTGCAGCTACCCTGTGGAACTCCTGAGACTTGTAAATATAATTTATTTCCTTGAAATATATAATTATTGAAAAGAACAAAGTGAAGAAGTTTAGGAAATTTGGTAAATATAGTATGAGTAGTAAGATAAGTAATATAAGCATTATATAGAGCTCAAATTACTACAAAAAGATCAGAGATCTTAATATTATTAAAAAGATCTTTAAAATCAAAAGTTTGAAATCCTATTAACTTTCTAAACGATGTTAATTTTTATCCTTTAATTCTTTACTATTATTTATAATAAGGTAATTATTGCTAGACTGACGTAAGCTATCATTTATTAGATTTAAATAATTTAGTAGTAATTTACTCGCATTAGATGAGTAAGTATTATGAGCACGAGTTACTGTTCTAAATTTAATAGGATTTTTATGAAATTTTGGAATAAGCACTATATAAGGAAATTTAAGAAATTTATATTTAATATTTAAATCACTATACATATTGATAATTTTCAATTTGATACTATTAATGGAATGGAAATCAAATTTAAAGACTATTATTTTTTAAATAACCTAACAGAAATTGTATATAAAAAATTTTACATATAATAGCATAATTATTAGAGGCTTTACCAACATAGGTGATAACAAAAGATCTTTGTAAATCATTAATGGAATGTTTAATATTATCAATATTATATAAAGATCTATACAATTTAATAGTACTAATAGTATTTTTAATAGATTGTAATAAAGTAAATTTCCTCATATTAAATGCCTCTAAAGGCAAGGCATATTTAGAAGCTAATTTATATATATATATTTATCAAGATTAATTCATTTTAAAACTTTAAAAGAATTATTACAAGAAGGTATCCTGAATTTAATGCCAAATGACATATATACATATATATATATATATATATATATATATATATATATATATATATATATATATATACATATATATATATATATATATATATATATATACATATATATATATATATATATATATATATATATATAATAAAACATTATATTATGAGATTGAAAATTGAATAAACAAGAAGATGTGTGTTTACGGAATTATAGAAAGGTCAAGGGGGATTGTGACCCCTTTTCCAGGTTTAAGCATGCTTTCAATCCCAGGCAACACTCCCAGAAACCACTACACGCCCGAAACAACAATCAACAGTATGCTAGGGAAAAAACGGAATCCAGAAAAGTCAAAATCTTTCGGGGTCAAAAAGTGAAAATCAAAGATTTTGACTTTTTGGGATTCCGTTTTTCCCCTGACATACTGTTGATTGTTGTTTCGGGCGTGTAGTGGTTTCTGGGAGTGTTTCCTGGGATTAAAAGAACGCTTAAACCAGGAAAAGGGGTCACAATCCCCTTTGACCTTTCTACAACTCCTTAAACACACATCTTCTTGTTTATTCAATTTTCAATCTCATAATATACTGTTTTATTATACATTTTTGAGGCTTAGATAGAGCAGCAAATGCGCCCTACTATTCCTTGGATATTATATTTCACTTCAATTTGATTGTATTTAAAGGATACATATATATATATATCCATATATATATATATATATATATAAAAATTCCCAAAAAGGACAAGTAGCAATGTACTCGTGTAGATTCTAGATGTGTGACAGAAGTACCGGCCGGGGGGAGTTGCGACCCCCAGCACTCCGGTTAAAGCTTTTTCCGCCATGGCAAACGCTCCCGGTAACCGATACTCCCTACACGATTTCCTTCATGACCCTTTATACTTCCGTAAAAATTACACACACATACAATTTCAATAACATGTAAAAAGCTAAAAGTTTACTTTTCCACGCTAAAACTATCCATGAATCATGTTGTAAAAATATAACAATTAATTTAAAATACAAAATATTCAAGACTATTAAAATCCCAGTCTGAGAGGATCAAAACTGATGTTTGAAATACAATCACACATCTTTTAAATGAGATGTTATTCCTACGTTACGTGGATGATATCCTATGCGGATTTGAGGATAGTGGTTATACAATGAAGTTTGACTTTTATCCTCCATGTTTAACTTTAATAGAAACACCACGCAATGAGGATGAAAGTCTGGATTTTTTAGATCTCACTATAATGAAGCCTGCCACTATACAAAGTTATCGTATTTACGATAAACGTAACACTTTTAATTTTGATATCAAATATTTGACGTCATGGACAACTAGTCTACACCGTAACATATTCAGAAATCTGATAGTAAATCAACTGAAACGTCACAAGTTGTTGAATTTTACTGCCAACGATAGATACAAGTGTGATTGCCGTTTTCTGGGGGAGGCTATCAAGGAGGGTTATCCTCACGCTTTTCTGATAAGATTGGTTTCCAATTATAATGGTTTAACTGTAGCCGTAACCAGGAACAGATATTTTGGAATGATAACAACAAAAGACTTTTCGGATATCGCCTAATGGCGGGAATTGAAATACGCAGAGGGTGACGTGTTTATTACGCGAAATTGAGGATCATAAATCAGATAGCTCAATATGGCTATACACCGGTATTTTATAGCTGGGGCTATTTTGGGTGGATACATTATAGGCGTTATCCAGATTGCAAGTTCGTGATTATAAAGGTTTTTCTGAAATATCGGACGAACTTTTAAATATTTACTTTAGTAATATGTGAAAGTGGTATAAAGTCAACAAGTTATGTGTTGTTCCACGGGAAGGTGTATTGCGTAGAGTTTGGACTATGGCGTATTTATGTGTCTATATATTTATAAGGTTATTATAATGTTTAAATGTCTTGTATCCAATATTTAAAAATAACTCTCTGTCTGGAATGTCTTTGGACTTGAATATATCGATTTTTGAGCATTAAACTATCACAAGTGCAGTAAATTTAAACATTAGGACTTTTATTCCAATAGGTTTTGGTATCCAGAAAAGGATTTTCATAATAATAACATGGATTTCAATAGTCTTGAATATATAGTTTTTACAGTAATAATTGACCATGAGTTAAATGATTTCAAACATTAGTATATATATGGCGATGGAGTAGCCAATAGGTCTTGAGCCCATATTTAAAAATACAGACACTCTGATTGTATTTCAAACATTAGTTTTGATCCTCTCAGACTGGGATTTTAATAGTCTTGAATATTTTGTATTTTAAATTAATTGTTATATTTTTACAACATGATTCATGGATAGTTTTAGCGTGGAAAAGTAAACTTTTAGCTTTTTACATGTTATTGAAATTGTATATGTGTGTAATTTTTACGGAAGTATAAAGGGTCATGAAGGAAATCGTGTAGGGAGTATCGGTTACCGGGAGCGTTTGCCATGGCGGAAAAAGCTTTAACCGGAGTGCTGGGGGTCGCAACTCCCCCCGGCCGGTACTTCTGTCACACATCTAGAATCTACACGAGTACATTGCTACTTGTCCTTTTTGGGAATTTTTATAGGAATACACATGTAAATATTGCAGCATAGCGCTTTACAAGTTGTATTATAAATTATTTTTTGCATTTAGCTTTTTAATCTGTTCACTAAAATTGAAAATAAATTTTTCAAGTTTTATAATGTATATATATATATATATATATATATATATATATATATATATATATATATATATATATATATATATATATATATATATATATATATATATATATATATATATATATTATTATAACTATCAGGAGCCTTACTCCCTATTACGGACAGCTGATTCCCCTGAAGCTTTCAGTAACATGTGTTTGCAATTGCAAATGTTTTAGAGTGTACCTTTCAAGTGCATATAATACTTTATGGGGGAAACCCTGATTTTCTGGGGTCTGGTCAGTAGACTGACCTTCAAGACAGATAAAGATTTGATTATTTTTCTCTATAATTCGCTCACAAGACTGAGGACAAAACAAGAAAAGTTATAGTTGGTAAGATATCATTCTAGAAAGAAAATTTTTTTTTCTGTAAAATTAAGTGAAATTTGAAATATTTGATTAATACGTAAATACGTGATTATTCGAAAACTTCTATTCTGTTTATAAATTTAAATAAACGATCTAATAAAAATTTCAAAACTATTTTGAGCTCATTCGAAAGATAGAACATTTTAGGTTGCGGCATCCCTAAAATAAAAACACACACACACACACAGAGTTTTGAACTGTACTATGGAGCACTGAAAGTTACATATTAAAGTTACATTTTAGTAAGAATATTTTAGTAGAAAGTTACATTTTAGTAAGATAGATATATAGTAGATAAGTATGTAGTAGATAAGTAAGTATGTAGTAGATAAGTAAGTATGTAGTAGATAAGTGTGTATTTGTCATCTTTTTTCTAATTTATACACAATTTTTTGCAGAATAGTGTTCAAATATTTCCATAGATGGCAGCACTAAAAGTGACATAGTGAGGCATAACACTTTTCACATTTTTTATCCTTTATACAAAATTTATCATATAGAACCGATTACACACTCATCGTAATTAAAACACAAATTATTCCACAGGTCATATACTTTTATAGACGACAGCACTAAAAGTAGCATAGAGGAGCGCAAAATAAAATTGTGTTTTCATTACCATCAAACAGGACCCCACTCGATTACGCAAGCTCGTCGCGTTGTGCAATCAAGTGGGGCTGTGCTTCAAATATACCCCCTGCTTTTTACAGTATACTAATTTCAATTCAATACATGATTCATACAAGTGTTTCACTAGTAAATTAATTTTAAGATGCACCATAATTTATGAAATTTGTAGAAGAGAAAAAAAAATTGAAAAGATATGTGCCATTAGACCGCAGCTTAGTCATAGATAGTTCGTTTTTGTGAGGGTTGAAAATTTGTGAAATTTTATGCTAAAGTTCATTTCCGCTTTCGTGAGACACAGAATCCACGTGCCAAGATTTTACAGACAAACACCAAAGTAACACTTTAAAATCAATCTCAGAAATGAATTACGTTTTTATTATTATTTTATTTATTTATATATATATATATATATATATATATATATATATATATATTTACTAATATGCTGATAAAAATAATAATTATAATAACATTTTAATATGTAGTACAGTTTGAAAGAATATAAGACTGCAAATTTCGCAATTTCATGTGTAATAAACAATCTACCTTCATGTCAAAAATACAATGATCTATGTATTTTCAACCCTTATAGCATCGCATTTCGAACGTTTTATGTATTTTTTTCTTCTAACAGATGTTTCGAGGATACGTTGGATCGCCACCTCCGAGAGAGACGGTTGGATCCCCTTCATTAGTGAAAGAGAATCAACAAACCCGAAGTCCAAAAGAGAAATGAATGGAACTTGGAAATATACTTATTTCAAGGTTCTAGATCACTAAATATTTTTGTTCTGTTCATTCGGAAAATCGAACGTTTTAACCCAGGTAGCACAAATACGTAATTCTTACGTATCAAGCAATACGTAATCTTACGTGTCAGGCCATACGTAATTATTACGCAAAAATGGTACGTTAGAATACGGTATACCAACCGTTATAAAAAAGGTTATTATTACGTATCCTTATACATTATTATTACGTATCCTTTTACGTTAATATTACGTATATTCACATACGTTATTATTACGTATATGCACATACGTGTTTATTACGTATCCATATACGTTATTATTACGTATATCCACATACGTTATTATTACGTATACCCACATACATTATTATTACGTATCTACATACGTGTATATTACGTATCCACATACGTTATTATTATGTATATCCACATGTGTTATTATTACGTATCCAGATACATGTTAATTACGTATCACATACGTGTATATTACGTATATCCACATACGTGTATATTACGTATATCCACATACGTTATTATTACGTATCCAGATACATGTTTATTACATATCATATACGTGTATATTACGTATATTCACATACGTGTTTCTTACGTATATCCACATACATGTTTATAACGTGTTCCCATATGTATTTATGCGTTCCCATACGCATTTATAATGTATTCCCATACATATTTATATTGTGTTTCTACATGTATTTATTACATGTTTATATTGTGTTTCTACACGTATTTATTACGTGTTTATATACATATTTATCACACATTGGACAACTCTACAGAATAGTGCATGTTGCAGACATGATATTTACAAAGTTTTATGCATCTTTGTAAAACAAACATATTGAGTCAGGTGAATATATTTTTATAATAGATGTCAAATTTTCAGATTGTGTTGATTTCAATAATGTACTTGAATTTATAAATTTGAAATCAACACAATCTGAAACAGTATCTTTAAAATTTAAAATACATTCATCTAAATCATATTTTTACAAAGATACGATATATCAAATGTGTCATATATGCAAAATTCACAATACTATAAGAATCACTCTGTTCATATGTAATAAAATTTTTATTTTAATTTATATTATATATTGTTAATACAATAATTTTAATGCAAAAATGTTTTTTTCCTTTATTTTCAGTTTATATTTAAATATATTTTTAATTCTAATTATTTCTAAATATTGCAAAAATTATAATCTACTACATTATGAAATATAATTTTAAATCTAAAAGATAAGCTATTTTAAATTGAAAATAACTTAAAAATACAGAATAAAATTTTGGGATATATTAAAACACATAATACTTAAAACATTTTTGCAATTTTTAAAGAGTTAATTTTTTAAAAGTAAACTTCAATACTAAAAATATATAAAAAAAAACAATATTAATAATATTGTAATTAAGTTTATAGGCTATTTTAAATTACAATTATAGGCTATTTTAAATTTTAATTTAGCATGCTAAAACTACACATCTCTGATCAATGGTGGTATCATGCAACTGTGATGATTTTTAAGAGTGAAAACAGTGAGTAAGGGCACAGAGCCCAAGTAGAACATGTTTCTAGATACACAGAACACAAACTGTTTCACAATTATTTCTAAAAATTGCAAAAATTATAATCTACTACATTATGAAATATAATATTGTGTTTAATGTTTTTAAAAAAATTCCCAGAATTGTGTTTTTATTTCTTGTACGTATCATGTTTATTTTCTTTTAAGTATAAGGCTTTTTTAACTTCTTCCAGGTATTTTTTTTTATTTTCTTAAAAGTATCAAATTATTTTAATTTAGTATTGTGTTTTTTAACATTTCACCCCAGTATCAACTTTTTTTTAAAATTTGTCCTAAGTAGCATATTATTTTAAAATTTCTTCCTAGTATATATATATTTTTAATTCTTCCAAATCATGTATTTAAAAAAATTATACCGAAATATCGTTTTTTAAATGCTTATAAATGAGACTTACTATTTAACCTAGAGAGCTTAAATTAGTGTTATTTTCTTTTGCTTTTAATGAGTCTTAATTTGATATATAACATGACTATGCTATTTCAAATTTGAATTTTTTGAAAAGCTTCAAAATTTTTTTTTTTAAATCTCAAAAACACCCCTTTTAATTTTTTTGAAAAAAAAAATATATGCTTTATGGACTACTTGTATGCCAAGTTTCATAATGGGAAGCCAATGGGTTCCTATGAAAATTATTTTTTTTTTGTATTAAACTATAAGTGAAGTTAGCTAAATTACAAAAAATTTAATTTCCATAGGAACCCCTTTACGACCGACTATGAAATTTGGCACACAAATAGTCCCTTAATGTCTTTAATAAAAGTAAATAACTGAAAATCTAAAAGCCCCCAAAATCTGAAATTTTACAGTTTTTGTAAACTTTACTGGTACTATCACTGTACCAAAAATGATCGATTTCTGAGGTATCAAGGTTCAAACCATTAATTGATTTGACACGGAATAACATATACTTAGTACATAACTCATTAACCAGTTGTTTCAAACATTCAGCCCACATATGTTCTTTTCAATTTTAACAATTTGCTACACACTTAATATTTCACATATGTCACTCAAAATTTAATTTTGTATTTACAATCAGTTACAAAACGTTACTTTTCAAGACAATTTCATCTCTTCCTTGCTCAAGAGTACAAACTCTCCCAGTTGCAGTATCAGGCTCTACTTTTTGCGAAATGGTCTCACCTAGCACATTCAAATATTCAATACGTCACTTGGTTGAGGATAAAAGAAAGAAGAAGGTCCTTTAGGATGTAGGAAGCTAACTATATAGTCGCTCGTCTTTTCAAGAATACATGCAAGCTACCAAGATCCTTTATAGAGTATAGTGACAAATCCAGATTCAATTTTTGCTTAATTAGTTGGTGTAATATAGTCTAATGCTGTCACACGTTCAGTAAATTGGTGTTCACTACAGTAATTATGCTTAACATGAAGTATATTTTCAGAAATTGGGTAGAAAGAATGAAGTTTTTGAGTACCCATGATTGCCTTAAAGTCATTCAACTGTGGCGACAGTATTTCTTTAACTTCTTCATACTCATCAACTGTGCTGTACTCAAAAACTTCATTCTTTTTACCCAATTTCTGAAAATTGGCTTCTTGTTAAGCATTATTACTGTAGTGAACACCGGTTTACTGAACGTGTGACAGCATTCGACTATATTACACAAACTAATTTAGTAAAAATTGAATCTGGATTTGGCACTATATAGTCTATAAAGGATCTTTGTGGCTTGCATGTATTCTTGAGAAGAATAATGTTACGAGCGACTATAAAGTAAGCTTCCTACATCCTAAGGGACCTTTTCTTACTTTCATCCTCAACCGAGTGACGTATTGAATGTGCCAGGGGAGACCATTTTGCAAAAAGTAGAGCCTGTTACTGCAACTGGGAGAGTTTGTACTCTTGCAGGGTTCCCATTTCAGCGCGAACCCGCGAGATTCTCGCGCAATCCATGAAAAATCTCGCGTAAAAATTTAGACTGCGCGAGAATTTCTCTCTCTCCAGTTCCGGCCTAAAATTATTTTTTCCTTCAAATTGGATACCGAGAAATCCGATGCCCGATCGGAGATATTGCTTCGCGACCGCAAATCGCGATCAGTTGCCTCGTTGTTGCGAATCGTGGGCCGATTGCCGAACGGTCGCGGACCGCGATTTCGTAGCTGCGTCTGAATCGCAGTCAATCGCGATTTGGGTACACTAAAGTACTACGTGTTTCTAATTAGAGAGATATTTTATAGAAAACTATAAGTGTCCCTTCAGCTTGCGCGGGTGGCAAATTCGATCAAATAAAATTTTGCTTTTTTTTATAGGATTCTTTCACGGATTTGAATTATGCTCTTTCCGCGTACTTCCCGCATTTTTTGTGTTTTGCTCGAGAAATTTTCTTCTTTCCGCGGACGAAAATCCTTTCCCCCGTACACAGTATGTCTACAGGTTACAAAAATCCCGAAAATGTCGTGAAATTGGCCATATATGCCCAAAAAATGTTACAAAATTTGAACAAAGCAACGAATTTTTTATCAGAGACATTCCTTTCTTACATGATCTGAAAATCTGTTTCTCCGCGATTGCGAAAACGGCGTTCGCATACGGCGATTCCCACATTTTCTGAGGAGAGATGGCCAATGAATATCTTTTTGCCATTTTCACAATATATTTGCATCGACTGAATTTTTTTATAATTATGTCGTTTAATATACAAATAATAAAAACCAAACCATTTTTCTACCGTATTAATAATAAAATGAAAGGTTATTTTGCAGCAGTAGCACGAAAAATCTGCATTTGTACGCTATCCTCGGCATACCTCGTTTAATTTGAAAAATATCCCACTTTTCCAATCTGTTTGCATCGACTACAGTGTTTGTAATTGTTTCGCGTTTTATACAGAAAAATTATTTTACAAACGTATTATTTATGAAATAAAGGGCTATTTTGAAAACAAAAAGAAAAAGTCGAGTCAAACAAAATGGCTAAAATCACATGACTGGCTTGAGATTCAACAAAAGGACGATGCAATCCTTATGTTCTGCAAGTTTTGTAAAAAATACAAAAAAAAAAAAATCCATTTTCAAACATAAAGTCAAATTTATTACCTAATTCTATTTGCCTAGTGAAATAGTTCTCGTCGATATTCGCCTTCGGCGATCAAAAATCGTTTAAAGTTTTTAATTGCTATTGCTGCATGAAAATTGATCATAAAATGATTTTAAAAATCAAAATATAAGGTAAATACAGTCGGCCCTCGACTTTTGCAGTTTACAGACAAAAAAATCGTAAATTTGCATGTGAGTCATTTTACATAAAATAACCCATGTAGACGTTTTTATGTCAGCAAATAAAATCATAACGTAAGCATGGGGGAAGTCAGGAATTTGAGTATTTTTGCTAACAAGTGGGGGGGGGGGAGCTATAAAATTACCAAAAATGTGCTTACTTAAACGACTCCTAATTAATTTTTAAAAAGAATGTTAGTTTTAAGAATTAAAAAATTTAAATGTCGTAGAATATGAGTTATAGTTAATGCTTTTTTTTTTATTACTTTCTAAATTAGCATCATAAAAAAAATGAAATTTTAAGTGTCTCTCCTTATAACAGAAAATCTCTCCCAAAATTTTTTGGAAGGAGAGAAATTCTCCCCCTCTTTTCCTGACTTAGTGGGAACCCTGCTCTTGAGCAAGGAAGAAATGAAATTATCTTCACTCAGTTTGGAGAAGAACTTATTTTAAAAGTTCTTGAACGTTTTGTAATTATAATTGTAAATATAAAATTATATTGAGTGGCATGTGAAATATCAGGGTGGCCACTCTTCAGACACATTGAAATTCCCTGACTTTTCCAGGTGAATTGAAAAGAAATTCCAGACCAGTAATTTTAACATAAAATGCGTGCACATCCCTATTTAGTTACAAATTTGATTAAAGAATCTTAACAATTACTCCACTATTAAAAAAAAAGTTATATTAAATCAGGAGAAAAAAATACACATTTTTTGTTTTTACAAATAAATTTTGACATTTTTAATAAAAAATACATGTAAATGCAGCAAAATTGAACTACTGAAATATTTAAAAGAATTTAATGTTTTTTTTCCCTGAAGAAATAAAAAGAAATAGTCTAAACTGATGTCCTTAAATATGGGCATTGCAAATTGTTCACAATGACAGACATTAAAGATATGCAAAAACTACACTGTAACAAGCTACAGCCATTGAATAATTAATGTCAATTCAGCAATGTCAAAAGAATGTCATTAAAATAGAAAAAATATTGTAAAATGTATATAATATTCTTGGCAGCAGTTGTCCAAAATGGAGCACAAACTCTGCATTTTTGTTTTTATACGGAATCAAATGGACACATGGCAGCCTTTATTT
Source organism: Amaurobius ferox (assembly GCA_951213105.1). Classification (NCBI taxonomy): domain Eukaryota; kingdom Metazoa; phylum Arthropoda; class Arachnida; order Araneae; family Amaurobiidae; genus Amaurobius; species Amaurobius ferox. The sequence continues at coordinate 59,421,841 of OX578153.1, forward strand.
AGAAGTTACGAGTACAGCATAATACTTGGCGAAATTTTTCGAAAATGGCATACAAACTGGGCAGTCCTGTTTTTATAAGGACAACTAGTATTTAAAAAAAAAAAAAAAAAAAAAAACAGAATTTTCACAAAATTCCCTGACTTTTCCCGGTTGAGTGGCCATCCTGAATATTAAGTGTGTAGCAAATTGTAAAAATTGAGAACATATGTGGGCTGAATGTATGAAAAAACTGGCTAATGAGTTATGTACTAAATGTATGTCATTTTGTGTCAAATCACTTAATGGTTTGAACCTTGATATCTAAAAAATTGATCATTTTTGGTACAGTGATAGTACCAGTAAAGTTTAAAAACACCGTAAAATTTCATATTTTTTGCGCTTTTAGATTTTCAGTTATTCACTTTTTTAAAAAAGCCAAATCTGGTAAAGTTTTGAAATCTTTAAACAGTGGTAGATCAAAAACTATTTGACCAAGAGAGTTCAAATTAGTGCAGTCTTTTGTTTTCGATGGACCTTAATTTGATATACAACATGATTATGGTATTTAACTCTTTTTTAAAATTGGAGTTTCTAAAATAATTACAAACTAAAAGAGAAATTGTTTTTAGAGAATAGCATAGTCATATCAAATTAAGACCCATTAAAAGAAAAAAAAAATGACACCAATTTGAGATCTCTAGGTCAAATACTTTTTTTTTTTGCCAAATTTCGCTTTTAAGAAAGTCAATAACTGAAAACTAAGAGCCCAAAAAATCTAATATTTACAGTTTTTGTCAGCTTCACTGGTACTACTATTGTACCAAAAATTATCATTTTCCATGATGTCAAGGTTCAGATCATTGGTTGATTTGACACGGAATGACCCTTGGATGAATATTCAATTTGGCAGTATTTTAATTTCTTAAGTTTTACACCATATGAAATATTGTTTAAAAACAAACTAATTATTCTTTGTAATCAAAGTTAGAGGTAAGTTACGGTACAGGAAAATTAAGCGTTCTGCATTTTCAGGTTGCAGCCTATTACCATCTTTAAGTTTAAAATCTAAGTTAAGTTTAAAATTTAAGTTATACCATCTTTAAGTTTAAAATACATAAAAACATGTAAAAGAATAATTTCTGATTTTACAATATTTGAAATAAACATGCATGCATGACAACAAATGCAATCTCGGACCACGTTTTCATTTAATCTCCGCTTCAGTGTTCCCAGATCTAGGGAATTTTCCCTAGATCTAGGGAAATTCAGAGATTTCTAGGGATCTAGGGAAGAAGCAACCAAATCTAGGGAAATTTTCAGAGATTTTTAATTTGTCATATTTACTACTACGTTTACAATTTTCAGTTAAAAAAACTTCTCAATTTCACATATTTTTGAAATTCTTAGAAAAAAAAAAGATTAAATTTTTACTTTTTCGGAGATTTTGAAACTAACTGTTTAGTTAACTGTAACCTCAATAAAAGGGCTTATTTTGAATATTTTCACGAACTGTTGTCTGCTACGATAATTCCGATTTACAATCTTTTCTTTAGTCGTTTTCCTAGGATATAGGGGTTTAAAACCCTTTAGAAGATAAGTAAAAATAACAGATTCCTACCTTATTTTTTTTCCAAATGTATGCGGTTATCAGAAAAATCTGAGGGTGTTGGAAGATAGGAAAATATACTTTCCCTGGGGTCAAAATTGTTTGCAGAAATTTTCTGGAAACCTAAATAGTCAGTACCAGACTGTTCAGAGCGGAGACATGATTTATTGATAAAAGATATCATTTATTTTTTCAAGTTTTGCTACATAGTTTTATATTAGTTTAAATTCAAATTGTTAGTTTGTCATTGTTATAATTAAGTAGTTTGTTAATTTGTTATTGCTTTAGTTTTATTATTGTTATAGTTAAAAATATATATAAAAAATTTGAAGTTCATTCCCGAGCCTAGTCGGATAATTTTTTGATAAATGGAACCCACCTCAGGAAAAAAAAATCGTAGCTCATGGAAGCAAGAGATGGCAGTCTAAAAGCAGCAAAGGCAATGGATGTTTTTACTACTAATCCTGAGATTTCCATGAAAAAGTAGGGAAATATGAAATAATCAAACATGGATTATTCAAAAAACATAATACTAATGCCATCACTCCAAGGTATATAAATTAGTTTGTGCCTGCACATATACAAAGCATTTCATTTTGTTTTCTAAAATTTTTATTTACAAGAAAAATTGCAATTTGTCGTTTCACCAAATAAAAATAATATATTGAGATTATTTTTAACCTGGGAATGAGGTTATTTGGCTAATAAATAAACTTGTCTGTTCGAAACTTGCAGTAAGAGTACGGAATTTCCGAAAATTACTGTGATTACGTCATGCATAGCATCCAATCAGATCGTTGCTTTAAACATTATGACGTCACATATCACGTGACCAAGAAATCTAGGGAAATCTGGGGAATTTTTTTCCCGAATCTAGGGAAAAGGCTTGAAAAGAATCTGGGAACACTGCTCCGCTTAGATAGTATTAAATGCGAGCATGGATGCACAGCATACCACGATGCTGAAAACATGCACTTTTCCCGTTTGCTTTTAAAGCAATATGTGCATACATACAACAAAGCTAGGAAGATATATAAAATAAAATAAAAGTTAAAGCTAAATATAATTAAATAAGTTATATAAATTAAGCAACATGTTAACCTAACACTAACCTAACACGGGAAAATAAAGTTCAAGATACAAACCTTTCTGTGCTACAAACCATGGCGGGAAACGTAAAGAATGATTACTGCACTCAGTGTTGCCAGATGCACAAAGCTTATGGCTTCGTCCCCTGAGGTAGAAATGAGTCCGTTCTGGAAGCTTCCAGAACTGCGTGACGTCACGGCGGGGTTAGAACTTGGGAGGGTGAAGATAAACAAGAAGGGATACATGAAAATGCCTTGGGGAAAAGGGTTCGAGAACAAAGCTGAAAGAGGATTTGAGCAAGGGGGAGCGTTAATGGTTATTTTTACGTATGAAAAATGGTAATTTTAATGTAATATAAACGGTATTTATAACGTATGATAAACGGTATTTATAATGTATTTTAAACGGTAATACATAAAAATGCCTTTGGGAAAAGGGTTCGAGAACAAAGCTGAAAGAGGATTTGAGCGAGAGGGGAGCGTTAATGGTTATTTTTACGTATGATAAATTGGTATTTTTAACGTAATAAAAACGGTTATTTTAATGTAAAATAAACAGTAATACATACGTATTTAAAACGGTATTTCTACATACGGTATGTTCATACACGGTAATTCATACGTATGATATACGGTATTTTTATATACCGTTTACTCATAACGGTATTATAACCGATGTATTACCGTTTATCGTATAACACATACGAAAATATAACGTATAAACGGTTTATCAACGGTTATAATACCGTATGTGTGTTACCTGGGAACATATGGCACCCAAAAATTAGCAAGTAATGTAAAACTGCAATTTTTCCCAAAATGTTTAGGAAAAATCTTCTTTCTATCTAATTGGGAAGTGCATTTTATAATTACATCGCATTTTAAATGCTTTGGTGGTTACTTAATTATTCAAAGCTTTTATTTGTTTTTAAATTTTCATGAAAAATCAACCCATCCATCAAATTTTAAAACTACGAGTATTTTGAGTTCATTCGAAAGAGAGAACATTCATGCGTGCGGCACCCCTAAAATAAAAAATTGATAGAGTTTTGAGCTGTACTATGAAGTGCTAAAAGCTACATAGTACAGTTCAAAACTGTTAAAAAAAAACCTATTTTTATGAAGAATATATTTCAAATACTACCATAGATGGCAGCACTAAAAGTTACGTAATAGAGTCATTTTCTTCAAAGTAATCACTTTATTACATAGAAAACAAAAACAAATTTTTGTAAGTTCCATATCACTCAAGTTATTCATATCTCTTTCTACAAAAATTATTATACAGAATAAAATACAAAATGCAGTTCTTGAAAATCATAAAAATCCTTTGAATACAAAAGAAAAAAAATTCTAAGGAACCCTAAATAAATTTGTAAAATCTTTATTTAAAATCGAAATACCTATAATTTTTTGCTGGTTTTATCCAAACGCATTTATGTTTTAGGAATTCAGTAAAGTAATGCATGAACACAGTACGTCCCGAGGTTTTCTGAGGCCCATAGGAACTTCCAAGAAAGGCCCTATCTGAACAATAAAGACTGTAAACGTCACAAATCCAAAAATTAGTCATCCGAAAATTCGATTACACAACAATTTATTTATGTTCCTATTACAGGTTCAAAAATAAATACGGATTCATTATGTTGATCTTTTCACTTTAGGTTCTGGCAATGACAAAAAATTTTGGATTTCCACCCCACCCCCCACCCCCCACCCCCCACCCCCGTCGAACAATATTTTGGGGGCCTTTGTTTATCATATGAAAATATTTACTGGCTTAAAACTACTTTGTCCCATTTGTCCCAATGGATAATTCGGCCCTGATTATATAACCATCGTTTTTCTATCTAATACTTAAAGGTCCATTGTTATAAATTAGGTAGGAATAGGGAATACTGATTATGCAAACGCTTTTAAGTCGATGTCCATTAAGCTCTCCTGAAGTCATAAAATACAGAAACTCGGAGATGCCAAAACAAATACAAAATACTACAGAACCTACATTAAAATCGCCAAATCTCATATTAATCGCGCATGGTGGAGATTATAATATCTTATCTCAAAATGATCAACTACAATTCGATGAAAAGGTCGTAGTCAAAACGTTGTAAAGACGTTATAAACTGATACACAAATCGATTAAAAAATAACTGAATGACAAATCACTAGATTTTAAACGTCATTTTATTAAAACATCCTTCAGACGTGCATACAATTTAAAAGCCATAGCGCTTTCGGGTATCATCATACCCTTCCTCAGTGGCGTTAAAATAAGAAATCATGCTAACATGCTTAAGTACTATCCAATACCGGCAAGCTGAATTTGCATATCAAAAAATTAACATCACTATTAGACTCATTTTATGCATCCACACAACAGATTTAAAAATTACAAAACTAAAAAAACAAGAAAGACAAATTGTCATAAGCCAGTTTAAACACCAATATACATAATTGAAAATTTCCTTAAAAAATATTTTACATTTTAGAGGTAAATTTGTAAAGGTTTGATTTGCATGGAATCGAGAACGAGTCGCCAAGCATAACTTAAAACATGGACAGGATCGAAATTACAGATAGAAATGCGATTTAGATAAATAAAGAGGGATTCATAGAGTAAAATAGACCGGGGGTTATTACAGCTGATCAAAAGAAAGTATTTTTCGTAAAAGGGTTGAAAATTATCATTAATCACTAACTGGGCAAAAGCGGTCGATTGCCTGTCACTTTTTTTTTTTAGTTTTGTAATTTTTAAATCTGTTGTGTGGATGCATAAAATGAGGTTAGTAGTGATGTCAATTTTGTGATACGCAAATTCAGCTTGCCTGTATTGGATAGTATTTAAGTCTGTTAGCATGATTTCTTATTTTAACGCCACTGAGGAAGGGTATGATGATACTTGAAAGCGCTCTGGCTTTTAAATTGTATGCACGTCTGAAGGATGTTTTAATAAAATGACGTTTAAAGTCTAATGATTTGTCATTCAGTTATTTTTTGATCGATTTGAAGATATGACGTGTTACTGCCATTAGTATATATATAGTAGCGATACACAAATGACTAATGATAAAATACAGAATTATATAATGTTACGAACATGTAAAAATTCACAGGAGTATTTTCTTTTGAGAATCAGACGGAGAAAACACCCGAACCGGCTTTCCCATCACGTAAACGCAGGGTTTCTAGAATTCCGAAGTTCAATGAAGGGTTGCCAGATTTGAAGATTTATTGCCAATTTGGCGATTTCCCAAATCTTCGAGAAACACCTCGAAATAACGATTATTCTACATGGTAGGAGAGCTTTCCAGAAGTTTCTATGGCGAGTCTATAAAAGGAATCATCACTCAGTCGGAGAGCAGTTGGCGTGAGACGAGCTACATTGAAATGTGACTTTATTGTCGATGTTTTGGAAATAGTACTCGCTGTTTAGTGAAATGACTTTCGTCAATATTTTGCGAATAATATTAGTTATTTTGTGAAATTGATTAAGAATTTAAGTGTTGTTTTAATGCATGTTGCTCCTGTTTACACTGTGCTTGTGAATAAACGTGTTAGTTATACAGAAATTTGAACTCATTCTTCCATCTTGAGCGCACACCCACGATTCCCGAGGGTACGTCGTAACAATAAAATATAAGAAAAGGTTCGATTAGCTATAATGCACTAACGAGTCTTTTAAAATATACAAGACAGGTCCAATAAAAATAATGTACAATATTTTGAGGCCCTCTGCCAACATGAGACCCCCAAGCGGTCGCTTCGGCTGCTTGGCCCTCGTGCCGCCCCTTCATGAACTCAATACTTTATTGCATACTTAATACTTTATTGCACACTTAATACTTTATTGCATTTCTTTATAGTTTCTGTGCACTTCTCTGTTTACACCCCCTTCCTTTTATTTCCCAACAATGCATAATCTTAGTATAAGTAAAGAATTAAAAGTATTGTGGAGAAGTAGCATATCTAGTACTTTTTGGCTTACAAGCAAAATTATTTTACCGCCCCCTTTCTAGCTGAAACGTTTTTGATGTATTCAGAAATTTTACAACTCATGAATTTATTTATTATATGGAAAAATTAACATACACACATGAATTTGTTAATTTGCAAAAGATAAAGCTTTTTTTATTCTTTTCAGTAGCAAACATAACAATGAGCTAACTCTGTCATATTCATTTTTCTGGCTTCGTTTTTAATTAATAGAAAGCATATCTCAATCATCGTCCAATAGAATTTCATTTGCAGTCTTTTAATTTGTTGGATGCAGGGCCGGATTTGGGCGCCCATAAGCCCCAGGCACTTTAGAAATAGTTTAAACAATTTTGCATAGTCTGAATTTGAATAATGATAATATGTATACAATATTGTTTTGAATTGAATCTAAGCTTCAGGCTCCTTGTAAGCGTAAGTCCCATAAGCGTTGCTTGCTTTTTCTACCAGATTGATAGGCCCCTCGATTGGGGCCTATCATCCGGGACCTATCATCCGGGGCCTATCATCCGGGACCTATCATCCGGGACCTATCATCCGGGATCATCCGGGGTCTATCATCCGGAGCCTATCATCCGACTCTCAGGTTTTGATTGACAGACAAATTACAATTCTTACTTAACCAAAATTGAATATGAATAGGGAAAGTATTGTGATATGGTTAAATATCCTTCTCTTGAATTTGGATGAGACTACATCCCTGTAAAGGAAGCAACCATTTCTTTAATTTTGTCTGTGTCTTGATCAGCCTGTTTGTTCATCGGCGAGTTTGGAAACACGATATCTCTGGAACAAATTGAGCTAGTCAAACAACATTGGATATGATTATTTATAATCGATAGCGGTAACAGGCTCACTAATTTTCCGAGAGATTGGCAAGGAAAGACTTGACGTTTTAACTTTCGCTTCCTAAAATTTACAAAACATTTAAAAAATTGTCAATTCGAACATTTTTACCAAATAGTTATTTCTATAAGCTAATTTTGTTTTAAAAGCCTGTGAAATCATTTATCGGATGATAACAAGCTCCGTTCTCGAGATATTGCACGATTTTGATATAAAACAAAAAGGCATAAAATATAGGATCATTGTTATCAAATGAATGCAAAGGCATATTTAGGTGGGTTCGCACCCATCCCAAAATCCCATAAAGAAAAAGATATTTTTCATACATAGAATCTTTTGTATACAGGAAAGGATCTTTTGCATATGAAAACAACGTTATTTGGCCTTATAGAAACACTCCAGTCTTAAAATCATATTTTTTTATTTCTTGTTGCTGTTTTAAAATCATGTCTGCTGCTGTCTTAAAATCTTGTCCAGTCTTAAAATAATGTTTTTTATTTCTTGTTCGTTTGTATTGGGAAAAGCAAAACCGACCCCTTTCACGAAATGTCCCGCGAAGATCGTCAAAATACGAAATAAATGACTAAAATCACTGAAATATATTAATTAAGTACTTGCTCTTCCTGTACTTTTGGGCATCACAGTGAATAAGACTGACTCCGTGACTCTAATATGAGCCGTCCTTGAGATATTTTAGTTTTTTGGAATTTTGAAGAGCTGAAGACTTTAAAATGCACTAAGTTGACCAAATGAAACGAACATGCATTAAAACTGCAAACTGAATATAATATCAGAAACGCATCCCTGTTATTTTCCGCAATTAAACTTAAATTAATGTATCATGAAATAAAAAATAAGAAGATGAATTTAAATTTATAGCGTAAGTTATGTACTGCCCACATCAGATTTTTAATCTTAAGAAGTTTTTAATCTGAGATTTGTTTGCCATAAAATTAGAATCGCCGAATAATGGCATACAAATTCAAGTTTTGAATGGTCATTGATTCCAAAAATTATAAAGGCATGTATTCAGTATGGTTAGAGTTATTAGAATGATAAAGAAATATGACTAACCATATTGAAATATGGTTAGAATGATAAAGACATGTAACTAACCATATTTCAATATAGTTAGAATGGTAAAGACATTTGACTAACCATATTTCAATATGGTAAGAATGCTAAAGACATGTGACTAACTTTATTTCAATATGGTTAGAATGGTAAAGATACGTGACTACTCATATTTCAATATCGTTAAAATAATAAAGACATGTGACTAATCATATTTCAATATTGTTAGAATGGTAAAGACATGTGACTAACCATATTTCAATATGGTTAGAATGATAAAGACATGTAACTAACCATATTTCAACATGGTTAGAATGATAAAGACATTTGACTAACCATATTTCAATATGGTAAGAATGCTAAAGACATGTGACTAACTATATTTCAATATGGTTAGAATGGTAAAGATACGTGACTACCCATATTTCAATATCGTTAGAATGATAAAGACATGTGAATAATTATATTTCAATATTGTTAGAATGGTAAAGACATGTGACTAACCATATTTCAATATGGTTAGAATGATAAATACATGTAACTAACCATATTTCAATATGGTTAGAATGGTAAAGACATTTGACTAACTATATTTCAATATGGTTAGAATGGTAAAGATACGTGACTACCCATATTTCAATATCGTTAAAATAATAAAGACATGTAACTAATCATATTTTAATATTGTTAGAATGGTAAAGACATGTGACTAACCATATTTAAATATAGTAAGAATGATAAAGACATGTATTCTATTCTAATCATATTGAAATATGGTTAGAATTTGAAATGAAGTTATAGATATTTGTCGATTTAAACTAAAATCATCGAATTTAAACAGAATGTTAAAATTTAAGTAGTTATTATGCTACACACATTGGACTATATTCCATATCAGAGTCTTATAGGTTTATTTTGCATATTTTTTCGCCAAATCGTGATGAAGACTATTATCTATTAACCTAAACGGAGTTATTAAATTCCTCTGACATTAATATAAGGTATAAGCTACTAATTTTAACATTATGTATTACTTAATATGTTAACTTGCTATGTGTTAACTTACTAATGGCTGAATTATTTTGTTACAGTCGATGTATCAGGAGACCTTTCTTGTAAGTAGGGCCATAACTCTGAAAGTTGTAGCATTGGGTACCTAATTTTTGCATGCAATTATATTTATACTAGAACTTTTATATGAAATTTATTCCATTTAATCCTTCTGGAGGTATGGTTGAAAAGTTCTCGTATAGGTTTATGGGTCTTATAGGTTTTATTAGATACTAAGGACAGCGAAATTAAAACGTTTAAAACAAATAAAATTTTAACCAGAAACGTTTTAAGCATCTTGGACGGTTCTGTCATGCGTGTGAGAGTCGTTTCCTTTTGCACTTCATCAAATACATCCACTGATTTTACCTCTTGACTTCCTGCCACACAAGATTTTCGATTATACGTGTTTTAGAAGATTTTGTCTTCCGTCATGGTTTAACCTATCTACTGCACACGCGGGCAACCTATTATAGCATACGTATTATATCACCCATAATATTCTGAATAACTGGCACGAAAAAGTTCCTAATTCCAAGATTGAAACGCGTTTTAATTCTTTATCTATTGGAGATAAGTGGGCAATGTAAATTGCGAAAATGTTGAAAGTAAGGTAGAAAAAAAAATTACGTTAATGAAATAATCCTCCCATTAATTTTAAAAAAGTTACGCTTTTTAAATTTTTATACGACTCCCTTAGACAAATTTGGTCAAACAGAATTTTTTTATTTTTAATGCAACAAGATCGTTAAAAAACCCCGCACATCTATATCTTTAAAATCAACTAAATTATAAAAAAGGAAAAAATCTGACATGGTACGGAAAAGTGGCAAACAAAACTTTTCCGTACCATGTGAAAGGCTGTTTCATCAGTGAAAATAGGGATCATAAACAAATTGACGATGGAAATTGTTTAGATCAAAAATACGTTAATATGTGTCAAAATTTTTATTGGCATGTCTCAATGTGAAAAGTGCTTAAGAATCCGTGATTGCATCGTGAGCTTACGTGGAATTCGCAAAAATGCCTCCTATGTATTATCATCCAGTTTTATCATTTTTTTTCATATGTCACAAATTTACATTTCTAATTTGATATAGGGTTCCCATTCACAATGTTTAATTTTCAATTAAATGTAACTCGCTCAATTTTAAAGATACAGATATGCGGGGTGTTTTTAATGATCATTGTTGCATTAAAAATAAAAATTTTCCAATTGACCAAATTTGTCTAAGGGGGTCGTATAAAAATTTAAAAAGTAACTTTTTGAAAATTAATGGGGGGACTATTTCATTAACGTAGTCTTATTTCCTACCTTACTTTCAACATTTTTGCAATTTACATTGCCCGTTTATTTCCAACAGGTAAAGAATTAAAGCACGTTTCAATCTTTTTGGGACACCCTGTATATATATATATAAAGATTGAAAGATTTTAATCGAAAACTATGCATAAACTACAGTATGTACAATAAAACCCATCTCTAGCATATTTGTTACAAATAAGTAACTCTAGACCAAGACTAAGGATAAAAATAGAAGGTAACATATCACTACAATGGAAAGGGGGATGAGAAGAATATTAGGATACAAAAATCACAATTAAAAGTATATATAAATATAAATAAAAATGAAAAAGAAAACACGGCATAAATGAGAAAAGGCAATAATAATTAGCTCAAGATAAAAGATTAAGACATAGAGAACAATCAATTGAAACTACACAAAAAATGGCGGTTAGTTCGAAATTGCATTCTCATCAGGACAGCCATACAATTCGAATTAAAACCGATAGAATAGCCAGTTTCTAATAATATTTAACTATAGACACCATTGGAACTGTCTACTCGCTAGTGGAAGGAGAAAAAATAAATCAATTGAATTACAAATCGGAAAAATAAAAAAAAAACTCCTCGAACAGAAATATTAACTCACAAGCACTGCTACCACGTGTAGGTAGAACAAGCGACTGAACATTTCACCTCACTTCGTCAATGCGAGTGGGCACCGGAATGAATACATTTGAACGAAACATAATATGTATGGAGACTTTCAAAAATAGTAATCAGTATAGGACTCAGGACAAGTGGAAATTAGTCTTTCGAAAATAGTAAACAGTATTAGACTCAGGCCAAGCGGTAAGTTAGGTGATAAGAATGGGTGAAATTCACAAAAATAAGTTATCCAATCAAAGATAAATAATGCATGTGTAAAATTATTACGTGGTATGTTTGAAATTATTAATAATATTATTTACAAATACTTCCGGATATTGGTAATTTTGACAAATGCGTGATTGATATGATAGCAGCTTTATGATAGTGAAGTTGTAAGAATCTTTTTTATCATATAGATTGGTGATTACATGATTATTGAGGGTATCTAAATTTAGGTCTAAAAAATTTACAGTTTGACTAACGCTAGGCTCATTAGGAATTAATTCTAGGTTAGATGGGTAAAAATCAATATTAATTGGATAAGAATCATCAATGATAATACAAATTAAGTCGTCAACTTATCTATATATAATATATATAATATATGAATTAGAGTTAAAAGGACATTCATAATAATAAAGATATAATTTAGCGAGAATACTACTACTATAGCCACCTTGTGGTACACCAGATGTTTGTAAATAAATGTTATCACCTTGGATAATATAATTGTTGTATAACACAAAGTGCAAGCGCGCATAGGAAAGTTTTTGATATTATATGCAACATTATTGGAAGATAGATAGTCATGATAAAGAGAGATAATAACTTTATATAAATCTTTAATGACAATATTATTAAATAGGTCTTTAAAATCAAAGGTATGGAAACCAAGAATTTGTGGAAGCTTGCTAAGGTGATTAACTAAATCAAAACTATTGTTCAAAATGAAATATCCTGAATTCCTAAATTTAAGAGATTTATTAATTCTATTTAAACAGTTAAGCAAGTACTTACTAGCTGTAGTGGTAAAGGTATTATGTCCACAAGTGACCGTTCTAAAACTGAGAGGTGATTTGTGGAATTTAGGAACCAAAGTAACATAAGGAAATTTAAAAAACTTACAATTAATATTTAATTATGTATATAATTTTAGCATTTTAGTTTTGATTTTGATAGACTGATTATTAATGGGTTCAAAAATGTGATTATTTTTTAAGTAATTCTGTAACAGAGAAACATAATATTTTTTACAAATGATGACATAATTATTAGAAGTTTTATCTACATAAGTTATGACAAAATGTTGGTGTAGTTCCTTAACGGCAGATAGGAGTTGTTGTTTATAAGGATACCTAGGCTTCGTTAATTTAATGTTTATAATAACATTTTTGAGTAGATGTAAGGTAGTATACACAGTGGTATTAAGTAGATGTAAGGTAGTATATATATATATATATATATATATATATATATATATATATGTGTGTGTATGTGTGTGTGTGTATATGTATATATGTATATATATATATATATATATATGTTATATATGTATATATATGTATATATTTATATACATGTATATATATATATATATATATATATATATATATTAGCCTCTCCTTTTAGTAGCTCTTTTTGTATATTATTACTTTTCTTAACATTTCGCTTATCTGTTTTTTAATTCTTATGAATGGCAACAGTAGATTGTATTTTTTTATTTTTTATTTACGAATGGCAACACTGGTCTCTTCTATCAGAGTTCCCGGTTTCGACTGGTTTGTACATACGCTGTGCATTTTCCAGGTATTCGTTTTTTCTTTTTTATTCCTTCTTTATGTATGTCGTCCAAGTAGAAATAGTTTATAAATATAATCCATCTATTTCTTCAGAAACATACATGTTTTGTGTCTGCTTCGTAAAATACTTGGACTTGAGAACGAATTTTACGAAGTGAACACTTCCTTTTGTTTAGGCTTAGCCCTTTTTCCACGTGTATAGCGATATAACTTGTTTTATTAAGTTTTTCTTTTTTTCATTTCCATACCTTTGAATTTTGTGGACTTTCTGTATCTTGATAGCTTGTGTTTTGTATTTTTTTCCATTTAATTGATAATTTGCTGTATTATATTTTATTCTGTGGGTGTTTTAGAAAGTTAGGTTTATCGTGTTGCATCTTCTTACTTTTCGTTCATTGGATTTTCAAACTACTATTATATATATATATATATATATATATATATATATATATATATATATATATATATATATATATATATATATCTGTGTGTGTGTATCTTAATCAAAAATAGACGCAAACCAGAATAAAATAGCAACTGTCATTTATTTCTATATTACAAACAATATACAAAAACGCAACAAAAATGGTTATGTACAGCATCTCGTGAAGTATACACAAGACTAGTCGAAATAGCACAGACATGAATTATTTTTTTACAAAAATAGTATTTGAGAAACATCAAACGCCATATGAATATTAATTTTCAAGATTTTATTACATTTCCAAGCATCCAAAAACATATTTCACAAGGATTCATGATTTTGTGTGCATATAATATTCATGATCGAAAGAAGCTTTAGCAAATTATTATAATTAGCATATGTGTGAATTTGATCCATCAAATGAATTTTGTTTTTTGTTGAATCAATTACTCAATGTGTTAAAAATCTCACTTCCTTTAAGTATACCTTTATGTTAGAGATGGACGAATACTATTCGTGAATATTCGAATACTAAACAATATCCGAGATTCGAGAACTCGAATATAATGTCACTAGAAGAAATTCGAATACGTCGAACATCGCCATGATTATCATCTGGTTTTAGAATAAATAGTTAGAATACTCCAGAAGAAGAAATTGGAATGTACCTAGAAGAAAGTTTGCTCCCACCAATTGAAAACATTTTTGACTACTGAAAAAAGAAACAGTCTGTATCCTTGCTTGAAAGAATTATTTTCGAAGCATTTAATCAAGTCGCGCCAACAATTTTTTTATGAGTGACTCTTCAGCACCTCTGATTACGACAAAAAAAATTAAAAAGACCTCAATCCTGAACGTGCTCGAATGTATGTTTTCTTAAATACATATCAGCAGTAGATAAGAAACATTTACAATTATCACAATTAAGAGTAACTGAAATAAAAAAAACTATTATAGAATAACTAAACATTAAAATAAAAGTTTCATTTCTAAATTAATGTGGTTTTAAAACACTTCTTCTTTTTTATTTTTCTTCATTAATTTATTTAGTAATAATTAATAAATGTAAGTATTATTAAAAATTTGAAGTTACTATTCAGTATATTCGAATATTTGAGATCTAGTTAATATTCGAATTCGAGAAAAAATGTTATTCTCCCATCTTTATTTTATATATAAGAATATCGATTATTATAATTACAGCTTGATACCCTTCGAAAATATCTCAGCGAAACAATGTTTTTAAGTTGTCTTCAAAGTCAACAAGTAAGATTTAAAAATTTTAATATATGAAAAGATAAATAATATTTTATTTCTGGTATTTATATGTTCAAATTATGAATTTTAAATAATTTTTATTTTGTTGAATCGACAGAAAACACGTTTTTATCTCCAAAAATAAATTTTCCTTACATAATCGTGAAATACTGAACTGTTAGTGCATGTTAGTGTATCAGGGTATGTTAGTGTGTACATGTATGTTAGTGTGCGTGTGTGTCTGTCTGTCTGTGTGTGTGTGTTTGTCCGTGAGACTGTGGATGGGATATCTCACGAACGAATGAAACATTTCGAACAAAATTTGGTGCAAATATCACAATCGATGAATACTGGAATTTTGAACATTGTTCGAAAGACTTCCAAATTCTGGAATGGCATTTTGAAAAAATCCTTAAAAAATTAGAACCTTCAATAATGTTACATAAATAATAATTTCTTATGTAATTTTTCATTAGAAAACGAAAGGCATAAACGAACGCTAGAGTGAACGAGATATTTCACTTTTTTCAAATGAACTTATTAAAAAAAATTATTAAAGTCAAATGTATTAACTATCGCGAAATGTGTTCACTTTTCACATGCAATATTATACCACGCATTTGTTAACATCATTCCCGTGAATCTAGTTTGTTCGAGTCACGAGAAAATATACTGTGTGTAATAGTGTTGCATTTTGATGCCCAACAATTCGCCAATAGTCATTTATTTACATATAAGAAAAGTTCTTCTCTCCGACTGTCTGTAGCGTTTGGGGAGAATTTTGGCGAATTTGGCGAGCAAATTAACAAAACTATCGCCAAAATTACAAAATTGACGCTTAATTAACGAAAATGAAGCCAAATTAATTAATTAATTATTAAAACTTTTTAATATAAGGTCTGTATTATTTATTGCGAATGCAATATTGATAATTGACAAGTTTGATTTCCGCGAAATGTAAGTTAATTGGAAATTGAAAATAGTTTTACATGCAGTCATCCAGAAAAGCCCCAAATGTATAATTCAGAGTTAAAAACATTGTGCCGTGAATTGTGCTAGAATTAGCCAAAACAAAATTTAGATGCAAGAGCCAAACAAAAATTAGAATTCAATTAAAAGCTTGAACCGAAAAGGTCAAAGCCACCGATAACTGCTAATTGTTAAATTGAAACATAATATAAAGCAACGTTTCCCAAAGTATGTTCCACGCAGACAGTATTCTAGGGATTCCGCGACATGATAGTTTGGCGTAATTTTTTTAAAAAAGAAACGTGTAAAACTTTAAATAGTACATAATTTGCACCGTAATGGTATTATTCGAATTTTAGGGTTAGCCATGAAAAAATTCAATTAAATTCATCGTTACGGAGAATAGCCTACTACCAAATGAGCGCATGAAGTGAAAGAGCCTTTTACAATGTAACAATATCTCCACCCAACCATTTACTGCCGAATAGGGTGGAACGAAAAATTAAAGTTTTTTTTTTTATTTTTTTTTTTATTTATTTATTTATTTATTTTTTATTCGCCTATAGCAGTAATAATTGCCACGAAAGATCTTCAAAAGTATTTTCATCACAAGCAATGTATTAAGGTGGTTCATAGTCCTTAAAATCCAGGTTGTTTTTTACTATGCGCAAAGATCTGGGGGCCTGTCTGTTCAAAGTACATTTTTTACTGTAAAAGTTTTATAAGGGGAGGGGGGATAGAATTTACTTTTCCCTAGGGGTCTTGGCAAGAGTTAAAGCAGCTCTGCTTAAAGTTAAAGCTTTTACAATCTATAGAACAAACCATCAATCACCTGTATGATGACGGAATCGAAGAAATGATTAAAACTAGCTTCAAAATGGACATCACCAAGGGCGTAAGCAGAGGGGGGATCTTAGGGACCGCCCCCTCCCACCCCCCCCCCCCGAAATCAATCCCAGTCAATTTTTTTCAATTAAACTAAAACAAGTAATAATTAAATATATATTTTTATCCAGCTACTGAGCAGAAAAAATGCATATAATTAATTTTCACTGCTGAAAATTTTAATTTTCAGACAGCCAGAAAAATGCCCCCCCCCCCCCCCCAAAAAAAAAAAAAAAAAAAAAATCCTGGCTACGCCCGTGAACATCACCAAATTTAAAAAATCGTCTCAAATCTCAAAGTGTCTAAATTTGAGATAAAAAGCCAATTTTGTTCGAAATTCGCCACTGCTGCGCCCTCTGGAGATAAAGCTTAAGAGGGGTGAAACTTCGCAGAAAATTTAATCTACCAATAGACAACTATTATAAATATTGGCATTGGGAAAAAAATTTTTTTTGGATTTTTTTTTTCACTCCACCCTATTGCCTTACGTTTCAAAGATGAAGACTCCTTTCCCCAGTCGTTGGAATTCATATTCCAATAGTGGTAAAACCTTATAATTCTGTCTGTTAAATATTCCCTAGGAATAGAACTTTGTTCCTGCTTTTCGATAATTTAATTGTCCATATCCACTTTCTGCTGGGAAGGAATGAAGGTCGTAATACAATGAACCAGAACTAGGCCTTCCACTTCTTGGTTTTGTCAGAAAAGATTCAAAATCGTGAAGTCCGAAGCCGTCCACGAGTGTCTTTGCAGAGACACGACCTCGCGATGAGTAAGAGGATGGTCTATGAGCTACTCCTTCAGAGTCTTTGGGCTTCTGGAGGACTATGATGGATTTGCCTTTCTTCGACGACGTGTCCAACTTCGGACCTTCATACCCGGCAGCTAATTGGGCGCCGATGTTTCTATATTGTGTGCTGTATAAATGGCTTGTACCAGGGTTCTTCTTCCTCTGCCTGTTTCTAAGTGCTGAGTAATCGACAACTCCTGGGTAGTCAACAGCATGAGGTAAAGAGGCATATGTTGAGGGTCTGTATCCTCTTACCTAAAAGAAAGTTAAGTGGTAAATTTTAGAACTGTAAGTAAAATATATAGCAGAAGTTCAGAAATTGACAATCAAATTCAAAATAGGTGTCCACAATTTTGGTATCCCACAAAATTGAATTTTTAGCAATTGCTACTTGCAAAAGACATACATAAAGTAAATGTAAGAAGTTCTCCCCCACCGTTCGCAGCAATGGCACTCACAAAGAATTCTTGGGCACTCATAAAATCGCCGGGTACATGCGCCCTTCCTAATCAACAACATTAATTATCATATAGCCCCTTAACCACTGGCGAAACTTCAACATTCTGTATACCCTCGTCCATCTCAAGATCAGGGTCTGGTCCCATTTGCCACTTCTAAATACCACAATATTTATATTTGCCCTAGCTGAATTCTAGAAAACAAGAAATAAAGAAATGACATGCTGTGTTATTTTGGTTTAACAAAATAAACTTCAGTTTAAAATATCTGATATGGGCAGTAAATGACTTTTCCTACATAATGCAATGATTTCAATTCTTTCACAGAAAACTAATAATGTACAGTGGCTAAAAAAAAATCCGAATATGGCTCATTATTCCGGCTTTTAAGGCCGTACAGTCAAGCCAAAATTATTATTAGACTCGAAATAATGCCTACTATAAATAAATGTGCAGCTAATTTCCATAAAGGTCATCTTCATATTTAATTGCTCGTTATTTCAGATAATTCAAATGGCAAACATTTTTGTCATCATAAGTTTTTTTCTATGTCAGCAATATGCTAAATATAAATTTGTGTGTAATTCCAACTATAAATAAGGGAAATATACTAAAAATAACCTTTGGCGATCCATCCCCATCTTTAAGTAATAAAATGATGGCTACGCATACTCTATTGTTATAAAGATGTAGCACCTTCTTCACAGAAACATCTTATCAATAGGCTCTTGTGGGGTTCCGAACTCGTGAATTTTAGAAGGAGTGTAAATGACAATTTTAACCATCAATACGTTAATATTAAACGAGATTTATTGAAGACATAAAAATTGGGGCCGCTAATAAATTTTCTCGCCTAGTTGGGTTAGAATCTTTGACATTTTATTCGAATCATTCAAAAATTCAATTTCAACTTAGACTAATTTAATTTGAGATTCTATAATTATTTCTTCGACTATTGGCTTTTATTTTCTAGTACACAAATGCGTATCACATTAAACGACATTAACACATATTTTTTTCATTCTTGGCACAATTTGTTTTAATTTATTACCTAAAGGAAAAACTTTAAATACTAACATAGAAGTTCAATACCATTTAATTTGATGCAGCTTACTATAATCACTATATACATGAAGAATTATAACTTAATATGACGTAAAATGTCACATATTTCTCTTTATTATTAAATATTTAAAAAGATAGGAGAGATACACATTTCTTATTTAAATTATTCTATTACTCCAATGAAAATGTATCAGCAAAATCTAAGAAATCAGAAAATCACAAAATTTATAGCACTTAAATTCTAGACCGAAAATCTGATATTTGCAGTTCATCTGTGAAAGAAAGTTCTAGCATTTAAGCAAAATCATCCGTACTTATAGCATCAACCTTGGGCACCTATGGCACGTACTTATAGCATCAACCTTTGTTGTGGATTCCTTGATCCCTTAATACTTTTGCGCGTATTTAGTTGGGAAAATGTACTCATATATGCACGAATTTAATTTTTTGTTATTTTTTGTTTTTATTGTTTTGGTTTTTCATTATTCATTCCCTGTCTACTATATACAAAGTCGCATATATAGATATCTCCTCCTCAGACAGTTTACTGTATTCTCGAGACAAGATTTTTAATTCAAAAACGATTTAAATAGAAATTTGTTGGCAATTTTAACATTGATAAAATACCTAAAAATGTAAACATTTTTTTTGTTACTTTTATAAAGGTAATTGGGTTAGACATTCACACAGTATCTGTATATTGTATATAATAATGTTGCGCCTGCAAAATCAAAATAAACTAAATAAATAATAATATCTAGAGAAAAAAATATTTTTCTGTACTTCACTTTAATTTGCTTCATTTTAGCAATTCAGACGTCTTATTGTGCCAGATAATCTGACTGAATTAAATTTAAATTAGATCAAAATCCTTTAAAATATGCATGGCTAATTCGATTTAAAAATTTTTAAACAAACAATAATTTTTTTTAAGTCGGTGCCTATGACCTTAGGACAAAACCTAACGGGGCTGGATTTTCGATTTTCATCTCGAGGAAAGAAAATGGGAAAAAGGCACAAAATGGGAGGAAAAAAATGGAGCAGGGTACAAATATCTTCCAGATAATCCAGAAGTCTCTTCGGAGACCCATAAGACTGTTTTTTTTTTCACACTTATATCATTGACTACGGCACAGAACCTAATGAAGCAGAATTTTCGATTTTTCCCCCAGGTGCGGACAAAATGAGGAAGGAAAAAAGTCTTCCCACATCTTTTAGAAGCCCCCAGTGGACCTAGAACAGTGGTCTCCAAAGTATATTACAAGTACCCCAGGGAGTACGCCAAAAAAATTCAATATTTACTTTTTATATTATTTTACCTAAGACACGCTTTATATGGCAGAAGAAAAGAAAATGAATTAAAAAATAACAAAAACTAACTTGTATTTTTAAATTACACGATCATGAACGCAATAATATTATATACTACTATATAGACATAGTTGGGTAGTATATACTATTATAGGTACAGGTTCTATACCTATAATATAGGTATAGGTTTTATACCTATAATATAGGTATAGGTTTTATATAGGAAGCACTAAACGCACGGTTGATATTCGATTAACAGAACATGCTAGAGACGTTAAAAATGGTAGGCAATCGACTGCTCTTATCCAATTAGTGATTAATGATAATTTCCAACCTTTTTTGAAAAATGTTTTCCTTTGAACAACTGTAATAATCCCCGGTCTATTTTACTTTACGAATCCCTTTTTATTAACACTTTACAACAAAGTTGAAAAGTGTTTATGACTTTGTTCATTCCGTCCGTCCGTCCGTCCGTCTGTCTGTCTGTCTGTCTGTCCGTTAGCACGATAACTGTCGTAAAAATGACTTAATCAAAACGAAATTTTAGTATGTTGTTCAGACGGTCTGTAGGACCTATGGGAATATAAATGAATAATATCACCCAATTCGTTTTGGATTAAACCCGGGTTGAAAAAATGAAATACATTGAGCCCTATGGGATCTAATTTTTCAAACATTTTTTAAGCGGATTTAAAATTCACAAATTGCTTCGAAAATTTTAGGTAATATTTAAATTGTTTCATAAAATATATAAAAACAAAATTCAGCGAAATATATTCAGTAGTTTTTAAAATAAAAATTAAAATAATAATAACACCTCTTATATGAAGCGATCACGTGACCATGATATGATAAGATTACGTCACCCACTTCAAAATGATATATGGCATCCATCTTGTCTCAAAATCGGGATTTTTAAAGTTCTTTTTAATTCATATTGAGTGTTGTATCTATCCTAAAACCACTTTATTTTTGCTTAAATTCTGTGCATCTACATACTGAAACAAAGCAATTACAATATATTTGAGTTTAAATGCTCATCCAAATTTGATTATTTCTACTATTAAGCCTATTTTTCACCTATGTAAAATGTAAACAGCAAAATATGTAGAATGAGTTGTATTAGAATTGCTGTATTTCTTTAACACAAAATCATTTAGTTCATGGAGTCTGCATAGATGATATGAATGAAATATTCACTGATTTTAAAAAGAGAAGGACGATTTTTTTCGATGAAGTTTTACGCATAGAGTTTAATTTCTTGTAGCTCCATGGTTTTAATTTTTAAATAACATAAATTATTGTAGTATTGTGATGAATGACATGAATGGTAAATTATTTAAGAAACAAATGTTGCTTTTATAGAGAGAGCCAGGCGTGTTATTTTTCTATAACGTCATTTGAATGAATTTCAGTTGTTTTCGATGAAGTTTTCAAATATAATAAATTATCGTAGTATTGTGATAATTCTAAAATTATTACCGTGGAATGTATCACATTTTATAGATGTTTAAACCAGGCAATTTATATTTCAATGCCGTCATTTGAATGAAGTTCATTTTTTTCGATGAAGGTTTAAGTTTTCAAATATAATAAATTAATGTAGTATTGTGATAAGTTTTAAAATATTACCGAGGAATGTACTGCATTTTAGACATGTTTAAATAAAATTGCATTGAAGTTGGAAAGTGTTTCATAATCAATGCTTTAAGCATGATTGATCTTTCTTGTTTATCTATATCGCACTTCTAGTTGCAATTTTGACCCCGTCCATGTTTTAAGTCATGCTTGACGACTCGTTCTCGATTCCTTGCGAATCAAACCTTGACAAAGTTACCTTTAATTTATAAAATTTAATTTTGTATATTGATGTTTAAACTGGCTTATGTCAATATGTTTTCTTGATTTTGTAATTTTTGTAATTTTTTACTTTCCCTGCAATACATTGTAATGTATAGGGAACGTATTGGAATCATACTGAAAATCACAACTCGAATTTTCGAGGGATCTACATGTTTCGAGACCTCTAGAATACGAAAAATCTATTTTTAGTGTGACATCTGTGTGTGTGTCTATGTATCTGTGTGTCTGTCAATCTGTGCAATGTATGTATTCACTCTAACTAAAAAAATTACAGACCGAATTTCATAAAATTTGGTAGGTAAGTCACTTGAGTGAGACCCTGGTGCTGATTAATTTTTGGTAGGATTCGTAAAAACAGATCCCGCCTTTTATTGCGAAATGGTCCGCAAAAATTTCATGTATCCACTCTAGCTAAAATACTAATTGGCCAAATTTCACAAAATTTAGTAGATAAGTTACTTGTAGGATACTCTTGTGTTGCTTAGATTTTGGTATGATTCAGAAAAGAACAACCTGCCTTTTTGTACGAAATGGCCTGCAAAAATTTCATGTATCCACCTTGGTTAAAATACTAATTGACCTAATTTCACAAAATTTGGTAGATAAGTTACTTGTGGGATACTCTGATGCCGATTAGATTTTGGTACGATTCGGGAAAAAACAACCGGCCTTCTTTTATGAAATGGCCCGCAAAAATCTAAAAAAAACAAGATTACGTATGTGCTCAAATATATCAATTAAATTCTTATTTTATACGCAATTTTTGACAAGAAAAGGAATATAAAACACTCCATTATGCTTTAGGACTAACCGTTCTCAAGATATTTGAGATTTCTTACATTTTTGTTACGCCGATTTCGGAAAAATGTCCAATTACCAAATAAAAACACAAATCGAATTAAAAATGCAAATTTAGTATTATTTGGTGCATTTAAACTCAATCTAACGAATTATTAAAGAAATTTAGAAAATATAAATTTGAGTCTGCAGGGAAAGTCATGTCCTGCCCACATCAGATTTTTAAATCTGGTGTATGGATGCATAAAATATGTTTTGTGGTAATGTCAATTTTGGGATATGCAAATTCAGCTTGCCGGTAATGGATTGTATTTAAGCATGTTGGCAATTTTTCTTATTTTAACGATAATATCCCCCCTCAATTCATTTGTGATTTATTATATGCACTGAACTGACTGAATGATTGGAGTGAAATCAAAATTATCGAGCAAGAATTTTGGTTTCCGTCTTCAAGTTTGATTCAAGTATTTTAGTCTTTGGTTTTAGTTCCGTCTCAACTTCCAGATCAACGGACAAATCTAAAATTTTGAAAATTCGAATTAAGGTTGACGATACAAAGGGATTTTAAAAAAAAAGAAAACACCATTTTGCCTTTAAGAAGTAATAAAAACATAATTTGATATCCTTTCGCTGCCATTCGGAAAAATTAAACAGTTAAATCATATTCTCGTACGCGGAAATAAGATTCAATATATTTTTCCATTTACCACGTTAATAGAAATGTAAAATGTGCGTCATTTTTATGCTTCAGTCTGTAGAGGATTTTGATGTTCAGAAAAATTATAAACAACTTTTATTAAATGTATACATTAAATGTTACATTTAATGATTACTAACCACTTTGAATGCTTGAAGTACCAATGGAAATGCTTAGTATGTAATATGGATTCAATATCAATAACACTGAGTTGGGTATAAATAAATGGAAATAAATTATGTTTTCCAAAATTGTGAGAAGTAAATTCATCGCAGAACGTGAAGTCCACACTGAAAAATCGCAACTGGAGTTTTCGAGGGATCTACACGTTTTCGGAACTCTAGAATACGAAAAAACTATTTTTAGCCTGACATCTGAGTGTGTGTTCGTCTGTACAATGTATGTATCCACTCTAACTCAAAAACAAATTGACCAAATTTCATAAAATTTTATAGATAAGTTACGTGTGAACGCTTTTTTTTTGCGAAATGAGAAACGAAAATCGTATTTTCCACTCTAGCTAAAGAATTAATTAAAAAAAATTCACAAAATTTGAAAGGTAAGTGACTTGTGAGTTACCCTGGTGCTGATTAGATTTTGGTACAAGTCGGAGAAAAATACCTGGTTTTTTTTTTGTTCAAAAATCGTCAAAATATAAAAGCTTACATTTACTCAAATGTATCAATTGAATGCTTATTTTGTACATAATTCTGTACGATGAAAAGAATAAAATCAACCCCGTTACTCTAGGCCGTTCTTGAAATTTATGTTTTTCTCATTTTTCCCGCCGTTTTTGAAAATACGCCAGTTGCCAGATGAAAACGAAAATTGAATTAAAAACACAAATTCGATGTAATTTCAAATAATTATGCGCGTTATTTTTTGCAATTAAACTCAATTAACCGAATTTTTGAAGAAATAAAGGGAAAAGTAATTTGAGTCTGTAGAAAAAGTCATATGATGCCCACATCAAATTTTTTAAACTATGAGAAGTATCATTATTATCATCACCTAATTTGCACGCCTGCTTGTTTGACCCGTTCGGTGTAATAAACTATACGTTGAGATGACGTGTGATTCAGATTATCTGTCATTTATTTCTCTTCTGTGTTAAACAGAACAAATCTGCCAAATCTTCGTCCGTCCGATTGTCGTCCAACACGTGATTGTCGTTAACGACAAGGTGCTTTACGTTCAGATCAGATTTTTGTCTAGTGACCCACTTTCTGTATACTCTAATAAACTTTGCCTTTGAGTAAGTCAGAATTGTAGCTAATGCTCCTATATAGAGAGCTGGTGCACCCGCTGTTTTATATCATACTTGCCCATTTATAAAATCGCCCATATCGTTATGAACAATCTTTTACATCAATATATTATACATTATACAGATATATTGATGATCTGATTTGCTTAGTATATACTGAAAATTGTATCATAGATATAGATTTCTATCCAGATAATTTGGAATTCCTAATGAAGCTACTATTAGTACAAATATTAATTTTTTGTATTTAAATCTTATTATTGAACCTTCTAATAGAATTGTTACTAATTTATATGATAAAAAAGAATGTCTTAATTTTAACATTAATAAAATCTTACCATTTAATTCCTGCAACTCGATTCTATTGTTTAGAAATATTATTCTTAATCAGCTTTTTAGAATTTATAGATTATCTGATAAAAAATTTCATGCTATACATATTGATAATCTGAAAATTACCAGCAATTTATATAAATATCCCTCTTATTTTGTAAATGGTATAGTTAAGGGGACGGTGGACGTTGAATTCTTTTTTATTTATTTATTGACCTAGAAACATGAAAATTTGTATAAATATTCCTCTTAACATTACTATATAAAATACCATTAAATTTTTTTCAATTTTGTTATAATTTTGTATTTTTTTTTTAAATTTAATTTTTTTAACGAAAATTTGAAAATGCTCCTTGTGTACCATTTGCTCACATTTTTGATTAATTTTACATTATGATCACTCCAAAACACATTATGAACAAATTTGGGTATTCAATTTTAAATCCCTTAGAAAGTTAATTTTTTAAAAATATTTTTCTGCATTAAAACTTAATTTTCTTCATTTATTTAGGTTCTTATTCACTTTTAATTACCTGAATAAAGTCCAATTATAAAATGCATACCCAGTTTCATTAAAAAGTATGAAAAGTGTCTTGCCGAATTTCATACATCTCAAACAAAAATTAAGACGCATGGAGCATTTTTAAAATGTAAAACCTTTGAAAATTCCGTTTCGAAAGAAATGCATTCAACCTTTTGCTTATGGGTGGGACAGCGTCTATTCCAAACGAAGAACCTCCCAAAAAGACAGGTATTTGACATACCCTATCTTAAACAGTTCGACCCCCTTTGCAGGCATTGACGTCCATGGAAATCGCCGACAGAAACATTTCTGTCAGCAAACCCGTAAGCAAAAGTTAAATGTGTAAAATAGTGTTATATATTAAAAACTTTTTAGTCGATTTTTGCTCATTTCAACTTCCACTGTCCCCTTAAAAAATTTAGATTAGCTGGATTTTCATCAATTCTTTTCATGGTGTTTTTTATATTAGTCTGACATCTCCATTCTCTTGTTTTAATTATATTTTATTTTTACTTCCTCTTACACATTAGCCTTTCAATTATTGCCGCTCTTGATTGTATATTATCTCTTAAACTTGTCTTTTCGCATTACTGTTATTTATTTCTTACGTATGGCGACGATATATCATATATTTTTCCTTTGTGAATGGCAACACTGGTCTCTTCATTCTGGGTTCCCGAGTTCGATTGGTTAGTGTATTTTTTGAGTTAAATTCCAGATATTCCTTGTATCTTTTATTTTTTCTTCTTTATGTATGTTGTCCAAGTAGAAATAGTTTATAGATATAATCTATCTATTTCTTCAAAAACATACATTTTTGTGTTTGCTTCTACAAGACACTTGGACTTGAAAAAGAGTTTTGAAGAAGTGAACAAATCCTGATTTAAGCCTAGACCTTGTCCACGTGTATAGCGTTTGTGCTTGTATTTGTCTGTTTTTCTTTTATTGATTCCATACCATTGTTTTTTGATACTTTTCTTTGACTTGATGATCCGCAATTTGTATTTTTTTCCATTTGCTTGAAGATTTGCTGATTTATACTTTTGTTTTGTAAGCTAATTAGAAAGTTAGGTTTTTCGAGTTACAGCTACTTTTCTTTCATTGGACCTTCAAACCTTTTTATTATTGAAAGTATTTTATTTATTAGCTGCATTTGCGCAATAAATTAAATGTATTTTGCATTGTCATTCCTATATACACATTTTTTTTACAATTGCATATTTGCAATGTATCCTTAATTTTTTAAGTTTGCTACGGTATTTATAACAAAAATTTATATATATATATATATATATATATATATATATATATATATATATATATTAAGTTTGTTACAGTATTTATAAAAATGTTATATATAAATATATATATACCAGTAATAGTTTAAAAGTATATTTAATATAAAAAATTCTTTCGTTTAATCAATAATGGTGACATCTGCACTAATATATAATCAAGAAAGCTGCCCTGGATAAGACCGACCGCAGCGAATTAAACTACACAATTCAGGCAGCAAAGGCCTTGTAGTGGGCCGGAGGACTGCTGTTGACTAAACTGGGGGGAGTAAAGCGACTCTTCGAAAACAGCTTGCATTAGTGTTTACGATTTCACCGTTTTTACAAACTTTTGTAAATTTGTTTTTTGGAATAGACAGTTCATTCCGTCGTTGCCCTTACAGTGGAGCTAGTGACTATAAGAAATGGCAGATGACGAAGAAGTAGGTAAGATAATTAATCAGATAATATTCTAAATAAATATAGTGAAAGCACCGAGATTGGTGGCTTAATGAAGAAAGTACTGGAAATCCACAATAAAGTTGAGAGATTAATCTGCCGCTCTAAGTGCACTGCGTATGGAGTCCTGAGGTTTTCTGAGGCCCTAAGAGAGCTTTCATGAAAGGTTCTATATGAACAAAAAATGTCCGAAAACTCGATTATCCGTTTTTTTAGTTCAGAATTCATTACGGATTCATCATTGCAGTCTTTTCCCTTTAGGTTCAAGAATAAAATTTTGGACACCAATATTTTGTGGGTCCTTTGTTTATGATATAAAACATTCCCGGGCTCGAAGGTACCTTGTCCCAATAGATAATGTGGCGTAGTTATATAACCCTAGTTTTTACATCTAATACCTAAAGGCCCATAGTTATAACTCAGACAGGAAGACGGCATACTGATTATACAAATGTGTTTAGGCCGAGGTCCATTAAGCTCGCCTAAAATCGCAAAATACGGAAAAGTGAAGAGACCCGAACATACACAAAATGCTACAGAACCTACATAATCACCAAATCATATAGAGCACGTACCGTGGGGATTATAATATCATGATCTCAATATTTTCAGATATTCGATGAAATGCCGTAACCAAAACGTTGTAAAGATAACTGTAAACTGATACACAAATAACTAATAATACCATGCAGAAAATTAAATTAAATACCAATAATCTTTGAGTTAACTATAGTGCACTAATGAGGCTTTAAAATAATGCGAAAAGTCCTCAAAGAATAATCCTCAAAATTTAGAGGCCTTCTACAAACATGATGTTCCAAGCGGTCGCTTGGAACGCCTCTGTGCACGGATGATATGCAGCAAGATTCTACAAAACAAGCTATCAGCGTTATTGCGAATTGCTCTAGACCAGCAAATCTTGCTGGCCAGAAAAGGAGACAAATAGGATGAGATTAAGGCAAGAAACCTACGCTGATGCGTTAGAAGGACTGCTCATGGAGTCACCATTTTGCCCCAAACCGAACAGTGTTCTCATAAGACCAAAGCTGAGACTCAAGAATTAATTGACCCACATATATTAAACATAAAAGTGAAAATTGTTAAAAGAATAAGAAAGGGGGCGTATTTGAATTGAGATAAAAGACCAATATTGACAAGCTAATTAAAGAATTCACTGATCAAATTCAACTACGTAATGATTTTGATATCAACAAACCTACCAAAAAATTGCCACAAATCATCCTCTACAAGAGGAGTTGGAAAACGGCGGCTCATCACTTTGTATTTAGTTGCCCGCAACATCTGCCCATTTTTACATTAATTGTGGCCCGCGAACCTCAATAATAATAAAAAGTTCAATGTTAAAATAAAATTTTTATTTTCTAGAATTTAAGGTACGTTTTATATATATATATATATATATATATAAATACTTTCCTATAAGCTGTATTTATCAAGATAAAAAATATTATTGAATATATATGTCTGTAATGAAATCGAATTAATATTTTAAATAAAGTTCTCCACTTTAAAAATTACGTTTTTCTTATTTATCCAATATCAATTTATTTTATCCAACTACTTTAGTTTTAGATTTCTGCATCTAGAAATTTGTGTGGTTTTTTTACAAGACTCGCGTTAAATTAAAAGATATTTTATAAATTTTTCGGAAATAATTTTTGTTAATTTTCTGAAAATGTAACTCAAATATCCATGATAATTAATAAATTTTCCCATTATTGTACAATTGTCTTTTTATATTTTATACATATTGCTCGTGAAATATATAAATCCAGGGATTTATATTCATTTCTTCAGTGTACTTGCTGCTCATGACAATAATTATTGGTTAAACCTGTTTTTGTTTATATATATGGTTACGTACGCTAGGCGACAGTCGGGATGACGAATACGGACGACCCTTTGTCTACCCACGTCTGGCGAAATTTTACTGAAGACGGGACCGAAAGAAAATAGGCGCGATTTTTATCCGACCTATGTACAGTCAAGGCGGAACTCGATTTCTCCGGCAACCCTAAGATTTCTAATGTCGAGACGGCGGGGTTGTCGGCGGATCGAGTTTAGCCTTGGTACAGTTTGTTCTTTAATAGATAGAACCGTCTTCTAAGCTACAAGGAAGGAGTTGGGTTACCAAATTGTCGTCTTTTGTGTCAAATTCCACAAATCTGACATTTTTTCAAAGCCTTTGGCATATATATATATATATGTATATATATATATATATATATATATATATATATATATATATATATATATATATATATATATATATATATATATATATATGGGGGGGGGGGGCATATAGCACATTTTTATCATCTTTGGAAAGAAATGTTAACTTTATTTCCCCATTTTAAAGATATAGAAGAGCCGCATTGGCTTCTACTGCACAATGACTCGATGTCAAGCATTGTGGTATAAATTCGCAATAAACTGAGAGCATGTTCGGCCGTAAATTGCATTAGAAATTACTGAAAAGATATACAAATTATATTTCTGAATAAACAAAAAAGAAGGATGTTGATAGATAAATTGTTAAAGACATGAATGCAAAAATGTTTTCCGTCGACGATAACGGCGCCAAAATAGGTGCGTTCCATTGTGCGTTACAAAGAGACTGGCATAGGTTCTCATTCCTAGTCGTCAAGGCGTTTATCTCTGTCTGATAGAGAATGGCGGCCATGGATCATCCTGTATTATAGGAGCTGCAATTGCAGACGATTTGTTAATGCATATACTACTGCTTTGAGTACCAACGATAATTCAAAGTTCAAATTCAGTCAATCCGTCTTTCATCCATTATTTCTTGAAAAATACCTTTTGCTATTTTTTGTATACCTTCAGCTTTCCATTTTTATTCCAATTCAATGATATAAAGTTAGCAATAACTGCATGATAGCTACCTTACATTAAATGGTCTGGTGATCGTAATAATTTAGTAATAATTTAATATATTACTTTCCTTATATACATAAAGTATAAGGAAAGTATTGTGACGGGGTCGAAAATTCGAATTCGAGTTTTCGGCGGGAGAGCACGTTTCAAGCATCCCTGATTACGATCATTTTTGAAGTGATGTCTGTGTGTGGGGGGGGGGGAAGTATGTGTGTGTCAGTGAGTCTGTGGAGACGATAACTGACGAACGAATAGACGGATTCGAACAAAATTTGGTACAAAAATCACAATCCGTAAACACTGGAAGCCTATTGTTTTTATACGCAATCGAATGTTCAGAAGCCCCCTAAATTTTCGAATGAAATTTTGAAAAAATCGTCAAAACATCAAAACCGCTAGTAAAGTTACGAAAATAGACATTTCTTATGTAATTTTTCATTAGAAAATGATTAACATAAATTTTAGAACTCTAACATGAACCGTTCTCGAGATATTGTACATTTCTCAGAAAAATTATCAAAAAGTCATATAATATAAAAAATATATATTTCCTATTGAGAAACATGTTCACTTTTCATATGTAATACCATGCCGTAAATTGGGTGACATCATTCTCGTGGATCTAGCTCGTTCCATTCATGAAAAAAGATACTTTAAGTAATGCTTTTGTATTTGAACGCCAATAGTCATTTATCTGCTGTAAGAATAACTTATTTCTTCGTCCATAACTCTTGGCGAGATTTTGGCGACGAATTTGGCGGTATGTCGCCAACTTGGCGACTTTTTGAAATGTTGCCAAATTAACGAAAATTTCGCTAAATGGATAAAAATGACGTTAAATCAATCAAAATGATGACTAATTGTCGAAAATTCAATATCTTGGAAAGAATATTAGTATCTACTATAAGAAAAACCTATTTTTGTTACAGTAAAAGTAGTAAATTCATTACATTATATAAGGAAAGTCATGTGTTGCCCACAACAGTTTTTTATTCTTGTAAGGTTTCTATAGTTAGTATTTTAAGAGATGTTAAACTCGCCTTACCTTTGGAATTATCGGTACAGTTTTATGCGACGTCGTGATGTCGTACGGTGATGCGTATCCCTGTGGTTTTTCATAGACAGACGCAGGTTCATACTTCACGGAACCTGTGAAGCTTGGAACTGTTCCGTGAGAACCGCCGTACACCAGGGACGTTCTGGAGTAAGTTTTTACTTCTTTACCTCCCTCGTAGTCTGATACGCCCTTTGGGATGTACGGAGCATGACCTTCCTCAGATATTTCTCCGCCAGAGTAGGCATGTGTTTGTAATGTCTGTAATGGAATTAAAGTGCAGTGAGTCAATCTAATTTACGCACCGTCAAAATTGCACGCGGCATCATTTTATACATTGCACGTCGAATTCAATGTTTACTTTCTCATGCTATAAAATATAGTATATAGAGAAAGTATTGTTTTCACGCACATTTTCGAATTCGAGATTTTAATGCCAATATATGTTTTTGGACCTCCTGAGCACGTTTTGACTATTTTTAGAGTGATGTCCGTCTGTCTGCCTATGGTCGTTATTGTGTACACGATAACAGCCACAAATATTCATGGATTTTCAAGAAACTTTATATCCGGATTTGTTATCAAAAAATCTAAAATTATATAGACTTTCTGTAAATTCGAACGAAATCTTCAAAATTTATTCGATTTTTTTTTTAATATGGCAGCATGTGACGAAATTTGACATAATCATACATAAAAAGGGTTATTTATGGCTTAATCGTCTCAAAACTTCATAGTTTCAACCATTGCTGTGAAAATTAGCTGCGATACAATTTTTGTGTTTGTGACGTCATTGGTCCCCTTTGGGGAATTGGAGCAAATTACCCCTCCTGGGGTACATTTTCAAGTACATGATATCAATAGAAATGTTTTTTTCAAGTCCTTTAAAGTGAAGGGTAACATGCTAATAGTTTGAACCAACGACACCGATTTTCCAAAAATTTTCTTGTCAAATTTGAAAAAAAAAAAACCACAGGCTACTTAAAAATAAATTACGATATGAGAAAGTCAAGTTGAGCCACTCTCCAATTAATTATTTACAAGATGGCAACGTGTAGAGACATCATCAGGAAGAAAAAATATCTCAACTGTGCATCTCGACAGTGCATCTCTACTTGAAGTTATTTTACATTTATATTTCATAATGTTTTAGTTCTCCTTATATCACATTACCAGAACGAAAATATGATGCATTATATTTTACAAGTTATCACTTCCACCCATATTTATGTCATACAGCTGAGTACGACTGTCAGGTTAAGGAATTACACAGTCCAAATCACTCAAGTCCTCTGGATCAGTCGGACGGCCTGGGGGTTTCCACAGTCCAAATCGCTGCCAGCGGCTCTATCGTGCTGAAAACACCGGTTCTCGTTAGATCACCGAAGTCAAGCAGCATCGGGCGCGGTTAGTACTTGGATGGGTGACCACATGGGAACACGGCGTGCTGTTGGCACATTTCGGTCGCGGTAGCCCGGTGGTTTGCGCGCTGAATTTGCACGCTGCCACAACTGCCGCCGTGTTCATGTGGAGTACGATCACGTTAACCATGTGGGTCCGTAAGTCCTTCCGAGAGATTGGTGGTAGGGGAAGGAGGGTACGGTCCCTGTGGATGCCTTCCCCACTGGATTCCGGTCTAAATTGGGTGGCACTTCCCCGTCGTCCAAACGGTTACCTTACACCTTTCTGATAGGTCGGAAGGTCTGGGTCTCAGCAACAACAGTCCAAACCGCTGAAGGTAGAAACTTGAAACTTTGCATGCACGTGAAATTTGACAATTAATGAGAAAAATCTAAAATATTAAAAATGTGTTCGAAAAATTTATAAAATTTGGAATTTTTGATTTAAACATTCTGTCAGCTTAACTCCAGCTGTAACTCCAGCTAGACACACAAAATTAGCTTTTATGCTAAAATTGTTTAATTAACTGCTGGTGTACAGCCAGTCGTTGAGGTATTTTATATTACAGTTACAGCAGACGATTTTTCATATTCTATAATTCAACTTTTTATTCAATTTGTAACCATGGTAACAATCAGGGATTTAGTTGCGGAGTTGATCCAAGAGCAGGCACACAGTTTTGTGGAAGCCGAGGTGAAGCCCTGATACAGATTTCATTAAGAAGGCGGTGGTGCTGATTTCCACTAGTTCGTAAAACAGTTTACTTCAAGTGCAATATATCACATGAAACATCGCATGTTCAGCGATTGATCTTCAATTATTAGTAAAATGAATGACCAAGAAAAAATCAACAAGGTGTATGTGGAATTAAAGGGCCAAGTGATTGATCCTAGCAAATGACTAAGAAAGAATGGCTAGGAGGGAATTACTTCTACATGAATTTTTTAAGAGGTTCAATAATGCATTTTCTTCACTTGTGCAGAATGTATTACGCAATTCTGTTGACAATCTAACAAAGCTACCTATTGAACTGCTTCCATTAAACACATCTATATAGATTCATTGACTTTTAACACAGCAGGTTATAAGAAGGGGTTTAATTGAATGATTTTTAATATATATAAATCGAACTGCTTTAGGCGTTGCAAAAATTTCTTCACGGATGCTTCTAAAGATTCTGGGTGAGCAAATAGATAAATGGGATCTATTGCCATATGCAAAGACATGGTTATTAAATCACAAAAATGCAGACAAATATAGATCCCGAAAATAGAGGACAAGCATAATGACGAACGTTACAAATATGGAGTCCCTTTAAATTTTAATTATATTGATGTATAAAAATGAATAGAATTATATCGATTGTTATGTTTTATATTGATAAAGCTCCACTATTATTTTCTTTGGAACTGTGCCACTGGTACCAGCGTTACGCTCCAAATACCGATATCGTCTGCAGGCTATTCTGCTGATTAAAGTGTTGAAAACAGTTTTGTCAGTGATTGTTTTTAGATTAAAATCTCGCACTACCTATCTATCTACACATAAAACATATCCCTCTATCTATCACACACTAAAAACATATGAATCGTGTTTTTATGTGCCTAAAATATGTAAATACAACGTAGAAAATTCCAATTTCCAATGGAAAACATTCCCAACCCCAAAATGAAACTGCAATGTAAGTAAGAGAATTACAATTTTCGATATGGAATTATTTCTAATATACTTTATACATTTTTAAATTGTGTAGGGAAAGTGAAAAATATAATATTTTAAGAACGAATCGTAAATACAGAATGACGTAGAGATTTGAGGTTTGATTTCGGGGCCAACACATGACAGGCAAGCATTATACCGTTCAGATAAAAATAGCTCCAGCTCAAAGCATGTACTGCTCCTTCATGATAATTGCACCTCCAATACCCCCTTCTCAGCGATAAATGTTTCAGCGGCAAGAATATGAAATTTTGCTGAGCAACATGTATTTAACACTTAATATTTTAACAAGAGTTTAAGCGAATTATTGAACTGTGCAAATCAGAGCAATACAAGTACCTTAGGAAAACCCTTATCACCCCCAAAAACTCTATAAGGAAAATTCCATGTGTATGCACGTTAGATCTATCGATATTAAATTGACCATGAACAAAAGTGATTGCAGTACCCCTGGCGGAAATTTAAAAGTTATAATGAATTCGGTAACAAAGCAAGATAGACGAAATAAGCCAAATCCAAAGTTGTATTATTGTCTAATTAGCAGTAATTGTCATCAGGAACGCAGGAGAAGTGTATAAATAAGATAATAAATACCTGTTAAAAAGTCGTATCACCAGGACCTATATAACACGGTGACACCTGCAATGCTTGTCAAAGCACGAGGTCATATTATTATTTATCGAATTCAAATAGACATTACGTAAAGCACGTGACTTTGCGCATTCAATAATAAACTAAAATGCAGAGCAAATCAAATTCAATAAACATACGTACGTTTCAGATATCAAATGGATATCCTTCATCAGTGCAAAAGATCTGGACCTAAACACTTAAATAAGCTATATCTGTCAAATTTAAATGACTAAACGACATCACTAGCGTCCCTTTACAGATATTATAAAAGGACTATAGGCATCACAATACAGTTTTGTGATAGATTCCTACTTATTAGGCAATGGTCTACAACCTTGTAATCCACATTTAGTTTTTCTATCTCGCCTTGTTTCCAAGTTCGTTATCCTAACTTTTCAACTTCTCCGCTGAGAGTGCTGCAATCACCTTTATTCGATCTTGCATGGTCACTTTACTAAAGATAAACCGAACGTATACACTCATGGACATTTCCTTACAAAGTTGTTGGAGTGTTTAAGAGCATACCTAGGAACCCAGTATGCAAAGCTATCATTAAGAGCTTAATGTAAGACACAAATAAGAAGATTGTATATACTTACTAGAACAAATTACTCGCCGCTTTCCGGTTCGTAATTAAACTCCCCGTACTACTCAATTCACCAAGAGCTCTGTCCGCAGAGAATGGGGAAAAACACACTCTCCGCAAAGCAAAAAAAAAAAAAATAAATAAAGGATTCAAAACTTCTAGGAAACCTCTAGGAGAGCTCCGGAAGTTTCCTCCCGCTTACCAAGAAACCATCTATTGCAACGCATTCTGCTCACACATCTTTGAAATAGATCTGATTAAGAGCAGGGGAAGTTTGAATCACGGTTGAAGTGCAAGAAGTTGCGATGACTGAATGCGATCACTTACAAAATTACAAAAATTAAAATTATTTATAAAATCAAAAAAAAAATTAGAATACTGATATATATGCGGAACTTTTAGCGAAATAATAAAATTGTGCTAATCTTAGTTTTCCGGATGCGATAATATATACATCAGATCGCGTAAATAAATACACATTTCGATTTATTTAAATAAATATAAATAAATATGAAAGGATTTTCCCACGAATTCGTTTCAAACATTATTGAAAAGTACGTTTCTCGATCTTTCTGATGGTGTCAGGATGGAAATACTTTAGGTCTCTAAGAAATTGCTTTGTTTGAATATCGGCCAAAATCGTCGTAATTTGGGGTAAAACATAAAATATGTATTTTAATTAGTGATACATTAGTAATACATAACTAATTCAATATTAAACAAGAGAGATCAATCATGCTTAAAGCATTGATTATGAAACACTTTCCAACTTCAATGCAATTTTATTTAAAAAAGTCGAAAATGCAATACATTCCTTGGTAATATTTTAAAACTTATCACAATACTACATTGATTTATTATATTTGAAAACTTAAACCTTCATTGAAAAAAATGAACTGCATACAAATGACGGCATTGAAATATAAATTGCGTGGTTTAAATATATCTAAAATGCAATACATTCCACGGTAATATTTTTAAATCTATCATAATACTACGATAATTTATTATATTTGAAAACTTCATCGAAAACAACTGAAATTAATTCAAATGACGTCATAGAAAAAATAACACGCCTGGATCTCTCTATAAAAGCAGGATTTCATTCATAACTTTCTCCATTTCATTCATCACAATACTATAATAATTTATTTTATTTAAAAATTAAGACCATGGAGCTACAATTCATAAACTTTATGCTTAAAACTTCATCGAAAAAAATCGTCCTTCTGTTTATAAAATCAATTAATATTTCATTCATATCAGCCATGCAGACTCCATGGACTGAATTATTTTGTGTTAAAGAAATACAGTAATTCTAATACAACTCATTCTACATATTTTGCTGTTTACATTTTAGATAGGTGAAAAATAGGCTTAATTGTAGAAATAATCAAATTTGAATGAGAATTTAAACTCAAATATATTGTCATTGTGTTGTTTTAGTATGTAGATGCACAGAATTTAAGCAGAAATAAAGTAGTTTTAGGATGGATACAACACTCAATATGAATTAAAAAGAACTTTAAAAAATCACGAATTTGAAACAAGATGGATGCCATATATCATTTAGAAGTGGGTCATGTGATCGTTTCATATCATGGTCACGTGATCGTTTCATATAAGATGTGTAATTATTATTTTAATTTTTATTTAAAAAACTACTGAATATATTTAGCTGAATTTTTTTTTATATATTTTATGGAACAATTTGACTATTACCTAAACTTTTCGAAGCAATTTGTGAATTTTAAATCCGCTTAAAAAATGTTAGAAAAATTAGGTCCCATAGGGCTCAATGTATTTCATTTTTTCAACCCGGGTTTAATCCAAAACTAATTATGTGATATTATTCATTTATATTCCCATAGGTCCTACAGACCGTCTGAACAACATACTAAAATTTCATTTTGATTAAGTCATTTTTACGGCAGTTATCGTGCTAACGGACAGACAGACAGACAGACAGACAGACAGACAGACAGAATGAACAAAGTCATAAACACTTTTCAACTTTGTTGTAAAGTGTTAAAAATCTGATGCAGGCAGCACATGACTTTCTTTGCAGACTTATATCCACGTTCTCTTTATTTTAATTAAATTTAATTCATTTTTAATTCAATTTTCGTTCTCATTTGGTAAATGGACTTATTTTCAAAGGTGGCGTAGAGAAAATACGTAAAAACTAAAATATCTCGAGAACAGCTAGTCCTAGTGTAATGGGGTTGATCTGATTCTTTTCTCCGTTAAAAATTACGTATAAAACAAGCATTTAATGGATATATTTGAGCATGCGTAGTTTTTTATTTTACATTTTGACGATTTTTGGAGGGCATTTTACAAAAAAGGAGGTTATTTTTTTCCGAATCGTGTCAAAATATAATTAGCACCAGGG
The DNA here is from genome assembly GCA_951213105.1 of Amaurobius ferox. NCBI lineage: Eukaryota > Metazoa > Arthropoda > Arachnida > Araneae > Amaurobiidae > Amaurobius > Amaurobius ferox. The sequence goes on from OX578153.1 coordinate 59,460,292, forward strand.
TAATCCACAAGCGACTTATCTACCGAATTTTGTGAAATTCGGTTCATCAGTTTTTCAACTAGAGTGGATACAGCCAATTTTTGTGGGCCATTTCGCATAAAAAAGGCGAGTTCTTTTATCCTGAGTCGTACTAAAAACTAATCAGCACCAGGGTCACACCCAAGTGACTTACCCACCAAATTTTATGAAATTCGGTCCATTAGTTTTTGAGTTAGAGTGGATACAGGCATTACGCAGACAGACACACACACACACAGACATCACGCTAAAAATAGAGTTTTCGTGTTCTAGAGGTCTCGAAACATGTAAATCTGTCGAAAATTCGAGTTGCGATTTTTGGCATGATTCCAATACTTTCCCTATGCTATACATTACCATGTATTGCAGGGAAAGTAATAATCTGAAGTAGGCAGCATATGACTTTCTCCGCCCACGTTCTCTTTATTTTAATTAAATTTATTTTACTTTTTATTCAATTTTCGTTTTTATTTGGTAACTGGGCTTATTTTTTTAAAGGTGGCGTAGAGAAAATACGAAAAAACTAAAATATCTCGAGAACGGCTAGTCCTAGTGTAATGGGGTTTGCCTTATTCCTTTCGAAAATTCGAGTTGCGATTTTCGGCATGATTCCAATACTTTCCCAATATATTACCATGTATTGCAGGGAAAGTAAAAATCTGATGTGGGCAACACATGACTTTTCCTGCAGACTCAAATTCATATTTTCGTTATTTCTTTAATAATTCATTAGATTGAGTTTAATTGAACCAAATAACACTAAATTTGCATTTTTAATTCAATTTTTGTTTTTATTTTGTAATTGGACATTTTTCAGAAATTGGCGTAACAAAAATGCAAGAAATCTCAAATATCTTGAGAACGGATAGTCCTAAAGTATAATGGAGTGTGTTATATTATTTTCCTCTTCAAATATTGCGTATGAAATAAGAATTTAATTGATACATTCCAGCATACACTACTTAGTCGTTTTTTTTAGATTTTAACGGGCCATTTCCTAAAAAAACGCAGATCGTACCAAAATCTAATCAGCACCAGAATATCCCACAAGTAATTTATCTAACAAATTTTGTGTAATTTGGTCAATTAGTATTTTACCTAGAGTGAATACATGAAATTTTTGTGAGCCATTTCGTAAAAGAGGCGGGTTCTTCTTTTCCGAATCGTACCAAATTCTAATCAGCACCCTAGTATCTAACAAGTAACTTATCAACCAAATTTTGTGAAATTTGGTCAATTAGTATTTTAGCTAGAGCAGATAAATGAAATTTTTACGGGCCATTTCGCAAAGAAAGGCGGGTTCTGTTTTTACGAATCGTACCAAAAACTAATCAGCCCCAGGGTCACATCCAAGTGACTTACCTACCAAATTTTATGAAATGCGGTCCATTAGTTTTTGAATTAGAGTGATACATACATTGCACAGATACACAGACAGACAGACACACAGACAGACAGACAGACACACACACAGACGTCACGCTAAAAATAGTTTTTTCGTATTCTATAGAGGTCTCGAAACGTGTAGATCCGTCGAAAACTCGAGTTGCGATTTTCGACATGATTCCAATACTTTTCCCTATACATTACCCTATACATGTATTTCCCTATACATGTATTGCAGGGAAAGTAAAAAGTAATAATGACTCCTACCTATCTAGGTCCTAAAGCACCTGTGTACCAAATTTCGTGGTTGTACGAAGCTTGGATTTATCGCTACAGATTACAAGCACACACGCACACACAGACATATTCTTTTATTATGTAAGATTATTTTATACAGTTATACTTTCACTTACTTTGGGACTTTCATACTGTGAATCTCCATATCCTGGATGTCCTACTATGGGTCGAAAAATTCCGTAACCTCCGTGAGAGATGCTTTTGCTTCGAGGTCTCTCAGATTCCTGGTCTTGACTGTAGTCTGTTCCATAAGCGAGTTGCGCCTTCTCTTCTACTGGATATTGTACTACAGGTACTTTCTGGTGAATGTAGACTTCTTTCTCTATCACTGGCCTATGGGAAGAATGTAGTTAGTTTTAGTTTACCTGTATACACATCTGTTTCACAAAAAGGCCACTTCATGGGAGGAGAAAGCAAAAAAACTCCCCACCAAGTACAGGGAATAAAAACCAAGTTTTGATATCTCAAAATGAGTTGCACCAAGATTGGTTTACGCCAAGAAAACCCGAAGCTGTACTTTCTAAACTACAGTACCATTTTGAAAGATCATAACCCTTCTTCAAATCAGCTTGCAAGAGACCCTCATGTTTTTAGCTAATAAACGAAAAAGCACGCTGACACGACATATGTATTTCATTGTTGAACGGCCATTTGCTCCCCAGGGAACAGTTCTCAGTCCAACTCTTTTTACTCTATACATGGCCGGATTCGAGAAAACTGTCTCCTCCGGGGTTAACATTGGAATTTTTGCGGACGATATCGCACTTTGGAGTAGTGGTGAGGTGGTTAAAGATGTCGAGCTGGAGCTCAACAAGTCACTGGCAGCCATGTCCAGGTTTGCAGAAGAGCTCAAGATAAGTTTTAACCCTGCCAAGTCTATTATCACTTTCTTTACAACCAATAAACACATCTATAACTATCACCATCCTTAATGCTCAACCACCATAGACTTCCCTACGAGAAACATCCTAGATATCTGGGTTTCGTTCTCGACCCCGAATTTACATGTAACAAACATATAGAATATATAACCTTGAAAGCCAGGAAACGTTTAAATATCATTAAACATATAGCTGGTAGAGATTGGGGCGCTGACGCTTCTACTCTCAGGACTTCCTATCAAGCTCTCATCAGACCCATTCTTGATTATGGCTTTCCTATTTACTGCTGTGCTTCAAAGACAAACTTGAAAAAACTGGAGGGAGTTCAGCTAAGCACCGCTCGCATCATTACCGGAATGAAGCGAAGCTGTCCATCAGAGATTGTACTTCATGAGGCGGATTTGCAGCCTCTTATTGACAGAAGATTGGCAGGATTGGTCAAACACTTCAATAGACTTTACAGTCTAAACTAAGATAATAAAACTGCCAGTTATTTAAAAAATTGGACTTGTAACCAGAGACTCAAGAAAAATAGTCCATTCAGTCAATTTAAATCCCAACAACTAATCGCAGAGAATGTAGAACCACATTTTCTACATAGTAATCTAAATCCTTGTGTAGAATTTTCCAATGTTCATTTCCATGAAGGCCTTGAAACTACTCAAAATAAGAAAGATTGTTTACCCGTTTTTCTTAAACAATTGGCCCTGGAGATTATTGCCAAAATCCCTCCAAATGATATTAGTATCTACTCAGATGGTAGTAAAATGGACGAAAAGGCAGGAAGTGGAGTTTTTATTAAAACACCTACAGATGAATACTCGATAAAACAACGAAACCCCGACTACTGCTCGGTTTTCCGAAGCGAATTACTAGCAATCAATATGGGACTTGAGATTATAATGAATGCGGGCAACTATGGAGGTATCTGGATACTATCTGATAGCCGTAGCTCTATTCAACACCTTAAAAACTGGACCCACATTGGAGATAAAACCAGCTTATCTATCCTTCAGAAAGTAAAAATCATCTCCCACCAGCATGAAATACACTTTCAGTGGATCCCGTCCCATGTGGATATTCACGGAAACGAACTGGCGGGTTCCCTTGTTAGGGAGGGACTGGATCTTCCTGTTCCTGCTGCCGAGGAGCTTACTTACCTGGAACTATTTTCGAGGCAAAAGGCCCAAAACAAGGAAAAATGGCTTCTGCCTCCCTCTCACTGCTGGTATAGGGGAAATAGACCAGGACTTTCTCTGTCTCTTCCTTGTGACAGGCAACTCAACACTTGTCTAACCCGGCTAGCCAGTGGACACTTGAAAGGCCTGTTGTATTCTGGAGGCCAAAAAACTTTTCCCATTTGTACTATGTGCCGGCAAGTCGCCAGAACATATTTTGGACTGTCTCGGGCTGGACAGGGAGGACATTTATGGTTCTCCCCTTTTGGTATCGGATTTTATTAAAGTCAACGGTTTTACTGATCTGATCTGACTCCGTCAGACCAGATGGGAGATTAGCAACAACAACACGGCCATTTGCTGCTGTGCTTCCATTTTTGTTTGTTCTTATGATTTTTCTTCAGTTCTTCTCTTTTGAACATTTTATATTTGTATAGTTAATAAACATTTGAATATTTAAATACTTAAATATTTTTATTTACTTTTAAATATTTTTAATTATTTTCGTTTATTTTTAAATATTATATTTTTGAAATGGTTTTAGGTATGTACTTTTAAATACTTTTAATTTTATTTGACGCATTGATTATTTTAATTTCAAAATTAAAACTGCACATATTTGGTCTTTATCCATCTCTTCAGGACTGTAAAATTGAAAAAGTTTATATTATTGTTTCAAACTCGATACCCTCCATTTTTTGATACCCACACATAAATATTTTTATATTTCTTATTTAATTTTCGAGCTCCACAGATATTTTAAACCCTCCCCATCTTTTCGTAATTAATCTAGAGCGTCGGTGTTATTGTCTCCTGCATTTATGTTGGGATGAGGTAACTCTAATATTTTTTTCAGATTTTTTTTTTTTTTCATTACTTTTTCTAAAACTAAAAATTGAAAATTTTATATTTATTTACTACTCTCTCCCTTCCAGTAACTACAAATGTAAAAACTTTGGTATTTTTCTTTTCACCTCGATGAGCCCAACTTTTGACACCTCACTTGAATATTCGAATCGTATCTTACTTTTCACACACCCTTATCTATTTTCTAACCCACTTAAAGCATCCAAGTTACTTATCCTTTGGCTTGAAATGATGTATCTCTATTTTTCTCCATATTTGTTTGAGTATTAGCTTTTCCACATGTAAAGAAAAACAAAACCTTACTATTTTGTTCCACCATCTCACCCCCTGTGCCTTCAAAAACAATAAATTTAATATTTTTCTCCTAATCTCGATGCATCCAATTTTTTTACATCAAAATCGATTATTCTTATTATATTCTTTTATTCACACATTCTCGCATTGCAGTACCCCCGTCTTTTTCTAATCACCTTAAAACAACCATGTTTTTTTCTGTATTTGGGTTGAAATCATGTATCTCTGATTTCTTTTTTTCCATAATTATTTGAGCATTAATGTTTCCACAAAGACAAAACTGTTTCTTTTTTCGCATCTGCTCTTATCAGTAATTGTAACAATAAAAAATAAACACTTTTATTTTTTAGTCTCGATGCGACCGATTTTTTTATACCTTAGTCGAATATATTAATTCCCTTTTAACTTTCATCAACCTTTCTCCAACATTGCCACTGCTTGTTTTAATCAACTGGAAGTGCCCTCGTTATTTTCTCTTGTTTTTAGCTTGGAATAATGTATCTCTGAAAAGTAGTCCTGATTTTTTTTCTTTTTTTTTTTTTTTTAGTTCATAATTGTTTCCAAAATGAAAAAACAAAAGTTTAATGTTTTACCTCCTACCTCCACCCCACGAAAATGGATTATGTTATGAGAAAGTCGAATGGAGCCACACTCTACTTAATTTCTTCTTAACTATTTTTAAACTAACAGAGAAAGATTAAAAGCAGATTAGATGAGAGTGTACCCCCCCATCCAAATATTTCGAATTTAAAGGCGGCCCAAGTTCTCACATCAAATATAAGCAGTAATGTTTTCGATATAAAAACATGTATAAAGGGCACAGAAGCTCCAGTGCTCACACTGATTTTATAACCTTTGGTAAAATTGTAAATAACTGAATATATATATAATATATATATATATATAATATATATAACTAAATATTTATATAATATATATAACTGAATACATACATATAGCTGACAATTTCGCAGGTAAATAATCCCAATATCAACTGTACCTTTGTCGATCAATAGAGTCCTTCACTTCCTGATAAGTTTTTCTGAATTCTTTCCTATAATCCTCTTCCACAATCCTCTTCCCATAGTCCCCTTCTCCGATTTCCCGCAATTTTTCTTCCATCTTTTCGGGAACGACTGGCAACAACAAGTACCCTTGGCGTCCTTTGGCAGCATGGCCATCTCCTGAACTCGAATGACCCAGGTGTTTAATTAAGATTGCAAGCTTATCTAAATCTGCCGATGTCCTTTCCTTTTGCAACATTGGTACGAAATCATCGTGTTCTGGGGTTCGCGGAACATATCCAGCTTGTTTTGAATAAGCGTATTCTTTTATAGGACTTTGCAAGTATCCGGGTTCTTTTTGTCCGCTTGGAGCATATCCGGCCTCTTTTGGGACACTTGGAAAGTAGTTGTCATCCTTCGGCGCACCGGATTGGTATTCTTCTTTGTGGTGGTTCTTCGACAAATATCTAAAATAGAAAAGAAAATGGTCAAAAAGTATTGCATATAAAAATATGAAACTTTGTACACTTGTGGAAAAAGCTTTGGGGAATACGCTGAAATAAAACGTTTTTTGATATTGCAGTTTAAGAAATATTTAATGTCAAAGTCAAAGACAAAATATTTGAGCTGCGAGTTCGCGTTCTGGATAGACCAGTGTTTCCCAAACTTTTTTAACTCGCGGCGCACTTTACAACAAATGAAAATTTTGCGGCGCACTTATATATATATATATATATATATATATATATAATTTTATATATATATAAATACGCATTTTATATATATATATATATATAATGGGTATTTATACATATGAACATAAGAAATGAAACTAAAGAAAATTATTAAGTACAGTATACTTGCTTTTTGTTCCGTAAATAAAAAAAAAGTATCAATGTGAAACATGGGCTTGATGTTTCTTCACCACATTTTCTATGTTTGGACGTATTTCAGATAAACAGACCCTCATTTCATCTTCAATGCAATGAAGTCTCGCCCGTTTTTTACATTTAATGTTAGTGAGTGAAGAAAATCCCAATTCACATAAATATGATGTGGAAAACTGCATCAAAATGGATAATGCTTTCTTAGCTACCGAGGGATATTCTTCTCTAATAGAAATCCAAAATGCATCAATATGTAATTCTGCATGTTTGATTTTAAGTCCCCGATCACTGGAAATAGAAGCCAATTCTTCTTCTTCTTCTTCTTTTAAGTTTAAACCAATATCAAGTAAAATTTTTATGAAAGGATTTCAGACCCAGTCATAATCTTCTGTATTCAGTGATGGAAAATATTAGTTTAATTTTTCTTCTAGAATTGTCAAATGCTCAACTACAATAGGAGCCATTTCTTTTATGTTGATTTTACCAAGTAATGGAAACATTTCAAAGTTACCATTTTTAGCTCTAGTTTTCCAAATTGCTATTTTTTTCTGAAATGCAATCAGTTTATCTGTCGAAGTAAGAATATTTTCATTTTTACCTTGCATGCTTGTGTTAAGACTATTAAGATGTATAAATATCTCTGTTAAATATTCCAGTCTAGAAATCCAAAATTTCCATCTTAAATAGTCACAGAAACGTTGGTGTTTTTCTCCTTCAAAAAAAGCAAGTAATTCCTTCTGGAGTTCATGTATGCGACTTAAAACCTTTCCTCTTGAGAGCCATCTGACTTCCGTATGTAAAATTAAGCATTTATGCTGGGAATCCATATCTACACAAATTTGTTCAAATAAGCGAGTCTTCAACGGTCTGCTTTTTATATAATTCACCATTTAAACAACTTGATCTAATACGTCTTTTAATTCAACTGGTAATGTTTCCGAAACTAGTGCCTCTCTATGTAGAAAGCAATGAGTTCGGATAACATTTGGATTTTCTTGTTTTACTAATGAGGCAAAACCTTTCATCGAGCCTACCATGGATGGAGCACCATCAGTACATATTCCAACGCATGATTTCCATGAAAAATTCCATTTTTTAAGATAGCCAGATAAAATATCAAATATATCTTGACCTCTTGTAGTACCTAACAGTTCTTTGCAGCAAAGAAATTGATTTATGATTTGATCTCCATCAATAAATCGGATAAATGTAAGTAATTGGGCTTTATTGGTAATGTCAGTTGATTCATCAGCTTGCAAAGCAAATTCTGAGTTCTGAAGTTTATTCCACATACTTTCTTCTATATCAGCAGACAAATTCATAATTCGCCTATGAATTGTATTATTTGAGAGAGGAATTTTGTTAATTTCTTGCTCTGCCTCATCCCCAAACATTGTTTTAACCATCTTTCTACATGCGGGCAAGATAATAGACTCGGGTAAAGTATGAGACTGCATTTTTAATGCGATCATTTCGGCTATCTCAATAGAAGCGATTTGAGCCTTTTCTGAAATTGTAAACTTTTTTTTAAATATTTCCCCTGCGTTAATTGTTGTTCTGACAGTCTTTTGAAATAATTTAAATCTTTTCCTTGAAGATATTGGTGTTTAGTTGTAAAATGTCTTTTTAACTTGCTAGGTAACATGGCTTCGTTGGACATTTTCTCGCCACAGACAAGGCAAAGAGGGAATGGATGATCCTTTTTCCAGTCCAAGAAAAACCAAACTTTAAATAAGTATTGCAGTACTGACGATTAGGCCTTGCTTTTACCATATTACTAGTACAAGGGTAGTTACTTTTGACAAATGTTCAGGTTCACAATCATCACTGTTATTTTTCTTCTTAATAAACCTATCCATTTTTATGGGAAAAATATTTTACCTAAAAAATAATTACAGAAAAATGAAATACTGCTATAAAACATTCACACTAAATAAGCATGATTTGCACAAAAACAAAACAAAAACACTTCCAATCCGATCGAAATCAATTATAAAATTAAGGTAAATGAGTCAATAACGAGTGGATAACAGAATGCCGTATCAGCCAATGAGGACAGTGAAGAAGGTGTAGAGGCGATGGCGATTCTATGGCGACCTGGAAGAGGAAAATTCCCTTTTCTTGTCTGGACTGACTGGCATCTGGTGTTGATGGTGTGAGAATTGTTTATGGAGGGAAGATGATTTTGGAAACTGCATAAAAGAACTAAGAGCCATTTTACTGGGTGCAAGGGAAAATTTAAAAGGAAAAATTTAAAGGAAACTAACATTCGTACTGAACCAAGCACTACACAACAAATATGCAAGATTTTATATTATTTTAATATTACTGATTCATATTAAGAGTTTTATTTCATAATTTACTCATTTTTAACACTTTACAACAAAGTTGAAAAGTGTTTATGACTTTGTTCATTCTGTCTGTCTGTCTGTCTGTCTGTCTGTCCGTTAGCACGATAACTGCCGTAAAAATGAGTTTATCAAAATGAAATTTTAGTATGTTGTTCAGACGGTCTGTAGAACCTATGGGAATATAAATAAATAATATCACCCAATTAGTTTTTTATTGAACCCGGGTTGAAAAAATGAAATACATTGAACCCTATGGGACCTAATTTTTCAAACATTTTTTAAGTAAATTTAAAATTCACGAATTGCTTCGAAATTTTTAGGAAATATTCACATTATCCCATAGAATATATAAAAAAAAATTCAGTAAAATATGTTAAGTAGTTTTTTAATTAAAAAAATTATTTAATATAGGGAAAAAAACAAATTCAATTAAATTCTGACTTTGGGATATCTTCCAGAAAGAAAAGAGAGAGATATTATATAATAAATATCTCTCCATTTGTTTAAACATTTTGCATATGGGAGTGGCTCCATATTTTAAAATAAATTTGGTAGATAACAATTTTTCATTTTTTTTAAATTTTATATAACTCTTCTTGATAAATTTAATTGATGGCATTTTAAATGCACTTTCCTACGTCCTAGAGAGTTAAAATTTGGTACACAGCTTAAATTTGTTGAACATTTTATTCGACAAAAATTTGATGGATCTTTAAATATAGATCATACATTTTTTTCGAAATGGCCTGAAAATAATCCCCGTTCACGAAAATAATCCCCGTTCACTTCTATAAATCATTGGTGTAATATTGTTAAAAATTCTGATGTGGACAGCACATGTCTTTCTCTGCAGACTCATATTCGTTCTCTTTATTTATTCAATGATAATTTGAGTTTATCTGCACAACATAAGTATTTTAAATGACATTGAATTTACACGTTAAACTTAAATTTGGTTCTCATTTGATAGCTGGACTTATTGTCAAAGGTGGCGTAGCGAAAACGCGAAAAAACTAGAATATCTCAAGAACGGCTAGTCCTAGAGTAATGGGGTTAGTCTTATTCTTTTTGTTGTCAAAAATCACATATAAAATAGGAATTTAATTGATATAATTGAGCACACGTAGTCTTTTATTTTTATATATAACGATTTTTGCTGGCCATTTCGCAAAAATAGCCCGTTCCTTTTTCCCGAATCGTAGTAGAATAACCTACAAATGATTTATATACAAAATTTTGTTAAATTTGGTATATAAATCACTTGTAGGTTATTGAAATATTATACTCCAAATTTTGTTAAATTTGGTTCATTAGTTTTTAGCTAGAGTGGATAAAGGCAATTTCTGCGGCCATTTCGCAAAGAAGGCAGATTCTTTTATTACGAATCGTACTATAATCTAATGAACATCAGGATTTCCCACAAAAAACATACCTACCAAATTGTATGAAATTCGGTCCATTAGTTTTTCAATTAGAGTGGATGTAATATCCACACAGACACACAGAAACATACACAGATACACCCTTACACACACAGACGTCTTCCTAAAAGTAGTTTTTTCGTGTTCTAGAAGTCCCAAAACGTGTAGATCCTTTGAAAATTCGAGTTCCGATCTTCGGCACGATTCCAATACTTTGAGTACATACACATACACATATATATTATCTGTGTATTATCTGTGTATCTAAATTCCGTGCCTATGCAATTACAATAGTTGTGATTTTAAATGATCCCTAAACTTTTATTATTTCTTCAAGGAAGCCTAATTTTAACATATGCAGAATGCAAATATCTCAAGCGATTGTAAGATGAATTACATAAGAATTGCTGAATTTTTTTCACACAAAATTATTTAGCTCTGGAGTCTGGAATACAAGTTATATGAATGAAATATTCATTGATTTTGCATAAAGAATCAGATGATTTATATTTCGATACAGTTTTAAATATTTAAGTATAATAAATTACTGTAGTACTGTGATAATGTAAAAGATATTACCACTGAATGAATCACATTTTAGAAATTTTTAAATGAAATTACATTTCAGTTGGAAAGTGTTTCATAATCAATGCTTATGCATGATTGATCTTTCTTGTTAATATAATTTTAATTCTTTTGCGGCGCACCAGTGCGCCGCGGCGCATGGTTTGGGAAACACTGGGATAGACTAACAATAGCAAGTGATGATTAGCCACAAGTCCGGTCAGGACGCAAGTATTATTAATTCTCCCCATTAAAGTAAACTTCGACATTGGCCGTGTCGAACAAAAACACATGTAAATCAATTAATAAAATATCAATGGACAATGAAGACAGCGAATATAATATAAAACAATAACAAATTTATTTACAAATGATTAAAATAATATGAAAATATTCCATTGGCATTCTAACTTAAACATGATTACTCTCAATGCCATCTCCGCAAAGTTATTCTAATTAACACAATCTTATTGGTATTTTACATCAAATCTCATTGTAATAATATTTGTTCCGTTCCACAAGAACGTCACTCAAAATTACGCATATTTAAAACATATAATTAAATTCCATTACGATTAAATTTCATTAAGATTAAAGTTAATTCGTACCCAAACATATACTATCTTAAAATACAATTAAACTAATTAACATAAGAAACCATTATCTCAAATATGACTGGTAATCAAATGTCGAGAGAGAGATAGGATCTGGCTACCAAAATGTATGTAAAAAGGCATACATGGCGTACCTCGGTACTTCGTTGTATGGCTCGTCATCAGGTCAGAAGGAGTGGGGTGCCCGTCATCTCTACCGTGGTTTTAGGGCACTTCTCTCCTTGAATTCAAAATATCAAGTGTTGAGACTTCTCTCAAACTCTCACTCTCTCTCGAACATCTGAAAATTGTTGCATCCTACAAAACTACGCCGCTGGTTGCAATTGGCCTGACACTGCAGCCCCTGCATTTTTTCATTGGACGGCATAGGGTTACATATTTGTTATTGGGTGCTTTCATCTCGGAGGGTTGGTTAAGACCCAAGAATTAATACGTGTCAGCTAGCCCAAAATTCTCACGCACCCGGGCGCACGTGCGACCAGTGGCGGTTAAGAGGTCACCTCTTTCCAAGGCGCCCCACTGTGAGTCCCTCTGTAATTGAGACGTCTCCGTTAACCAAGTCGAAGAAGAATTGTTTTCATTTCCTTTACAGGTGTCCTTCTGGGGAAACATATATTTATTGTAAAAGTAATACAGGGATCATCTTGCGATCCTTCCAAAACTTACAATGTTACATATTTACCATGTAACAGAAAGAAAACGAATTTTTGCAGGCAGGTACCTACATGGGTGAATTTTTGCAGGACTGAGGCCTTTTTTTTAATTTCGATGTAGTTTTTGAGATATTTTACTTTATATGCACTTCTGAAATGAACTTTTTTTTTCGTATCGGCACGTCTAGCGACTTTTCTCTCGTACCGTGAAAACTACAGCATACAAAAATATGAAATTTTGTACATTTATAGAGAAATAATAGGATAACATGATGAAATAAAGCATTTATCGATTTAAACTTTAGTTTGGCATGAAATAGCTCACAAAGCGAGCTCATGATCAAAGAATTCAGTTTTTAGAATCCCTGGCCTAAGAAAAATCCCTGCTTTTCCCTCCTGCGGAAAATAGGCAGAGATAGAAAATAGATTTTTGAAAGTAGAATTTTTAGGAAAGATAGAAATGAAGCGAGCTCAGCAAATAGGAGGCAAAGCTTCCTGAAGAGGATTCCGCGAGAGGGGCGGTCAGGGGACAGAGCCCCCTAGTGGGGTCAAAAATCAGACACTTGAATTACGACAATTATACACTTCTGATAATCCTTGCACATAAATCAACTATTTTTATTTTCCTCAAGCTGAACTAGAGAAAAGTATGGCGATAGGGATTGTGACTTGTACCACTGTTCTTGATAGATATGCTTTTATTAGTAGATTAAGTAATATTTTTACTTTAACCGATATGGCCTAAGAAAAGTATGGTGATCGTGATTTAATCACAAGTCATATTTTCACAGTAAATGCATCAGTGGGACCCCCTATATACCACAAATGACTTCCGTTAGTCTGTAAGGGGGTGTAAAATCGACCGGCCTTCGTAATTTCCAAAGTTACTGAAGCGATTAGGACTCAATTTGCGTGGTATAATGCGTATATTGAGTATATTTGAATGTAGAAAATATTTAAAAAAATTCTACAGTTTGGTTCGGAGGTTGAATGTCCACTGGTTTTGCAATGAAAATCTCAAGATTAACTCGATCCTCTAGTTTCAATGGTTTCAGAAAAAATTATGTGTTTGTATGTGAATACTCTCTTAAGCAAATGGTGCAATTCAAACGTTGGTGTGATTAGTTGAATCGTTTAACATAAGACGCCCGCCGAATTTCGGAGTAACCGCAATATTTCGAACTTATTTTTGTTTGTTTGAAAATTGATAAATAACATGAAAAATAATTACGTCAGAAAATATTCGGCATATAGTCATTGTAGACAAAATGTTTGCCATATTATTATTTTGACGCAAAAAGTTTTTCTTGAAACATCTATTTCTAAGAATTAGCTGTAAATATAGAGCTTAGACGACAAGTGAAAGGATTTTAGCATCAAATTCTGGAGAAGATAGAGTAGTTTACTAAGGATTTCCACTCCCAGTTATGGAGATGTCACTTCCGATTTTCCCGAAAATTCATATGACTGTACAAAATAAGTATGCAAAAGAAGATCAAATTGCTTAATCGTTCCGCCAAAAATAAAGTGTACTTACCATTTGCTACCATATGAAAACTTCTTCATAAATTTTTTATGTGTCGATATATTATAGGAAAAACTTAAACTATATAGAATTTTTAGCAATCCTCATAATTAGTACTCGTAGATGATTCAAATTTTAAGATTTTCAAGTATTATTTTCTACGGAAAACATTTACCATTCCCGAAAGTAGAATCTAATATATGGAGGAATTGGGGAGTTGAACTACTCAATGGATGTTATTGGCTTTACAATAGTATTTATTAACACAAATAAGCATCCAGTGGCATCACTTAGCTGTTACCAACTTGAAAAAAGAAACTTTTACATAATTTCATCAAAATATTTTTAAATAATAACTTTGGTATGAAATCTGTCTTTTTTTTTTCCATTCTGATAATGTTTGCGATACAAGTAGCTGCTTTCTGTACAAGAAAGAAAGTGTTGAAAGTTATATTTATTATCATTTTCCACACTATATGGAGATTCAGTAATTTATACGAAAAGCAATGCGATGAACACAGTTCACACCAGGGGGAGGGGTCATCCCGGACATGACTGATTTCATTGTTATTATTCTGGCTCTGCGCATATGATGTCACGGGAATAGCGAACGCGTGCATTTTGCTGTCGGACTCTCTGAAGAGACCGAGAATCTCTTTGAACGTCACTGAGGAACGTGTGCACAACACAATTAAAACTCTTTGCGCGAATTGCTTATATCTGAATATTGCCACTTCATAATTAATAAATAATTTCTAATTGTAATAATGAGAAAATTTGCTGTGTTTTGCAACGACTCTCAAAGTCCGTGGTGTCACGAAGGACGAAATGTCAAGCTCGACGGCGTGAGGCTGACAACTTTTTGATTGGGGCTCATAGTCCAACCTTATATTAAAGAACTTTGATTCACACGGTTCACTTTGTTGGCTATTTTTACAGAAATTACATAAATATTGGGGTTTACCTTGTTGGTTTTGGCCTTGGATAATACTCCTGCTGCTGCTGTCGTTTTGGTGGATAAACTTTAATCTCTCCCAGTCCATGTCCCGGCTTTCCATCATGGTCCGGTACATCCAGAGGATCGTACGTGGCCTGTTGCTGTTTGTTAGCCACTTCATATGCATACTGCAGATATGGTGGTCGGCCTCCACCATAAGGTTCATCTTCTTTGGATTCATACGATTCTTCTTTGGAATAGTCCTGATGCCCGTAAGGAGTTTGGTTGTTACCGGAATGATCTGGATAAGGGTTTTTATGATCTTTACCACGCTCTTCTTCGTAACTGCGATCTTGGTTTTTGTGGTGTCGTTCGTATGGTGTTTCATAAGAATCTGCGTAGTCTTCAGGCTGGGGATGGCGGTGATGTTGCTGGGCGTGGTGTTGAGGGTAATTGTTCTCCCCACTGCCTTTGTAGTATTCCTCATTCTGTCTAGGATCTTTCTCATATTCTACGCCCCTGTTTGCTAAAAAGGAAAATAAATGCAGTATAGATTAATTTCAAAAATAGTAAAAATTTTGATAATTTAAATATATTAGCCGTGCCCGTTGCAAAAGTTCTACAACTGAGGGCTGAGTAAGTTATTCATCAACGAACTTTTATATACAATATTCAGCGTTCGTTCATCTGTGTTTTCTCGTCTGGTTGATTTATTGTCTATTTAGTTTTTGCTGCCGCTTTTTATTAATTGGCACTCTTTTCTCGTTGTATTTTGAAACAGGTTATTTTAACTTAATTTCTGAATGATAGTAGCTAATTACTCATAAGTATTACTTTCCTTATATACATAATGTATAAGGAAAGTATTGTGACGGGGTCGAAAATTCGAATTCGAGTTTTCGACGGGAGAGCACGTTTCAAGCATCCCTGATCACGAATCAAACATTTTTGAAGTGATGTCTGTGTGTGTGTGTGTGAAAGTATGTGTGTGTGTGTGTGTGTGTGTGTGTGTGTGTGTCAGTGGGTCTGTGGAGACGATAACTGACGAACGAATGGACCGATTCGAACCAAATTTGGTACAAAAATCACAATCCGTAAACACTGGAAGCCTATTGTTTTTATACGCAATCGAATGTTCAGAACCCCCCTAAATTTTCGAATGAAAATTTGAAAAAATCGTCAAAAAATCAAAACCACTAATAAAGTTAAGCAAATAGACATTTCTTATGTAATTTTTTATTAGAAAACGATTGACATAAATTTTAGAGCGCTAACATGAACCGTTCTTGAGATATTGCACATTTTTAAAAAAAAATATCAAAAAGTCGTATAAAATTGAAAAAAAATCTTGTTGAGAAGCATGTTCACTTTTCATATGTAATACCATGCGATAAATTGGGTGACATCATTCTCGTAGATCTAGCTTGTTCCATTCATGAAAAAAGATACTTTGAGTAATACTTTTGTATTTGAACGCCAATAATCATTTATCTGCTGTAAGAATAACTTATTTCTTCGTCCATAACGCTTGGCGAGATTTTGGCGACAAAATTGGCGGAATGTCGCCAACTTGGCGACTTTTTGAAATGCTGCCAAATTAACGAAAATCTCGCCAAATGGATAAAAATGACGCTAAATCAATGAAAATGACCACTAATTGTCGAAAATTCAATATCTTGGAAAGAATATTAGTATCTACTATAAGAAAAACCTATTTTTTTTACTGTAACAGTAGTAAATTCATTACATTATATAAGGAAAGTCATGTGTTGCCCACATCAGATTTTTTTTATTATATTTTTTGGACATATTTTTTAAATTTGTTAATAATGTTGCTCATGCAGTTTTCAAAGCCGGTTATCTTCCTGTTAATTATATGATAAGGTACTTAAGTCCATAGTGTTATTCCTGAAGAAAGTTTTTGAATCTATCTGCTTTTTTTTTTTTTTTCAAAAGTTGCTTTCCTATGTCACGTGCGGTATTTATTTATTGATTTTTGATTAGTGCAATGTGGTTGCTCTATTTTTTTTTTCTTAGCGAAAGAAGCTGCCTTTTTGCCTTCAAAACAGATTCATACTTTTAATCAACTATATGCCGTTATTAAGAAATATTTTTATTTCAAATTGTTTTACTGAACATTTTGAACGAATTTTTATATTATTTCATATACTTGTAAAGCTTTCTCAATAACTGGAGCGCTGCATAGGAAACTGAAAATAATCATATTGTTGAAAATGGAGGCTAACCCTAGGCTAACCTGAAGTAAAAATAGCAGGAGGTGGTCACTCAGATTATCAATTACACGTTAATCTGACATTAAAGGATGGAGAATGCAGAGTCCACTTCCACGATAAGAGCTTACAATTTCGTCTCTGTAGCTCAACGGGGTAGCGTCGGCTGGCTAGTGCAAAGATCCGTGATTCGATTCCCGGTTGGGACAACAAGGTTTTTTACAAGTTATCAATACGACAGACGATAGTTTAAGATCTAACTGTTTAAGACATTGTTGCTTTCGCTGCAGTATATTGTGATGAAGATTCGATGGTTCTTGGAGCTGAAGCTTTTACTAAAAGCTACTGTGATGGACCCCGACAGCAACTAGTTAATGAATATAAAAGAAGAAAGAACAAAAAAATATGTGGGATGAGGATCACACGGTAGAAGTGAAACTAATGTGGAGAACAGAGTAGCTATATAGCTACTACTATGAATCATCCTTTAGGTTTAGGGGAAAACACCATCGTTCTTGGCCCACATTCAATTTCGACATTTTAATAAATTACTAACAGTACGGATACAATTGCACTAATTGTTCAGCGTCTCATAAAAACACAAAACTCAATGTCAAAAAATCATTTTCTTACATTAAAAATAATTTTGGTTTCAAATTATTTAAAACGATTGAATTAAAAATATTTATTTTTCAACAATTAGGCGTTATTTTCAATAATTTGACGTCATTTTATCAATTTGGCAACATTTTCGTTAATTTGGTGATATTTCGATCTATCAAAAATTGCCCAAATAATTCCCAAAAAGGGATACGAATGTTTAAATTCCTAAATAAACAAAAAAAGAAAAATAATGGATAAATTGTAAAAGAGATGAATGCGGGAATATCGTGTTGTTGTTGAAACCCAGACCGTCCGACCTACCAGAAAGGTGTAAGGTAACTGTTTGGACGGTCGGGAAGTGCCACTCAATTAAGACCGGAACCCAGTGGGGGAGGCATCCACAGGGACCGTACCCTCCTTCCCCTACCACCAACCTCTCGGAAGGACTTTCGGACCCACATGTTTAACGTGATCGTACTCCGCATGAACACGGCGGCAGTTTTGGCAGTGGCTGGAATCGAACCCGGGCCTACCGAGTGCAACTCCAGCGCGCTAACCAATGGGCTACCGCGCCCCCCGCGGGAATATCGTGTATTATACCTCAGTCGGCATTAAAAGCGCCAAAACAGGTGCTAAGGTCAGTAAGGGCAGTGGCGCTGGTTCAAAGCAAGTTAAAGTATGTTTGGCACTGGTTCTCACTTCTTGACAACAAGGCATTTCTCATTGTAATAAAACATCGCGGCACAGCGCCGGGACGTCACGACCATGAGTGCCTATAGGGGGCTTGCCCTAGAATTTCAAGGTCACATAAGCAAGAATAAAGTAAGTCGATGTTGTACGTCTTATCCTTGAGTTTTTCCCTCCTGTAAAAATTTCTATGGGCGCCCATAGTCACGACCGAATATTTCCGGTTTCACAGGAAAACCGTAACGGTCTGATCTTACGGGGTTCCGTAACTCCGTATCGATCCGGTTTCGAGTCGCGCCCATAGAAATTTATCTTCAATAAACTTGAGTGTGCATGGAATGCCATGTGTTTCCTGCATTATATTATTTTGAAGTAAACTGCGAGTAGTCTACATAAAACGCACTCACCTTCATACTCATTCTTTTCATAGGACGGGCCTTGATGTGCGTAGCCGTTTCCCCCATTTGAAAAACTGTGAGATTTCGACCTGTGTCGGCTCTCACCGGGATCTAGTTGCACAGAGGTCTCGACATTACCAGTTGCCTCGCCAGATAAGTCCAACGGTACGACTGTCGTAGTCGTTGTTGTAGTCGGCGTTGTTGAAGTCACATTGCTCGCCTCTTCTGCGCCGTACACGAAGAACGAACTCAGTAACACTACAGCACCAATCTGAAATGAAAAATGTTTCTTTTTTAGCATTTACTTATTTTTATAACTTTTATTCGTACACTTGTAAACTTTGCGTTAACTTTACTTGTCCCTTAATTCAATATCTTTGACGAGTTCAAAGATGTTCTCTGCTGTCAGACCACGTAGAGAGCTGAAATTCGGCACACAGTTTTATCTCGTGGAACATTTTCAGCTGTCAAGTTTTACCGTCATTACGTAACGTCACAACGTTATTTACGTAGGTCATGTCAATATTTATGTCCTTTTCATGCATACGGTTCAGTGTATCAAAAAGCAGATACAAAATGGGCGCCATGTACTCCCTAAATATGCACTTTTGACACGCCTTTGGCTCGCTTTCGGTCTCTAAGTGATCTTCGGTAATAAACTGCCGTTTTGCAAAAGCATAAGCTGGTCAAACCATTTATGCAATCGGTGTACACCCGCGCAGCAGGCGTGATATGAGTAGAAGTCGCGTGTCATGTAGACCAATAGTGGCTAAGAAGCAGATAAAAAAGTAGACGAATACACACGATCCTCTCCCCCCCCCCCTAAAAATGGAGAAATTACTCCTTCCCCCGACGAACGCAATTTAAATAGAAACCTATTCCCGTCACTTGCGGAGACTCGGTACGTAATATGTACAATTCAAATCACAATTTCATAATCTCGATACAATTAGACCAATTTAAATATCGGCACTATTTTTCGCAAACAACGCAAAAACTCGCTGAGATAGCACTATTATAGTAACTTTATGTAATATTGATAAAATATTGTTTTCACGAACATTTTCGATTTCGAGATTTTGATGCCAATATATGTTTTAAGACCTCTTGAACACGCTTTGACTATTTTTGGAGTGATGTCTGTCAGTCTGTCTGCTGTATGTATGTGTTCATTTGTGACTGATCACGAGAGTTTATAGTTTCAATCATTGTTGTGAAAAATAGCAGCAATACAATTTTTTTGTGCGTGACGTCATTAGTCCCCCTCGGGAAGCAAGTTGCCCGCCCCCTGGAAGGTACATTGTCAAGTATGGTATCAACCGAAAGATTTTTTTTCAACCACTTTAAAGTGAAGGATAACAAGCTAATAATTGTCATTATTTGGACCCATCATACTAATTTTTCAAAATTTTTCTTGTAAAATTTGAAAAAAAAACTAAAAATGGATTCCGGTATGAGAAAGTCGAGTGGAGACACACTCTAGTTAATTTTAATTTTACTTTTAAGGTAAAAGAACTTTTCCTGCGACTTCAGATATCTTCCACGATCGGCGATAGAGCGATCATTCTTTTTTTCTTTTTCACGACTTCGAGTATTTTCATTCATTCGTGTTTTATAACAACGCGAATTTAAAAGCATATAATATATTCCCCTATAGTTCTGCCAATTATCGGCCTTCGAGCACTTACTTAGGGCGCATCAAATGAGCTTATTTAGGGCATATCAAAGGAACTAATTTAGAACGTATTACGCCCACGTTGTACGTTTTGCATAGTTACGCACAAAAAAATTAATACTAATTAATATCAGTAAAAATTAATAATTCCCCGGAGCGAGGGAATTATTTTAGTTCAAAACAAACGATTTCAAATTTGAGTGGTGTTATCTGTATCTGTATTTCTTAAGTAGCGGGCGCTTATTTAAGAACCGGGTAACAATGTGTACTGCCATACTCTTTTTGTTTAAAGTAAATCCTTCAAACTGTGGCATAAATAACTAAAACGTAAATGTTCAAATTTTGACGAGAATGCCAAATACGACGTTTGAAGAGTGAACGCATGCAATAGCATAGCAGATACGTTTGATACCACCACTCTTAAAATATGGATTTCTCCATAAATCGATGAAAACCTATTGAAAACATCCTGTGAATATAATTTACTAGAAAATACTATTGCTTGGGAGGGATTTGAGATGCAAACTTTTGATAAAATTACACAGAAACATATAACGAATACACAAAAAACCAACAAAGCCTTTATGATAAATACGTCACTACGTCCCATAGCAAGGGATACAAGTTATGACGTCAGTTACAACACTCAGTGCATGAAAACCGACGAACCAGAGAATGAAGCCTTTCCCCAGCGAATTCGAAAATGTCAATTTTTATGCTTTTGCTTGAAAATCCACAGAAAATAAAAAATGGAGTAATTAAAAAATTGTATTAGAATATACACCCATTATTTCTACAAAAGTATAGATTTATGCTAATCTTCCATCTTTGGGATGCAACGGAATAAGAATCAGATCACTCAAAACAAGCCTATTTCGATGCTTTTGAAAATAAATAAATATAGAGGAATTGTCCTACCGATTCGGTTCGAAGATCGTTAGAAAGAACGTTCTTCGATCTTTCCGATGATATCAAGCTGGAAACACCACAATTTCTGTCACCGTAATCGTGAACAGCAAATAATAACAATAATAATAATAATAATAATAATAGTAATAATAATAATAATAATAATAATGAAGGACGTAACGGAATCGAAGACGAGACCTAAAACTCACAGTGAGTTTCAAGATCGGCATGAGCAGAAAAGTTCACCGGCTACAGGAGAAAAAAATCCTTCGCGAGGGGAATCAAAAATCTCAATTTTTATGCGTTTGTTTGAAAAATCACAAAAAATAAAATAATGCAGTAATAAAATAAAAACATTTTTTGTGTTAGAATGCGTTAGAAGTGTTAGAATGTGTTAGAAGATATACTTTGAATCGTGTTAATCTTACTTTTTCGAACGCGGCGAAATATATTCGATAACCTAAAAAGTGCAAATTTCGATGTATTTTAAAAAAAAAAAAAATAGGAAGTAATTACCCTGCAGATTGGGTTCCCACTTCGTTGAAAAGAACGTTCTTCGATCTTCCTGATGGTGTTAAAATGAAAATTCAATAATACTATTTTCGGTCACTAAGGAACCTACTTGAGTGAAAATAGCTCAGAATCGTGCTAAAACATGAAATAATTAATAGACACACACAAACAAACATCTTCTTTTATTTTGTAAGAAGATGACTTTGTAAAGACATTAAATTTTTGCTTACGAGTGGGACAGCGTCCATCCCAAACAAAGAACCTCTCAAAAAAGACAGGTATTTGACATACCCAATTACAATGTCATAGGGATCCAAACGATATTTAGCGTAGGACTCCCCCAAACTGCTAATCCTCCACTATTTAGCAGCTCTGACCGGAACAGTGGACATTTGAAAACATCAGGGTAGCGCATTCAACGCTCCACGCTCCATCAAAGTTGTGTAATCGAGTGCAACAAACCTCGCTCGTAAGGGTAAACTCCCCGAACGTGGAGCTATATAAAGACAGGAGAGTACGGGACAAAGAAATAAATCAATCTTTTTTTTTTTCTACTGCAGAAAAGGAAAATTTTCCGACTGCAAAAAAGTCTGAAAGAAACGATCATAACCTAGTTTGATGCGTGGTACACAAGAAAATAGTGAAATATTAGAAAGTAGCAGATATACTCGGCGTTTCTGGAATTACAGCTTAAAGAATGTTGGAATAAAATTTTTCAAGATTTATAAATTTTTTGGACTATGTAATTCTCTCCTCAGTAAGCCAGTCTCACTCAACAGTATGATATAGATTCTATATCAAATAATAAATATCCACAAATTAGAGAGATTCAGATTTTTAATTAAAATTTATATGTAAAAGTCTAATACTATTTTTCTATGGGGAGGAAATATCACAAAATATATAAAATTTAATATATACATACATACATACATATATATATATATATATATATATATATATATATTTGCATAAATAGTTGTTATAATACGTAATATGTTAGTGAAACAATTTTATCAGAAAAATAGTTGAATAATGAAATTATTGAATAATTTAAAATTATTTTATAGATCAAATATTAAAAATTGATTCTTACTTGCATATCATCATTTAAAATATGTCAAGTGTCTACTTACAGTACTTATGACGAAGAAAATTGGAAGGAGATACTGCAAGAAGAACGAGGAAATTAAAATGAAATTTTCAGGAACAAGAGCACAAAGCTGTATGTATCACTGAAATTTTTACTAAATTTTCAATCTAATATGTCCAAGTCCCAGTTAAATTGCACTAGCAGACATACTGCTCAAGATTAAAAATGTACAAATTCAAGAAATATTCTGAAGGATATTGTTGTTTAAAAATTTTCATTTTAATATATAATTTAATTACCCAAAACAAGATTAGTAAGAATCCCTATTCTAGCTATACAGAATTATCTGCACTGGCACATTTGAAGAATAAGACATCCTGGTCCCGTTTGTAAACCAATATGCAATGGAAGTTTTGTAAGCCCAAATAAAAACACTAAAATAAAAATGGTAGTAAAAGTTAAAACACTAAAATTGTAGAAAACCCGTGCCATTTTTATCTTATTGCAGCAATCGATTAAACACAATAGAAAATAAATGAATTTGAAAAATATATTCCTAAATAAAACAGATGACTTTAGAATTTGAAAATGTCAATAATTCACGAAATCTTATATCGCAAAACCGTAACGCAATTAAAAATATAATGCTCTTCATTTAGAAAAATTACCATTTTTTAACACTTTACAACAAAGTTGAAAAGTGTTTATGACTTTGTTCATTCTGTCTGTCTGTCTGTCTGTCTATCCGTTAGCACGATAACTGCCGTAAAAATGACTTAATCAAAATGAAATTTTAGTATGTTGTTCAGACGGTCTGTAGGACCTATGGGAATATAAATGAATAATATCACCCAATTAGTTTTGGATTGAACCCGGGTTGAAAAAATGAAATACATTGAGCCCTATGGGACCTAATTCTTCAAACATTTTTTAAGCGGATTTAAAATTCACAAATTGCTTCGAAAATTTTAGGTAATAATCAAATTGTTCCATAAAATATATAAAAAAATTCAGCGAAATATATTCAGTAGTTTTTTAAATAAAAATAAAAATAATAATTACACATCTTATATGAAACGATCACGTGACCATGATATGAAACGATCACATGACCCACTTCAAAATGATATATGGCATCCATCTTGTTTCAAAATCGTGATTTTTTAAAGTTCTTTTTAATTCATATTGAGTGTTGTATCCATCCTAAAACTACTTTATTTTTGCTTAAATTCTGTGCATCTACATACTAAAACAACACAATGACAATATATTTGAGTTTAAATTCTCATTCAAATTTGATTATTTCTACAACTAAGCCTATTTTTCACCTATGTAAAATGTAAACAGCAAAATATGTAGAATGAGTTGTATTAGAATTACTGTATTTCTTTAACACAAAATAATTCAGTCCATGGAGTCTGCATGGCTGATATGAATGAAATATTAATTGATTTTATAAACAGAAGGACGATTTTTTCCGATGAAGTTTTAAGCATAGAGTTTATGAATTGTAGCTCCATGGTCTTAATTTTTAAATAAAATAAATTATTATAGTATTGTGATGAATAAAATGAAAGAAATCCTGCTTTTATAGAGAGATCCAGGCGTGTTATTTTTTCTATGACGTCATTTGAATTTATTTCAGTTGTTTTCGATGAAGTTTTCAAATATAATAAATTATCGTAGTATTATGATAGTTTTAAAAATATTACCGTGGAATGTATTGCATTTTAGAGATATTTAAACCAGGCAATTTACATTTCAATGCCGTCATTTGAATGAAGTTCATTTTTTTCAATGAAGGTTTAAGTTTTCAAATATAATAAATCAATGTAGTATTGTGATAAGTTTTAAAATATTACCGAGGAATGTATTGCATTTTCGACTTTTATAAATAAAATTGCATTGAAGTTGGAAAGTGTTTCATATTCAATGCATTAAGCATAATTGATCTTTCTTGTTATTATTTAAATTGGATAGACTGGATGAAAATCGTCTGCCGTATAAACAATTAATTCCGTTGCTAAGCAACATGATATGATGGCAAATCAAATAAAGTTTCAGAATAATAATTGGCTACATTTTGCTATTTCTATGGAAGCATTTTGATTAATATCTAAACAACCCCTGAGCCTACAAAAATTTAATTTCAGTTTTTATTAATGGTGAACTAACTGATGGCGTTTAGTTCCGAAGACATATACAAATATTACAATCCGAATAATAACAGTTTCAGCATTTTTATTATAATCATTAGTCCATTATTAAAACATCTCCCAACACCTTCAACCTACACTTTAAAAATTCAAAATCCTGGAATATCTAATATACTTTTATATCAAATATCTAAAAAGAGAATAATTATGTACAAGTTGAAAATATTTTACCCCGCTTTCCCTCTATAGAAATATAAATTGACAATGAAAATAAAACCCCATGTCTATGCTGTTAAATAATCACTACATCTTCTAGTTATTTATAGCTTTTTAAAATCTGGGGGGGAAGGATTTTTTTTTTCGGTTTTTTCCTCTCTAAGTTATTTTCTTTCCGTAATTTTGACCTTTTTTTTTTTTATTGCATAAAATGTAATTTATATCAAAAAATGCATTTTTATTAAAAAAATGTAACTTTCAAAATAACTTTCTATTTCCTCTTTAATAGGTGTTAATTAATTCTAAGTTGCAATTAATAATAAACTAATACAATTAGTTTAAATTATGGAGGAGTTTTTTGGAATCCCCTTTTTATAATTATCTGTCTACTTTTATCTTCTAAAAATTAACTTGTATTAATGGATTGCTTGCTTGTGGATTGAATTGAGTGGTTTGACTCTCAACAATTGTTCTATTCAAACCAGATTTTTTTTTTCTTTTTGCAACACGGAAATGTTTCTTTACAATAAAGAAATCTTAAAGAATTTTTTACACATTATTAATTGTTTAAAAATGATATTTCACTTCCAGTGATTCATTTAGAAATGAAAAATGTTTTCTAAATTTATATAGAAATCAATTCTTATGATGGTCACACAAACTTTGAATAGCTCAAGGTATAGGTGTCATTTGCATAGACAGGGGTTTGGGGGTCATTGGTGTTGTTGTTGAGATCCAGACCGTTCGACCTACCAGAAAGGTGTAAGGTAACTGTTTGGACGGCCGGGAAGAGCCACCCAATTTAGACCAGAACCCAGTGGGAGAAGCATCCACAGGGACCGTACCCTCCTTCCCCTACCACCAACTTCTCGAAAGGACTTACGGACCCACATGTTTAACGTGATCGTACTCTGCGTGAACACGGCGGCAGTTTGGGCAGCGGAGGGAATCGAACCCGGGCCTACCGAGTGCAATTCCCGCGCGCTAGCCACTGGGCTACCGCGCCCCTGGGAGTCACTGGTTTATAAAATTTTGTTTAGTTCTCTACAGGGTCCATATTGGGGGGGAGGGGAATCTAACACTATAAACCGCCCCATTCGGTCATACTTTTTCTAAAATTCTGGCTATGCCAATAATGAAGACCAATAAATGATGTCATAAGTTATACTGTATTTAGCACTTTTTAATTATAATTAAAAATATACAGAAATTATTATATACTTTCGCAAAGTTCCACACCCCAAAAGTAACACTTTTAGTATCTTTATTAGGAAACAAATGTATAATCATAAGAGTCAAAGTTTCCAAAAGATCCGTTTTTCATAATATTCCAAGGGGAAAAAAAACTTTTTTTTCTGGGCGTTTCAAAATTTTCAGCTTTTGTAGAACACTAGTTATCTTACATAATAAAAACAGATGTGTATAAAAGATGTTTGTCTGTCTATGTATATCGCAAGAATAATGTAAATTATTGACATGCACATGCAAATTTTATCAGCTGGCGACATATGGGCAAATAAGATGCGTATATGGCAACTCTATAAATACAGCTCACTATATCCGCTGCCCTTATCGAGCAGCATGTCTTATTCCAGTTTCTTTCAATCCCAGTAAAAAAAAAGTTGTTTTCCAAAAAAGAATGAATTTCTGACAAGTATATCCCCCCCCCCCTCCACACACACACACACCAGAAGCTAGCCATCCCGCAATAACCTACAAGCCTGAATATTTGCATCCTCATAGTATCGATCACGAGACAGAAACGAACAACGTCAAATTTTTTAATATCTCAGCTCCCCCCCCCTCCCCCAAAGGCAGAGAAGGGGGGGGGGAGTCGAAAAGTATTTGTAGACTCTACAGAAGAAGTCCAGAAGTAACCTAAAAGACTGATTTTTTGCACACTTTTAGTATCAACCAAGGGACAGAATCTAATAGAACAAAATTTTCGGTTTAAGCCCCTACACCTCTCGGAGAAAGTATGTTTTTCTACAAGCCTTTCTAAACTCTCCAGAGGCTCTACCACAGCAACCTAGAACCCTGAATCTTTGCATACTTTTAGTATGAGTCACGAGATAAAAACCAACAGAGCCGAATTTTCTATTCTCCCTCTTCTCTAGCCCCCGCCCCGAGGGAAGAGAAAGTGGGGGTATTTTGACGATAATTTTCAGCGCTAAAAGCCATGCGTTTTTAAACAAAATACAACTTATTAAAAATGTTGCAACTTAGCTTTTTACTTTCCTTATATACATAGTATAATGTATAAGGAAAGTATTGTGAAGGATTCGGAAATTCGAATTCGAGTTTTCGACGGGAGAGCACGTTTCAAGCATCCCTGAACACGAATCGAACATTTTAGGTGATATCTGTGTGTGTGTCAGTGAGTCTCTTTAGACGATATCTCACGAACGAATGGAGCGAATGAAATTTGAGACGAAAATTACAATCCGTGAATACTGGAGGCCGCAACGTTTGTAAACGCAATCGAATGTGCAGAACCCCCCCTAAATTTTCGAGTGAAATTTTGCAAAATCATCAAAAAATTAAAATCTTTAATAAAGTTACGAAATAGGCATTTTTTATGTAATTTTTCCTTAGAAAACGATTGGCATAAAGTTTAGAATGCTAGCTTGAACCATTCTCGAGATATTGCACATTTTTCAAATAAATTTATCAAAAAATCACATAAATTAAAAAAAAACATTTTAACTATTGTGAAATATGTTCGCTTTTCATATGTAATATCATGCGATACATTTAGTGACATCATTCTCCTGGATCTAACTCGTTCCATTCATGAAAAAAGATACTTTGGTTAATACTTTTGTGTTTGAACACCAATAGTCACTTATCTGCTATAAAAATAACTTATTTCTCCGTCCATAACGTTTGGAGAGATTTTGGCCACGAATTTGGCAGAATGTCGCCAACTTGGCGACTTTTTTAAATGTTGCCAAATTAATAAAAATGAAGCTAAATCAATGAAAATGACAACTAATTGACGAAAATTCAAAAATTTTAAACTTGTCAAATTGACGAAAATGTCATCCAATTGATAGAAATTCGCCAAATTGATGAAACCGACGCTAAATCAATGAGATGACGACTAATTGATGAAAGTTCAATATCATGGAAAGAACATCAGAGTAGACTATAAGAATAACCCATTTCTCCGTCCGTCCGTCCGTAACGTTTGGCGAGAAATTTAGCGGGACGTCGCCAACTTGGCAACTATTTTAAATGTTGCCAAAGTGACAAAAATGTCGACAAAATGATAAAAATGACGCCAAATGGAAATTAATAGTTCGGAAATTCTGATTTCCGTCATATGACGCGCATACGAAAATGTCGCCAAATTGATAAAAGTGACGCTAAATCAATGAAAATGACGACTAATTGACGAAAATTCAAAAATTTTAAAGTTGCGAAATTGACGAAAATGTCACCCAATTGATAGAAATTCGCCAAATTGATGAAACTGAGGCTAAATCAATGAGATGAGACTAATTGATGAAAGTTCAATATCTTGGAAAGAACATCAAAGTAGACTATAAGAATAACCCATTTCTTCGTCCGTCCATAACGTTTGGCGAGAAATTTAGCGGGACGTGCCAACTTGGCGACTATTTTAAAAAGACAAAGTGATAAAAATGACGCCAAATGGAAAACAGTGGTTCGCAAATTCTGATTTCCGTCATATGACGAGCATATCTTCTAATATACAAGAAATGCTGTTCGCTCCGTTTGTCTATAACACTTCGTGATGCACTTGGCGAATAATCTGACAAAGTATCGCCAGCTTTGCGATATTTCGCCCCCAGATTGACAAAAATAACGTCAAAATTGCAAAAATGACGCTAAATTAATGAAAATGACGCCTAACTGATGAATTAATTATTGAAATATTTTAATAAATGCACTATATCACTTATTGAGAATGCTATCAATATTGATAATTGTTTATTTAGAGTTGAGCGAAATATAAGTTAATTGGGTACTTTGAAATAGTTTTACATGTTGTCATCCGGAAAATTGCCAAATGTAAAATTCAACGATAAAAACACAGTACCGTGGATCTTATATATTATTTTTTGACTGTAAAAGGAGTAAATTCATTGCATTATATAAGGAAAGTACTGCCCACCTCAAATTTTTAAAAATGTTTTCCTGTTTTCGACAGGCTAATAAGTAGATAACTATTTAATGATTTATTATAGTTACTTATACTATTAAAAAATTAAAGTTAAAATGGATCTTTCCTCCCAATTGCCTAATTAAGGAGACATAAATCGATTTTAAAATTTAATGTCAAAAATATATTACATTTATAGGATATTAAAGCAAACCACATCAAAATCGGACTTGAATTAAGCATTCAGCGATAAAAAGGGCATTTGTATGCACTGCAATACTCCCCAGTTTGGCGCTACTTATTGTTGTTGTTTTTTCAATTTGTTGTGTTTTTCTGCACGATTACAAAAAAAAAAGTTATCCTATTTACTTAGGAATTAACAAACACGTTGAAATAATAAGTATGCATGCACTAAACCTAAGATTTTAAATATTTAAAAAAAGAGTTTAAAATTAAAAAAACAAGAATTTTTTATGATTTTTCGAAAATTCCTTTTTACAAAATATCTTCAAATGTTTTAGTACATTCTTCATCTTCGACCCAGACCGTCCGACCTACCAGAAGATATCTCTTTGGACGGGAAGTGCCACCCAATTTTGACCGGAACCCAGTGGTGAAGGCAGGCATCTACAAGGACCGTACCCTCTTTCCCCTACCACCAACCTCTCCGAAGGACTTACTGGCCCACATGTTTAACGTGATCGTACTCCGCGTGAACACGGGAGCAGTTTTGGCAGTGGCGGGAATCGAACCCGGGCCGACCGAGTGCAATTTCCGCGCGCTAACCACTGGGCTATCGCGACCCAGGTTTAGTATATTGAAGCATTAAATAGTTTGAATGAGAAAAGAAATCGTTCCTGGTTACTTTAGCTACATTATTTAAGTGTGGCTTAACTCGAACTTCTCATACAAAAATCCAATTTTTTTTTTCCACCAAATTTTACAAGAAAATTTTTGAAAAATCTTTACTGTGGATCCAAATGATTACAATTATAGAATATTACCCTTCACTTTACAGGACCTGAAAAAAATATTTCAATTGATACCATACTTGACAATGTACCCCCCCCCCCCGGGGGCGGTAAGTCAACCCCAGAGGGGGGACTAATGACGTCACGAACAAAAAAAGATTATATCGCGGCAATTTTCACAATAATGATTGAAACTATTAAGTCTCGTGGTCATTAATCCATAAATAAATCTTTCTATGCATGATTATATCAAATTCTATTCTACTATGCTGCCATGTTAAAAACATATAAAATTTCGAATAAATTAAAGTTTTCGCTGGAATTTAAAAATAGTTCTATCTAATTCTAGATTTTTTTCAATATAAAGTTCGGGTATAAAGTTTCGCCGGATAGAAAGTTTCGTGAAAATCCATTAATATTTGCGGCAGCTACAGTGTGCGCCAGGAATCGACCACAGACATACACACACATATACAGACGGATGGACGGAAGGACAGACATCACTCCAGAGATAGTCCAAACGTGTTCAGGGGGTCTTGAAACATATAGTGGCATCAAAATCTCGAATTCGAAAATTTTTGTGAAGACAATGCTTTGTCTATGCATACGTATGTCGCATATATTACATAGAATGTGAAAGTAAAAATAGCTTTAAGGATAGCAAACTCTATTATTTATATTTTTAGCTAAGACATATCTTTGAACTCATATATTTAAAAATCAGCGATTACTAAAATAGTAATATTTCCATATTAACGGCATGCAAAAGTTGAAGTATGGAATTTTCCATTTAAAAATATGATAAGCATGTTTCTTTATCTAAAATCAAAATCATAGCAAAATATATGCTACTTTAGAAAACTACCATTTCCCATTAAAAATCAAAAAGAAAAATCACACGTTGAGCCATTCTCGATATATTAAGCTTTTTTGAGTTGGCAATTCAAATTCTTCACTCGCATCGCCTGATTAGGGTTATATTTGAAATCAGAATGAAAATTCGTCTCTAAAACTTAAAAATTACCTTTTATGAATAAAACAAGAAATTAATGAAGAAATCCTCATAGAGTGGCAAATGATGTGAACGAAACTATTATTGCTTTTTATTCTCTTTTGCATACTTATTTTGTACAGTCACGCGAATTTTCGTAAAAACCGGAAGTGACATCTCCAGAACCCGAAATGGAAATCCATATTTCACCCCGTCACCCCATTCCCCTCTGAAATTCAATGCTTAATCCATATCAGTCATTATCTCAACTCTATATAGTATATCCAATTCTGAGAAATAGCTGCTTCAAAACAGTTTATTAAGAAGAAGTGGAAATTCTTAGTGAAACCCCTGCCTGCTTCAGAATTTAATGCTAAATTCATAACAGTTATCATCTAAGCTCCATCTATAGACAATTTCAGGAAATATATGTTTCAAATAAAATGAAATTTTTTTAACCGGAAATAGAAAAAAACATTAAGTGAAAATCCTTAGTGAACCCCTTTTTCTCTTCTGGATTTTAATGCTGAATCCAAATCAGTCATCATCTGAGCTCTATCTAAAGCAAATCCTAATATAGATGTTTCAAGGGGGGAAAATTCGCATGAACAATAGTATGGCAAAATTTTTGCCACCCATAAAGCGATATATTCACATTTTATTTTTGGATTAAACTTTGCAAAATGTACTGAATAAACCATATTAAATCTATAAAAAAATATATATATTTTAAAGTTATTTTAAAGTTATATATATTTTAAAGTTTATAAAAATATATATTTTTTAAAGTTTATCTGTAAAACCTTGCGATTACTTTGGGGGAGTTTTATATTGTTATAATAAGAATTGGGATATAAAATGCAGTAGTGAGGATGAAGCTAAAATATAAAAGAAAGGTGAAAGATCGTGTGAAAATATACGAAGTTTTTTTTTTTTTTTTACCTCTATTAATATAGGAGCAGCTTTCCACTATACAATAGAGAAAACCTATTATACCTATTACCTGGTCATTAATAACATTATTTTATAACGTACTAAATGCATTGGCCCGGTTCATATCTATATTGAAGCAATGGATTTCGATTACCAGGTTTTTATTTTCCACCATGCCTAACATGTTTATGTCTTCTGCCATGTCTAGCATGTTTTTCTAGATTTTCCAGAAGTCTCTTGGTGATCTAGAGATGGCTAATTCTTCTCACGCTTATAATACCGACCCTGAAACAGGACCTAACGAGGTCGAATTTCTTATTTGCCTTCCAGGGAGAGATAAAATGGGGAGGCAGGAGAAAAAAAGACTTTCTTGTCCATCCAAAGGCCCTACAGTAATTTGAAGGCTGAATCTTTGCCCATTTATAGTATCGACTACGAAACATAACCAAGCAGAGCTGAATTTTTGGTTCACCCTCCCGAGAACAAAAATAATGGGGGAGGTTTCGAAAAAACTTTCTAGAGACACCTCCTTCCGGTGACCTAGATGGCTGAATCTTTGCACACTTCTAGTGTCAACCACAAGACAAAATTTAAAGGAGTTGTATTTTCAATTTCCCTCCCTGGGGGTGGAGATAAGGCTTTACAGACCCTCACACATACACACACCTGCTGAACACACCGGTTCTCGTTAGATCACCGAAGTCAAGCAGCATCGAGCGCGGTTAGTACTTGGGTGGGTGACCACCTGGGAACACCGCGTGCTGTTGACACATTTCGGGCGCGGTAGCCCCGGTGGTTTGCGCGCTGGATTTGCACGCTGCCACAACTGCCGCAGTGTCACGCTAAACATGTAGTTCCGTAAGTCCTTCCGAGAGGTTGGTGGTAGGGGAAGGAGGGTAGGTACGGTTCCAGTGGATGCCTCCCCCACTGGGTTCCGGTCTAAATTGGGTGGCACTTCCCGGCCGTCCAAACGGTTATCTTACACCCTTCTGGTAGGTCGGACGGTCTGGGTCTCAACAACAACAACACACACACACACACAGATGTACCCTCCAGTTACTTAGAGGGCTGAATATTTGCGCACTTTTAATATTTACCGTAGGATAAAACTCATCCTCATCATCTTCAATGGTTCGGCATCCAACTGTTGGGTCCTGGCCTTCCTCAGAAGGTCCTTCCAGGTGACTAACAATACTTCTCCAATAATCTTTAACACTTCAAAGTATTTGTCCACACAAACAATCCATCTCAATTTCAGTCGTCCTCTAGGTCTTTTTCCAATCGGTATGCACATAAAATGTTTCTTTGTAATTCTGTTGCTGGCCATTCTCAGCAAATGTCCTGCCCATTTCACTCTGTTCATTTTAATGTATTTGATTATGTCAGAAGATTTACGTAATTTGTATAATTCGAAATTGTATCTTCTTCTCCAAATATCATTTTCCCGAATTCCACAGAAAACACTGCACAAAGAAATTTTCGCTCAAAGATGCGAGCTTCTTTATCGTGTTCTATGAGAGCCCAGATTTCCGTAGCATAAATTAAGGTAGATCTTATAAGTACTTTATATAGTTGTAATTTTTTCTTCCCTCAATCAGGAGTGATCTCGAAAATGTTCCTAATCCATGAAAACAGCGATTTGCAGCTATAATTCTAAATTTTTGAATTTCTAATTCTAAGCTAATGTTATTAGTACAGTTTATTTGAGATTCCATGTAGTTATCAGACTCGGCAGATTCATATTTGTAGAAACCAGCCTCAAATACAAGGGGGAAAGACACGCTACTGATAAAAGCCGTGTATTTAGTTTCGTTAAAACTAAATATAAACATAACGGTATAAAACTTAACGGAACCTAGACACTTCCGGGGTTCCTAGAAGGCTGAAACTTTTCACATTTATACTATCGCCCACTAGACATCATCTGGCTCAGCCAATTTTTGATTAAAGCGATTTTTTCCCACGCTAATCACCATATATTGTTAAACACAAAACTAATTTTAAAAAATCTGATGTGGACAGCACATGACTTTCTCTGCGTACTCATACCCACATTGCCTTTATTTCTTCAATAATTTATAAAATTGAGTTTAATTTCACAAAATAACAGCCATTGTTATTTTACATTACACTGCATTTGCACTTTTAATTCAATTTTCGTTCTCATTTGGTAAATGGACTTATTTTCAAAAGTGGCGTAGCGAAAATGCGAAAAAACTAAAATATCTCGAGAATGGCTGGTACTAATGTTGTTGTTGTTGAGACCCAGACCGTCCGACCTACCAGAAAGGTGTAAGGTAACTGTTTGGACGGTCGGGAGCTGGTACTAGTGTGATGGGGTTGGTCTTATTTTATTCATCGTCAAAAGTTATGTATAAAACAAGCATTTATTCGATATATTTGAGCATACGTAGTCTTTTATTTTAGATTTCGATGATTTTTGAGGGCCATTTCACAAAAAAAGGCAGCTCATTTTTTTTCCGAATCGTACCAAAATCTAATCAACACCAGGGTAACCCACAAGTGACGTATCTACCAAATTTTATGAAATTTGGTCAATCAGTTTTTCAGCTAGAGCGGATACAGTAATTTTTGAGGACCATTTTGCAAAAAAAAAGCAGGTTCTTTTATTCCGAATCGTACCAAAATCTAATCAGCACCCGGCTCCCCCACAAGGGACTAACCTACGAAATTTTATGAAATTCGGTCCATTAGTTTTTGAGTTAGAGTGGATACATACATTGCACAGACAGACACACAGACACACACATATACACGTCACGCTGAAACTGGTTTTTTCGTATTCTAAAGGTGTCAAAACGCGTAGATTCGTCGAAAACTGCAATTGCGATTTTCGACATGATTCCAATATTTTCCCTATACATTACCATGTATTGCAGGGAAAGTAAAATGCTGCAGCTTAATTTTTTAAGAATGTATATTTCCCAATCTATGACAGACGTATATACATCGTGTACTTGAAATTTGTAACAAACTCATCAATAAAAAATTTTCGACTATAGTGAACGAGATTCCAGCATGAAATATTGATAGAAATTATTAACCGGTTTCAAAGGCGTCTTCTTTGTCAGGATAAAGAGATAGAGAGACAGAAAAACTGCGCCATCAGAAGGCAAGAATACATCTGTCCCACGACGCGTCTGATCAATCCACGAGTTCCTGCCTTCTGCTGGTGCGGTTGCTGTCTCTTTTTATTGAAGAAGATGACACTTTTTTGACTTTGAAACCAGTTGATACTTTTAGCAACATTTTTTGCTGTTATTAATGAAGTATATATTGTTGCAGGTTCATTAAGGGTTCGTTATAATCGGTTTCCCCTATATTCGAATTTATATTTCTTCCAGACTATTTTTCAATTTTAGCTAATTTGAATTGATAAATAAAACTTAATGATTTAACATCTTGTAATTTATAAATATTTAATTTGTCATTAAGGTATAAACATTACTTCTTTATAACAATCCTATAACACTTTGTACTATATGGTATAAAACACTTATTATTTTCCTTATATACAGTAATGTATAAGGAAAGTATTGTGACGGAGTCGAAAATTCGAATTCGAGTTTTCGACGGGAAAGCAAGCTTCAAGCATCCCTGATCGCGAATCGAACATTTTTGAAGTGATGTCTCTGTGACGACTCATGAAAATGACGACTCATTGACGAAAATTCAATATCTTGGAAAGAATATAAATATCTGCTATAAAAATAATCTTTTTTTTTACTGTAAAAGTAGTAAATTCATTGTATTATATAAGGAAAGTCATGTGCTGCCAACATCAGATTTTTTTTATGAAAAGATCACATAATGCATTTCAATTAAAAATCGTTTTGAAACTGAAAAGTAACAATTTTAAAAACATTACATCTTTAGATTCTATTTATAACAAAATAATATGCATATAAAATACTTTAGACATACGCTTGACAATAATTTTTAAAATTACAATTATAAATATTTCGAATTAAATCGTTAATCTGAAATTAAATCTTTAAAACATTCTAATAATTTCAGTAAAGACTACAAATATTGCAAACCATCTTTATTTAATACACCATCATGAAGTACATGAAAAGTTTTCCAAAATGCCATAGCTCTTTCGGACACAGTGTCCATCATCAGTGGCAATAATAAGGAATTGACAGACATGAACTTTTATATAAGAAGAAATCGCGAATACAAATTTACATAGGATAAATCAGATATATCGATACTAAAATTAACATATATTACAAATAATTTCAATCAAAATAATTCAATTCAATTCATTTCAAAACCCATGTACATAAATAAGTCAGGCCAACTCATATTATTTATGCATTAAATATTTATTTATGTACATGAGTTTTGGAATGAATTATATTGAATTTTTTTTCTTGAAATTATTTGTAATATATCTTAATTTTAGTATCGATATATCCGATTTAGCCTATGCAAATTTGTATTCACGATTTCTGGTTATATAAAAGCTCATATCTGTCAATTCTTTATTATTGCCACTAATGATGACACTGTGTCCGAAAGAGCTATGGCATTTTCGAAAACTTTTCATGCACGCTATGATGGTGCATTAAATAAAGACCGTTTACAATATTTATAGTCTTTACTGAAAATATTAAAATATTCTAGACGTGTTTTACCATACTTAAGAATTTAAAGCATTCGTTTAAACTCGTGTTAAATTTATGGAGAAAAATTCTTAAGAAACAGTATTAAAAAAAAGTGTTTTTTATATTTATGTATAAAAATGTTTAATATATTTTAATAAACTTTTAATTGCCTGAAATATATTACAGTGCTTAAAAAATTTTACACCTTAAATTTTGTTTGAGAGTGCATAAATATCTTTTTTATTATAACTTTAAAATGTAATTTCAAAAAAATTATTTATTATAATTAATATTATAATTAATAAATAATAATATAAATAACTAAATAATAATAGAAATTACTATTATAATTATCTCTGGAAAAATTTGTTTCAAATAAATAGCTAAAAATCTTGAACTCATTTTTTAAACGCTTTTAAAATGTTTAAATAAATGTAATTTATTTAAATGTTTAGAAATTTTTAATTTGATTACATGTTTAAATAAATGTAATTTAATAAATCTTTAATTAATTTAATTTTATTATTTAAGCGTTAATTCATTCGGCTAAAGAGCTAAGCTTTAAACATCTAAGGTTCATTAACTTTAAAAAATTATTTATTTTTATTATAATACATATATTTGAAAGCATAAAATATCATTTCACAAATGTATATTTAAAAAAAAATAATTTAAAATAAATTGATAAAAAAGTGTTTTTAATAAAACTTTTAATGCAACGCATAAAATTTAAAAACATAAAACCATTACTGTCATTACATATTAGTCTAACATAACATTCAGGTGTATAACATAAAAGTAAAATATTTTCTATTTGAAAAAAATATATATGTAAACTGTCTTTTAAATACATTGTTATAAAGTTTTAAATACTTTTAGTAACACTTCAAAAGGTATACAATTAAATGAAATGATTAAGTAAAATTTTCTTTACAGTATTTAAAAATATATGAAGAAAAATATATTTTTTTAAATCCATAGAACTCAGAAACACTTTTAAATGCATGTAAAGAACTGAAATAAAACTTTTAAAGTTTAGGATTTTTGCCAACCGCAAAACTATTATGTTAATGACTGCAAAACATAATTAGGAAAGATTTACTTATATGAAAACACCTCACCTTAATAACAGTCGAAAACATTATCCTTTCACCTTCAATCGCGCACTGGAACCATTAGAACAATTCGACACCCATTTATCGGTAGCACCAGGGTTACCACTTTTTCCAGATTTCACAACTTATTGCCAAATCAAAATTTTAAAACCTGCATTTGGCGACGTCGCGCTATCGGTAGCTTCATCTCTCAAAATGATGTGCTGTCCTCCGGCTTTGAAATCTTGTTTTTTGAGTGTTACAGTTCTTTCGTTCTATTTTCGTGCAACTTCTTTTCTTCAAACAAGAGTGGGGATGGTTCCGAATAGAAAACAGGTGATCACGATTTTTTCCTCAATTTCTAAAAAGTTCTTATCATGTGCTCTGTAATTAAGAAGAGGGCAGAAAGGGGGATTTTGTTTCTTTTTAAATACTTATTGCCGAATTTAGAAATTGAAATTACATGTTGGTAATAAAATGTGACAGATTCTAAATAACAGTATGCTGTATAAACCAGAGGTTCACAACCTGTTGCTCGTAAGCACTACAGTGCTCACGTTCACCACATTGGTGCTCTTCGTAGTTAATTTGTGCTCCGAATATGATGTATTTGACATATGCTAAGTTTCATAGTTTTATTTATGGAAAAAAAATTTAAATCATATATTCTTAAAGTAGATAATTAACGAACATTTAAATTGTTATCTTTATAAAAAGAAATTATGTTATCATGATAAAATCAATCGTATGCTAGCATGGCATCCATAGGTTTTACTGAAAAAGTTTAATAAAAATTATTCTGTTTTCAGTAATACATACATTTTTCTCTTCATCTAATTTTAATAACCATGCAGCAAGATTAATTTCTACACAAATTTTGTAATTTGGTTTAAACATATTAACATAAAAATCTAAAAAATAATCTCAATAATAAAATCTAAATAATAAATAAATGTTAAAAACACAACATAAAACAAAATACTAACAGTATCAGTCGGTTTCAAATGACAAAAAATGACTCCTTCTTCAGGATTCCAAAGCATCTCAACAAAGATAAAGCAAACGTCTTTCATGTCTTTGTTGGTATGGTTGCTTTGTTTCCTGAAGCAGAAGGTTGTCTTTTGACCTCGGAAATCGGTTATTACCATTATTATTTTATTTTATGATGTGTTTTACCGAGTATTTTACGCTTTACCTATTTTTTGCAGCAATTTGAGTTTTTTATTTTTATTTATTTATATTAACATAGATTTTTATACGAATAATAAAAATCTTATAATGTCTTCATGAAGGCTTTGAAGAATTTACTAATACATTTACATTTTTTCACCATTGAAAAACCTTCTTCAGGATATTGAAGCATGTCAACAAAGATAAAGCAAGCATCTCTCATGTCTTTGTTGACATGGTTTCCTTTGTTTCCTAAAGAAGGAGACTGTCTTTTGTCCTCAGAAAACGTGTTAGATTATCATTATTATCATTATTATTTTATTTTATGATGTGTTTTAACAAATATCTTACATTTTAGATATTTTTTGCAGAAATTTGAGTTTTTATTTATTTTTTTTTTATTTATTTACATTAACATAAATTTTTATACGAACAATAAAATTCTTTTAAAGTCTTTATGAAGACTTCGAAGAATTTTCAAATATATTTTAATTTTTTTTACAATCGATAAAACTTAGTATTGGAGAAAATTTCAGGCATTTCAACTATTAGAACTTTATTTAAAAATAAAAATCTTAGCAGCGTTTAAGATTTGTTGCAAAATGAAATTATAAAGTTCGTACAACATTTTCATTAATTACTTCCTGAAAAATTTTAGTACTGTACCAGTGGTCGCTGGGAGCATCAAAGCTATGTACGCCGATCTGGTGGTTGAGTGGTCAGGGGTATGCGTTTCCGTCTGATCGCTGGATTGCCGGTTCGAATCCCGCCAGCGGGCATGAATGTTGTCATGTCGAGGCCAAGCTAGACTTCCTCCCTTCGGGGAGCCTAAAGTGAAGCTGTATATCTCCTCCCCTTCGCCATGGGATTCGCTGGGGGGTCTTGTGGACGTGGTGCGTAGGCGCTCCTTCACCACGGGGGAATTAGTAAATGAAGGAAAACTATGTACACATAGCACAGGTACCTCGTGGTGCTCCCATGTAGAATTTCATATAGTGCAAGTGCTTCCGAGAAGAATTCAACATAGTGCAGATGCTCCTGAAAATATTTTAACATAGTACAGGTGGTCCCAGAAAGAAATAATGCATAAAGAAATAAACATAGTACGAGTGCTCTCGGAAAAAATTTAACATGGTGCATGTGCTTTCGAAAAGAATGTAACATAATGCAAGTGCTCCGGACAAGAATGTAACATAATGTGTATAATTCTGAAAAGAATTTAACATAATGCAAGTGCTCCGTGGAAGAATTTAACATAGTGGGAGTGCTCCCGAGAAGAAATCCACATAGTTCTAGTGCTCCCACATAGTAAAAGATTAGGTATCCCTGCTATATACCCGCCTCACATCAGCCATGAGAATTCCGTTGGTTTATGAACGCAAGCATTAAAATCTTCGAAATAATAAAACATTTCGCTTTCATTCTGCTTAAAGCAACCATCTTTAACATTTTTACATTCCCTACAATTCATGACATAGGTGAAGAGAAAGTACTGTATTGGGTCAAATATCTGACTCTCAGATATGGATCAATCTACAAGTTTAAGCATATCTGCTTACGAATTAGACATTTTAGAATTATTTCTGTGTATCTATGTAAAAGTCTGAATGCACGTCAATGCTGAAAGAGATTTATCAAATCGATGTAATTTGGCACAATTGTTTAAATTAATAAACGTCAGAGTTTTATCGATTTTTCCGGGGGGGGGGGGACTAGAGAAAGTCCTCAATTGTTCCAATATTTTTTTCGAAAATAGCAAAAACATAAAAAATAATTGCGTTGACAACTGTTATGGAAATAGTCATTTACATAATTATTTATTTACAGTATTTTATACTTTTTATACAGAGGAGTGTATAAAATGCAATAATTCCCAATTTTAGAAACACGTTATTATGTATTTATAGGGAGAAGGTTTGTAATTAATATGTCATATAATTTACTTACACATATAAAAAAGTAATTATTGTTAATTAAGTGACAGAATTAAAATAGTAAAAGCTTAGCAATTGGTTGGTGGTAGGGAAAGGAGAACACGGTTCCTATGGATGACATCCCCACTGGGTTCTGGTCTTAACTGGGTGGCACTTCTCCTCCGTCCAAACAGATACCTTACACCTTCGGGTAGGTCGGACGGTCTGGATCGAAGAAGAAGATAAGATACAGGGTCGACAATGTCCACCCAAATAATTCACTGACCCAGTAACTTTTATTTTAACTCTATATTATTCTAAATAAATTTCCTAAACTTCTACACTTTGTACTTTTCAACAATTATATTTTTCAAGGTAATAAATTATACTTACAAGTATCTGGGGTTCCACAAGGTGGCTGTAGTAGCAGTATGTTAACTATATTTACTTTTGTATATTAGCTAATTTATACCTTTTTGTATGTTAGCTAATTTATACCTTTTTGTATGTTAGCTAATTTATACCTTTTTCATTGTGAAAATTCTTATAAAATTTACAGATATGTTGATGATCTGATTTGTTTAGTATTTTCTGATAACTATGCCATAGATATAGATTTCTATCCGGAAAATTTTGAATTAATTCCTAATGAAATCTTTATTAGTAATAGTGTAAATTT
Organism: Amaurobius ferox; assembly: GCA_951213105.1. Classification (NCBI taxonomy): domain Eukaryota; kingdom Metazoa; phylum Arthropoda; class Arachnida; order Araneae; family Amaurobiidae; genus Amaurobius; species Amaurobius ferox. Next base: position 59,502,164 of record OX578153.1, read on the forward strand.
TTTGGATTTAAATCTAATTATTGAACCTACTAATAGGATAGTTATTAATTTATCTGATAAAAGACTATTTTCATTTTAATATTAATAAAATATTACCATTTAATTCCTGTAACTCGATTCAATTGTTTAGAAATATTACACTTAATCAACTATTTAGAATTTATAGCGTATCAAATAAAAAATTTCATGCTTTGCACATTAATAACCTAAAAAGTACCAGTATATTATATAAATATCCAGTATATTTTGTAAATGATATAGTTAATAAGTTTAAATTAGCTGAATAGACTTAAAATTCCCTCCTTAGTATCTTATATTAGCTAATTTTCAACATTCTCTTGAATTAACGATAAAATGTATTTTATTCCTCTTAGACATTTGCCTCCTTGCTTTCTATTATTTTACACGTCACTTTATTACGTTGCTTTTACTGGTGAATTTATCACATTATATTACTTTTTTACAATACTGTTATTTATATCTCACAATTGGCAACAGTTGATGTCCACTTTTATCTCCTGCGAATGGCAACAGTAATCTCGTCATTTATTGCTCGTTTTGATAGGACATGTGCAATATTTTCTCAGGTATTTTATATTCCTACTAGCCGCCTTCGGCAACCAGCCTGTTCGCTACCCTTGAAAATTCTGACCGTGGCAAATTCACTGGCGTCATAACCCAGTGGAGTTGTTGTTGAGACCCAGACCATCCGACCAACCAGAAAGGTGTAAGGTAACTATTTAGATGGCCAAGATGTGCCACCCAATTTAGACGGGAACCCAGTGAGGGAGGCATCCACAGGGACCGTACCCTCCTTCCCCTACCACCAACCTCTCGGATGGACTTACGGATCGTGATCGTACTCCGCGTGAACACGGCAGCAGTTTCGGCAGTGACGGGAATCGAACCCGAGCCTACCGAGTGCAATTCCCGCTCGCTAACCACTGGGCTACCGCGCCCTCAACCCCGTGGAGTTAACGAAGTTTGTTTTAGTTTAATGGCGTTAAAACCATAATTCAATCATTTAAATTTTTTAATAACCATATGCTAAGCTCTTAATTCCATCATTCAAAATATAACGAAATTTTCTAATAAATATAATAATTTCATATAAATATAATAATTTCACTCTGTGTACTATTACCACCATCCGATGAATACAACACATCACCACAATTCAATCCACCATATTTCAATTATTTAAATTTATAATGACCATATTTATTATATATTCAATCATTTAAATTTTATAATGACCAATTTCATAATGACCATTTATATAAATGACCATTGTTTTAGTTTAATGACGTTATGCTAAGTTACGCTATTATTATAACCATAAGTGTTATATTATAACATTACGCTATTATTATAACCATATGACGTTACGCTATTATTATAACCATATGCCAAGCTCTTAATTCCATCATTTAAAATATAACGTAATTTTCTACTAAATATAATTTCACTCTGTATACTGTTACCACCCGTGCGTCTGCGCGCGCATGTGGGTGAAAATCGGAACTTCGCCGAGAAATTTAATATCGTTACTTCTTTAAAATCAGGATCGAGCTGATATTTATAATTATTTCTTGACCAGATTGGGCTGATGCCAGAATACCTGATGTTTCAGCTTTTTAAAAATGTAAATTATTAGTCGAAATTCTCGGAACTTTTCCCGATGCGAGGATTTAAAACAAAGGTTCGTTTTTTTTTAGCCGAAAGTGACTTTTGTTTCAAAATCTTAAAAAAATATTAGAATTTGTCTCTGAGATTTGAAATTGATATATTTTTACACGCAATTGTCTGCTCTTTCCGGTCGTGTAATTTGTTTTTTTTTACGTCGTCTGGATGGTGGAGAAAAAAAGGGGGAAAAGGGAAAAAACGGTCGAAATCGCATAAAACATTAAATAACAAAAAAATGATTCAAATTTTAAAAATCGGTTTTCACGTGTCACCTCCCCCTCCCCCCTCCCCCGGGTCTCCGATTGCCAAATTTCATAACTCTACGACGCGCGGTCGCTGAGCCTATAGTGTATAAGACAGACACATAAACACGCAGATATTGCATTTCATTATGTAGATTTAATTTTTAATCTTTTAGAGCTTATTGTCCAAGTAAACACAGTTCATAGATATTATGTATCTCTGTTTTCAGAAACAAGCTTTTTTTGTTCATTTTGAATAGATACTTGGACGTTGGACCTGAAGACGAATTTGATCAAAATGAACAAATTTTTAAGCTTAGTCCTTATCCACGTATATGACTTTAATACTTGATTACTTTTTGTTTTTCAATTTTCGAATTTTCACAATTGATATATGTTGATTATATTTAGCTCGATGACTATATGCATTTTATTCTCCTCTTGATTAATGAATCTCTATTTTTAACATCTTTTCAAATTGTTAGCATTTTTTAAGTTAAGGTTTTATGAGTTACAAATTCTCTCTATTCTATCATTGAAATTTCATATTATAATTTTATTATATATATATATATATATATATATATATATATATATATATATGTATATATATATATATATATATAGAGAGAGAGAGAGAGAGAGAGAGAGAGAGTCCGCGGGCCGTATATACCCATTACGCGAGCCGGATGTGGCCCGCGAGCCGGATGTGGCCCGCGGGCCATAGTTTGAAGACGCCCCTGCTGTATAGGCTCGGGTAGACATGTCTAAGCCGCGGAATAATTTGGAGAAGTAACGATTCCCTTTCTCCCTCTGCGACCGGATATCGTTTTTTTAACACTTTACAACAAAGTTGAAAAGTGTTTATGACTTTGTTCATTCTGTCTGTCTGTCTGTCTGTCCGTCCGTTAGCACGATAACTGCCGTAAAAATGACTTAATCAAAATGAAATTTTAGTATGTTGTTCAGACGGTCTGTAGGACCTATGGAATATAAATGAATAATATCACCCAATTAGTTTTGGATTGAACCCGGGTTGAAAAAATGAAATACATTGAGCCCTATGGGACCTAATTTTTCAAACATTTTTTAAGCGGATTTAAAATTCACAAATTGCTTCGAAAATTTTAGGTAATATTCAAATTGTTCCATAAAATATATAAAAAAAATTCAACGAAATATATTCAGTAGTTTTTTAAATAAAAATTAAAATAATAATTACACCTCTTATATGAAACGATCACGTGACCATGATATGAAACGATCACATGACCTACTTCAAAATGATATATGGCATCCATCTTGTTTCAAAATCGTGATTTATTTAAGTTCTTTTTCATTCATATTGAGTGTTGTATCCGTCCTAAAACTACTTTATTTTTGCTTAAATTCTGTGCATCTACATACTGAAACAACGCAATGACAATATATTTGAGTTTAAATGCTCATCTAAATTTGATTATTTCTACAACGAAGCCTATTTTTCACCTATGTAAAATGTAAACAGCAAAATATGTAGAATGAGTTGTATTAGAATTCCTGTATTTTTTTTACACAAAATAATTTAGTCCATGGAGTGTGCATGGCTGATATGAATGAAATATTAATTGATTTTATAAAGAGAAGGACGATTTTTTTCGATGAAGTTTTAAGCATAGAGTTTAATTATTTGTAGCTCCATGGTCTTAAATAAAATGTTTAAATAAAATAAATTATTATAGTATTGTGATGAATGAAATGAATGGGAGAAAGTTATGAATGAAATCCTGTTTTTATAGAGAGATCCAGGCGTGTTATTTTTTCTATGACGTCATTTGAATTAATTTCAGTTGTTTTCGATGAAGTTTTCAAATATAATAAATTATCGTAGTATTATGATAATTCTAAAACTATTCCCGAGGAATGTTAGAGATGTTTAAACCAGGCAATTTATATTTAAATGCCGTCATTTGAATGAAGTTCATTTTTTTCAATGAAGGCTTCAAATATAATATATTAATGCAGTAATGGAAGTTTTCAAATATAATAAATTAATGCAGTATTGTGATAAGTTTCAAAATATTACCGAGAAATGTATTGCATTTTAGACTTGTTTAAATAAAATTGCATTGAAGTTGGAAAGTGTTTCATAATCAGTGCTTTAAGCATGATTGATCTTTCTTGTTTTTTTTTTTTATTTTGTTCTTATCACAGAATCCTTTTCTTTCCACAAACATAATGATTATTGTCTGAGGATTTTGGGGAGTCATTTTATAAATTTATTTATTTTTTATCAAATGGCCAGGCTCTTTGACCTTCGTCATTCGCCTTTATTACAGCGGCCAGAGTGTGAAGTATTTAGCCGTCCATTGACGTAGCCCCAGGCGCACCAGAGGGGGGCGGATCACATTGCTCCCACAACACAAACATCCATGCCTTACGTGGGGCTCGAACCCACAACGTAGCGGTCGAGCGATTGCTACGGAAACGCTTGCCTTGACCACTCGTCAGCCACGTCGGCTTTTATAAATTTATTAGAAATGTGATTTAGAAAATCGCTAAATGATAGGGATTTTGACATTTTTGATGCGTTTGGAATTTTTCTTTGTGAATCTTAAATAATAACTTTTAATATGTGAAAAAGTAAAGCTTGGTGAAGGTTATACTTATTTTCTTGGGTGTTTTCCTTGATTTTCATGTACTAGTTAAAATAGATTTCCCAGTACATTGTGTTTTCCAGCATATAACGTTTTTGAATCAATTCTACAGGGAAACTCAAAACTGGCGTGTAATAACAATATTGCAAAATGTCATTTATTTATTTTCATTGTAATTCAATTATATTTCATTTAATTCGCAACCCTGTTAAATATACAACATGAAACTTTTTATTTGCTAATTTTAGTCCCTGGTTTTATATTTCGCTAAATTATTTTACCACGCTGCGCCAACATATACGCTTATAGGTCGAATTTCAACTAAAAATATCTGATGTGGGCAACACATGACTTTCCTTATATAATGTAATGAATTTACTACATTTACAATAAAATAAATAGGTGTTTCTTATAGTAGATACTAATATTATTTCCAAGATATTGAATTTTCCACAATTAGTCGTCATTTTCATTGATTTGGCGTTATTTTTATCCATTTGGCGAGATTTTCGTTAATTTGGCAGCATTTCAAAAAGTCGCCAAATTGGCGACATTCCGCCAAATTCGTCGCCAAAATCTTGCCAAGCATTATGGACAAGGAAATAAGTTATTCTTACAGCAGGTAAATGACTATTGGCGTTCAAATACAAAAGTATTACTCACAGTATCTTTTTTCATGAATGGAACGAGCTAGATCCACGAGGATGATGTCACCAAATTTATCGCAAGGTATTACATATGAAAAGTGAACATGTTTCTCAATAGGATTTTTTTTTTTTATATGAGTTTTTGATAATTTTTTTGAAAAATGTGCAATATCTCGAGAATGCTTCATGTTAGCGTTCTAAAATGTATGTCAATCGTTTTCTAATGAAAAATTACATAAGAAATGTCTATTTACGTAACTTTATTAGTGGTTTTGATTTTTTGACGATTTTTTCAAAATTTCATTCGAAAATTTAGAGAGGGTCTGAACATTCGATTGCGTATAAAAACAATAGGCTTCCAGTGTTTACGGACTGTGACTTTTGTACCAAATTTGATTCGAATAGGTCCATTCGTTCGTCAGTTATCGTCTCCGCAGACTCACTGACACACACACACACACACAGACACACACACATACTTTCACACACACGCATACTTCCACACACACACACACACAGACACAGACATCACTTCAAAAATGTTTGATTCATGATCAGGGATGCTTGAAACGTGCTCTCCCGTCGAAAACTCGAATTCGAATTTTCGACCCCGTCACAATACTTTCGTTATACATTATGTATATAAGGAAAGTAATAGAGGTTCTTGGTGATAGAGAAAAACCACCAGCATATTGATTGTTATTCATTTACTTTCATATGTTTCATTTTATTCGTAACCTTGTTAAAATATACACCATGGAACTTTTTATCTGCTAATTTTAGTCCCTGGTTTTATGTGTCGCCAAATTATTTTATCACGCTTCGCTAACGTATATGCTTGTAGGTCGAATTTCAACTAAAATAGATGCTCTTGATAATAGATTTAAGCCTGATTTACTCGTTTTTAACAAGCAAATTTTTTAATTCCCCAGTTTTAACGAGCATGCAAAATTATAAACTGGATCAAAATATATGACAAAAAGCAGACCAATAAAAAAAAATATTTTAATTTCATTCGTATGTAGATGTTGAAAGTGAAAAGAAAATTCTTTGCATATTGCAAATAATATACAGTTATTTTAATCATTCTCCCTTAATAACTGCGAGTGTTGGAATGATTGAATTGTTACATTTGAATTCAGTAATCTCAGAACTTTGAATTTGAAAAGAAACAAAGAAACAATTCTTGTCTTCCAGTGATTACAGCCTGCTTTTACATCAAAAATTTATGTATTTAACAATACTGCCAAGAACTATTCATCACAAGAAGTTGAGTAGTATTAGACCTATCTTTAATAATGAATATAAATCAACCTGACAAAAGAATTCCACCCGGATCTTGCAATTTACGCCTAGGTCTGCTTTTGCTACACCACTCCGGTTGTCTCTAAGGCATAACTTTGACAATCCGATAACAGAAACAAAAGTCTCATCTTAAAAATAGGTCTTCAAGATACAACTAAATAAAAGAAATTGAAGAAGCAAAGAAAAAGAAGCAGAAGGGAACAAACAAGTGTGTAACTGGTTTCCTGGGGTGAAAGCCATGATCGCTGTTGATGACAGTTGTTCGGTCAGACCGCGAAGGATGTAATCTAGAACGTTCAGTTTTACTTTCCCTGGAATAGTAATGTATAATGAAAGTATTGGAAAAAGGGCTAAATTCGAATTTTGGAATGGGCACTCAAGAATAGGAAAAAAATATTATTAACAAGATGTATGTGTGTGCGTCTCTAGTCTCCAAGTGCAACGGATATATCTACTCTAGTTTGACAATTGAAGCAAGGGGAAGCGAAGTGACTTGTGGTATTATGTATTATTTATGCAGCGGTCGTTTATACACAGGTATGCACCTAAACTCCCGAAAAGCGCCGGGTATTCGTGTAGTAATAACTAAGCTGAGGCTGAAGGGTAAGTGCTAAGTGTGCACAAATGAATTATAAAAAAAAATTATTTATCGTGGATTGCTTAATATTTGACAACAAGGTTAGGAGAATATCAGTTATTGCAATGTGTCAAGTCAACTTAATATTGAGATGTTGGATTTTCGTAAATTTTACGACACTTTTGTCAATTTGGCGACATTTTACAAATAGTCGCCAAATTTATTGCCAATTGTTACCAACAGACAGGAATAGAGAAGGAATTTCCTTATATAGAATTACTAAAACGAATTACACGGCTTTGCCCGGGTGCTAAATAAGTGCCTGCTATTTTAATACATTTACAAATAACACCATTCAATTCCTAGATAATCTGTCTTAAAGCAAAATTATTTCATACTATCCATGGACCGATTTCGCGCTTATTATGCACTCGTCACCATACAATAGTCGCTATCTGCAATGGCAGCAAGATATTGCTATAAGCCACAATTTTTGTAACTTTCTAATATGGGAACTGACAATTTCAGTCTTTTCACGTGGCCGGCATAAAGCCACAATTTTTATTATAAGCCGGTATAAAACCAAAATTATAGCAAGTCGGCAGAAAAGTTTATAGATTAACTTGAATATAACATCTCATCAGATATATTGTAAAAGTTTAATTTATATACCGCAAAGCAAGTTAGTAAAATAACTGAATATTTTGAGGTGAAGTCTATGGTCAAAGTTTCCAGATGAAATCGGGGCGAAAACTAAAAGTACTATAAACATTTAACGAGTAACTTGTAATGATTTGAAAGCCTGTAGACGAAACAAATGGGTCTAAACAAATAGAATAAATTTATGGAACCTTACTGGACTATTTTACAAAATATTATTCACGCAAAATCATTTCGGCTCTATTGGACTGAAACTACCGCCGATATTTTAGTTTTATTTTGCAAAAAGTTCCTCACGCAAAACCAGTGTTTCTTTCGGGCATACCTCAGGGGGGGAGACATTTCATGTTAACCTAGTTTCTATTTATGTGACAGCATTTAGACATACAATTATATAGGGTAAATAAAAAAAACTCGCCCCCACCCCTAAAGTTTCCTTCACCCCCCCCCCCCCGGTCAAAAAATCCTGAAAGAAACACTGTGCAAAACTATTTCGGTTTCATTAAATTCACACCACCGCCGATTTTCTTTATCTAACCGGGACGCATGATAACTCTGTCTATAAATAGGTTCATTTATCGTGTAAATTTTGGTGCTGCCATCAATAGAAGTACTGCCGCTAGAACATCGCAAGAAAGTTTGTACTGAAGTGTACTAAAACGAAACTAACTCCGCCCCGATGAAGATCGCTATAATGAGATCAAACTTTCTCTCAGTTTCCTTTTTAAGAATTATCTTCATCTTTAACTCAACAATGAGAATGAAGAAAGCAATTTTTCTAAAACGTTCTAAACGATCAAAGCACGACACTGCTGCTTATAGGTTCAACACTGAAATTTGCATATCATATTAATCTTTGTAAATTTGAATATATATCTTGATCCATCCACTAGAATACTGTAGAAATATTTTTATCGATTCATATGCAGAAAATGATGGATGGAGAGTCTTCTCATTTCCTGATCTACACGAGTTAGAGCAAAGTTCCAACCTCTTCAGATTGCACGATCTTTTATGATGAGGATTTTGATTCCACTCTGCTCCAGTTTTGCATATCTGCGTGCCATTTAAAAATAGTAATTATTTAGTAACAGTTTCCAAATAAAGAGTAATCCGGAATTCCACTCGCGAATTTGGGAGATTTATTGCTTAATTTAAGGAAATATTATCTGTTAAGAGTATGCTTATGTAACCGTAGTAACCATAGTTACAGAAATCATCTATGTTTCTCTAAGGGGAATAATGCTATGAACATCTTACATTTTGCATAATTCGTGTTCTTTTTATGCAAATTTCAAAAAATTATCTCTATTCCTAGTTTATTGCATAATGTATCTGCACGAAAATATTCACACTATTTTTCCGAGGAAGGTTCGAATTGTATTTTGGAACCTTAAAAAACGTGTTCCTCCATCAAAATCTTGAATTTGAATATTTTCAAAAAGACAATACTTTTTCCATATAGTATAAGCAAGTAAAAATCAATAAAAATGTTAAATATGGCATACAAACATGTGAATAGTAATTATAAAGGTAGAAATACGTAAAATTTTGATAATTGTACCCATACATTTCGTTGCGTATAATCGCCATTTTTTTTATAAAGTTCGAATGCTAAAGAAAACATCTGAAATGTGAGGCTCTACTCGATTTTTGCAGATCTCTATTCCATTTTACTCTATCAGAATTTCGTCTAAATTAATGATTTTCATTGTCACAATCATTATCAGAATGAAAAAAGTTGTATATTTTTTCAGATTTCTCATCCAAGTTATTATTAACTTTAATTATTAACCAAGTAATTGTTATTAATTTCTCACCCAAGTTAGTATACATATTTTGTAAAAATTCTTTAAAAGTTTCCTTTCTTTAGTTGGCAACAGCTTCATGGCGCAGATGAACTCGATAAATTCATCTTATAAGTGTTAATATGAACTAATTTAATGCCATTGATATCCATATAGGACTAGTACAAATTGTCAATTTCTTCCATATACTATATCTAGAGATGGCGGAAAAAAGCACATAAATAAAAAATTTCAATTTTTTTTTATAATATACAGTAGCTCCCAAAAGTGTTCGTGCACTTTAAAAAATTGCAGAAAAAGCGCTGTCGCCTGGAATTGAATTCGAATATAAAGTTCAATATTTTTTCATATCATCTCCATGTGATTCTGAATAAAATCTAACATTTTTTTTTAAATATTGACTCATTTTTTTTATAAAAATGAAAATGCCAGGAGGCAGAGGAAGAACACGTTACAAAAGTAATCGCACACCAAAACATTTTCGGATAAATTCATAAATAAAATTATTGTCTGTCGCTTTTTTTAACACTTTACAACAAAGTTGAAAAGTGTTTATGACTTTGTTCATTCTGTCTGTCTGTCTGTCTATCCGTTAGCACGATAACTGTCGTAAAAATGACTTAATCAAAATGAAATTTTAGTATGTTGTTCAGACGGTCTGTAGTACCTATGGAAATATAAATAAATAATATCACCCAATTAGTTTTGGATTGAACCCGGGTTGAAAAAATGAAATACATTGAACCCTATGGGACCTAATTTTTCAAATATATTTTAAGCGGATTTAAAATTCACAAATTGCTTCGAAAATTTTAAGTAATATTCAAATTGTTCCATAAAATATATAAAAAAAAAAATTCAGCGAAATATATTCAGTAGTTTTTTAAATAAAAATTAAAATAATAATAACACCTCTTATATGAAGCGATCGCGTGACCATGATATGAAAAGATCACATGACCCACTTCAAAATGATATATGGCATCCATCTTGTCTCAAAATCGTGATTTTTTAAGTTCTTTTGAATTCATATTGAGTGTTGTATCCGTCCTAAAATCACTTTATTTTTACTTAAATTATGTACATCTACATACTGAAACAACGCAATTACAATATATTTGAGTTTAAATGCTCATCCAAATTTGATTATTTCTACAACGAAGCCTATTTTTCACCTATGTAAAATGTGAACAGAAAAATATGTAGAATGAGTTGTATTAGAATTGCTGTATTTCTTTAACATAAAATCATTTAGTCCATGGAGTCTGCATAGCTGATATGAATAAAATATTCATTGGTTTTACAAAGAGAAGGACGATTTTTTTTCGATGAAGTTTTACGCATAGAGTTTGATTACGTGTAGCTCCATGGTCTTAATTTTTAAATAAAATAAATTATTATAGTATTGTGATGAATGACATGAATGGGAAATTATTTATGAATGAAATGCTGCTTTTATAGAGAGAGCTAGGCGTGTTATTTTTTCTATGACGTCATTTGAATGAATTTCAGTTGTTTTCGATGAAGTTTTCAAATATTATAAATTATCGTAGTATTATGATAATTCTAAAATTATTACCGAGAAATGTATCACATTTTGGAGATGTTTAAACCAGGCAATTTATATTTCAATGCCGTCATTTGAATGAAGTTCATTTTTTTCGATGAAGGTTTAAGTTTTCAAATATAATAAATTAATGTAGTATTGTGATAAGTTTTAAAATATTACCGAGGAATGTATTGTATTTTAGACATGTTTAAATAAAATTGCATTGAAGTTGGAAAGTGTTTCATAATCAATGCTTTAAGCATGATTAATCTTTCTTGTTTATTTTTGCATTGTGATGGCATTTAAAAAATCGTTTGGCTTTAATCTTTGTTTGCTTACTTCGTAATATTTATAGTATTATTTTAAAATGGCTCGTAGTCGTAAGGAAACAACGAACAGCATTCGAAAATTGATTATTTTTCATCATAGTAGTGGTAAATCAGTTCGCAATATCGCTAAATTAGTAAATTTATACCATTCTACGGTGCAGTATGTTGAGACCCAGACCGTCCGACCTACCAGAAAGGTGTAAGGTAACTGTATGGACGGCCGGGAACGGTGCAGTATGTGATAAAACGCATTAAAGAAAAAAATCGAATCGAAAACAAGGTAAGAAAAGGTCGTCCGGCAAAATTTAACTCAACGTCATCAGAGATTTGTAATTAGAAAATTTCTGAAAAATCCACGTTTGAGTGCTGTAAAAATTTTTACAGAATTTACTGAAAAATTTTCTATTTCAATTTCACCTGAAACTGTTCGACGAGGGCTCAGATCAGCTGGATTACATGGACGTTCTGACCGAAGAAAATTTTTCATAAGTGCGAAAAATAGAAAGCTTAGGCTTTCCTTCGCAAAATCAATGTTAAATAAGACCGAAACATATTGTAATCACGTCTTATTTGCAGATGAAAGCAAATTTAACATTTTTGGTTCCGATGGGCGTATAATTGCATGGAGCAGAAAAAATGTGGAACTTAATCCCAAGAACTTAGTTGGAACAGTAAAGCATGACGCTGGAGGTGTACTTGTTTGGGGTGCATGTCAGCATCAGGAGTAGGTAATTTGGTATTTATTGATGGCATAATGAATCATGCTCTTTATTTAAATATTTTAAAAGACAATTTAACATTATCAGCCCAAAATGTGGGTATTGGAAACAACTTTGATTTTTATCAAGATAACGATTCTAAGTACACTGCTTTCAATGTTTGCCTCTGGTGTTTCCATAATTGTCCACAAGTTCTGAAAACACCACCTCAGTCGACGGATTAAAACCCAATAGAACACATTTGGAGAGAACTGGAGGTACGAAGACGCGACATTAAAATGAAAAGCGAACTAAAAACAGTAATGTTCGAAGAATGGAGGAACATTAATGCAGAAATAACACACACAAAAAAAAAAAACTAGTAAACTCTATTCACAGACGTTTAAAAGCTGTTGTGGATGCTAGAGGATATCCTACTAAGTACTAATTTACCGAAATATTACAATATTTACTATATGTAGAGAATTTTTTAAATTGTACGAAGACTTTTGTGACGTAACTTTTTGGTTACTCTTTGATTATTAATTTTTCAAAAAAAAGTTTTACTATGTTTTTTAAATATTTTATGGAGTTTTGTTAAGAACAAGTTATAGATATTATTAAAAAATTCCTATTCTAAAATATTAATTTTTACTTTCCCTGCAATACATGGTAATGTATAGGGAAAGTATTGGAATCATGTCGAAAATCGCAACTCGAGTTTTCGACGGATCTACACGTTTCGAGACCTATAGAATACGAAAAAACCATTTTTAGCGTGACGTCTGTGTGTGTGTCTGTGTGTGTGTCTGTCTGTGTGTCTGCCTGTCTGTGCAGATTTTGTATCCACTCTAACTAAAAAACTAATGGACCGAATTTCACAAAATTTTGTAGATAAGTCACTTGTGGGCGGGGCTGGTGCTGATTAGTTTTGGGTACGATTCGGAATAAAAGAACCCGCCTTTTTTGTGAAATGGCCCGCAAAAGCTTGTATCCACAGTAGCTAAAAATCTAATGGACCGAATTTCACAAAATTCGGTAGATGAGTCACGTATAGATCACCCTGGTGCTGATTAGATTTTGGTATGAATCAGAAAAAATAACCTGCCTTTTTTTGCAAAATGGCCCGCAAAAATCGCCGAAATCTAAAATAAAAAACTACGTATGCTCAAATATATCCATTAAATGCTTGTTTAATACGTAATTTTTAACGAAGAAAAGAATAAGACCAACCCCATTACACTAGGACTAGCCGTTCTCGAGATATATTAGTTTTTTCGTATTTTCTCTACGCCACCTTTGAAAATAAGTCCAGTTATCAAATGAGAACGAAAATTGAATTAAAAGTGAATTAAATGTAATTAAAATAAAGAGAACGTGAATTTAAGTCTGCAGGGGAAGTCATGTGCTGCCCACATCAGATTTTTACTTTCCCTGCAATACATGGTAATGTATAGGGAAAGTATTGGAATCATGCCGAAAATCGCAACTCGAGTTTTCGACGGATCTACACGTTTCAAGACCTCTAGAATACGAAAAAACCATTTTTAGCGTGACGTCTGTGTGTGTGTCTGTGTGTCTGTCTGTGCAGATTTTGTATCCACTGTAACTAAAAAACTAATTGACTGAATTTCAAAAAAATTGGTAGGTAAGTCACTTGTGGGCGAGTCTGGTGCTGATTAGTTTTGGGTACGATTCCGGATAAAAGAACCCGCCTATTTTTGCGAAATAGCCCGCAAAAGCTTGTATCCACTCTAACTAAAAAACTAATGGACCGAATTTCACAAAATTCGGCAGATGAGTCATTTGTGGGTCACCCTGGTGCTGATTAGATTTTGGTATGATTCGAAAAAAAATAACCTGCCTTTTTTTTGCAAAATGGCCCGCAAAAATCGTCCAAATCTAAACTAAAGAACTACGTATTCTCAAATATATCCATTACATGCTTGCTTTATACGTAATTTTTAGCGAAGAAAAGAATAAGACCAACCCCATTACATTAGGAGTAGCCGTTATCGAGATATTTTAGTTTTTCGTATTTTCTCTACGCCACCTTTGAAAATAAGTCCGGTTACCGAATGAGAACGAAAATTGAATTAAAAGTGAAATAAATTTAATTAAAATAAAGAGAACGTGGATATAAGTCTGCAGGGAAAGTCATGTGCTGCCCATATCAGATTTTTATTATTTCATTGAAATTCGTAAGTGTACGAACACTTTTGGGAGCCACTGTATTTGGTTTAAGAAATTTATGACCTTTGTTGTGGGAGGAGTAAGTTAGGCTTCTAAAATGTTACAAAAGAAATAAAAAGCACCTATTAGATTTTGCACAAATATCAGTGAGGTAAAAAATATAAATTGAGAAAAGTTATTATTTATTAAGCTTATAAATGTGTAGTAAACTTCACAAAATTAAAATTTATATTTTGAAAACCAAAAATAGAAATTTTAAAAAAAATGTCTCTTGAAAGTATTAAAATTTTTATTTCTCAATATTTCAAACTCCTTGTTTTTGACTTTTCGACTTATGTGCTCTTTCTCGCCAGCTCTAGATATACTACCGTCGTTTCGGAAATTATAAAAATATTTTTTTATCAAAATATAATCCTATGGAAAACTTATAATTGAAATTAATCGAGTTCTAAGCATGAGAATACAGTTTTAAATAATGTAGTTATAAAGAGTTAAAAGTTATTCGAGTTCTAAGGTTGTCAAAACTGTCAAATTCATCAAAAACTTGTGTTCTAATTACCACCCTCCCATAATTTTCCTTCACATTATACTATGTATAGAAGGGAAAGTAAAAAAAAGAAAAAAAGAAGAAAGAGAGATTCAATTCCCATGCCATCACAAATAAATTGAAACTTTCACACTTCTCTGCTTTGTGAATCCAAGACCTTTTACCGTGCCATTAGAGAAGCGTTGACCTTAACTCCATGATCACTTTCAGGAAGAGTTCGGTTACAGTTTGTAAGCATTAGAATAACTTTCCCTGATTGTCCCGCAGACGAGAACCGTAGATATCCTGTACGGAATAGATCGTTCCGCTGTGGATAAACACAAAACGGCTCGTTAGCAACACATTTATTTGTGAATATTGAATCAGTCACACGTTCTACAAACATTGCAATTGTCTTGCGGATATAAAAGAATATTCTATACCCTCTAAATTTTGATAGCGACTGTCAAGAACAGAAAGGTTGTAGAACACCTGTTACTTATTCTATTATACTTTCTAATAACATAACAATGTATTTATTTTTATCATATACATCGCGGAAGTTAAATTGAATTGTTAAAAACATAAATGAATTGCTGCAGCTTAAATCTAGTGCTATGCATATGTTAATTTTGACCGCTCTAGTCTTTATAAGCTGCCCCAAGAGCTTTTTGTAGAAATGTTTTTATTTGAATTCTGTCTGACACATTTCAGATATGTCAAGTAAATTAAGATACTTATGTTAATATAAAGTAATCTGATGTGGGCAGCACATGATTTTCCCTACAGATTCAAATTCAGATTGACACTGGTACTTGATATTATATCCAATTTTGCAGTTTTAATGAGTCTTACTTTTTCATTAAGCAACTACACCTGTTAAGCAACTTCATTAAGCAACTTATTTTAAGGCATCGCAATCTCCTCAAAATTCCAAAAATCTCAATCCTTAAATATCTCAAAAACGGTTCGTCCGAGAGTAATGCAGTTGATCTTATTCGCATCGTCATTAAAATTACGTATACAACGATCATTTGATGAACACTTTTAAACATATTTAGTGTTTCATTCCATCCATATTTTGACAGTTTTGCGAAACATTTTACAAAAAGAAAAAGGGCTAGTTCTACTTTTACAAATTATACCAACGTCTAATCAGCACCAGGGGATTCACAAGTGACATTTTTTTAACAAATTTTAAGAAATCTCATCGCATAGTTCTTTAACTACAGTTCTACCATCGTCAGCTTGCCAAATCTCCAAAAACCTTAATGTCGCAAGAATGGTCCAACCTAAGTGAAGTTGATCTATATCGTTTTGGTGTTAAAATTGCTTATAAAATAATCATTTAATTCATACATTTCAGCATATTTGCTCTTATATTTCAAACTGATACGATTTTTGACATGATTGCTTCACGACGATTTTTGCGCCAACGACCCTACGGTGCTGATAACAGCGATTCTCGTTAGATCACCAAAGTCAAGCAGCATCGGGCGCGGTTAGTACATGGGTGGGTGACCACCTGGGAACACCGCGTGCTGTTGGCACATTTCGGGCGCGGTAGCCCGGTGATTTGCGCGCTGGATTTGCACGCTGCCACAACTGCCGCCGTGTTCATGCGGAGTACGATCACGTTAAACAAGTGGGTCCATAAGTCCTTCCGAGAGGTTGGTGGTAGGGGAAGGAGGGTACGGTCCCTGTGGATGCCTTCCCCACTGGGTTCCGGTCTAAATTGGGTGGCACTTCCCGGCCGTCCAAACAGTTACCTTACACCTTTCTGGTAGGTCGGACGGTCTGGGTCTCAACAACAACGACGACGATTTTTGCGGAACATTTTGCAGAAAAAAGCATGTTCTATTTTTCCGAAACCATACCAAAATCTTATCAGCATCACAGTAACCCACACTCTACCAAATTTTGTAACATTTCGTCGAATAATTTTTGAGATAGAGTAGATACATACTTTACATAGACACAGACACACAAATGTCACACTAAAAATAGGTTTTTCGGATTCTAGAGTGCATGAAACGTATACATCGATCGATAACTCGAGTTTCAATTTTCGATACGATTACGATACATTCCCTATACATTACCATGTGTTCTAGGGAAAGTAATAAACAATCGGTAGTATGAGTCTTCATTTTACCTTCTTATACCTTCATGTTTTATGTTATTTAGATCGATGTATATCATAATTAGTATCAAAATACTAAAAGATGTATATTTTTATCAGATTTCGTTCGCGAATCATTCTTTCAAAATATTTCGTAAAAATTAATTAAAAGTTTTTCAAGATGGCAACAGCTTAGTGACGTAGATAAATATATTTGAATTATCTGTGCAAATGTAATGTATTTTTATTCCATTAAAATCCATAGTGTAGTTCAAAGTATCATCCCAACATTGTTCCAAGAAATATCATTGTGTTTCATAGGAAATAATACTACGAAAATATTAACAAGAAAGATCAATCATGCTTAAAGCATTTATTATGAAACACTTTCCAACTTCAATGCAATTTTATTTAAACAAGTCTAAAATGCAATACATTCCTCGGTAATATTTTAAAACTTATCACAATACTACATTAATTTATTATATTTGAAAACTTAAATCTTCATTGAAAAAAATGAACTTCATTCAAATGACGGCATTGAAATATAAATTGCCTGGTTTAAACATCTCTAAAATGCGATACATTCCTCGGTAATATTTTTAAAATTATCATAATACTACGAGAATTTATTATATTTGAAAACTTCATCGAAAACAACTGAAATTCATTCAAATGACGTCATAGAAAAAATAACACGACTGGATATCTTTATAAAAACAGCATTTCATTCATAACTTTTCCCCATTCATTTCATTCATTACAATAATATAATAATTTATTTTATTTAAAAATTAAAACCATGGAGCTGCAAGTAATTAACCTCTATGCTTAAAACTTCATCGAAAAAAGTCGTCCTTCTCTTTGTAAAATCAATGAATATTTCATTCATGTCAGCTATCCAGACTCCATGAACTAAATAATTTTGTGTTAAAGAAATACAGCAATTCTAATACAACTCATTCTACATATTTTGCTGTTTACATTTTACATAGGTGAAAAATAGGCTTCGTTGTAGAAATAATCATATTTGGATGAGCATTTAAACTCAAATATATTGTAATTGCGTTGTTTCAGTATGTAGATGTACAGAATTTAATCAAAAATAAAGTGGTTTTAGGACGGATACAACATTCAATATGAATTTAAAAGAACTTAAAAAATCACGATTTTGAGACAAGATGGATGCCATATATCATTTTGAAGTGGATCATGTGATATTTTCATATCATGGTCACGTGATCGCTTCATATAAGAGGTGTAATTATTATTTTAATTTTTATTTAAAAAACTACTGAATATATTTCGCTGAATTTTTTTTTATATATTTTATGGAACAATTTTATTAGCTCAAATTTTCGAAGCAATTTGTGAATATTAAATCCGCTTAAAAAATGTTTGAAAAATTAGGTCCCATAGGGCTCAATGTATTTCATTTTTTCAACCCGGTTTCAATCCAAAACTAATTCGATGATATTATTCATTTATATTCCCATAGGTCCTCCAGACCGTCTGAACAACATACTAAAATTTCATTTTGATTAAGTCATTTTTACGGCAGTTATCGTGCTAACGGACAGACAGACAGAATGAATGAATGAACAAAGTCATAAACACTTTTCAACTTTGTTGTAAAGTGTTAAAAATAGAGTTCTATAATCATAAGAATTACCAAAAATTCTCTCTAATTCTAATTCTTCCCATAATGTAACTACACAATAAATCTGATATCTGTAGATGTCATCGTTCTTGAATAATCGTGTCAACACACACAGAAAAGGACAACTTTACAATGTTCGAAATGGATTTAGGAGGGTCTTGAAATGTGCTCAATCATAAAAGTCTAAAATTTAAAAATTTTCAGGACAGCTAAACTTTCTCTAAAGTGATGATAAACAAGAAAGATCAATCATGCTTAAAGCATTGATTATGAAACACTTTCCAACTTCAATGCAATTTTATTTAAAAAAGTCGAAAATGCAATACATTCCTCGGTAATATTTTAAAACTTATCACGATGCTACATTGATTTATTATATTTGAAAACTTAAACCTTCATTGAAAAAAATGAACTTCATTCAAAAGACGGCATTGAAATATAAATTGCGTGGTTTAAATATCTCTAAAATGCAATACATTCCACGGTAATATTTTTAAATCTATCATAATACTACGATAATTTATTATATTTGAAAACTTCATCGAAAACAACTGAAATTAATTCAAATGACGTCATAGAAAAAATAACACGCCTGGATCTCTCTATAAAAGCAGGATTTCATTCATAACTTTCTCCATTTCATTCATCACAATACTATAATAATTTAATTTATTTAAAAATTAAGACCATGGAGCTACAATTCATAAACTTTATGCTTAAAACTTCACCGAAAAATATCGTCCTTCTGTTTATAAAATCAATTAATATTTCATTCATATCAGCCATGCAGACTCCATGGACTGAATTATTTTGTGTTAAAGAAATACAGTAATTCTAATACAACTCATTCTACATATTTTGCTGTTTACATTTTACATAGGTGAAAAATAGGCTTAATTGTAGAAATAATCAAATTTGAATGAGAATTTAAACTCAAATATATTGTCATTGTGTTGTTTTAGTATGTAGATGCACAGAATTTAAGCAGAAATAAAGTAGTTTTAGGATGGATACAACACTCAATATGAATTAAAAAGAACTTTAAAAAATCACGAATTTGAAACAAGATGGATGCCATATCTCATTTTGAAGTGGGTCATGTGATCGTTTCATATCATGGTCACGTGATCGTTTCATATAAGATGTGTAATTATTATTTTAATTTTTATTTAAAAAACTACTGAATATATTTAGTTGAATTTTTTTTTATATATTTTATGGAACAATTTGACTATTACCTAAAATTTTCGAAGCAATTTGTGAATTTTAAATCCGCTTAAAAAATGTTAGAAAAATTAGGTCCCATAGGGCTCAATGTATTTCATTTTTTCAACCCGGGTTCAATCCAAAACTAATTGTGTGATATTATTCATTTATATTCCCATAGGTCCTACAGACCGTCTGAACAACATACTAAAATTTCATTTTGATTAAGTCATTTTTACGGCAGTTATCGTGCTAACGGACAGACAGACAGACAGACAGAATGAACAAAGTCATAAACACTTTTCAACTTTGTTGTAAAGTGTTAAAAATCGATCACAAAGGAATCCTGAACAAACATTAATTTCTTTTGTATTAAATTGCCAAAAAAAAAAAAAAAAAATAGACGTTTAGTAACTTCCAAACTGCTACCGATTACACACAAAATTGACGTCCATATTCTTAAACTGGCAATATTTTGTACGGTATTTATACTTCTTCACATTATTGTATAGAAAAAGTAATGCTTTTCTGAAATTTTTCGAATTCGAGAATTTGACGAATAAGCACGTTTCAAGACTTCCTAGCCTCATTTCAAACACTTCTGGAACACACCTTCTCTCTATATATATATATCTATCTATCTCTATATCTATATATCTATCGATCCCTCTTTCTCTCTTTCTCTCTCTCTCTTTCTCTCTCTCTTTCTCTCGTTCCCTTTCTCTCTTTCCCTTTCTCTCTTTTTCACCCCCCTCTCTCTCTCCCTCTCTCTACCTATCTATCTCAATCTTTGTATGTGTCACTGCTTTTGATAAAATATCATTTTTTAACACTTTACAACAAAGTTGAAAAGTGTTTATGACTTTGTTCATTCTGTCAGCCGTCTGTCTGTCTGTCTGTCCGTTAGCACGATAACTGCCGTAAAAATGACTTAATCAAAATGAAATTTTAATATGTTGTTCAGACAGTCTGTAGGACTTATGGGAATATAAATGAATAATATCACCCAATTAGTTTTGGATTGAACCCGGGTTGAAAAAATGAAATGCATTGAACCCTATGGGACCTAATTTTTCAAACATTTTTTAAGCGGATTTAAAATTCACAAATTGCTTCGAAAATTTTAGGTAATATTCAAATTATTTCATAAAATATATAAAAAAAATTTCAGCAAAATATATTCAGTAATTTTTTAAATAAAAATTAAAATACTAATTAAACCTCTTATATGAAGCGATCACGTGACCATGATATGAAAAGATCACGTGACCCACTTCAAAATGAAATATGGCATCCATCTTGTCTCAAAATCGTGATTTTTAAAGTTCTTTTAATTCATATTGAGTGTTGTATCCGTCCTAAAACCGCTTTATTTTTTCTCTTCAAATATAATAAATTAATGTAGTATTGTGATAAGTTTTAAAATTTTATCAAGGAATGTATTGCATTTCAGAGATGTTTAAATAAAATTGCATTGAAGTTGGAAAGTGTTTCATAAT
Source organism: Amaurobius ferox (assembly GCA_951213105.1). Classification (NCBI taxonomy): domain Eukaryota; kingdom Metazoa; phylum Arthropoda; class Arachnida; order Araneae; family Amaurobiidae; genus Amaurobius; species Amaurobius ferox. Next base: position 59,523,507 of record OX578153.1, read on the forward strand.
CAATGCTTTAAGCATGATTGATCTTTCTTGTTTTATAACTAAATTACATAAAATTTTCGGATTTTTTCTGCGTTCACATCTGCACAATATACGCAGTATACCACCCATGCTGAGTCCAAATCACTTTAGTGTTTTTAAAATTGCGAATTACCAACGATTTTAACAAAATCCCCTTTTATAACTAAACTATAATTTTTTTGGATTTTTTTTTCTGGGTTCACATCTATATAACATATGACACTTTTCACTCCAACTATGTAAAAATCGTTTTAGCGGTTTACGGTATTGTGGAGGAGCAACAATGTGACACCCACCCACAAACAAAATTCTTTTTTGGTATCTAAGACTCTCCCCTTCCCCTGGATGTATTTACGGTGAAAACTCGACTTGTGATTTAACCTTGATCACCACACTTTTCTTAGGCTACGTCGGTTTAGTGTTTCTTTCAGGCATACCTCCGGGGAAGCGATGCCTCCCCCCTCTCGGGCCTCCCCTCCCTCGGGAGGGCCTTCGCCCCCCCGAGACATTTTATGTTATCCTAGTTTCTATTTATGTGACTCAGCATTTAGATATATTTATATAGGGAAAAAAGAAAACTTGCCCCTTCCCCCTTAAAATTTCATTCGCCCCCGGCTAAAAAGTCCTGAAAGAAACACTGCGTCGGTTATTGTAGAAATATTGCTTAATCGACTGCCGAAAGCATATACATCTCGAGAAAAGTGATACAAATCACAATAACTACCACTATTCTTCCCTCCCCCTCTCCGCAGGAGGAAAGTGTTTAAAAGATGTAATATTTTCTAATTATCATAATTAGAACTCGAATTATTCGAATTCTAAGATCTTTATAGCTTTATTCCCTATGTAAAATTACCTTAAAAAAGCATTAGTGGTTTCTTCATCCCAACACATAATGTCCATTAAATTGCGCAATCACGGCACGAAATCTCCATTTACGGAACACCTTCATACATTGATTGAATTGAGCTGCGAATGAATTATACCTCATTACGGAAGTGTGAATTCCAAATGAAATATTATGTGCACGGGTTATTAATAATTCCTTGGAAACGAGATGGAAACAAAGGAGCAGAGCATTTTCCTGGTTACCAGTGAGTAATGATGAGTATGGAAAAGACGGTTTTGTTTCATCTGGAAATGACACATGAGTTTAATCCAAATGCATCTTTTTGATCGATCTATCCATATGAAAAATGTGGGTCAGTGTAGCATCACATGCTCTGAAGAGACCTGTGTTACTTTCCCTGCAATACAGGGTAAGGTATGGGGAAAATACTAGAATTGTGTCGATAATAGTAACTCGAGTTTTCGGTGGATCTACACGTTTCGCGACCTCTAGAACACGAAGAAACTATTTTTAAGCGTAACGTCTGTGTATATGTAAGTGTGTGTGTCTATCTGTCTGTGCAATGTATGTATCCACTCTAACTCCAAAACTAATGGCCCAAATGTTATAAAATTTGATATGTAAGTCGCTGAGGAGTTATCCTGGTGCTGATTAGATTTGGGTATGATTTGGGATAAAAGAACTTACCTTTTTTTTTTTTGCGAAATGACACGTAAAAGTCATATGTATCCACTCTAACTCAACTAATGGACCAAATTTCATAAAATCTTATATGTGAGTCACTTATGAGTTACCCTGGTATTGATTAGATTTTGGTACGATTAGGGATAAAAGAATAAGTCTTTTTACTTTCCCTGCAATACATGGTAATGTATAGGGAAAGTATTGGAATCATGTCGAAAATCGCAACTCGAGTTTTCGACGGATCTACGAGTCTCGAGACCTCTAGAATACGAAAAAACTATTTTTAACGTAACGTCTGTGTGTGTGTCTGTCTGTGTGTCTGTCTCTCTGTCTGTCTGTCTGTCTGTGCAGTGTATGTATCCTCTCTAACTAAAAAACTAATGGACCGAATTTCATAAAATTTGGTATGTAAGTCACTTGGGTGTGACTCTGGTGCTGATTAGTTTTTGGTAGGATTCGTAAAAATAGAACCCACCTTTTTCTACGAAAGGGCCCGTAAAAATTTCTTGTATCCACTCTAGCTAAAATACTAATTGACCAAATTTCACAAAATTTGGTTGATAAGTTACTTGTAGAATGCTCTGGTACTAATTAGATTTTGGTATGATTCGGAAAAGAACAACCTGTACAAAATGGCCCGCAAAAATCGTCAAAGTCTAAAAAAAAAAAAAAATGAAAAAAAAAATGGAAGAAGAAGAGGAAAAAAAAAAAAAGACTACGTATGCTGAAATGTATCAATTAAATTCTTGTTTCATACGCAATTTTTGACAAGGAAAAGAATATAACACACTCCATTATACCCCGACCGCTCACCTTGCTGCTCCATGTCTTCGGACGAGCTGGTCGGTCTGGGCTTTCGACACTCCATTATACTTTAGGACTAACCGTTCTCAAGATATTTCAGATTTCTCGCATTTTTGTTACGCTGCTATGGAAAAAATGTCCAATTACCAAATAAAAATGAAAATTGAATTAAAAATGCAAATTTAGTGTTATTTGGTGCAATTAAACCCAATCAAATGAATTATTAAAGAAATAAAGGAAATATGAATTTGAGTCTACAGGGAAAGTCATGTGCTGCTCACATCAGATTTTTTTTTTACGAAATGGTCCGCAAAAAATCGTATGTATTCACTCTATCTAAAAAAAAACTAATTGACCCAATTTCACAACATTTGGTAGATAAGTCACTTGTGGGTTACCCTGGTGCTGATAAAATTTTTACACTATTTCAGAAAAAGAAATCTGCCTTTTTTTGCTAAATAATCTGCAAAAATCGTTAAAATCTAAAATAAAAGACTACATATTCTCAAATGTATCAATTAAATGCTCGGTTTTTTTTACGTAATTTTTTTACCATGAAAAGAATAACATCAACTCTATTATTCCCAGGACTACCCGTTTTCGAGATATTTAAGTCTTTTCGCATTTTTGATACGCAGGTTTTGAACGCCCAGTTACCAAATGAAAACGAAAACTGGATTAAAAATGTAAATTCAGTGGAATTTCAAATAAATATGCGTGTTATTTAGTGCAGTTAAACTCAATTAAATGAATAAAGAGGGAATGAAATTGAGTCGATAGGAAAATCATGTGCTGCTCACATCAGATATTTTAATATGTAAAAGTTCTACACTCTGTTACTCACATTGAACTTAGGACCGTATGTAGTAACAGGACCAAGTTCAGTGTGTTCAACAACAAGTTCAACTTCTCTATTTTGCATAAAAAAGATGAGTATGTGTGTGTGTGAGCAACCGGTAGCGGGAAATCTAAGAGTCATACAGTCATGAAATTTAAGTACATAGTCACTTCAGGACCCGGAACGGTGTACCTGGGCAAAAAAATATTTCTGTAATTGCAATTAGTTATTTTACATTTTGTGCACGATTTTGAACGATTTTCACACAAATCTGTTCCATAGTAACTGAAAATATTGTCAGGGGTTCCATCCTGACAGAATCGGGAAGGTCGAAGAACGTTCTTTCCAAGGATGTTTAGAACGAATCCGTAGTATAATTCTTTCATATATTTCGAATTACATTTTTACAATACATCGAAATTTACATATTTTTTTTTTAGGTTATCTGATACTCATTTCACCGTATCCAAATCAGTAACAACATAATTCTATAATTTGGCAAAAAGTTGCGTGCATATCTTTGTATTAAAACAAATAAATTTTATTTAATTAATATATGATTGAATTTTCTGTGATTTTTTAACCAAGCTAGCCTGTTAAGATTATCGATCCCTCGCGAGTCATTTTCCTCCCACCTGCGGTCGATTGCAGGCGATTGTAGTGTATGTGCTTAAAGAGTCCTCTTCTAGAGAAAGGATTTCTTTTCGAATATATTTTTCTTTGCTTACAGGTTACTATGGCTGCGGAAAATGCGGAATATGTACCGTGAATCCGAATTATAACATCTATAGCTTGTAATCCTTCACTTTAAAGGACTTGAAAAAATATCTCGACTGATACGATGCTTGATAATGTGTCCCCCACCCCCTACACACACACGGGAGGTAATTACATCAAGAACAATAAAAATAATTGTATCGCGGCAATTAACTATTGAAACTATTAAGTCTGATCATTGAGCCATAAATAAACCCTTTCATGCATGATTATGTCAAATTTTATCATATAAAAATAAAATTTCGAATAAATTTCGCTCGAATTAAAAAAATTCTATCTAGCTCTATATTTCTCGATAACAAATCCGGAAATAAAGTTTCGTGAAAATCCATAATATTTATGGCTACTGTACACAAGAAATCGACCACAGACATCAGACGGACATCACTTCAAAAATAGTCAAAACGTGTTCAGGAGGTCTTAAAAACATATATTGATGTCAAAGTCTCGAATTAGAAAATTTTCATGAAAACAATACTTTCTCAATACTACGTATTGTACTACGTATTCAATACTACGTACTTATACGTATTAGGTACTATCTCAATAGTACTTAAAAGAAACGCGCAATGAACGAAACGAGGCAAACGCCACCCAACCGCCAGCCGAATAGCACTGTTCAACAATTTTTTAGTTTTTTTTTTTTTTTTACCCAAAATGAAAGTATCCACTTTTTATAAATTTTGGGTCGCTGAACGCAAAAATAACCCTTAAAATTCTCTCCTGGCTCAGAATTTTGAGTAATTGCACTGTTTACATTTTTACATATAACGCTATGGGATGTTATAATTGCGATAAGTGAAAAATAAAAAAAATAAGAGAAAAGAAATAAATAGGCACTGTCGTTCCCCACAAGCGATAGGCAAAAAACGACGTGTATAAAAAGGAAAGGTTATTAACTTTTATTCGTATTATTGTATTCCCATAGCCTTATATGTAAAACGTAAACAGTGAAATTACTCAGAAACCTGAGCCAGGAGGCAATTTTAAGCGTAATTTTCGGTTCAGCGACCCGAAATCTATAAAGGACTGATATTTTCACCTCTGTAAAATTTTCACTGCTAAACAGTGTAATCCTCGGATTAGAGTATTATGTTGACGCAATTACAATTAAAGTACCCATGTTAAGTAATGAAGCATGCACATGTTAACATGGTATATGCTTCATTTTGAGCGGAATTGGGTATTTTTATACTATTTTGCACCCTTATTTCATACAGTCATGCTGATTTTCGTAAAGCCCGAAAGTGACATCTCCATAATCGGAAGTGAAAAATTTCTATAATTGGAATTAGTTATTTTACATTTTATGCACGATTTTGAGCGATTTTCACACAAATCGGTTCCTTAGCGACCGAAAATATTGTCAGGGTTTCCATCCTGTCAGAATCGGGAAGATGAGAAAACGTTCTTTCTAACGATGTTTGGAACAAATACGTAGGATAGTTCTTTCATATACTTCGAATTACATTTACATTTTTACAATACATCGAAATTTACATTTTTAGGTTATCTGATACTTATTTCGCCGTATCCAAAACAGTAACAGCATAATTCTATAGTTTGGTAAAAACCTGCGTGCATATCACTGCATTATAACAAATATTTTTTTTAATTAATGCATAATTTAATTTTCAGTGATTTTTTAAACGAGCTAACCCGTTACGATCCCTCCAACCCCCCTCTGAAATTCGATGTTGAATTCACAGTCATTATCTAAATTCGAATTGACTACAGAATTGACTATAAACCTGGGAAATAGATGGTGCAAGGAAAATGTAAATGTTTAATTGGAATTGATATCTTTAAATCCGGAAGCAGAAATCCGTAGTGACTCCAAGTCTTCTCCAAATAGCATTTAATGTTAAATCCATATCAATCATTATCTAAACTCCATCTATCGCCGATTCTGCAAATAAATAGATATTTCAAAGAAATATTTTTAACCGGAAGTAGCAATGAACCGAAAGTTGAAATCCTTAGTGACTCCTCCAATCCACTCAAAATCTTGACACTGAATCCATGTCAGTCATCATCTAAGCTCTATATGCAGCCAGTTCTAAGAAATAGATTAAAACTTTTGAAGCGGAATTGAGAAATTTTCTGTAGTGGAAATCCTTAGCAAACTCCCTCTGGAATGTGATGCTGAATCCATATTAGTCATCATCTAAGCTCTATCTATAGCCAATCCTGAGAAATACATGTTTCAAGGAAAATCTTTGAACATAAAGTGGAAAAAAAACCGAAGGTGAACATTCTTATTGAACCCCCAACCCCTTCGAAATTTTATACTAAATCTATATCACTTGTCGTCTAAGCGCTTTGTATTGCGGATTCTGGAAAACAGGTTTCTTTTTTTTATCTAAAGTGACATCTCGAGAATCGAAGTGAAAATCCTTAGTGAATCATCCTAATTCCTCCAAATTTTAATATTGAATCCATATTAGTCGTTATCTAAGCATTATCTATAGCCAATTCTGAAAAATAGACGTTTTAAGGAAAATTTTTTGAAGTGAAAGTGAAAAGCAACCAGAAGTAGAAATTCTTAATAAGCCACCCTACCTACTCTAAAATTTGACACTGAAGTCCATATCAGTTATTATTTAAATTCTATTTATAGCCAATCTTGAAAAATAGATGCTTCAAGGAACATTTACATATTTGGACCGGAAATGGAAAAATAATCGGAAGCGTAAATCCTTAGCGAACACTCCATCCCTTTCGAAATTCAATGCTGAATAGCATGATATTTATCAGTTAAGTTAACAATTGAATATAGATACTCATTAATGACATTTAATTAAAAACATTAATGACATTTAATTTAAAAAAGACACACATCATTTTCAACAAATCAAACACACATCAAAAACATTTTCAAAAAATATTTCAAAATTAAAAAAATTGAAGTGTGAAAAACACAAGATATATGAGGGCAAAGAAAATAATTTATAGCCAATGAACACACACACACACACACACACACATATATATATATATATATATATATATATATATATATATATATATATATATATATATATATATATATATATATATATATATATATATATATATATACAGGGTGTCCTAAAACATTGACCTCGACTTTTATTCCTTAAATATTGATCTTAGACACATATGAAGAATTGCAAAGTTGTGTAAAAAAAGGTACAAAATTTTATGAAATCGATTAAAATTTTCAAGGAAATTACATTTTAAGAAATACAAATTTTAAATTTTTATACGGCCCCCGTACGAAAACATTTCCAATGAGTAAAATGTGCCACATACACTAATAAGGTGATGTACAGAATTTCAGCATTTTATCATAAAAAGGACCAGAGATATGACAGGACAAAAACGCTGACTTAAACCACTTTTCGATGCATCGACATGGGCTCTCAGAGGGGAAAAATCATGTCGGCAGATCGCGTTTTAGGGGTCATGCACAAATTACGAAAGAAAACAATGATTTCATAAATGAATAATAAATTTTCTATTTATTGGTACAAAAGTATCTACACTATGTAGAAATAATAACTTAACACAAAGATTACAATGCTTGTTCAAAATGTTTTCCATCCATGCCAAAGATCCATTAAAGATAAGAGGCAGATACTATTTGCCTAGGATGCATTTCTGTGTTGCGTCATTTGCACTCTTGCTGTAAACATTTACATTTTAATTTGTGATTAATCCCTCACAAACTTTGTTTAAACATATATCTCGGACTTTTTATGATAAAATGCTGAAATTTTGTATATCACCTTATTAGTGTATGACCACATTTTATATTTAGTGGAAAGGTTTTTGTACGGGGACCGTATAAAAATTTAAATTTTGTATTTCTTCTAATTTAATCCCTTGAAAATTTTATCGATGTCATAAAATTCTGTATCTTTTTTTACGCAACTTTGTAATTTATTATATATGTCTAAGATCAATATTTAAGGAATAAAAATCGAGGTCAATGTTTTTGGGACACCCAGTATATATACATATATATATATATATATATATATATATATATATATATATATATATATATATATATATATATATATATATATATATATATATATATATATATATATATATATATATATTTGAAATGTAATAATAAGAATTATGTAAAAATAAAAAAAATAAAAATACAATTCAAGTAATATTAACATCACCATAGAAGCAAATTCACGGCCATAATGCCGATAAGAGAAAAGAACAGAACCTTCCCAAATTCGATGATTAATCAGAATTAAATTCAACTTCAGGTCTGAGTATTTAATTCTAATTAACCCAAACAAATGCCTGTTTCAGATTAAGCAATAGTACATTACTATAAATGCTTAAACTCAGACTACAGGCATCAAAAAATGAAAAAATGAAAAAAGGATACATTAAGAAAATTGTATTACCATGCGGCATGAACCATTCCTCTTCTACCACGTGTATACACGATCAACCTCAACAACTTAATCTAGAAGCACCGGAATGAACAAGTCGTTATATATATATATATATATATATATATATATATATATATATATATATATATATATATATATATATATATATATATATATATAAGTATTTATAGTAATGTACTATTGCTTAATCTGAAACAGGCATTTGTTTGGGTTAATTGGAATTAAATACTCAGACCTGACGATGAATTTAATTCTAATTAATCATCGAATTTGGGATGGTGCTGTTCTTTTCTCTTATCGGCATTATGGCCGTGAATTTGCTTCTATGGTGATGTTAATATTACTTGAATTGTATTTTTTTATTTTTACATAATTCTTATTATTACATTTCAAATATATATATATATATATATATATATATATATATATATATATATATATATATATATATATATATATATATATATATATATGTATATATATATATATATATATATATATATGTGTGTGTGTGTGTGTGTGTACAACATATATATATACAATATATATATACACAATTTGCAATTTTTTTACCTTTACCTACAGTTTACAAGCAATTTTCTTTGGTATTTCTCGGGTATCTATATATTACAAGTAATCATAAAAATCTGCAATTATATATATATATATATATATATATATATTCTAGTATTGGCGCAATACCAATATTAACTTGCTAATGGAGATCACATCACAACGAGTAGCTCTTTTATTTATTTATTTTTCATCACGCAACCACTCTACTCTTCTCACTTCTGAAACTCCTTTAATTATCTTCATGCATTTTCATGGCGTTTGTCTGGACGGGCGATGAACTGAGGTTTCAACTACTGGAAACAAAAAATTTTCTCTTTCAAGTTGTGCTCCACTTTCAAGTCGAGAGGTTGCTATAAATTGTGCGAAAAAGTGCACTTTAGATTCTAGAGGAATACTCAGTGTCTTTATTTCTTTTGAAATTAGCCTTCTGTTCTAATTGCAATGAAATTTAAAACGTTTCGTATTTGACCCTTCAAGACAGTTGCAGTGACCACTTCAAATGCAGAAGCAATGATTTGTGCATCAATAAAGCTGTTGTTCCAGTTGGCGACAAGTATACCATGCCAATGAATTGAAATCGTCTGACTGAATTGTGTCAGCACATTTTATTCTATTTTAATACCAATTACATCCCGTATTCACGCGGGGTACGATCATGTTAAACATGTGGGTCCGTAAGTCCTTCCGAGAACTTGGTGGTAGAGGAAGGAGAGTACGGTTCCTGAAGATGTCTTCCCCACTGGGTTCCGGTATAAATTGAGGGGCACTTCCCGGCCGTCCAAATAGATATCTTACACCATCGAGAAGGTCCATTAATCATAATACCAACCATTTAATCATTTACCATTTAATCATAATACCAACTACATTTATTACATTAATTTGTCCTGGGGCGCGGTAGCCCATTGGTTAGCGCGCTGGAGTTGCACTCGGTAGGCCCGGGTTCGATTCCAGCCACTGCCAAAACTGCCGCCGTGTTCACGCGGAGTACGAACACGTTAAACATGTGGGTCCGTAAGTCCTTCCGAGAGGTTGGTGGTAGGGGAAGGAGGGTACGGTCCCTGTGGATGCCTCCCCCACTGGGTTCCGGTCTAAATTGGGTGGCACTTCCCGGCCGTCCAAACAGTTACCTTACACCTTTCTGGTAGGTCGGACGGTCTGGGTAACAACAACAACAACCATCGAGAAGGTCGGACGGTCTAGACCGAAGAAGAAGAATATTCAGGCAGAGTACGATCACATTAAACATGTGGTCCGTAAGTCCTACCGAGAGGTTAGTGGTGGAGGAAGGAAGGTACGGTCCCTGTGGATGCCTCCTCCACTGAGTTCCGGTCTAAATTGGGTAGCACTTGCCGACCATCCAAACAGATACCTTACATCCTCGGGTAAGTCGGACGGTCTAGGTCGAAGAAGAAGAATACTATTTACATCAATATAGATAGCTTAAAAGTCATTGATTATAGAGGAAGACGATATTTGTAAAGAAGAAATAAGTCAAATAATACACGAGTAAATAGGAGCCGGCAACCCCTGAGCCTCTTGTACTCAGCCCCTACACTTTCAGATGGCATAAAAAGCAGTTTTTCTTCTTTCTTTCATTTTTAACCATTTAACTAATTTTCGCAAATATAACATTTCCCCCCTCTTATGCTGTGTTGAAGACCCAGATCGACCGACTCGTCGACAAGGACATCAGTAACCATTTGGTCGGCCGGCTCTTATGCTGTGTAACGTATCTGTCATTATACACCACGTCATGGTAAAAAATAAAATAAAAAATCCTCGCCAAGTACAAAAAACTATTTCCAAAAAAGTTATAAAATCTCAAAATGCTTCACTCCAAATCCTCGCAGGACAAAAGCTGTCCTTTCGGGTCTATGGTACCCTGTCGAAGGATCCTAAATCAGGGTACGTGGGACCCCCTGTTTGGCTGAGGGCCCATAGCTTAAGCTTCACTCACTGGTGCATTAACAGGTGCTTCCCGAAAAAATGCACTATTGGATTGATGCTCCCAAAGGATTAAAAACAACAGATTGTCGAGATAAAGGATAATAAAGAGGGAGGGGGTGATATCCAGCATAAGGCCCGAAAATACAGCTAGACCAACACCGCCATTTTTAGAACAGTTCCATATCTCATGCGACATGATAGTCCACCTTCAGTCTGCAAAACAAATCCTAAAAATAATCTACCCACTTTCGTCCGAGAGAAAGTGATGACCCTTCGCCTGAGGCACAGGCACGTCCACCATCCTGACCACGAGGAAAAATTCCGAAAACGGACAAACAAAAACCCATCGTGACAGGATGGGAGCAAAAATGGATCAATTCCGGGTTCGAACTTTTCCATCATCTATCCCGCGGCAGACTCTTGCAATGAAGCATCTTTGAAACTCCTCTTGTCCAAAAATCTGATACGTATGTTATATATAACGTATCCGCGAAATTGGAGGAAGCTGTCACTGGGTGGCACAAATTGGGCGATTCTCGTTGATAAGCGTGTCTTCGTGATCTTTCGCTTTTGGGAATCAATTTGGAGAAATTGGGTTAGAATTATTTGTAGAAACAGCCCTTTGTAGTGGGGGTGGATCAGACCAGTGGTTAGCGAGCGAGGATTGCCCTCGGATGACCCGAGTCCGATTTCCGGCTCTGTCTAAACTGCCCTTGTGTTCACGCGGAATACGGGCACGTTAAATATGTGGATCCGTAAGTCCTTCTGAGAGGTTAGTGGTAGGGAAAGGAGGATACGGTCCTTGTGGATGTTGTCCCCACTGGGTTTCGGTCTAAATTGGGTGACACTTTCCCGACCGTCCAAACAGATACTTTACACCCTCTGGTAGTCAGATGATCTCGATCGATGAAAAAGAAGCCCTTTGTAGTGGGGGCTGTAATAGCCAAGTGGTTAATGCGGGATAATCGCACGAGGAGGACCCGAATTCAATCTTTACCGTCACCCAAAACTATCCCCGTATCTTTGAAGAGTATAGGCACGATAAATATGTCGGTCCGAAAGACAGTCCAAGAGATTGTGAATTAGGGAAAGATGGTACGGTTCCTGTGGTTGCCACCTCCCTTGGATTCCGGTCTAAATTGGGGAGGGGGCACTTTCTCAGCCGTCCAAATAGATAGATACCTTACACCTTCGGGTAGATCGGACAGTCATGAAAAATAAAAGAAAGCCTCTTAGAGTAATCACTTAAGAAAACATTTTACTTTCAAACGAGGTCAATCCTAAAAATATTATCTAGAATGGGAAAGAGGGAACTATCTTACAACACTCTTACTTACGCCGCTACCCATACCAGGTAATTCTTCCAGAATCAGCCTTGTTTAAAAGCAAAATATTTTCTTAAGTGATCATTACGCTGGTCAACACATTTTCACTTATTGTGTGTTATGAGATTAAACTAAATTACCTTCCTTAAATTTGTCTGTCTGTCACGCTTGGCAGCACATTATGTATGCAATGTTGATGACTTGCTGGCGACTTTTGGGAAAAGTATACCCAAGTTGGTAATAATTGATTCTTTGAAAATTAGATTTTATTTATTTGATAACCTTGTCGTTTTGTTCGAATTATTAATTTAATATTCTGAATTCGAAATATAGAAAGCGTCACTGTTCGCGCGACAGGTACGTTTTGTTGAAGGGGGTGGGGGTCGTATACTACGAGTATTTAACGTTTTGATAGGAAGGTCATAAAGTAAGTGCGTTACCGTTATGGAGTTGTACAGTAATTATGTTTTGTATTACAGACATAATTTATAATATTGAAAGGGAATTTTTAAAATGGAAACGGGAGAGATGGGTGTGTCCAGAGATTTTAGGAGCTCAAAAGCTTCGGACGTACAAATAAGAGAGAAATGCAGCTCAATGTAATTCAAAACTTTAAACAGGGTCTATTTCTATGACCATGAGGAAACGTTGAAAAATCCAGGTGATTATCTAGAAAAAATTCTAGCCATTTTTTAATTAATCTGTTGAGAAGAACGAGTATTTTAATTAGCTTTTTTTTTACTTTCCTTATATACAATAATATATAAGGAAAGTATTGTGACGGGGCCGAAAATTCGAATTCGAGTTTTCGACGGGACAGCACGTTTCAAGCATCCCTGATCACGAATCAAACATTTTTGAAGTGATGTCTGTGTGTGTGTGTGTGTGTGAAAGTATGTGTGCGTGTGTGAAAGTATGTGTGTGTGTGTGTGTGTGAAAATATGTGTGTGTGTGTGAAAGTATGTGTGTGTGTGTCAATGGGTCTGCGGAGACGATAACTGACGAACGAATGGACGGATTCGAACGACATTTGGTACAAAAATCACAATCTGTAAACACTGGAAGCCTATCGCTTTCAAATGCAATCGAATGTTCAGAACCCCCCTAATTTTTGAGTGAAATTTTGAAAAAATCGTCAAAATTCAAAACCTCTAATAAAGTTACGCAAATAGATATCCCCTATGTAATTTTTCATTAGAAAGCGATTGACATAAATTTTTAGTACGCTAAGATGAACCGTTCTCGAGATATTTCACAATTTTCAAAAAAATTATCAAAAAGTCATATAAAATAAAAAAATAAAAATTCCAATTGAGAAACATGTTCACTTTTCATATGTAATACCATGCGATAAATTGAGTGACATCATTCTCGTGGATCTAGCTCGTTCCATTCATGAAAAAAGATACTTTGAGTAATACTTTTCTATTTGAACGCCAATAGTCATTTATCTGCTGTAAGAATAACTTATTTCTTCGTCCATAACGCTTGACGAGATTTTGGCGACGAATTTGGTTGAATGTCGCCAACTTGGCGACTTTTTTAAATGTTGCTAAATTAACGAAACACTCGCCAAATGGATAAAAATGACGTTCAATCAATGACGACTCATTGATGATGACGACATGGAAAATGACGACTCATTGACGAAAATTCAATATCTTGAAAAGAATATAAATAACTACTATAAAAATAATCTATTTTTTTTACTGTAAAAGTAGTAAATTAATTGCATTATATAAGGAAAGTCATGTGTTGCCCACATCATATTTTTTTTTAATTTTTTTTTTTCATATATCCCAATGAAAGGGCATATTTTTGAATGAAATGTTTAAATGGGAGAATTTTTTCGCTTTTCTGATTTTGTAAATTTCTAACCTTTTTATGAAAATTTTAGACGAAGCCAATTTCATTTTCGCGAAGAATTGCTAAATAATTTCAAGTTATCGCAAAAAGTTTAAAAATTAACCAAGATATTTTAAAATTATTTTGCACCCACTTAATGAAAACGTCCTTAGGATGTATTTTCACACAAGATTTTGTATCCGGCCGACCGCCGGGCATGTGCAAAGACACACCATACGGGTAGTCAGTTGGAATAATTTTAATGTCTAACATTAGCTGTGAATTGCCGTCACCTCCAATAGTGGATCACCACTATTGGAGATGACGGACTTGTCCGAGTAGCAGGTAGAAACTATAAACATGTACCGGGCATTTTTAATTATTTGATAAAAAGAAGCAAAGGCTTAGTAAATAAACTTAAAATAAAAACTTATAATTAGTAACTTAAATTTAATTCAATTATAAAATCTGACGAGTTGATCAGGAAGATTTATTCAAAAAGTTTCGCCCATTATGATAAAAATAATGTATCGTAGTTTAAGGAAATAAAAGGGTTGCATTTGCACCCTTGCACCCAAATTTCGTCTAATATATTAAAATTAATTTATCGGGGCTTTAGTATCCTTTAATCAAACACGGAAGAGTTTAAAAAAATTAAAAGAGTGCACTTATCCTCTTACACCAAATTTTTGTCTATTATAACAAAAATAATGTATCACAGTTTAATAAAATTAAAGGGGTGCATTTGCTCCCAATTTTCATACATTATAATAAAAATACTTTATCTTAGTTTAAGAAAATGAGTGGGATATATTTGCATCGTTACACCGAATTTTCGCCCACCATAATAAAAATATCTGATGTGGGTAGCACATGAATTCCCTTATATAATGTAATAAATTTACTTCTTTCACAGGGAAAAACATCTGATGTGGGCAGCACATGACTTTCCTTATATAATGCAATAGATTTACTAGATTTACAGTTAAAAAAATGTTATTCTTATAGTAGATACTTATATTCTTTCCAAGATATTGAATTTTCTTCAATTAGTCGTCATTTTTATTGATTTAGCGTCATTTTTATCCATTTGGCGAGATTTTCATTAATTTGGCAGCATTTAAAAATGTCGCCAAGTTGGCGACATTCCGCTGAATTCGTCGCCAAAATCTCGCCAAGCGTTATGGACAGAGAAATAAGTTATTCTTACAGCAGATAAATGACTATTGGCGTTCAAATACAAAAGTATTACTCCAAGTATATTTTCTCGTGAATGAAACGAGTTTGATCCACGAGAATGGTGTCACCCAATTTATCGCATGATATTACATATGAAAAGTGAACATGTTTCTTAACAGTTTATATATTTTTTTAATTTATGGGATTTTTTGATAAATTTATTTAAAAAGTGTACAATATCTCGAGAACGGTTCATGCTAACGTTCTAAAGTTTATGTCAATCGTTTTCTAAGGAAAAATTACATAAGAAATGTCTATTTGCGCAACTTTATTAAAGGTTTTGATTTTTTGATGATTTTTTCGAATTTTCACTCGAGTATTTAGGGGTGTTCTGCACATTCGATTGTGTTTTAAAACAATAGGCTTCCAGTATTCACGGATTGTGATTTCTGTACCAAATTTCATTCGAATCGCTCCATTCGTTCGTGAGATATCGTCTCCACAGACTCACTAACACACACACACACAGACATCACTTCAAGAATGTTCGATTCGTGGTCAGGGATGCTTGAAATGTGCTCTCCCGTCGAAAACTCAAATTCGAATTTTCGACCCCGTCACAATACTTCCCTACATTATGTATATAAGGAAAGTAAAAAATCTGATGTGGGCAACACATGACTTTCCTTATATAATGTAATGAATTTACTACTTTTACAGTAAAAAAATAGGTTTTTCTTATAGTAGATACTAATATTCTTTCCAAGACATTGAAATTTCGGCAATTAGTCGTCATTTTCATTGATTTAGCGTCATTTTTATCCATTTGGCGAGAATTTCGTTAATTTGGCACCATTTCAAAAAGTCGCCAAGTTGGCGACATTCCGCCAAATTCGTCGCCAAAATCTCGCCAAGCGGTATGCACTAAGAAATAAGTTATTCTTACAGCAGATAAATGACTATTGGCGCTCAAATACAAAAGTATTACTCAGAGTATCTTTTTTCATGAATGGAACGAGCTAGATGCACGAGAATGATGTCACCCAATTTATCGCATGGTATTACATATGAAAAGTGAACATGTTTATCAATAGGAAATTTTTTTTTTATTTTATATGACTTTTTGATATTTTTTTTTAAATGTACAATATCTCGAGAACGGTTCGTGTTAGCGTTCTAAAATTTATGTCAATCGTTTTCTAATGACAAATTACATAAGAAATGTCTATTTGCCTAACTTTATTAGTGGTTTTGATTTTTTGACGATTTTTTCAAAATTTCATTCGAAAATTTAGGAGGGTTCTGAACATCCGATTGCGCATAAAAACAGTAGGCTTCCTGTGTTTACGGATTGTGATTTTTGTACCAAATTTGGTTCAAATCGGTCCATTCGTTCATCAGTTATCGTCTCCACAGACCCACTGACACACACACACACACACACACGCACACACACACACACACACACACTCTTTCACACACACACACACACACACACACACACACACACACACACACACAGACATCACTTCAAAAATGTTTGATTCGTGATCAGGGATGCCTGAAACGTGCTCTCCCGTCGAAAACTCGAATTCGAATTTTCGACCCCGTCACAATACTTTCCTTATACATTATGTATATAAGGAAAGTAAAAATAGGTTTTTCTTATAGTAGATACTTATATTCTTTCCAAGATATTGAATTTTCGACAATTAGTCGTCATTTTCATTGATTTAGCGTCATTTTAATCCATTTGGCGAGATTTTCGTTAATTTGGCAACATTTCAAAAAGTCGCCAAGTTGGCGACATTCCGCCAAATTCGTCGCCAAAATCTCGCCAAGCTTTACTGACGGAGAAATAAGTTATTCTTATAACAGATAAATATTGGCGTTCAAATACAAAAGTATTACTCGAAGTATATTTTCTCATGAATGGAACGAGATAGATCCATGGGAATGATGTCACCCAATTTATCGCATGGTATTTCATTTGAAAAGTCAACATGTTTCTCAATAGGAAATATATTTTTTTTATTTTATATGACTTTTTGATAATTTTTTTGAAAAATGTTAAATATCTCGAGAACGGTTCATGTTAGCGTTCTAAATTTTATGTTAATCGTTTTTCTAATGAAAAATTACATAAGAGATGTCTATTTGCGTAACTTTATTAGCGGTTTTGATTTTTTGACGCTTTTTTCAAAATTTCACTCGAAAATTTACGCGGGTTCTGAACATTCGATTACGTTTAAAAACAATAGGCTTCCAGTGTTTACGGATTGTGATTTTTGTACCAAATTTCGTTCGAATCGGTCCATTCGTTCGTCAGTTATCGTCTCCACAGATCCACTGACACACACACACACACACACACATACTTTCACACACACACACACACACAGACATCACTTCAAAAATGTTTGATTCGTGATCAGGGATGCTTGAAACGTGCTCTCCCGTCGAAAACTCGAATTCGAATTTTCGACCCCGTCACAATACTTTCCTTATACATTATGTATATAAGGAAAGTAAAAATGATGTATAAAATCCACGGTACTGTGTTTATAACGTTGCATTGTACACTTGGCGCTTTTCCCAATGACAACATGTAATACCATTTCAAAGTACTCAATTAACTTATATTTCACTAAACTCTAAATTAAGCATTATTCATATGATGGCATCCTTAATAAGCAATATAGTCTATATATTAAAATATTTTAATAATTAAATCATCAATTAGGCGTCATTTTCATTAACTTGGTGTCATTTTTGAAATTTTGACGATATTTTCGTCAATTTTGGGATAAATAATTTTAGATTAATCACCATGTCCATCAAATGTGTCGCCAAGTGTTACAAACAGCGAGAAGATCATTTCTTATATACTAGAAGATGTGCCAGTCATACGACGTAATTCAAAATTTACAAAACATTACCTCCCATTTGGTGTAATTTTTATCAATTTGGGGACATTGTTATCACTTTAGCAACATTGAAAGAAGTCGCCAAATTGGAGACTTCTCCCCAAAATTTTCACCTAACATTACATACGGAGAAATGGGTTACTCTTATAATTGATACTTATGTTCCTTCTAAGACATTGAATTTTCATAAATTAATCGTCATTTTCATTGATTTAGCGTCATATTTATCAATTTGACTAAATTTTTATCAATTTGGCAACATATTCGTCAATTTGGCAACATTTATAAAAAAGTCATTAAGTTGGCGTTATTCCGCCAAATTCGCCCCCAAAATTTCGTCAAGTATTATGGACGAGAAATATGTTATTCTTATAGTAGATAAGGGACCATTAGCGTCCAAATAATAAACTATTACCTAAAGCATCTTCTTTCGTGAATGGAACGAACTAGATCCATGACAAACAACAAATTTATCGTAAAATATTACATATGAAAAATGAATATATTTTACAATAGTTAATATATATATTTTTTATGTGATTTTTTTATACATTTATGTTGTTGTTGTTGAGACCCAGACCGTCCGACCTACCATAAAGGTGTAAGGTAACCGTTTGGACGACGGCCGGGAAGTGCCACCCAATTTAGACCGGAACCCAGTGGGGGAGGCATCCACAGGGACCGTACCCTCCTTCCCCTACCACCAACCTCTCGGAAGGGCTTACGGACCCACATGTTTAACGTGTTCGTACTCCGCATGAACACGGCGGCAGTTGTGGCAGAGTGCAAATTTATACATTTATGTGAAAAATGTGCAATATCTCGAGAACGATTCATGCTAGCGTTCAAATTTTTATGTCAATCGTTTTATAATAAAACAAGAAAGTTCAATCATGCATAAAGCATTGATTATGAAATTCTTTCCAACTTCAATGCAATTTCATTTAAACATCTCTAAAATGCGATACATTCCTCGGTAATATTTTAAAAATTATCACAATACTACATTAATTTATTATATTTGCAAACTTAAAAGCTCATCGAAAAAAATAAACTGCATTCAAATGACGTCAATTAAATATAAATCGCCTGGCACCTCAGTAATGTTTTTAACATTATCATAATACTACAATAATATATTATATTTGAAAACATCATCAAAAACAACTGAAATGTATTCAAATGACGCCATCGAAATATAACACGCCTGGCTCTTTCTATAAAAGCAGCATTTCATTCATAAACATTTTCCCATTCATTTCATTCATCACAATAGAATAATTTATTTTATTTTAAAACTTAAGACCGTGGAGATACAAGAAATTAAACTCTATGCTTAAAACTTCATCGAAAAAAATCGTCCTTCTCTCTGTAAAATCAATGAATATTTCATTCATATCAGCTATGCAGACTCCATGAGCTAAATAATTTTGCGTTAAAGAAATGCAGCAATTCTTATACAACTCATTCTACATATTTTGCTGTTTACGTTTTTCATAAGTGAAAAGTAGGCTTCGTTGTAGAAATAATCGAAGTTGGATGATCATTTAAAACTCGAATCTGAATTTTCAACCCCACCACAATACTTTCCTTCCCGGCCGTCCAAATTGCTGCTCATGTTAAAGGACGAGTTGGACGGTCTGGGTTTTCGACTTTCGACAATACTTTCCTTATACATTATATTATGTATATAAAGAAAGTAATTCCTTATACTATATCTATAAGGAAAATAATTCTTTATACTATTTCTATAAGGAAAGTAATAAGTGCATCGTTATTAAAAAAATAAAAGAATACATTTGCACCCAAATTTAGTCCATCATAATATAAATAATTTCTATTAATTTACAATAATTAAAGAGGTGCACCCAATTTTTGTCCTTTATATTAAAACTAATTAATCATAGTTTAAAAAAAAGCATTAAAGGAGTGCATTTGCACCCAACTTTTGCCCATTATAATTAAAGTAATTTATCTAAGTTTAAGAAAATTCAAAGGATGCATTTGTATTGTTGCACCCAATTTTCGCCCATTATAATAAAAGAGGTTTATCATTGTTAAAAACAAAATTAAAAGAATGCATTTGCATCCAAATTTAATCCATTATAGTAAATGTAGTTTGTCTTAGTTCACAAAAATTAAAGAAGTGCACACAATTTTCGTCTATTATACTAATTTATCATAACTTAAAAACGATTAAAGGAGTACATTTGCACCCAATTTTTGTCCATTATAATAAAAGTAATGTATCTTAGTTTAAGAAAATTAAAAGAATGCGTTTGTATCGTTGAACTCTATCTGAGTTCCATGGTAAAACTATACGTAATGAAAGAAAGGGTAATGAAGATTCCACTTTTAAATTGAAAGTTCCAACGCATGAGAAAGTAACTTTATCCTACCAAATAGCCCAACTACAGATACTTGATAATGACACTAGAATACTAAATTCCCTGAAACAATAAAAGAAAGTTTTTTCGAAGCAAACTAGAGATAAATGTGCAATTAAGTGCTTTATCTGATGACATCATTTTCACCATTTTTATTTATAAGGCCATTCAAAGTCTTAAATCCCAGTGAAAACATCCTTGAGCGTAGGATAGTCGTTAAACTTGATTCTAAACTTATCTAAGGTGGAACTGTAAAATAAAGGTTAATTGGACCTTTTAGAAAACGGTCACGTTTATAAGAAAGGCTCTTGTGATTGGGAAGTGAGTGTGGAATATCCAAAAATACAGATTGTGTCTCCTCAAATCTTCAGTAATCTGTTAAAGTGAAGTTATTAAGTTCTATGAACCTTCGATGCTCATAAATTTCTAGTTCCATATTACTTGAGAATTCGCGATACAAAGTAAAAGTAATAAACTTTTTATTACTGTCCCCAAAACACATAAAATCTTTATATTATTCTAATGTGTCCAACGCATGATTTTCCCATACAGATTAACAATTTTAGATGTTGTTCAGTAGAAATTAATAACTGATAATTCAGTATTGATTAATAAATAATAACTGATAATTCAGTACTGATTAATAAATAATAACAAATAATTGAATACTGATTAATAAATAGCAACTGATAATTCAGTACTGATTAATACATAACTAATAATTCTGTACTGATTAAAAAATAATAACTGATAATTCACAGTACTGATTATTTAATAACTGATAATTTAGTACTGATTAATAAATAATGACTGATAATTCAGTACTGATTAATAAATAATAACTGATAATCCAGTACTAATTAAATAAATAACTGATAATTCAGTACTGATTAATAAATAATAAAAAATGATTAAATACTGATTAATAAATAGTAACTGATTATTCAGTACTGATTAATACATAGATAATAATTATGTACTGATTAATAAATAATAACTGATAATTCAATACTGATTATTAAATAACTGATCATTTAATACTGATTAATAAATAATGACTGATAATTCAGTACTGATTAATAAATAATAACTGATAATCCAGTACTAATTAATAAATAACTGATAATTCAGTACTGATTTAAAAATAATAACTGATAATTCGGTACTGATTAATAAATAATAAATGATAATTCAGTACTGATTAATAAATAATAACTGATAATTCAAATAACTGAAAATTCAGTACTGATTAATAATTAATCAGTATAACAAATTAATTGTTAGAGACATTTATATATTTTCTCTTTATAGTATTCAATATTATTTGCTGACTACATTGTTTAGTGATGTAGATTACAATTCGGATCAAGATGTAAACTACAATAATAACATCAATCTGTCTCTTCAAAAAAATCAAAGAAAACTGAGAACAACAGAGGACCAAGAGAAAAATCAGCCTTCTAAAAATACTATACCACCTACACGTCAACTCGAAGAAAAAATGTACATCGAGCAGAAACTTGAAAATGACAGAGAGCAAACACATTAAAAAATGATAAACAGAAGTATTTACCTCGAGACTATGAAGTTCAAGAATCTAAGAGGCTGCAACAACCCACTCATCAATGCAATTATAAATGTAATATTAATGAGCCTGAAAAGGTAAAAACTATCGTTTGTTGGAAAATAAATTTCCTTGAAATATATATTTCTCAGGATCTGCTATAGATAAAACTCAGATGATGAATGATTTGGATTGAGCATCAAATTCCACGAAGGGTTGGGGGTTCACTAAGGATTTTCACTTCTGTTTCTCTCCCTTTTTCCATTTTCGGTTCGAAATTTTTCCTTTTACTTGAAACGTCTATATCTCAAAATTGGCTATAGAGCCTAGATGATAATTGATTTTGATTCAACCATTAAATTCCAGAGGTGGTGGTGAAGTTCACTAAAGATTTTCACTCCCGGTGCAAAAAACTTTCTTAAAGCATTTATTTCTTAAGATAGAGCTAAGATAATGACTGGTATGAATTCAGTATTAAATTCTGGAGGAGATCGGATTTCACTATAGAAATTTCCACTTCCGGATTATTTTCACATCCGGTTCAAAAACTTCCTTGAAACATCTATTTCTCAGAATTGGCTCTAGATGATGAATGATATGGATTCAATACCAAATTCTAGAAGGGAGGAGGGGGATCATTAAGGATTTCCATTTTGAATTTTGGAAATATCACTTCCGATTTTTCTGAAAATCTCTATGACTCTGCGAAATATGTTTACAAAATGCTCAATCAAAATGAAGTACCACCATAAGAATGACTTATAATGTGGCAAATGACATTCATATGAAGGCATTTACCACATTATGAAGGCTTCTTAATAAAGTTCTTGCCTTCAATGATCTTTGGAAACTCCAAGCTTCCTTTTTAAACGGAGTTATGAAGCCTGTTATAAATCGGGTTTTTTTTCCACTTCAGATGGAGTGCGACCTGGCTGACAGAAGCGCAACTGCTCTATCTGAACTTCTTGTAGAGACTGAAAAACTAAAATTGAATTATTGAAATTTACAAACATTATATATTCTCGTTTTCAGACCTTCCGACCTACCCGAAGGTATAAGGTTCAAATGCTGAATCATATATATTTTCTACTTCTACGACCCAGACCGTCAGATCTACCCGAAAGTGAAGAAGACCCAGACCACACGACTAACCCGAAGGCATGAGTACACGAAAGTGTAAGGTATCTGTTTAGACGGTCCGGAAGTGCCACCCAATTTAGACCGGAACCCAGTAGGGGGGGTCCACAGGGACATCACCTTCCCCTGCCACCAACCTCTTAGAAGGACTTCCGAACCCACATATTTAACATGCCCGTACTCCACGTGAAAACGGAGACAATTTGGGCAGAGCCGGGAATCGAACTCGGGTTATTGAAGTGCACTTCCTCGCGCGCAAATCACTGAGCTGTCCCACCCCCTGATCATATATCTTTTCCACGACCCAGACCAAGGGGGTTTACCCGAAGGTTTAGAGCTACTATTTCCTCCGCCGGAATCATATATATTTTCAAGTTTACGCCTCTAATCCGTCACGAGTACTTTGTTAAATTACCGCCAAAGGCTGGCAGTAGGGGCCCAGCCACTGAATGCAAAATTACAACCTTGTCCGTAAGAAAATATGGATACCCGTGAACTCGTAGCCGTAAATTTTAGAAAACTGTCCGTAAAATTATTTTAGCCGAATTTTTAGGAAATTGCCAGTAAAGTTATTTTAGCCTTAAATTTCCTAAAATTGTCTGTAAAATTAAATTTTAAGAGAAAGGTCCGTAAAATTTAATGTTGGCCATAATTATGTAGCCTTAAAATTTGATAAAATTATCTGAAAAATTATAGGTTATCCGTAAAATCACAAGGATAAATCTTAGAATATTGCCTGTAAAATTGCAAGTTCCTCGCAAAATCAAACGAGCAATTTTCCGTGAAATTGCATGTTGGTGGAAAAATCAGAAGGAAATTTTTACAGTATTTACTGTATAATTTGATCTCAAAATCAAGATACTTTGATTTTTTGCCAAACATATATGATTTTACAGTCAATTTTGTGAAATTTATTAAACATTTCAAAATCTTAACTTTGTGACCAACATATAATTTTAGAGTCAATTTTGTAAAATTTATTAAGCATTTCAAAATCTTGCCTTTGCGACCAACATATAAGTTTACAGTCAATTTTTAAAAATTCATTAAACATTTCAAAATCTTGACTTTGTGACCAACATATAATTTTAGATAATTTAAAATTTCAAAACTAATTTGACGTAAAATGAACCTTGACATATTTATCCTTGTGATTTTGTGACTTAACATAAAGTTTTACGAACAATTTACTGAAATTTATTTCTGTAATTCAATATAAAATATATCTTGAATATACTTTATATAAAAAGTTTCTCTGCTATTTGACGTGGAACATTTTAGAAAATGTATTAATCAATAACATTTATGTCAACGAAATTAAAGAACTGACATCATTTCAAATACACTCACAGACAATGAAAGTTGCGCACCAAGAAGGAAGCATAAGATGAACCTGAAATTTTATTGATGGAACGATACAGATGAATGATATACATGATCACAAAAACAGTGCAGCAGAACACGACAGAGGGAGCTGTAGTACACAGTCCGGTCATCCTCAATAGCGCGTCGCACCGCGTCGAGCTGCGATACAAGCAGCAATACAGTCCGGCATGGAGACGTCTGATTTTGTCCTGAGGCAGACGAGTCCACACCTGTTGGACATTACGTTCCAAATCCCGAAGATTATGGCAACGAGGCAGCTGGCGTTTCAACTGGTCTCACGCATGCTCGAAAGGGGACAGGTCTGGGGAGCGGGCAGGCCATGGAAGTGTCTGGACATGACTCAGGCAGGCCTGGACGACTCGAGCCGTGTGAGACCGGGCGTTATTCTGCTGGAATTGCGCACCTGGAATCCCAGCAACGAATGGGAGTACATGGGGCCGTAGAATCTCATCCACTTACCGCTTGCCCGTCAATAGTCCAAGTACCAGTACTAGATCGCATCGGCTGTCGTAGGCTATGACTCCCCAGCCCATGCAGTGGGGCTGGTGTGGCGCTCGATAACGAGGTTGGGAATCTGGCGTTGTGCAGGGGACCTCCACACCCGGACACGCTGATCATTGTACCCCAAAACGAAGCGGCACTCATCGCCAATCTGTTGTTGTTGAGACCCAGACCGTCCGACCTACTAGAAAGGTGATCGCCAATCTGTGGCGTTCCACGTTGCTCTGGCCCGGCACTACTGCAACCGGAGCCGCCGATGTTCCCGTGTTAACAGCAGCACACGTTTAAGGGACGCTGGAATCGCAGATTCGCTTCCTTCAGGAGTCTAGATATGGTTCGTGGGCACACAGGAGCCGCTACGTGTGCCTGTGTCGCCGTGGTCTCTATACGTGCCTGCCGCACGATCATTCAATCCTCTCTACTCGTGGTATGCCTAGTCCGTCCAGAGTCAATCCTCCGTGTCTGGGTAGCGTCCCGTGATCAGTGCTCCCAACACCATCGGACGGTATAGTCCGAACGATTCGCGTGACGGACTATCCGGCGCTCTGACCACCCTGCGGTTTTCAGCCCGATGAGCAGGTCTCTCTGGAAGTCCGTCAGTTGCGTATATCGACGTTTCTGGCATCTACCCACCGTTCTTTTCACTCCGTACTCGTGCTTGCGTCGACCGAAGCTTCTCGCATTGATGGGGCGTCGACTACACGCCGGGTTATAAGGCCGCTGGCTCGAGCTTGCAGCGCCACTCGCGATTGTACGGTCATGCGCAATCACATCAGACTGGGATCATTTGCATACCAGCCCGCCCTCTAGCTATTTACATCATTTCGCGGTTGTACCATGTTTTCTTCTTGTTGCGTAACATTCATTGTCCGTGAGTGTATCAAAGTATGGTACTAACGATATTAAAGGCTGTACGTTTCTCTTGGTTTTTTAATGCAATTTAATTCCTTTGAAATTGCATTTTTGATTTCAGAATACAGATAGATTTTTAACGTACTATCCAAATTCACCGATTCGGGAAAAATAGTTAACTCTTACCAGCTTAAAATATTTTCACGTGTTTACAATTTCAGAGTATAACGGCCGGATTGGAGTGAAAATTTTGATATATAAAGGTATATATATTCATAACATACTTTTAACATAGTTAGAATTTCCAAAAATAGCTGATTCGATGAGAAAAAGAAATTTTACGCAAATGCTACATTTGAACCATTCCAATTGTGTTGTAAAATTAGTTTTCTGGAGGAATATTTTATTTTCTACGAATATAAAGGCAATCTCAATTTCTAACACTAAAATTCTGCTTTAAAAAAGCATGAAATTTGTCCATTTTGATTCTCAAAGGTCGACCAGAACGTATATTTTCTATTTTTGTTTAGTGATCACCCCCTTATTTTTTCACATAATAAAGGCACATCCATAAAAAACATTTATATCAACTCAAATGTATCCCTGTAATTTAATATAAAGTTTATCCTGACATGCATAATATAAAATTTATCGCTGCGACTTTTACGTAAAACACATTACAAAAAAAACTGATGTGGTCAGCACATGACTTTCCTTATGTAATGCAATGAATTTACTACTTTTACAATAAAAAAAAAATAGGTTATTCTTGTAGTATATACTTATATTCTTTCCAAGATATTAAATTTTCGTCAATTAGTCGTCATTTTCATTGATTTAGCGTCATTTTTATCCATTTGGCGAGATTTTCGTTAAAATTTAAATTCGTTGCAGCATTTAAAAAGTCGCCAAGTTGGCGATATTCCGCCAAATTCGTCGTCAAATCTCGCCAAGCGTTATGGACGGAGAAATGAGTTATTCTTTTAGCAGATAAATAACTATTGGCGTTCAAATACAAATGTATTACTCAAAGTATATTTTCTCATGAATGGAACGAGCTAGATCCACAAGAATAATGTCACCAAATTTATCGCATGATATTGCACATGAAAAGTGAACATGTTTATCGACATTTAATTTTTCTTTTTAATTTATGGGATTTTTTGATAAATGTATTTGAAAAATGTGCAATATCTCAAGAACGGTTCATGCTAGCGTTCTAAAGTTTATGTCAATCGTTTTCTAAGGAAAAATTACATTCGAAATGTTTATTTGCGTAACTGTATTAAAGATTTTGATTTTTTGACGATTTTTTCAAATTTTCACTCGAATATTTAAGGAGGTTCTGAACATTCGATTGTGTTTAAAAACAATAAGCTTCCAGTATTCACGAATTGTAATTTTTGTACCAAATTTCATTCGAATCGCTTCATTCGTTCGTGAGATATCGTCTCCACAGACTTACTGACACACACATACACACAGACATCACCTAAAAAATGTTCGATTCATGATCAGGGATGCTTGAAACGTGCTCTCCCGTCGAAAACTCGAATTCGAATTTTCGACCAAGTCACAACACTTTCCTTATATATTATACTATGCATATAAGAAAAGTAATAATGTTGAGTGTTATTCAGTGCAATTAAACTCAATTTAACGAATTATTGAAGAAATAAAGAGAACGTGTCTACAGGGAAAATAGTGTGCTGCCCACATCAGATTTTTAGTTTCCTTATATGCATATAATGTATAAAGAAAGTATTGTTGTTGTTGAGACCCAGACCGTCCGACCTACCAGAAAGGTGTAAGGTAACTGTTTGGACGGCCGGGAAGTGCCACCCAATTTGGACCGGAACCCAGTGGGGGAGGCATCCACAGGGACCGTACCCTCCTTCCCCTACCACCAACCTCTCGGAAGGACTTACGGACCCACATGTTTAACGTGATCGTACTCCGCGTGAACACGGCGGCAGTTTTGGCAGTGGCTGGAATCGAACCCGGGCCTACCGAGTGCAACTCCAGCTCGCTAACCAATGGGCTACCGCGCCCCTAAAGAAAGTATTGCGACGGGGTCGAAAATTCTAATTCGAGTTTTCGACGGGAGAGCACGTTTCAAGCATCCCTGAACACAAATCAGACGTTTTTGGGATGATGTGTGTGTGTGTGAAAGTATGTGCATGTGTGTGTGTTTGTGTCAGTGAGTCTGTGTAGACGACAACTGACGAACGAATGGACCGATTCGAACGAAATTTCGTACAAAAATTACAATTCATGAATACTGGAAGCCTATTGTTTCTATGCGCAATCGAATGGGCAGAACTCCCCCTAAATTTTCGAGTGAAATTTTGAAGAAATCATCATAAAATTAAAACCTTTAATAAAGTTACGTAAATAGTCAATTCTTATGTAATTTTACATTAGAAAACGATTAAAACAAATTTTAGAACGCTAGCATGAACCGTTCTCGAGATATTGTACATGTTTCAAAAAATTATCAAAAAATCATATAAAATTTAAAAAAAATATTACCAATTGTGAAATATGTTCACTTTTCATGAGTAATATCATGCGATAAATTGGGTGACATCATTTCCGTGGATCTAGCTAGTTCCATTCATGAGAAAAGATGCTGTAAGTAATACTTTTATATTTGGACGCCAATAGTCAGTTATCTGCTACAAGAATAACTTATTTCTCCGTCCATAACGCTTGGCGAGATTTTGGCGGAATTTCGCCAACTTGGCGACTTTTTAAATGTTGCCAAATTAACGAAAATGTCGCCAAATTGATAAAAATGACGCTAAATAAATGAAAATGACCACTAGATGATGAAGTAATTAATATATGGACTATATCGCTTATTGAGGATGCTATCAATATTGATGATTGTTTAGAGTTGCGCGAAGTATAAGTTAATTGAGTATTTTGAAATAGTTTTACATGTTGTCATTCTGAAAATCGCCCGATGTGCAATTCAATGATAAAAACACAGCGCCGTGGATCTTATACATTATTTTTTTATTGAAAACTAGTAAATCCATTGCATTATATAAGGAAAGTCATGTGTTGCCCACATCAGATTTTTTACTATTATATTTATGTATTTTTTCATTTTAACATTAAATTTTCTTTATTCTCTTGTTTATTTAAAAATTACTGTTAATTTTAATGCAGCTTATGTAACTAAAATTTTGTGGTTAGTTTTAGATATTTTTGCGATATAATTAAAATTTATTCTGACTTACACAGTTTAACAAATTGTATGAAAATACTTAATTATTTAATATCTGTTGTGTGTATACAAATGTTATATTAAAAGAAGCAAAAAATATGTTTTTCTATAATCATAAATGTAAAGAAAAAAACACAATAAGAGAGTAAAGTCATCTATTAGTTTCTTGTCACTTTCTGTAATACTATTGATATACTTGTAAACAAATTATTATATATACACTCTAATAATTGTGAAGGGGGCAGTGAATTTGTAAAGGGGAACTGAAATTCTACACTTTCTGCCTTTTCAACTGTCCACTCTTACATCGAATGTAAGGTCTCTCTCTGTCTGTCTCTCTCTCATTGTTAAGTATGCTTTCTATAATTTCGCTATTCGAACGTTTTATGAAACGTTTTACGAATACACCTCTTCTATGAACATTTTTAAAACATTCTTTTTCTCTCGGGGTTTTGGTTCAACAATTGATTTGTATACTAAAGTCTATCTCACTCAAAAGAAGGCGCTTCTCACGTAATTGGAAAATCGAACATTTTGGTGTGGGCACACCCCCTAAAGTAGCAAATATGGGAAAATTGAAATTGCACACTTTCTTCTTTTCGATATATCCATCTAAACACCACATGTAAAATCTCTACCTCAAAGCTACGCATGTTTTTCTATCATTTGGCATTTCGAACGTTTTGCTATAAAGCATCAATTACCCACCTCTAATAACAGTTTTGAAACATTTATTTTTCAATCAACCTTACAAGAACATTACTTCATGTTAAGAAGCTCTTCTAAGTGCAAAAAGATAAATAAATAAAATAATAATACACCCTCTCCGAAACAGTTATGAAATCTTAAATGGTTGAAACAGAAAGTTTCTTCGGGGCCAGAGCTGTACTTTCAGGTCTGGATATCCTGCTGAAGAATCCATGCAGTATGGGTCCAAGCAAACAGTTTCTGAAAATACTACACCATACATTCACAGAAAATTACTTCTGATGATGAATATCACGTACCACGAATGGATATGTGTCAGACCAGAAGTGCTCATTTTGAGGATTTATGCATCCATCTTTTTTAAAACAGCATTCGTCAGTCCAAATTACGCTTTTCAGGAAAGAGGGATTTGCATCTTCCTGATTTAGAGCCCAATTACAAAAATCTAGACAACGTTGATAATCTGTTGGCTCCTGTTTTTGCACACCATGAATGTTAAACGGGTGCCATTTATTCAGTCTCAGTATTTTACACACTGTTGCACGTGGTACGTTCATTTCTGAAGCAGCGGTACGAACACTACTATGTGGATGACTGCAATAGTAAGCCAAAATATCTATTTCTACATCAGTTGAGTGAAGTCTGGTCTTACCTAGTCCACCTACACGATATACGATTCCTCTTTCACGTACTCGTTGCACTAATCGGGATATAAATCTCCCAGAAGGATGTCGAGAATTTGGAAAAGTACGTTGATATTCCCGTTCAGTTTCGTTAGCATTGCGATTGCATAAACTGTACAGCATAAACATTTCAAAGTTATTCGTTGCTGTATTGCGACATACTGTCGGTACAGGCTAACTACACTCTCAAAATATAGCAGAAATGTGCAATACTTAAGGATAGCTCAAACTGCCGGGCTGCGCGAACTATGCTTGCGTAAGCGAGGCGATTAATCAATGGCAAAGCAAAAACAACGTTCTCATGTGATGATGCGAATGTTGGGATTGTGTGACGCACCGATAAGAGGCAGATATTTGCATATGCATACATTTCTAAGCTGCTTCAGTGTTCATTTTGATTGTGCCATTTCCAAGTTTTATTCTGTAATTAATCACGCAAAATTTTAAGGTATTTTTCAGGAAGCATATTTTTGAAAAATTGTAAATATATCTAAAGATAAGAGGCAGATATTATTTGCCTATGATGCATTTCTGCGTTGCGTCATTTGCACTCTTGCTGTAAACATTTATATTTTAATTTTTGATTAATCCCTCACAAACTTTGTTTAAACACATCTCTGGGACTTTTTATGATAAAATGCTGAAATTTTGTATATCACTTTATTAGTGTATGGGGCACATTTTACTTACTGAAAATGTTTTTGTACGGGGGCCATATAAAAGTTTAAATTTTGTATTTCTTCAAATTTAATCCCCTGAAAATGTTTATCGATTTTATAAAATTCTGTACCTTTTTTTACGCAACTTTATAATTTATTATATATGTCTAAAATCAATATTTATGGAATAAAAGCAGAGGTCAATGTTTTGGGGACACCCTGTATAGTAAACAGGGGATGAATAATAAAAAAACTTAAAAGAATTAATAACAAAAAAAAAAAAATGTGCATATATGCGTGCATTTTCTCCACTCAATACGCACAAAAATATTAGGGGTTCGAGAAACCCACAACAAAATTAATGGGGGTTCAAAAAGTGTCTCAAACTCACGAATTGGGAGCTGCTGAGATAGTATGTGCATGAATGCTACTGCGTCTGTCCGCGAGGCTGTGGACGAGATATCTTGCGAATGTTTCGAAATAATTTAATACGATTATCACAATAAGGAAAAAGTGGAATACTGATTTTAAATGAAATCAAATGTTAGGAAAATTCCATAATTTTCGAATGGATTTAAAAAGAAATCATTAAAAAATCCGAATCTTTAATAATGATAAGTACATAATAGTTTCAGACGTAATTTTTCATTTGAAAACGAATAATAGAAAATTTTAAAACACTAGCATGAATCCTCCTCTAGATGTTGCACGATTTACGATATTTTTTTAACAAATCATTCCAAAATCAGGACCTCCAATACTGTAACTTAATCATTTCTTATGTAGTTTTTCATTATAAAACGAATGAAACAAACTTTAGAACGAACGATAGCGTGAACCGTTCTCGACGTTGAACGTTTTTTTTTTTTCTTTCTTTCAAATAAATTCAGCAAAAAATATATTACAAGAAAGATCAATCATGCTTAAAGCATTGATTATGAAACACTTTCCAACTTCAATGCAATTTTATTTAAAAAAGCCGAAAATGCAATACATTCCTCGGTAATATTTTAAAACTTTATCACAATACTACATTAATTTAATATATTTGAAAACTTAAACCTTCATTGAAAAAAATGAACTTCATTCAAATGACGGCATTGAAATATAAATTGCCTGGTTTAAATATCTCTAAAATGCGATACATTTCACGGTAATATTTTTAAAACTATCATAATACTACGATAATTTATTATATTTGAAAACTTCATCGAAAACAACTGAAATTAATTTAAATGACGTCATAGAAAAAATAACACGCCTGGATCTCTCTATAAAAACAGGATTTCATTCATAACTTTCTCCCATTCATTTCATTCATCACAATACTATAATAATTTATTTTATTTAAAAATTAAGACCATGGAGCTACAAGTAATTAAACTCTTATGCTTAAAACTTCATCGAAAAAAATCGTCCTTCTCTTTATGAAATCAATTAATATTTCATTCATATCAGCCATGCAGACTCCATGGACTAAATTATTTTGTGTTAAAGAAATACAATAATTCTAATACAACTCATTCTACATATTTTGCTGTTTACATTTTACATAAGTGAAAACTAGGCTTCGTTGTAGAAATAATCAAATTTGGATAATCATTTAAACTCAAATATATTGTATTTCCGTTGTTTCAGTATGTAGATGCACAGAATTTAAGCAAAAATAAAGTAGTTTTAGGACGGATACAACTCTCAATATGAATTAAAAAATCACGATTTTGAAGCAAGGTGGATGCCATATATCATTTTGAAGTGGGCCATGTGATCGTTTCATATCATGGTCACGTGATCGTTTTATATAAGATGTGTAATTATTATTTTAATTTTTATTTAAAAAACTACTGAATATATTTCGCTGAAATTTTTTTTGTATATTTTATGGAACAATTTGAATATTACCTAAAATTTTCGAAGCAATTTGTGAATTTTAAATCCGCTTAAAAAATGTTTGAAAAATTAGGTCCCATAGGGCTCAATGTATTTCATTTTTTCAACCCGGGTTCAATCCAAAACCAATTGGGTGATATTATTCATTTATATTCCCATCGGTCCTACAGACCGTCTGAACAACATACTAAAATTTCATTTTGATTAAGTCATTTTTACGGCAGTTATCGTGCTAACGAACAGACAGACAGACAGAATGAACAAAGTCATAAACACTTTTCAACTTTGTTGTAAAGTGTCAATAATTAAAAAGTGGTTAGTATCATCCAATATGTGCATATGTAATATTATGCAGCTGTTAGCATTATTCTTGTGGATCTAGTTCGTTCTATTCATGAGAGAAGATACTTTTAGTAATAGTTTTTTTTTTTTTACTTTGACTCTAAAATATTCTCCATTATTTCACAGGATATTAATTAAATGTCAATTGCATTTGGAGGAAGATTTTGCACATAAGTATGAATAAGTTATTCTGCTTGAACTAAAACGTTGCCATAAGCGCCAACTTTCAATTTAAGTGGTTTTAAATAAATGCCAAACACATTGTGCAGTGTATTTTATACACCATTATTTCGCTGTGAAAGAAATAAAGTCATTATATCATGCAGTAATGTACGGCTCACGTCAGATTTTTTCTTCTCTTTTATTACTGATCACTTGTACAGAAAGTGGTATTGTACACAAGAAAAACAAAAATAACCTGACAATTTAAAGTTTAACAACTTTTTATCTGGTTTTTAAATCTTACAAAGCAAATGTCTCATATCATTGCAAATTCCATCACATACCATGGATGGCATATCTTCAAGACCAGATTAAGGCAGAGGTTCAGGGTCCCCATTACATAGGGGCCCGGCCAAAATCCAGCTCATGTAGAAAAGAGCAAACTAAATATTTATTAATTTATTTTATAAAAAAAAAAAAAAGTTACACTTTGTTCGGTAACCCTTCCCGGCCGTCCAACTAGTTACTCTAAGTCCTCTGGACGAGTCGGACGGTCTGGGTCTTCAACTTTGTTCGGTAACTTCTGTTTATAAGTATTGAAGATGAATCCATTGTGTGCAGTTTGAACAGTATTTCACAGGTAATAATTTCAGATTTTATGCTTTTATGCAGAGTGCAAATATATATATATATATATTTGACAACAAAAATATTACAAATGTGCCATTTTTACTAATTAGAATACACTTTAATATAAAATGAAAAATTCTGACAATTCCCTGATGTTTGAGTTTTATCTCAGTAGGGGTGGAAAGTGTCATACATTCTTTATCCTCTATTATGAGTACGAGGCCCTGAATGCATACTTGGACCCCTAGAAAGCTTAATCAGGCCTTACATATCTTCACTTGCGCAGCATAACATATCTTCATTCACACAGACAATATCAGCAGCTGCTACAATATTTTAAACGCTTTGACGATAGTAGATTTCGAGTTCTGCACAATTTCAAACTTTTGCCTGATCCCAAAGACATTTTCAATTGAAGAATGTGAACCTAAGCCAGTCCAGGAACTTGAAGCCCAAGTTGGCCCGATTTAGTTTGTCAAAAACTGTCAAAAACCATGAAATCATGCTCAGAACTGCTTTCTCATAATAATTTGATGGATCCAGAAAATTTTAAAAATGACATAAATGAAAATTTTAACAATGAAAGTGAAACTGGGCCTTTGATGAAACGAAACCCAACATTGCGAGAATGACCTTCCTTCAGATGTCGAGATGGTTCAAATGTGCAAACAAATAAAATACTTGAATTGTGCTTTAAAAACAGTTATTATGTTAAATTCATTAAGAGAAAATTAAAAACTGATGATATGTAATTATAAATAGAAAAAAATCAGACTTTGAATGGCCTCATGCATATGAAGTACGCAAATTAATATTTAACAAATAATTATAAAATTAGAAGTATAAAAATTTAGTTTCAATATTTAAGAATTCTAATACAAAAGAGCATATAAAATTTTAGAATTTGAATATTAAATTAAATTAGAATACAGGAAAACAATGAAATAAAAATAACACAATTAAATCACAAAAATGTATTTAATATACAAAAGCATGTTTAAATCACAATGAATGAAAGTTCACAAGCTTTGATTAGCTGTTTAAAAATTGCAAATTAACACTTACACACTATTTGTAGAAAGCATATTGAGCATGTGCAATTTAAAAATGGGTATTTTGCCCTGTTACAGTTCATTTTAAAAATTGATGCACCAATGTATACAATTTCACATATGTATGTAAAATTTAATCTTCCTACCTATTGTAGTTTTTGAGAAAAAGGAATAACAAAATTTAGGAAAATGTTGGTTTTGGTTTGTTAGGAATGAAAAATGGACTTCGCAAAACTTCACTTTGCTCGTCCATAAAAAAGAAACCGTCACAGTACTAAGGTATTTTCGGTAAAAATGACATCCTATAGTGTAATTTAATGTGACAATAATTAATAATGCAATTGAATACATCGTAATGTCAATTTTTTATACACGATAAATTGCAATACTTATTTACTAAGTATATAAACCTTAAATTTACAGTGTCATAAAATCTTGAATTTTTTTATACATCATTCTTTTGCATATTTATTTAAATTCTTAAAATGTAATCTCTATATTTCAAGAAAAATGATTACTGCTTTGTCTGATAAAAAGACCAATTTTCTCAGTCATGTCCAAAAGGAATAAAATATCAACAGTTGGCCATAGTAGTAAAATGAAAATAATCAACGAACAGAAAAGAATTTATCAGTGATAGCTACACCCACAGGAACAAATAATCTCATAAAAATGCAACATACAGTTTTTAATATGGCCCCCAATCAAAAAAATATGTATCAGTAAAATTTGCACTGTGCTTCAATAGTACGAAAGAAATTTACCCGGTACCTTTTGATGCAAAATTTGCCGAGATATTTAAATTATTGTTATTAGGCATTTTTTTGTTCGACTGCAAGGGATCAGCAACAAATAAATTGTTAAATATTCAATTCACACTTGCAGTTCAGGAAAAATGGATAAATGAAGAATTTCAGTTATCGATACTTCAACAATGCAAGGTAAATGTCTTTTGCCCTAATTAAGTGTGGTACAAATTTTACGAATTGAAAGTTTTGATTGGGGGAGCATATAAAAAGTAAAATTTTACATTATACAAAATTATCAGTTTTGGAGGTGCAACAATCATACCTAAATTCTCCTCTGTTTATTGATTATTTTTTATATTTCATATTTCTTCTAAGGGTGCGGTAGCCCAGTGATTAGTGTTCGGGAATTGCACTCGGTAGGCTCGGGTTCGATTTCAGCCACTGCCAAAACTGCCGCCATGTTCACTAGGCATGTACGATCACGCTAAACATGTGGATCCGTAAGTCCTTCCAAGAGGTTGGTGATAGGGGAAGAAGGGTATGGTCCCTGTGGATGCCTCCCCCACTGGGTTCCGGTCTAAATTGGGTGGCACTTCCCGACCGTACAAACACCTTTCTGGTAGGTCCGACGGTCTGGGTCTCAACAACAACATTTCTTCTACAACCATCGATTTTATTCCTTTTGTACACTCTTCATGAAGCATTCAGTATAGGGAGATAATTAAAATGTTCCTGCTCAGAGTCTTCTGGAGACACATCTATGAGTCAAAACTTTGTAAAGATATGCTTCAAAATATATCTACTTGAAAAAAATACTGGTATCAAGCATTCCTGCTAGGAGTCAATTTAACCCTCAAATTGGTAAAAATAAGTAAGTTTTGCATACAGCACAATATTTATGCAGCAATTTATGTATTTATAAACCCACTGAATATTTTTTGTGCTAGAATATGCAGCAATTTATGTATTTATAGACCCACTGAATATTTATTGCAAAGAAAAGCAGGATGACTTCCCCATAAGAAAAGATGCTCTACTTGAGAATCTGTGCAATAAAAATGATTGCAATTATGTTGATGTGCTTGCAAAATTAATGAAAAAAATGTATAAAATTTATTGACCTCCGGTTTGAATTTTTGGTTTATTTACCTCAAAATTTACACTTCATGATCAGTCATTTTAGGTGTGTTTAATCACTTCCAGTGCTAAATCTCTTCTACTGATATTTTTTAAACTATTCTTTTCATAAAATCACCTCTGCATGTCTTCACGATACCAATTTTGATTGCAATTGGACTATTAAACATCTCTCTATACAGCATCGAATAGGAATACTTAGATTACAATCACCTGGCACATAAAAGGCAGAGTACCCCCCTCACTGACCTATTAACTCATCATTATCTCTGCAAATGCTAAAGCTAGAAACCTAAGCAGAGTTCATACACATTTTTCATTTAAAAAACTGAGCCCTTTTTAAGCACCTTTTAAAGACTACA
Organism: Amaurobius ferox; assembly: GCA_951213105.1. NCBI lineage: Eukaryota > Metazoa > Arthropoda > Arachnida > Araneae > Amaurobiidae > Amaurobius > Amaurobius ferox. The sequence continues at coordinate 59,561,146 of OX578153.1, forward strand.
GAAAAAAAATTTAAAGTACTGTGAAAAAAAGTAGGTTACATTAATGCATCATATTTTATTAAGCTTTATCAAACTTATCATAAGTTAATATCATCTGATTTCAACATTATATCAACAATTCCGAGGAATGCTTATAGAAAATTTCTTTAAACTTGAGCAAAATTGACATATTTTGAATCTTGCTGATTTGAAAATATTTGGCAGACTTTTGATGATATTTTATGTGAATGATCACAAGTAAGAAAAGGTGTGCTTCTCACGAGTATATCAGAGACTTTACAAATACATCATAAAAATGGAAGAATATTTTTCTGATCTAAAGATCAGGCGGTTATGGATATAATTGCAAACTAAAATGAAATAAATGTTACACAAAAAGAACCTGCAATTTTTCAGGTACACTCTGATTATGCATGCAGCAATATTCTATTATTAGATTCAGGGAAATAAGGGTAGGTTTTCTACCAGGACAGTGGAAGAAACTGGTAGAAACAAGAACCGATAAATATGAAATACCTTAACGCACTCTCCATATGGCAATGGCAAAAATTGTTGCGGCAATATGCAATCTGATTGTTACTCTTGGACAGAAAACAAATTTTCCCTACTTTTATTACAATTTCTGAATGGTGATATCTATAAAAAAGTTAAACACTTTGGTACAAATTTCAGCAGTTTTAAGGTCCTTAAAAATTGAAATTAGGCAGTTTTTAAGGGCTTTTAAAGACTACAAGCACCGTGTTGCGTTTATACAGGAAAGTTCATTGTGGATAATAAGTACACACAAAGTTATTTCTGTAACTCACCCCTAAGGGGATGAGAAGAACAAGGGACATAATCATAATGTATATCAACAACTTCCTGAACTATAAAATTGGAACTTTACAGGCATATCCCTCATGGGTAATAGAAAAATACACAAAAAATATATTTCTGTAAATCATTATTAAAGAGGTGCAGCACAGTGAACAAGAAGTATGAACCTAGTATATTGCAAATCTTTCAGGGTGGAACATAAATTTTCAGGGATCTTCATCATGACTCATAAGTAAATAGTAGAAAAATATTTTGTAAACCTTAAGAAAGTGAGAAAGGATTGCATAAAAAAAAACTGATAGGAATGATTGTCGTATCTCTCCAATCCCTCAAGCTAAAAAACCTGAATTTTTTCTGGAATGTTTTTCATGAATCATAAGTAAAGACAAAAAAGAGATTTTTCAATAATCTGCCTCTAAGGGAAGAATTGGAGTAATTATGGAGCAATATCCATGTGTCTTAGTAACTGCTTTTAGGAACCTGAAATTTTATATAAATGTTTCTTAAAGACTGTAAGGAGCCACATAAGTACCAAGAGGCCACATAGAAAAAACACAAAGGACTCGCATTTCCAACACCCACTCCTAAAGGATTAAGAAGGGGGCGAGATGTTTAAGCACCATAATCACTGTATCTTCATAACCATTGAAGCACAAGACCAGATTTTTTACAGGTGTGTTTCTTATTAGTCAGAGGTAAACACTAAGAAAAGGATTGATATTTTTATAACCCACACTGAAAGAGGTATGAGAAGGTATGAGATGTCCAAGCACCATGATCACTTTATCGTCAAAACTGCTCAAGCCAGAGACTGATTTTTACATGTGTGTTCCTCATAGTCAATGTAAACACTAAGAAAAAATTTGATATTTTCATAACCCACACTGAAAGAGGTATGAGAAGGAGTGCATCATGATCACTTTATCGACAAAACTGCTCAAGCCAGAGACTGATTTTTACAGGTGTGTTCTTCATAGTCTATGTAAACACTAAGAAAAAATTTGATATTTTCATAACCCACACTGAAAGAGATATGAGGAGTGAGATGTCCAAGCACCATGTCACTTCATCACCAAAACTGCTCAAGCAAGAGGCTAATTTTTGCAAGTGTGTTCCTCATTAGTCGCAGGTAAATACTAAGAAAAGGGTTAATATTTTCATAACCTCCTACATTGAAGGGTGTGAATAGGAATAGGATGGTCTAGTATTTCAAAATCATTGTATCTTATTATACCCTATGATCTGTTATTTTGGCAAATATGCAGTTAAAGTTTCTACAATCAGCTAGTTCATCCCATTCAAAAGACAAAAACTCAGCAAGTGCTTTGATAAAATCAAAAGCAACAAATTCAATGACTCACCATAATATTAATTAGAATGTTTATTATGCATTTAGCATATGAGTTTAAAATAAGGAACCAAACAAATTAAATACATGAAAACAAAAATATACACTGACAAAGAAACACAAAATATACTGCATTTCATGCAAAATAAATAAATCACATTTAACAGGCAACATAAAATGTTTGCTAAATAATGAAAACTCATTAATTATATACTAAATGTGTTAGAAATAACAATAAATGTTGCTGAAAAGAAAGATTAAATGAATATCAGAACCAGAAAATTCCATACACTGGTTATGAGTGATATAATACAGATGATTATTTAGTGAATACAAAAAGAAAATAAGAGAAAAAGTTTTGAATGATTCAAATGTTGTAAGTTAGCCAACAATTGCCTCTAGTCACATCAGAGATGTCCACAATGCTAATGGCCATATGGGATAATATCAGTCCAGTTTAAAAAAATTCATGATATATTTAATTATATTGAATGCACACATTTTAAGTATAGAAAGTACTAAAAATATATATTTACAAATACAAAAAATCAAAGTGCATCTTAAGATATTGAAACTAGAAAATAAACTTGAAAAACAATTGAAAGTTTAAACTTTGAGCTAAAATGAAATTGATGCATCAACATTTGGCTGAATGCCTACATCAAAAAATCATATAGGCATTTAGCCTATAGTACATGTAGTTACATTCCCTTCACTCAACTTTTATAAACAATGGTTAATACCAGTAGTGAGCTGTGACAGCTTCAATCAACACTCAATGCTTTTCAAAATGACCAAATTAATTAAATAATAATAATAATATGATGTCTTAAACACAGGACTTTTCTTAATTTGAATACTGTAGGAAAATAATAAAACATATTAAATATTTTTTATTACTCAATTTCTTTGAAAATGAATAGGCTTATTGTTATTGATTTAAATAAACATACTGAATGATTTAAATTGATTTAAATAAACAAACTTCACGGAAATTACTTGGCATATTTCGAGCGATATTGTGTTCTCTGTGGAAAAGTAAATGTTCAGTAGCTTTAAAACAGTTTATGCTAACTCCAAAAAATAGCATTAATTTGCTTGTAGTTAAAAGTGCATATGAAACATTCACTCATTTGATAATAAGAAGCAAATTAATTTTTTAATTTATTTTTCAATTTAGATCATAATGCGCAATATTTTGAGAAGATACAATTTACAAAAGATACAATTTATGATACCGAAAGATACAATTTACAAAATACTTAATTTGTATTCTTCAAAAATGCTTGAAACCAATATATCTATCAAATTTTGAGATGGATATTTTATTGTATCCCATCCCTTTCTTTTCATATACTATGTATTGTCACGAAAGTAAAAATCAATGCCACATCATTTTCAGCTTGCTAATGCATATATTGAAAACTAATAACAATATGGTACAAACATGCTGCACATTTATTGAGCAAGTGTAGATTAAACATATGACACTTTATAATTCAAGCTCTCCATAACTGATTCTAAACATTTGACACAATTTTAGAACTAGTTCTAAGACATTGAAATAAATAATTAGCTTGCTCACTACTGGTTCCAACCTGACGTGTTTTTTTTTGGAGGCACTGTGATATGCAGCTGAATATCTGATAATTATCAATTTCAGGTTCCAAGAAAAAGGAAATTGAATCTAACACTGGGAAACAAAGTATGCACTCACTATACATGATGCTGCATAACATGAGACACGGTATTTTTAAATTTTCATTCATAAGAATAATAATGAAATGCATGTCAGAAATGGTAGGTAATAAACATACTCATCAAAAATGAGTAATAAAATTGGGGTTTTCATGCGTCATTATAGCAAATGCAGGGCTTATACTCTATATTCAAGTCAATTTTAAAGACTTTAGGATTTTTAAAACTATGGAAACATCACTCAAATTATTGGGGTTTTTTTTTTTTAAAAAAAAGCCTTAAGCCAGTTAGGGTTAAAACAAAAAATATTTTTTTAACTATGTTCAATGTATATTAAATCTTTAAGCTACAATTGTAGCCTGTCTAAAACTTTAATTCAACTTTTAAGATCATCGATTACTTTAGCACATTAAATGATGAAAAATAAGTTATTTTATTTGACTCTGGATGGGGTATGACTAATGTGTATAGTCAAAATACTGCATTTCTTTACGGTATTAATCATGATTCAAAAGTTGCAAATTCCAGCTGCAATGTGCGCGTTGGATAAATCAATCTTTGTTGTCTGATCTTGGATGGATGCAAGACCTGTAAATTTGACTTGTTAAACGCCAATGAATGACATGTTTCATCCATGTACTACTCCATAGGTCAGTGGAGTAATTTGGGTAAAAAGATACAACACAAGCATACAATACAAAATTTCATCATGATGGATGCAAGACCTGTATATTTGACTTGTTAAACGCCAATGAATGACATGTTTCATCCATGTACTAAATAGGTCAGTGGGGTAATTTGGGTAAAAAGATACAACACAAGCTGAATAAAAATGATATTTTTGTACAGCAATTAATTAGTTACATTAAAACACACTCAGAAAAAGTTTCATGATTGTGTGATGGAAACTTTTCTAACAGTTGACAACAGAAATTTGAACTTTTCAATGTTAAATTGTCCAAAGAGATTTCAGCTGTATTTCGCAATAATGACTAATGTTTATAGTCAAAATACTGCATTTCTTTACGATATTAATCATGATTCAAAAAAAGTACTTAGATATAGTTCTTGTTTTAAAATATGTAGTAGGATAACCCAAAAGAAATGGCGTAATGAATATAATACAAATCATGAAAATTTACATTATTCAAAATAAACTTCATATATCCATTTTTAAGGACATTAGAGACCTAGGTTTAAAAAGGGAATTTTTAGGGACTTTATTTCAATTTAGGAACCAAATATGAACTCTGCAAATATCCTAAACTTCAAACAGATGTGGAACAAAACTCTAAATAATGCTCTTTAACTGTACTACTATCACCTTCTGATGGAACAAAAGGATGATTTTCTGGTCATCACAAATGCTCAAAGACAAACGTATATAAGCAATTTCACAAAATAATACTGTTAATTTGTTTTAAAATAAGGATTTTATTCACAAGTTAAAGTCACTTATTTATTTTCATTATTTATGTTTCTATTGGTGTAATTAGGACATGAAAACTCAACTCATCATTGGGGGGAGAGTGACAAATGACAAATTTGCATTTTTATGAAGTCAAAACTACATTTAATGTTATTTAAAAATATGTAGAACAAATTATATTTTAAACAAATATTGCAAAAAATATAGATCCTTTTTATTATTTTTTTAAAGCTCAAGGGACACCAAATTAACAATTATCAGATATTCAGCCATACACATAAGTATCATTATTATAACACACAATACACAAATGACACAAATCTTCGCCTAGTATCAGGGGTACAACGATCACACTACAGTACCGGACTTTTTATCCGGCATTCTAAAAATGATCCCTAACCAGGCATGTTTCGAAATTGAAAAACATTGTTTATCTTAAACAATAAATTTAAAAAAAACTAAATACAATCTTTTGTAGAAAGCATAAGACAATCTTTTAATATTGCAAATATTTTTACAAAAATTGATATTTTTTCACATTTTGAGACACATTTTTGACTATGTTTCAATCTAATCCAAGTTGCAAAAGAAAATCGCATGATACTAATCAAAGTACAATGAATATTTTAGGGGGGGGGGGGGGGAAATAAAACATTTGAAACAGATCACTCAGTAAAATCAATTTCTACATATGTACTAAAATACTCTTTCTGAATATTTTTGCACTAAATTTCAATTTTTTAAATCTGTATGTAAAAAAATGAGTAATTTTCCTTTAGACTGCTGAACAGTATTGTACAACATATATCCATACATCTTATGGCTTGAGTATGCCACTACAATTTAGCTTCAATTCTCTAATAATTTGAAATAAGAAATAATCAATTTTGTGCAAGATTTTAAATCTGGAAAATTCAATTTCAGAATGCCAGTATCTTAGTTGTCAGATAATCAGTTTGATACTGTTGTACAAAATTTTCCATCAAAATTGCATAAATACTATCATTTCATGATATTCAATTCTCTTGAATGCGCAAAGCCTTTTAAAAACCACACCAAACTTATTGGTTACAATTTGTAGCACTCGATGCCCCTTTTATCTTTTTAAGGAGGTCGTCTTTTTCTGACAAAGAGTAAGTCAAGGTCACTTTCTTGTAATAGTCTGGTATCATCTGCAAATTAAAAATGACTGTCTCTAAATGATGAGCTGTCTCAGCTGGTATAGGATGGTCTTTCTCGACACTTTCAAAAAACACATGAAATGGAAAATGTGTAGGTGGGTAGCAAACATAAGTCAATAATTTTGAAGCAGGAATGTTGTATTTGTTAGAAAGTTCCTCCTAAGAAGAAAAGAAATATTAAAAATGAAAAAAAAAATAGGTAGTATTCATATACAATAAAATCTGTCTAAAATAAAACTACATGGGACCTAAACCAATTAATTGTCTTGAGTAAAGTTTTGTCTTATTCAGTCAATTTCCATTATAATGTGGAAACATAATTTCATTAACCAAATTTTGAGAAAATATATTTTATTTGTTATGAAACTATTATTTGTACATATATTTTATAACATAATATAAAAGCTATAAAAAATTTTTAACATGAAAGATTATTTAAGTGATAAAGTATTTCTTCAAAAGTACATTATATATAACCATGTGATGCTTAACAATCATTGGACGGACACGCTTTCTTTCCAATATGTTAAGAAAAAATTAAAAATTAATTAATTCTTAAATAAAAATTCAATTTGAAATTGACCTCTTACATAAGTCTAATTCTAGCCATTTCAGTCAGCATTTGAGTTCTTTAAATATTCAGTTTGGGATTTTAAATTTCCTCAGAATCCTATTTTTTCCCTTTGATTCTGTGTATCGTTTTTAATTATTTTACTATATATCATATTTTTTTAATAAAAGTAAGATTGCTGAATAAATAAAATATTCTTTATAAATGATATGATTAATGAATTCAACTCAATTATTACTGTTTAATTATACACACCAATATTGTGCATGTATTACTGTAAGTTTTACTTCATACCAGCAGAAACCAAATATCTAAAAGACATTTTTTAGGTTCAGTGTCACTTTCTACAAATTTTACTGTAGATACTGATTTATTTCTTCTCTTGGCTGTCATTTTTTTTTTATTTTTACTGCTGAATGTCTGTTACAAAGAGACATATTTTTGTAAACTGGAGCTTTTTGCGACAAGCTAAATATCTAATGTTGCAACAAGCGATTATGAAAAGGAACAACATGTTGGAAACTTTACTGCCTGAAATTCTAACTGATGAAAACCCGTTTGAATATTTTTCATAAAGTTACAAAAGGAGCGACTCCCTATAGTGATTTACAGATAGAATTATGCGGCTCTGAACTTATTGCCTTGGTGACTTTCCGATCGTTCATAAGAAATTCTTAATATCATGAATCGTGGGTGGGCTAAGCAGCAGAAACTAACAAATCTAGATGTGAAGCAAATGAAATTCACATGAATTAGTAGACTACATAAGTGTGAATTGTGAATGATTTATAGTCAATCACAGTAATACTACTTTCATGCATAGCTATAGCCCAAGTATCCCTTTATACTATTTTATAGATATGTACTATTATAACTTTCAAATAAACTATGATGACAATATTTATCAAAATCCTAGATTTCAAACAACTGTAATAGTAATCATACAAATTACAAAAAATCATTCCTTATTTACCTTCTATCATAATTTCATGGCAATATATCATCTGTTCTTGATTTATCATACAATATCCCACATAGCAAACATATATGACACATACATATAGACATCAATCCAAAACGTTCAAAATACATCGATGTAATCGAAAAACATATTTCTATCAATATATCAAGATGAAAATATTTTCCAAGGTAATATGTGAAAATAATAAAATCTAATAGTAAATTCTAATCCGAGAACATGATGCTTAATATTTAAATTTTTTAAAAATACTCACCAAGCATTTTTGCTTAATGTTAGTAAGCAGAGGAATATTATCTGAAGTCAGATCTCGTAAAGAAAGTATGTCTTTACACTGAAGAACACAAACTAATCGAATATGCTTTTCAGAGCAGGCACAATTTTTAGGTTTATCTTCCATCAAAATGAAACCAGTTCGTGGATGCTCTTCTTTATAAATTACTTTGACATTAGAATTATGGTCATGATACCACTAAAATAAAATAAAAATGACATCACCATCCATGACAAGAGAATTACATAACATAATAGAAAATTAGTACAGCTGGCTCCCTCCCTGTTGGAAACATTATTTAATAAGGAAAATTAATGTTTTAATTGATGTAATATTAAATTAAATCTGATTTGCTTTTTGTAACGAATGAAAATTAATAGTTCTCTGGACTTAGAAAGCATGCAATTACTTTCATGTAATTACAGAATCGAAAAGAGAAGTTCACCTCACCAGAAGGTATACGAGTGCATGTAATTACTTAAAAGCAACAATGTTGATTCATCTTAAAAACCCTTCTTTTAATAGAAATAAAAATTACTTCCAAATTACAGAATATTTTTAATAACTACCTCATGTATAAATTAACTCAACTCAATTTGCCGCTTCCCCCCCCCCCCCTTCCAATTTTTAGACTTAAACACAAGTACATATATATATATAGTAACTGTAAGAAAAAAAATTGCTTTATTTAGAAATTTTTTGTTGACCTAAAAAGCAATAGTATATGTTGACCTAAAAACCAATTCACGAAATATAAAACTGCAATTTTTTTTTTATTTTTACAAAATTATAGAATTAAAATTACCTTGTAAAAAAATGGATGTTCAGAATTTCCACTCCTTATAAGTAAAAAAAAAAAAAAAAATCTGATGTGGGCAGCACATAAATTTCCCTACATAAGACAATGGCTTAACTTCTTTTACAGTGAAACAAGATCCACAGCACAATAATTTTGGCATTGATTGAACACCACATATTGAAATTGGGTGCCTTTGGTCATTAGTTGAAATAAAATGACTGACTTATTTAAATCCACATGCAAAATCCTTGTCAAAATGCAATTGACATTCAATTAATATCAATCGCTTGAAATAAATGATCACTGGTGAATTCTTGAGATTCAAAATACAAAACTATTATAAAAAGTATCCTCTCTCATGAATGGAATGACCTAAATTTACAAGAATAATATTGCATATCATAGATGAACATATTTGATGATACTACATTTTAAATTTTATATAGTTCTTTTTTTTTTAAATACACTTATTTGAAAAATGTGCAATATTGAGTTAAAGGTTCATGATAGCATTCTAAAGTTTATGTTAATCATTTCCAAATTGAAAATTACATATAAAATGATAATTTATTAAGCAGTATTCAAAGTCCTGATTTATTAATGATTTTTCAAAAATTTATATAAAAATTGAACTATATTTGAAGAACAGTTCATACCAGTTTTCTAAAGTTTGCATCATTCGTTTTCTAATGAAAAATTACATCTGAAATGATTACTTTTTATCATTATTGAAATGGTTGATTTTTTAAATAAATTGTTCTAAAATTCATTCAAATATTGGGGGGGGGGGGGGGGGAGATCTTCTGGACATTCGATTGAATTTAAAATCAATAGAGTTCCAGTTATTCACTGATTATAATAATCATACCAAATAATATTCAAAACGCTTCATGTGTTCATGAGATATTGTGTCCACAGACATACACACATACATAATCTCAAAAATGTTCAATTTGAGTTCAGGGATGCTTGAAACGTGCTCATAACAGAATTGTTTCCCATTTGAAACATACCATCAAAAATTCGAATTCAAATTTTCAACCCCACCATATACTATGTATCTACGAAAAATAATAAAGACCCAAAAGCATTTACACATGCATATTATAATATGGTTCTAGCAAGATTTTACACAATAAAAATATGCAATCAATTAAATTTTCATGGATTTTCTATTAAAATGCTGATGAACATAGTAACAAGCTTAAAATATCATTGAACTTGAGTACTTATCTAAATATACAGAACTAACAGCAAGATTAATGGTATATTATATTGAATCTAAGCAATGATAACCTCCAATTTGAAAATTTTTACCTGTAATTTATTTTACAATTAATCAAAGGTGGCAAAAACAAAAACACAAAGCATATATTAATAGGACAAACCAGTAGTTGATGACAATTTTCTTTATTTAGCAACTGCATTTGTTTTAAGTGGTTGAATTTTTTTTTTTAAATTGTTCTTATTCAATGGGGGAAAAAATACTGATTTTTTCTGAAATCATTGTTTTTCATGAGGAAAAATGACTTTTATGGAAAAATAGACTTTTTAAAAAGTACTTTAAGGACCTCTGATGCAAAATACATATTTTTAAGAGATCCTAAAAATGATAAATTAAAAATATGGAGTTTCTAAGGGCTGTGGGAACCCTGGTATTTCTGTGTTAAACTTTACTTATGTATAACCTAGATAAACATAAATATAAAAAATGCATTCATATTATCCTATGAGGTGAAGCTCATATATGGAGGGCTCTAGTGTCCTGCACCAGAACTATCCAACCTATTGACCATACATTGTAAAGCATTTCATTTAACATGGTTCAAATTGCCAGTAACAAAAGAAGTTTAACATCTTAAAATATATAGAAAGAAATATAAACGAAATTGAATACAAAATAACTTCCTGAAAAAAATAGCAAAACAAAGTAAATAAATAGTGCACAAGCATTTCTAAAACTGTTTCTTTTGCACACATGTGGTACAAGGAATGATAATTTGATTAATCTGGAGAGTTTCATTATTAAAGCCATTTCATGTAAATGGTTCTGCCTTCTCTATTGAAGTCTATCTAACATAACATTCTAACAGATATTCTAGTTTTTAATTTCATTTTTAATTTTGGATATTTTCACAGTAACTGTGATTTGCATAATGGTAATGCATGTCAGTTCAAAGACGGCTTTAAGGAATCAGCAAAATCTAAAACGTGCACAAAGAAGAATATTAAGATGTTTTACCCATTCTCTTAAAAACTTTTTCATTTCAAACATTTCCATTTTAAACTGTCATAAGAAAAATTATCCTTTATTGAATTTTCTGAAACATTCAAATTATGTATGTTTTCATTCTTTTTTATCAGATTTATAGTCTTTAAGAATCCTGTCTCGATTAAAATATATAAACAAGGTGACAACTTACGACTTCATTTTATTTTTATGCATACATAAAAATATAACTAGTATAAAATGTTCTGCAATGTTAACTCCTTTCTACAAATGAAGAGTGTCAGATACAGATGCAAACTATAGCAGGTACACCAAATCTATACCACAGAGACTCCATGAGGCATGGCCAGTTGCGACTCGATGAACTAGGTACTTGACAGCACTTGAAAGGAGAACATGATTTTTGAACTAGAGCATGCTATCATCTGGCATTTTTATTTACTCATAGGATTCTTTGCTGTACAGGGAGTGAGGAGTTTATATAAAATTCATGCATGAAGTTTACAATATCGATGCTTCTTTTTTATAGAAGTTGTTGGCAATGCATGCCAGCTAAGTTTATGCTTATGCTGGGAGGGGACAAACCGGCAGACAAGTAAAACTTTTTTTTCAGGAAATTTATGATGGAGGAACACTTACTATATTTTATGATAACGACTTTTTTTCTTGCTAATAGGATCACTAATTTTATGGCTATCGGAGAGTGTTGTATCTTTAGAAAACTGACTGTCCTCACCAAATTTCAACCCAACTAGGATAGGAGGATGGGTGATTTTCAAAAGCCTGGTTCAAGAAATTCACCAAATATTTAGTTGATATTTGGTATTCTGTCTACTCAGCAGGTATCTCAAATATTCAGTTGGGCCAATTATTTTAAGTATTTAGCAACGAATAGTAATATTAAAATAACTGAATAAAATTAATAATAATTAATTGAATGTAATATTTATATATCTCATACTCACATATGGAAATAAAAATGATAGATATAATATAATAGAAATAAAATATATTTAAATGTCCAATGCAGGACTTTCCTATCAGACTATGAATGAAATAGGATACACTGTATGTGATTGCATTCCTTCATCATTTGGCTTGATTATTTCGCATTTAAGAGATGTAACAATATAGCTATCTCATTTGTTGATAAGTTCCTTTAACATTTATATATCCAAAAGTGATAATGAACCTGTGAACCTCTTAATACTTTAAATTTTGAAAGATAATAACTCTTAACAAAAATAATAATGTCAGCAAATATAAAACTGAATTATGGACATCTCTAAAAATGTAAAAACAAGCACATAATGAAATTAATTTTTTGAAATTAAGTTTGCAACTGGGAGTGAGAAAATTATTCATCCAATGACTTTTCATCCAATAACATAGCTTGGTTAAACAGAAGAAACTATGGTAAATATAGACTTCGTGGAAGTTTTCTTTCATTTAAAAATAAAATCGTAAAAACAGCTTTGCTGAATCAAAGAACATGCCAGGAACAAATGGATTTAATGGTCATAAGTCAAATTTAAATATGTTCTCAAATTGGGCAAAACTTTTGGGATAATCTTCAGGTCATTATCTGATTAAAATAATCATTTGAAAATAAATCATGAAAATTGATCTAGCAGATTCTGAGAACTTGTTGGGAATAGATACAGTAGATTCAATAAATGGTCAATATTTCAAATTTGAATGTGTTTCTCAATCCAAGCAAAACTTTTAGGCTAATCTGCTAGCTGATACCTTCCAAATAAAAAAAGTTCATGGAAATTGACCAAAGGTAGATTCTGAGAATGTATACTAGAGACAGTTGAATTCAATAAATGGCCACACTGCAAATAAATTTGAATTAGTTTTTTATTTGTGCAAAATATTGGGCTAATTGTGGTTGTAACCTTTAATTCAAAATAAAATAATGAAAATAGGATAAGTAGAATCCTATTGTCATACTACTATTGTCATATCTAAAACTGCACTTGTTGGGGTTAAGTTTGGTTGAATGACCAGACCTGAAATTGAGTCTAATCTAAGTTAACCTCCAAATTAAGCCTACTGCTGTTCATCTCCATTTACGGCATGGTAGCCATGGTTTAACCTAGGGGTCTCCAAACTACAGCCCTCGAGCACCACCAATCCGGCCCACGGTAGCAGGCCGCAAATGTCTGTTATCCGGCCCGCCATAGTTTATTTTGATTACACTGTAAAATTTACAATGTAAGTAAATCATACAAAATAATAATCAGATGTTTTTATTTAACGACCAATTAAGAAACACAATAACTGACATACATAATGAAATTGAACATTTTAACTCTAATTAATTATATGAGATTTATCCTAAAAACTTACAATAAGTGACATATATAGGTAATTCACATAATGCAATTAAACATTATAATTATGATTAATGAGATTTATGTAGTTGTAAATTTCCAATGACAAGTGTTTGCAGTTGTGGATCAAGTTTACTAGTGAAAATTATCAGCATCAACTTCAAATGCTCATCAGTTAATTTGGATCTGTAAATATTTTTTGTATATTTCATTTTGGAGAAAGTTTTATCACATAGATAAGCAGTGCCGAAAGCGGAAAAAAAAGCCACAAGCAAATTTATGCAACTGATAAAACTGTGAGTGGAAGACTCTTATAAAATTTCAGCAATGATGACTTTAAATATTTTTCTTTCAAAATATCGCTACACAGCAAATCAATCATTTCCATTTGAAATTCTGGGGCAAGGGTTTCTATATTGGCGTTAAAAGGATTTTGAAAAATCTTGATATCGTTTGCGCAATTGCATCAAAATCTGAAAAACGAGACTCAAAATTTATTTTTAAAGCACCCAAAGCTTCAATTGCGAAATCTACAGGATATGGAATCTCAATTTGCTGACTGAATGTTTTGCTGACGGAAAACAGTTTTTTTTAAAGGACTTAATATGAGTGTATAAATCAGGCAGAAGCTGATTTTCTCCTTGTAATTTTAAATTAAGGTCATTCATATTTAGTTAAATCTGTATAAAATGATAACTTCCATAACCACTCATTGTTTTGACTCAGCCAGAGGACAATTCTTTTCATTCAAGAAAATTTTGATTATTGCTCGGAGCTCAAAAAATTGCGTTAGAACTTTTCCGTAGCTAACCCAGCGTACTGCAGTATAATATGGTAAATCATTTTCTCCAATCTCTCCAATAAACTCGAGGAATGGACGATGATTGAGCGCATGTGATCTAATATAATTAACAGCTGACATGACTGCCCTTAAAACATCTGACATATCCAAGCATTTTCCGCACAAAGAGTGTTGATGAATGATGTAATGTATGATTAATAGTTTTGAACCATCGTCATTTTCTACGGCCTTTGATACGAGAGCAACGCCATCTTTATTTTTTCCACACATGTTTTTGCCACCATCAGTAGTGATACACTTCCAAGTTTTTCCATTGAAGACTGTTTTTCTGAACAGCATTTTCAACTCCTTTAAAAATATCTTCTCCAGTGGTCGTACCGTTAATGCTATGAACGTCAAGAATCTCTTCATACACTTTATAATTTTTATCTATCCCTCGAATAAAAAGTAACACCTGAGCAGTATCTGAAACATCTGTTGACTCATCCAGAGCCAAAGAGAACCACTTGCTAAGTGTCGATTTTTGTCAGACTATTGAGTTAATATATTTTCTGCAATATCATCTACTCTTCGAGTCACAGTATTTGCTGACAAACTGATGTTTTTAAATAAATTAGCTTTTTCTGGACACATTTCTCCTGCTGCTGCAATCATGCAATCCTTAATTAATTCATCGTCAGTAAATGGTTTCCCATGTTTCGCTATTAAATGAGCAGAAACTAGCACAAGTTGCTGCTTCTTGTTCAGCATTTACTTTCTTAAACAGCAATTGCTGAGATTTCAACCCGCATTTCAAAGATTTTTCTAACCATAGGCTTCCTGTAAATTTGGAGTAATTCTGAGAATGTTTAGTCTCATAATGAAGTTTTATATTGTATTCTTTGAGGACTGATATTATTTCATTGCAAATTATACACATTGCCTTATTACTTGACTCAATCACGAAATATTGATATCCCCATTGCTCTTTAAATGTTCTGCACTCACTATCTATCTTTCGTTTCTTTTCCATATTTATACAGATCCACACAAAAGGGACGTAACTTCATATCAAAATAATGACAATTAATACTATTAAGAGCAGGGTTTCTGAGTAAACAAAATGCACTGGATTTATCTTTAAGACACTTTTAATTAAATTAAACACTCACAATTAAACACACTGCATTTTCAATAAGAAACTATAGTCACAAAACACACTAGTCGCACTATATTTCGCTTTTCAGATCGCACTTGTCGCTCCGAATACAAACTTTGAAACTGTCCAACTCTCGGTTGTCTCTCGTATTTGTACCACGCGTCCTCGGTACGTAAAACATATTCGAAAACTCTGAAAAGTCCTCGAATCTATCAGACAAGTGATCACGATGGCGTTCTATACTTCGACTAACCAAACATAATTGATGTTTTTGCGTAATTCCACCGCTCCCCACAAGATGGTGCTGTACTACTGTAGCTTTGCCACGTCCTGCACTTAACTTCTCTACTCTCTGCAAGATGTCACTACTATACATTTACCGCGGCCCGGACCCGAGGGCTCGCCAAATATATGGCTGAGCATCTAAAATCTCGGGCCGGGAAAAAAGTTGATCCCCAACAAAAAAAAGAGCCAACGGGAAACCCAAGCCCAACGGACAAGGAAAGCCGCCGACGCACCCACAACCCAGTACTATACATTTAGCATGGTCGTAAGTAGTCGTACCAATACGTAACACACACCATGCGCATTGGCTATCTCTGCCGCAATGAAATGTACTTGACACTTGCCCGTAAGTACCAACCGAAATTGCGAACGGAGCGGAGTCCACCCCCGCGCTATAGATATCTCACTCGCCGGCTAGTCCCGAAATGGAAGTTTGCGATTAATTCAAAACTGCAGGATGTTGGTATGATGAGCTAGCTAGGTCTTGGCCCTTGGGACTTAGTGGAGGAGTCAGTGTGGCCTTTAGGCTAAAAAGTTTGGAGACCTCTGGTTTAACCCATGGAGGAAATATATATTTATATGATAATGGAACTGATGATCTTGTTTTATATAGCCTGTAATTAATTATAAACAATGCCCTTATTATTGCAATGTAAAAAATACATATAAAATACATAAAAAAAGACTATGAAAATTATATAAAGGTTATTCCTTTATAATAAACATAATAAAATTTTTAGGTATTTTGCTGAATACTGGATATTTAGTTTACAACAAAGCCGAACATTCAGTATTCAGCAAAAATCCTGATTCAGTCAATATCTAGTCAGTTTATAAGCAATAAATCTGTATATATTACCATTTCTGGAGCAATTGCCTTAAAATGAGGCAAAACAATAGCATTGTGTAATTCACCACTTTCATTCACCATTCGAAGGGGTTCATCTACAAATTCTAAGAAATCTTTTTCACTGGCAGGATAAATCACAGTAACATCATAACCTACAATATAATGAAACTATTATTATTTTTCAAATAATAAGAGAATTAATTTACTTTTTTACAGTAAATTTAAGCACATGCAGGAGAGAAATTTAAAAAAATAATAATACAAGTTGTTTATTGAAATTATATAAAACTTATAATTTTAATTTCAAAACTTTTGAGAAGTTTGGCCCAGGAGTCAGTACTCAAATAAAAAAAATCAAGGTCTTGATAAATATGAAAAGTTGGCAAAAAGTCCTAATTATGGCAGTTCTATAATTTGTAATTTGACAAATAGTGTTGATAACCTATTATTTCGATTTGAGCATGCAATTTATCAAAATGTTAATCTCTGCAAAGATATTATTTAGATGCGTAGGAAAGAAATTAATTTTTCACATGTGCTTTGCATTTTGATGTAGTTTTTGTAGTTATAGATCTCTTTCTGCTTTATATCATTTGGTGCTAAATAACAAGATACAGAAGACACAATTATTATAAAAAAATTTCATTTGTTTGTAAATTAGTAGGTACTATAATGTATTTTAACACTTCCATCTTGCATAAAAGGAAGATGTCCATGTATTTTCTGTAATAAAAAATCCAAGCTGTGAAATTTGTTACAGGGTTAGCTCAACTCTCAAAATGACATTAAGGTTTATTTTAAATTCATATTAGTTGAAAATTTATGAACTTTCACAGCTAAAAATCCCCTATTTTCAGCCATTTCATTAAATCTCTTTATGGCAACTCACTGTTCCAGATGATCTTCTGTGCTCACGCTCCAACTCAGACTTTCTGTCCAGCAATAAATTTGTAATTTTCTAAATTTTGAATTTAAAGATAAATTTTCAATTTTTGGAACATACAATTATTTCAATATTATTAGTGTGCTTTAAAAATTAGATAAGACTTTACTGAGATAGCAATTAATTTTGTGAATTTTACTTCTGAGGTAAATGAATTTTTTTTTCTTTTATTTTGACTTAAGTATTTTCATCTATCAGTAGGCTTAGGCAATAATGAAACCCACATCATGATACATCAGCAGTCTAACATCATGATGTCGTGATACAGTTAACCTAGAATTTAATGCTTAGTAAAAGTAAAATCAGTAAATGCAAATACTTTAATCTATCTAATGTGCAATAACTGGAAGACAGAAATAGATATAGCAAAATGTACTTGTGGACTTTCAGCAAAGCACGAGAATACAAACGGAAGTACGAAATAATGCTATTTGTGAAAATAATTAACCAAAATATGAAAATAAGTTAGTTTAATCAACCTAAGGAAGGGCACACACTGAGGATTCACGATGTACTGTATGTCGTGCACTGCATCTCGAATGTTGCTCAATTATTAACTAGAAATAGGTTTTCCTAATGTTTTGCTTCTTTACTGCAGTGTGTTGCTATGTGTCTTCAGTGTGTAGACAGTAAGTAGCAACCATTGTTCAAAATGAACTGCATTTTGCACGATGTCGTATACTTCCTCAATGTGTGCCCTCCCTAATGTGCAATAATTAGAGAATGAAGATAGATGGAAAAATATACTTCTGGGCTCTTGGCAATACACAAGAATACAAACTAAATTGCCTAATAACTTATAAAAATAATAAACCAAATACACCTTAATAAAATGAACCAAAATATGAAAATATTCTAGTTTAGTCAATTTACAGATGGTCATTTGCACTATATGGAAATGATTTTAATAATTAATTTTTATGCATAAAGGGCGTATTTCTTGCGGCGATTTGCATCTATTTGATAGCCTTGACTCCTGACTATAGCTCTAGCTCGAATTTACCATGAAAGTAAACTTTTTCTTAGAACCATCAGATGGAAAAGTATACTTCTGGGCTCTTGGCAATACATACACAAGAATACAAACTAAATTGCCTAATAACTTATAAAAATAATAAACCAAATACACCTTAATAAAATGAACCAAAATATGAAAATATTCTAGTTTAGTCAATTTACAGAAGGTCATTTGTTCTTTATGGAAATGATTTTAATAATTAATTTTTATGCATAAAGGGCGTATTTCTTGCGGCGATTTGTATCTATTTGATAGCCTTGACTCTTGACTATAGCTCTAGCTCGAATTTACCATGAAAGTAAACTTTTTCTTAGAACCATCATGTCAATTTTATCCCACTACTCCTGGGTCGTTTTCCAAAGTCCGTTCAGTGTTCTTGGATGCCATTTTCCTAAGGCTCGTTTTAACAAACCGAAAGCGCAAAAGTCCATAGGAGAAGTGCTGGGTGATTTTAAAGTATTTCATTAAATGGGAAACATTTTATTCCTGTTTCTGATTCTTTCTTTGCTAAATATGTGGCAGTTGATTTAGACATGTGACTAGAGGCTTTGACCATATGAAGCTCAACTTGATGTTCTTTCCATATATGGCTGGAATTTCTCCTTCAAAAATTGGTCCTAAAATATTCTACTGATAGTAGAGTGAATTAATTTTAGCTTTACTTGAGACTCTTTCGAGTTTTAATTTACTGTTGTAACAAAATCCTGCAACTATCATGAATCCCTTTGGGAACTTTTCTGTACATTGACGAAGCCATTTCATACGATCATTTTCATCAGTTGAGCAATTGAAAATTGCTCTTTTTTTATTACAGTCATTTAAATACACCTATACTTCATCAGGTGTTACCTCAAATTTTCATTCATCAGCAGTTAGGTGTTTTTTATATAATTTTCTACAATTTGTTTTTCTTTCCACAATATGCTTTGGGCAAAAGCAGATGAACTTTAGATTTAAACATCTTTTTTAACTTCTAATCTTTATGAATGATTTTACTGACAGTGCCAGAAAACATTCCCAGTTTCGATACAATGGATCTTTGAGTCAGTAGATTTTCTTTTAGGATCAGACTCCACTTTCTTGATATTTACCCACTTTCGAACAGTCTTAGGATGCGATTTTGTGGCCATTTTTACTTTCAGCTAGATGCTTTTTCCCTTTCAAATTTAATATATTAAAAATACTTTTCTTTGAAATGCAATAACCTCGATTTTTACGCAGCTCTACAATTTGTTGATACAAATATTTTTCCTCGGAAAGTGCATTTACGTAACCTTCGAGCCATCTATCAATTTCAGGAGCCATTTTCAAAATAAATCTTTTATTCTACATTCTAATCAAAACAAAACAGTAGCAGATGATTATATTGAAAATGCCAAATCTTTATCTCAAAATGCTAATGAGAAACATAAATACAAAATCGTTTCCATAAAGTGGGAACAACCTTCTGTAATATACAATAATTATTGGAAGAAGATGGATGAAATAATACTCTTGTGCACGCTCAGCAACACACGAGAATACAAACTGCATTGTACTATTTACATGGAAATAATTTTAAAATTAACCATGGAACTTCAACAAAATATAAAAATATGTTAGTTTAGTCTATCTAATGTGCAATAATAAGGGATGGAGAAGGATGGAAAAAGATAATTGTGTACTTTCAGCAGTGCATGTGAATAAAAATTGAATTGTGCAATTGCACAATATATGCAAAAAATAATTTGGTAAAGAAAATATTTGTTGATTTACTCACACTATAAAAATTTTAATATAAAGGGTGATTCAAAAAATGGGCCAAACTTTACCAGATGGTAGTACAGAACAAACCAAGCATTTTTTGGCATAGTTTACCGGATTGGAAATGAAACGTAAAGGCGTTACAGGGTGGTGGATTGGTCGAGGTGGTCCCATAGCATGGCCACCACGATTGCTTGATCTGTAGTGTCTTGACTTTTTTTTTAGAGAATATCTTAAGAGTCTTTACACCTTTCTGGTAGGTCGGACGGTCTGGGTCTCAACAACAACAACTCCTCTTGAATCTGAACTCGTGGCCAGAATTTCGGCAGCTGCTGCCGGAGTGCGCGACATGCCAGGTCTGTTCGAGAGAGTTCGCCAATCCCTCCATCAGTGCTATGAGGGGCGGTTCAGGTTGGCAGTTGCTCTTTTGAGCCACAATTATTGTTTATTAAATGCCATTTTATAACTTCTAAGTCATTCTTGTGCTTTAGCTTCACCTCATCGGTTTTACCATTAAACGCCCACTGGTGCCTTTACGTTACATTTCCGACCCAGTAAACTGTGACAAAAAATGTTTGGTGTGGTGTGTACTACCACCTCGTAAAGTTTGGTCCATCTTTTTTTAATCACCCTGTATATACACTCTGTTGCAAAAAAATTGAGCTACAGCCATGAAATTCAGCATATATGCAACGTTTGAGAAGATATGCAAATGATTAGAATCGGGAGACAAAAAAAATGTTTTATTAAGAAATAGTGGCAACAAAAAAAACTACATTTTAATTAGTGGTAAATCCTCCCCTAGCAGCTATACAAGCTGATATTTAGTACTACCTTGGTTCTCTGTTCTTATAAATTAGCTAAGTTACTCGGCAATATATTATGCTCTTAAAAACTTTGTTCTTTACGTTAAGGTAACAAAACTAACTAAATGAAAGGATAGTAAACGAGCAGGTCTCTTGCTAAACTCCCCAAAAACAAGTTGCCAAGAGAGAGGGAAAAAAAAAAACATATAGAATTCTAATCCAGTTAGAACTGTAACGGGAATTTTTAACTTTACAATATTATCAGCAAACAAATATATGAAATTATGTACAGTAACTACAGCTCAGA
This sequence comes from Amaurobius ferox, assembly GCA_951213105.1. Classification (NCBI taxonomy): domain Eukaryota; kingdom Metazoa; phylum Arthropoda; class Arachnida; order Araneae; family Amaurobiidae; genus Amaurobius; species Amaurobius ferox. The sequence continues at coordinate 59,582,702 of OX578153.1, forward strand.
TATTCAAAAGTCATTAGTTTAAAAATAAATGCACCACTTAACAGCAAAAAGGAACAACCTCGCATATAAGAGATATATTAACTCCAACATACCATTAAAACCACTTGGAGGATATACATGGTAATTGGAATAAATATTATTCCGAAACTTAAGTTCTAAACGAGAATCAGCATTGAAAAGTCGTGATACATCTCTGGTGCTAAAAGGCATTTTCTCTATTTTTACTATAGCAGGTTTATCATCGCCTAAGAAATGACCTTCCAAAACAAGAGATTTCTCGCTCAGGCATTCTTTGAGAATTCTGCCAGTACGAAAGTTTTTCAATGAGCATTGATTTTCTTTTGCAAACTGATCTGAAACTCCAGATTCATCATTATGTAAGCAAAAAATTCCTTCTTCATTATAGGTTCCTGTCGTTAAATCAACAGCCATTTTTGACATTTAATTTTTATCCGGCATTGGCCGCTTTTCTGTTTACAAAATTATAGCAATTACAGTTGTAAGTTGTGTTGTTAAACTACTGAACTCAACCGAAATCATATAATTTTTTATAAATTACATTTTAATACAAATATAATATTTTAAAATATATCTTAAATGATAAATTATCCATATTTATATAAGCTGATGATAAAAAACTGGTTATTGAGAACATGTCAGGCATTTATTATTGCACAGTGCTTAAAACTAAAAATAGAATTATTTCAATAAGATATTCAATTTATGTATTGTTAGCTTTTAATTTTTTAATGATATTTAAATATAATTCTTATATTTCTTTATTTAAAATTTAACTGTGCCTGTAATTGGGTGCAATGTTTTGTTTACTATTTAAAATATCCATACTCGTCGGAGGCACATGTAAAAAAATACCTTCGGCAAATTTCTATCAAGGCCAAAGATTATTATATATAATATTGCCCATTAAGAGTCCTAAAATTTTACTATCATCTATAAGCAGTTAAAATATTCATACAATGGATTCTGGAGCGCATTCTGAAAAGACCTCCGAATTAGATTTCGAACTCTTGACTCAAATGTTAGTTGGACCAAATAAAAGAATAAGTGATCGAGTGATAATTCCTGCTAGTATAGGCAATCAACTAAAAACAAATGATGAGCTGCGAGTAGAAAGAGTTTTTGAAAGTTGCACTTTTAAAACTGTTACTAGCTGTGCAGTAGGTAAGAAAGTGTGTGAGGGAGTTACAATGTATGTGGGTGCTGTATTAAATAAAGTTTTATTTTCTCAACAAAATGTTATTGAGCATTTTAGCGCTAAACAAAATATAATCATAAACGTTAAAATATGTTTTTATTGCATGATTGATGAAATTTCCATTAATATTGAGTGGACATGTCTACCTCAGTAGTTTGGGACATTTAACGATCAATTAGATTGCTGTCTGAAATTTAAGATCAATTCTTCAAATTTTCTGTTCATAAACAAAAGCGATTCATGTCTATAAAAAATATAGGGGCAATTTTTCAATACAAACAATTAACTCAGATTTCAGAAACAGTACTTTCTCAAAATTGTAAAAGGGGAGCCTTCACATAATTCTATTTTCGCTAAAAACCCTTTCATAAAATTACAAGCAACTAACGATCGATACAAGCAACTAACTCAGATTCCAGAAAAGAGCTTTCTCAAAATTATTACAAAATTTCAATAAGGATCCTTCACAATTTTCTATTCACTACTGAACAACCCCTTTATAAAATTGCATGTTTTAGAATGTTCTCGCAATATTTCAAACAACCATCCAAAATACCCTTTTCACAAAATACTAGAATTAAAACGGATAAAATTGATAAGTTGTGGAAAATAAAATATTTTGTTTAAAAAATTCATAGTCCTCAAAACTGATATTTATCAATTTAATTTTTTAGCACATTTCATATATGAATTTTCAATTTCACAAAACTAATATGAAAATGTTATCACAAGAATTGATTCTTGTTAAAAATTATACCTGAGAAGACTCCTGGTTGGTGGTTCGGAATCTATTTAAGCTATAGAATATTAAGAAAAACATCTAAGGAAGAATAACAAAAATGTGCATCTTATCAGTATATAGCAACTCAACATTAATCCCAATCAAATTAGCCCTTTTGAGCATAAAATCGCTGTCAGAACATGCAAGCAACCAAACCCTTGCGATACAACTCATGACATGATGGTAATGGTTAGAATGAATAAATAACACTTTGTGCACAGGATAAAGAAAACATGAACAACGTACGAATAAAATAATAAGGCAGCATATATCTGTTTAGAAGATATACTTGATCCCTTCACCAGTGCAAGAAAACCAACAAACCCAAAGTCAGAAAGATAAAAATGGGCACTAATAGAAAAAACAGAAGGGTTTCCTGGATTAAGAGTCCACCTGAAAGAGGCAATCAGAAAGCAGAATGAGCAGTTGAGCCAATCCAAAACAAAAAGTAAAACACAAGATTGGCTCCGGCCGCCCAAATAGTTGCTCACGTCCTCGGACGAGTCTGACGGTCTGGATCTTCAACACAAGATTGGCATGCGCCAAAACAAAACAGAAATATCGAACAAAGTCTGAACAAGAATAAATGAGACCCAACAAGATGAAAAAGTATTCAAAATGACACATAAAAGCCCCAAAGGCTAAGAAATGGAACAAAAATATAGAAAAGGAAAAAATTACAGAGTACTCTGCCAGTCTGAGAACAAAAATGGAGTAGTCATTAACTACATTATTAGAATTTTTCTGTATATGGAAGGCTTCAAAAAAGTCAAAATTAACGTGCGTTTTTGTATGATCTTTGCTGAAGAAAACTCAATGGGGGTTAAAATTGTAGCAATATTGAGCAATTGAAGATTTATGAAATTCATATGTTTTCTTTTTTTTTTTTTACATAGCTTTGAAAACTAGCTGGATATATTTTATTTAAAGTTCTTAAAATTTCAAAAAAGAATAGAATCTTTTTCATTGAATTATACAGATTTTGATAATGTTTACCCTGTTCTGAATTTTGCATGTGTTTCAGTGGATCCACTTCAAAATTATTAAAGTTTTACTTTGTAATAATCTGTTCTTTGATTCATACAAAACTTTGCTTATATACCCTGCAGACACTGAGCTCGATTCATTAAAAAACATTATATTGCATTTGTCCTACTGAATTAGTGTTTGGCAGTAAGTGCACCTTGATAAATGGGAAATTAATATTCTTATTGAAAATACAAATTTTCTTAAGTTTATATTTTGAATAAGGAGACAATCCTCATTTATCAGGGTGTAAAAAATAGTCTGTTTATAAAAATACTGTTAAATAACAATATTTTTACAAGCAAAAAGCTTTTATTTTTTATTGTCATTTAAATTTTATATTTACATCCATATTTTATAGTTTACCAAATTACGTATGATGAACATGTAGTAAATCATGTGCAAAAAAAAAGTGAAGGGAAAATCATATAATTATGAAACTTCTCGAATGGCTTTTAAAAAATAGAAAGTTATTCCGTTAAATGATATAAAGATTTGTATTTTTTAAATTGTGTGCTAAGCAAGAGAAGGCATGAAACATTTATTAGGCCTGGAAAAAGCTAGTTTTATCTGACTTTATCAAAAATCTAATCAGGTGAGTTTATAAGTAGACACCAAATAGCACTGTATCAGTTTTATGATTAGAAATATCTAACTTTCAGCATATCTCTGCATCAAACCTCATGGATTCTTAAAAGTAAGTGTGTGTGTGTGGGGGGGGGGGGTTCAGATTCTACCCTGTATCAATTTCTTGATGCCATCAAAAACTATCTAGGTATTTACATGTAGTATGGGCATGTTAAATCTGTTGGTCCAAAAATCCATCCGAGAGGTGATGGCTTGGGAAAGAATTGTATGGTCCATGTGTCTCTGCCATTCCCATTATATACCAATCTAAATTGAGTGGTACTGTCTCAGCCAACCAAATAATTACCTTTCACCTTCGGGTTGGTCGGATGGTTTGGGTATGAAAAAAATTAGTCAGGGAGATAAAAAAAATTGTGAGCTTTAAAAGTAAACAAGTTTATATTATCAAGGCATGCGAAATATATTATATTTCATATAGAATTTGAAGGGAAATTCTTAACCTGTTTATATATAGGTAATTTATGCTAAACATCGTAGCATTAATGAGATTTGGTGGCAGTATATATAAATAATATTAATAAGTCTTCAAATTTTGCATGAAGTACAATTTTCTCTTCAATAAAAAATTATACAACTCTACATTTTTAAAATTATCTCTAATGCTAAAATAATTTTTCTTCATAATTCTTAGGATATGCATTTGGTATGTTCATGGGCTTACTTTCTGCTAGTATGGATCCTCAAGTTGGCATTGCTCCTGAAAAACAAACAGTAAAAATGATTCTACAAGACTTTAAAGTGAAAACTACATCCTATGGAAAGAATTTTGCCATGATAGGAGCTATGTTTGCTGCAATAGAATGCAATATTGAAAGTGTAAGATTTTATTTTAATTATTTTATTTATATTGCTTTTGGATAAGATGTTATCTATAAAAATAATACACAGGGTTCCTAGAAAAGTTCTTCAGCACCCCCAATAACTTTGTAAAGAAAGGTTCATGAGTGTACATGTTAGGTCTATTAATCTGTCTGTGCAGTCTGTAGCGGAAAAGTGTTGTATGACCATGAAATTTGTTACACAGGTACTTCAGGACCCAAACACAAACAGGTGCACTTCATCATTATTTTTTTTTATTTCTTTTATATATATATATATATATATATTTCAGCCTGATTTACAACAATTTTGGCCGATATTTGCACAAATCGTTTCCTTAGCGACCTAAAATATTATCACATCTTGACATCATTGGAAAAATTGAAAAATTATCTTTCAAACAAACTATGAATAAAATTTGTGCTTCTAGATGATTTTTAGTGAATTTTAAAAATATATATACTTTTTGTGCATTTTAAACATTATATTACGATATACAGAAATTGACTTGCCATCCATCATTTATTTTTTATTTCAGTACTTGCGTATAATATCACAAATTACTCTAAAAAAAAATCATTTCATAAACCCACCCGTTAATTAATTATAAATTTTTAATCCAAAGCATGTCTTTAAATTTTTGAGCGAATCATACCAGCAGTGGGACCATTTTGACCCCTCTAAAGTCAGAACGGAGGAACCACTCATTTTGTCATAAAAGAGTGGATGGGATGGGCTGAGAGAAAGGTGCATAAAAAAAATCACCTTAGTCAGACTTTTGCATTTACATGAGCAAGCGGTGTATTAAATTGTGATTCTCATATTTTTTGCTTTTGTGGAAAGTATGTACAATTTGATAAATGCAATTTTTGGAACGAAACCATCTTAAATTGTGTTCAAATGTATTTTTTAAGCATTGGGTGCTATTTTGTAGTGCACACCTATTTAAAATCCGGACAATGCTGGATATTTCATTCTAGTACTAAATAAAGTGACCATGCCCGATTAAATAAAAGTGATTGCAATGCTCTTAGAAAAGAATTAAAAAAGTTAAGATCATGAACTTGGCAACAAAGCAAATTAAGAAGTAAAATAGCAATTATATATACAAAGTTGTAGAACATTGTCTAAAAGGTTAGAATCAATATCAAGAAATCAAGAATGAATGGAAAGCATATACAAAAATCAATAAATACCTGGTCGTACTTCATCAGTTAACACTGTGACACCTGCAATACTTGTTAAAATATGCAGTAATATTTTTTCTTGAATTCATATGTGCATTGTCACTGACAAAAGGTATTTGAAACAGGCTCTATACTAAATTGCTAAGCATGTAAGTGTTTACCATATAACTATCTAAGGTTTGTCTATCATATGACATAATTTGGAAATTGCAAAACATTACCTCCCATCCGCTTGCCAGCAACACTTGCATTCCTACTATCAACGAGCATATGCAATCTCTACACCTCTCTCAATCAATATTATCATTTTCTGTATGCCTCCCTATCGAAACATACATACTATATCATACCCTGACAATACACAATTCATTTACAACTACGAATAGTAGAACTGACTTGAATTTTGAATCAAGTATATTAAATTAATAATTCTCATAAAGCGACAGTGATTATCAAGGAAATTCAACTCAATGTGGCAAAATATATTGAATTTTCATCAGTTAGACTTCATTTTCTTTTGTTTAACATTATTTTATCAGTTTAGCAACATTTTTAAAAGTTGCCAAATTTGTTGCCAAGCAGGATGATCATATTGACAGTACCAAAACATCATCATAATACTATCCCCCACCAAAACACAATTTCATTGATTTAGTGTCATTTTTATAAATTTGGCTATATTTTTATTGATTTGGCAGCATTTAAAAAGTCTCCAAGTTGACAATATACCCTCAAATTCTTGCCAAAAATTGTGAATGGAAAAATGGGTTATTGAGTATATTTAATTAATAATTCCTACAAAGAGACAGGGATTATTAAGGAAATTAAACTTTATTTTGCAAAACATAAAATTTTGTCAATTAGACATTATTTTCATGAATTTAGTGTCATTTTATCAATTTGATGACATTTTTGTTAATTTGCTGATATTTTGATCACTTTGGCGACATTTTAAAAAATCACCAAATTTGTCATCAAGTGGAACGGCCAGACTGACAAACAGACCTTACTGAAGCATCATTACAATACTATCCCGTTTCAAAAACAATTAATTTCATTGATTTGGCAACATTTGTATCGATATGGTGACATTTTCATCAATTTAGCAACATTTAAAAAATGTCATGTTGGCAATATCTTGCCAACATTTTCGCCAAGTGTTACTGATAGATGGAGAAATGGGTTATTCTTATAATAAATTTTTGACTTGGAATATGACAGAAATTCACATATAATCATATTGCGTCAAATAAATGTCTTCTGTAAACAATAAGTGTTAATTCCTATTAATTAGACAGCATTCTATGACTTTGTAATTGACATTTTTCTTCTATCTCACTTTGTTGCCAATCATACCGGCATCTTGCATTCAGTGGCTGTCTTAGCACCTAAGTTTAGGAAGTCAATTTAGGTGCTTTCTCCATTGTCAATAAGCATGGGTGAAACTATGGAAGGAACATGGGTGCCAGTGATAGGGGGTATTAATTTCGTGAAAAAGGAGGTGCCAAATTCTGGTCTTGCCCTGAGTAAAAAACATCCTAGCTCTGCCTCTGGAATAAGAATAATTAAATTTTAATCATTTCTTTAAAATTTCTCTGTATAAATATTGTATTAAGAAACCTAAAATTGATATTATAAACAAAGTATAGAATATTTAAACAGAAAATATTTATGTTTTTATAGCAAACTTTATTTATAATGTATTAATTACTGCATAACCATTTTTTCTTAACAAAAAAGCATGTAAATAACATCATACTAAATCAAACGTAAAGTAAATAATATAATATCAAATGAAATACATGATTTTGCCTAAAATAAAATATTTGGGCAAAAAGTTTTACTTTACTACTCTGCTCTGTTATTGGAAGAAAACCTTGATATTTTTTAAAACCATCTATGTTATTAAAAACATCGAACACCACACCTAATTCATCTATGTTTCTAAAATGATTATCTATGTGTAGTACTAAAACTCCCCCAAAACATAAGTGAAAGCGACAGAACACTACTGGCGGAACCAGACTATCAGATTGGAATTCGCCCTATTTGCTGCATAGTTCAAATTTTAGATGCTCTCTTAATTATTTTTAAGGATTTTTTCAGTCAGTTTTGGACCTTTTTCATTATTTATCTGCTTGAAAGTTTTCAGGGGGATCTGCATATGTAATCATCCGCATATGTAATTACCTTTAATGGTTTTTGAGTTAGAGCTGAAATAACTATGAAGATGGCCCCTTAAGCAAATTTTAAATATTTATATTTGTAAAAGACATTAATCCCTATTTAATGATATCTTCCATTTTATTCTGTGAATTTGTACAATTGCGGTCGAGTGTTTGTTCCCTCCCCCCCCCCCCCCCACACACACACAGCTGTACAATGGCAGTGTTGTACCTTGAGCTATTATTCAAAACAATAGACTGTGTTAAATATTAATACATTATACATGTTTGTACAAAATAAGGGCATTTAGGTCTAACGAACCTTGAAAGTAAATATTGAATGAAGTTTAGTCTAAATAAAAGTACCAGCACTAATTTGCTTCAATAAGCCAAATGGTATCATGCTAAAATTCTAAACTTTTCAAACTTATTCTTTTATAACATTACTTCCTCTTTTTTTTTTTCAATATTCCCAAAATTACTCCTCAAATTTCAAATTTTAAGAAAAGAATAAAAATAATATATCCCTATAAAGTTCTTTGTGGTGATCTCCGTATGACACATGATATACAAGCATAGGAAAACCAAATCACTCAGTGGTCTAATACAGTGTTTTTCAAACTTTTTAGGTCGCAAAACGCTTTTGAAATTCTATTTGATGGCAAAACCCTAAAATGAGAAAAAGTCTATATTAGTCCAAAGTCCAAATTATACATTCACATTTTATGCTTTTTTTTAATTTTTAAGAAAATTCACACAAAACTATCCCGTGGGTGGATCCACTGGAATACTGTTGCGAATACCCCAAAGGTTGTACAGAACACACTTTAAAAAATATTGATTTAATAGAAGCCAAGAATGATTGTTTCTCATGAATTCTGCGAGTTATAGTCCCTTAATTATTGATTTAAAATCAATATTCATGAATGCTTCAAAATTGTCATATTTTCTCAGTACAGATATTTAAAAAATCACAGAAGACAGGTATGGCCAAATATCTAATAATTGTCAATTTTATGTCCTTTGAGCTTTGAGAAAATGATAAAGCAGATATATATTTTTTTCAGTATTGTTTAGAATACAATCTGTTCTATATATTTTTCAACAAAAAAGTATTTTATCATAATATGAACTGAAGTTTTAATTTCATAAAAATGTAAATTTGTCATTTCTGTCACTGTCCCCCTGTGATGAGTTGAGTTTTCATCTCCTAATTACGTCAGTAAACAACATAAATGGTGGAAATAAATGGGCGAAGCTTAAGAAATTATTTTTAATATGTAAAAATGCTTTTATTTTTAAAAAATTTAACGTCATATTATGAAATTACTGATACACGTTTGTCCCTGAGATTTGGTGATATTGTGTTGTTATCCAAAGGATCAATCATCCTCTTTATCCACCGGATAATGACAATAGTGATTTTAACTGAGTTAAAGAGCATTTTTTAGAGTTTTGTTTTACATCAGTTTGAAGTTTTGGAACTTTGATATTAACAGGCGAGTGGAAATTGTAATTTCATTACTCATTTTTTATTAGCATATTTATTACCTGTACAGATTACCTGTCATTCCTGACACTCAATTAGTTATTATTATTATAGATAAAAATTTAAAAATACTGTGTCTCATGTTACTGCAGGAAAGTGATTTATGCATGTGGCATACTTTGTTTCCTAATGTTATTTTCAATTTCCATGTAGAACAAAATCAAACCCATGTGTCATTTCTGGCACGGGAACATACTGAATATGCATTAAAATTCCATTATCATACTAAACAACTTTGTCATTTTATAAAAATCTTAAAAGATCTTAATAATCTTTAAAATCTTAATTTCTCTAAAAACTTATTCCAAATAAAATTTTCTAGAAACTAAAGTTATAAAATATTTTTTGGAACCAAAAATTGAAAATTATCAGATATTCAGCTGTATAATCAGTTTTTCTATAACCATCCAATATCTACAATTTGCATGCCCTGCAAGTCAGTAATGAGAAGACATAGTAAACACATGCATAAAGAAATCGGTAATGAAAAGAATTGTCTGAAAGACAAGATCACAAAATATCACTATGACTAGTCAGTGACAAGGTCTGTACTTATAAAATACAGTATTTAAAAACAGATATTCAGGAAAGGAAATAAATACAAACTAATACTTTCATTAAAAAAATTATGATTTCTAAGGTCAGTTACCTCTAAAATCATAAACAAGTATAACTATTTTGCTGGTGATGCTTTAATCACAGCAAATCCATTGCTTCATCTAAAATAATAAAGAAAAATATGTCTGTACCATCTGTAGTGAAAAATCTAAGCATTGTACAGCCACGAAATTTGGTACAGAGGTACTTCAGGAACTGGGAAAATACACCTCAGTGATATGTTTTTTAAATTCGAATTATTTATTTATTAGTTGAAGTTTGGTCTTATTCCATATTCTAAAGGAGTGGAAAATATTGATTGGTACCACCATCCTACTATTGCAGTCTGCTAAAACTAAAACTATGACATTAAATTAAAAAAAAAATATGAAGGAATTGTCCTATAGATTCTATTCAAACATCATTGGATAGAACATTTTTTGATCTTTTTGATGGTGTCAGGATGGAAACTATGTGATAATATTTTCGGTCACTAAGGAAAGAAATCGATTTATATGAAAACCGGTTTCTTTCTAAAATCAAATTGATATTTTTGTATTGCTAAAACTAAAACTACGAAGTTAAATTAAAAATATTCTGAATAATGTTTTTGGTCCATCCATTTGTTGTCCATCTATAGTACTATTTGAAAATAAAAACATCATGGTTTATTTCTAGTAAAAGACTAATTTTCACCCAAATTGGTCCCTCAGTGACCGAAAATATTATCACAGAGCTTCCATCTTGACACCATCGGAAAGATTGAAAAATGTTCTTTCCAACGGTGTTTGAACCGAATCTGTAGGACAGTTCTTTCATATTTATTATTATTATTTTTAAAATATAATACTGAAGTAGTGAGCACTTATTTAGGCTATAAGCAATACCAGGTAATTTGCTCTAGTACTTAACATAAAACAAGCTATAATATACCCAGATCCCCATTTTGTGTTGTTATTACATCAATTAATTAACATCAATAATTAATTAATTAGTCTCATCAACTAATTTTCAGTCATACAGGGTTCCTAGCAAAATCCTTAAGCACCCCTATAACTTCTAAATACAAGGTCCCTGAGCATACACATTAGGTCTACCTGTAGTAAAATGGTCATGCCCGGTTGAATAAAAGTGACAGCAACACCGTTAGTGGAAAATTGAAGATGTTAGGGACAATGTTAGATACAAGAAAAATGCCAATTACAAAGCAGTAAAGCATTTTTTAATTTAGAAATCAACACTATATTGGTTATAGAAGACATTTATTTAATAAAGAATCCTATATATAATTTTATGCATCCTGTTATATGATATACTTAACATGTAGTTTTTAAAAGAACAGAATAAATAATTAATATTTTTCATTGTCCCTAAATACAGCATAGAGGAAAAAGTGACTGGAAAAATGGAACAATGGCTGGAGGCATTACTGGTGGAATCATTGGTTTGAGAGGTAACTCTTAAGTTTTCTTTACTTAGATTAATGAGATAATGAAACATTCTGATGTGAGATACACAAGACTTTCACTACATACTCAAATTTGTTTATTTTTCTTTTGTTATTAATATTCATTTAAATTATAAATTCGTTATATTGCACAAAATAGTATATAATGCAAATACTTTAAAAGTAAATTGAAGTTGCATTTTTTTAATTATTTTATTTTTAATTGAATTATTTTTTGTTAAAAATGCTAAGTCTCTGTCACATGAGGTGACTTCACTCACTGCTATTGCAGTAGCAGTGAGCAGTAGCGAAGCATGAAGGGAATCTGAGAAAACTGTGTCTGCAAAAACAACTCACTACCAAGTTGCTATTCATTCATCAAACTCAATAAATGCATAAAACATTTCCTTTAAAGTGAAAGTTGCTTGGTAAAGAGTTGTTTGAAGTAGCCACAGTTTCCCCAAATTCCCTGCACACTTCTCCATTGTCTATAAGTAGTCAGTTCATGTTACAGGCTAGTTACCTCTGCAACTAGTAATTGCAAATGGCCTGGTAAACTGTAATGGCCATAGTAAAATTGCACTGGTCATGAGTAGTCCTTCCGAGAGGTTGGTGGTAGGGGAAGGAGGGTACGGTTCCTGTGGATGTCTCTCCCACTGGGTTCCGGTCTAAATTGGGTGGCTCTTCTCGACCGTCCAAACAGTTACCTTTCATCTTTCTGGTAGGTCGGACTGTCTGGGTCTCAACAACTGGGCATGAGTAGTCGCTGCATGTGAAAGGCTAGTTACCTCGACAGGTAGCAGCTTCAAATGGCCTGTGAATGGCAATGGCCCTAGTAAAACTGCACTGGATGTGAGTAATCCCTTCATGTGATAGACTAATTCAGGGGTGATTGTGTTCCGGAATTTCCGGAAATTCCGGAAATTTTAACTTGCCACTTCCGGAATTTTTTTATGAAATTGACATTTAATTTTTTTTTTGGCGGTTTTTTATTCTAAATTATTTTTTTTTTAAATCCAGGTATGAGATTCTTCCGCTTTTCGGCGGAATTCCGCTTCTTTGCTTTTCCACAAAAATTTCCGTTTTTTTGTTTTGCTTTTATCCCAAAAAATCCGCTTTTTCTGAAAAATTCAATTTTTTTTTAAATAAATTTTTTCCCTCAAAGTTTTCAAAGAAAATCGCAGAGAGGTTTTAACCAGAGCTATTATCATAATTGAGTTTCGGCTTACGACTGATGAGCGTTGTCCGCCTCCGTTTTATAGACGCTGTGTGCGGGGGGTGAAAGAATAAATGTAGCTTGTCAGACGAGAACGCAGACGTTCTTGTGTGACAAGCTGTATTTATTCTGGTACTCCCAGCACGCAGCGTCAAAAAAGCGGACTGCAAGCAAAGCTCGTCTTTCTAAAGGTACCTTCCCACTCACCGCAACGCAACGCACCGCAGAAGACGGTTGATTTGACGCATGCGCTGTACGATGAAAAAGTGGGGGAATGTCCTCTTCCGCAGTGAACGCAGGCCACAACGCTAAATTCGAAATGGAACCGAATTCAACGCGTACCGCACGGTTGACGGCAACGCAACAGCCAATAGCATCGTAGATCAGGTTTTTACTGCTAAATCAATAGTTCGTATAGTAAATTTTTGATTTGATCTTTTTTATATGGATTACTTTAGATATCAGAAGCTTAAACAGATGAATGAACATTACAAAATATTTGGATTTGTCACACATCCGTATAAAAAAGCAAATAAATATTTGTTGAAAAATATTCACTCAATATACACTCAAGATACAAAATTAGTTTAAAAAGCGATATTGCCGATATTGACTGAAATGAAACAATCAAAGAAAAAAAAAAACGTAAAAAGTATTTAAATTCAAGAATACCGTTATTGAAATATTATGTCTTAAACAAATTTAAGTTCATTACTATTTTATACTTGATTTCAATGGTTTTCAAATACGTATCTATTTTAAATATCCGAGTATGTTCTTTGCTCATTTGTAACGTTTAAACTATTTCTCATTAAAGTAAACTTTTAAATTTAAAAATTATTTTATCTACATTTATATTTATTGAGTAATTATGTTTTAAAATAGATTTAAATGTATATTCCATCTATAGCTGGTATAAAGTATACTTCAAGATATTTTTCAAAGTAACTTCGAAATAAATTTTTATAAGCATTCAAACTTAAAAGAGTAAACTTTTCATATTTACATGTAAACTTATTTATTTTATTAAAAATAAATGATTTTCAAATGTATTGTAAATTTCTAATTGTCTATGTGCATTTAAAATAATAAAAAAATTCTTCAAATGTTAGCGCCAAATTATTAAAATGCAACTTCTTTAAAATTTCAAAGTAGTTGGATTTTTGTTTCTATTCCAATCTAAAATGTTCAAAATTACATGTCGAAAGATAACTACTACTTGTATAATGATGTTCGATGATTTCTGTCTAATTTTATATGCACATTTTATATTTGCTATTTCTACAAACACTTCCTTAATTAAGAGGAGTACATTCCATCTATAGCTGATATAAAGTATACTTCAAGATATTTTTCAAAGTAACTTCGAAATAAATTTTTATAAGCATTCAAACTTAAAAATAATTTATTGATATAAGGTTATTTTGTATATGGAACTTAAAATAATTTAAAACAAAAAAATTCTGCAGATTGTTAAAGAAAAACTGTATTTGAATATTTCAGCAACAGATGGCAGCACTTGTAAAATTTAATGTTCACTTGGATTCGAACCAGAACCCACTGGTTTGCGGAGCTGATTCTCTACCACCCAAGCCAAAACTTCACACCTGAAATGTACTAGCAAATTATATCATGCAAAGCATTTAATGCTATTTTAGAATATTATTTTAAAGAGTAAACAGAATATGTTTTCAAGTTGTTTTAGTATTGCAATAGAGGGATAAAAAAAAGTCTATGAAGAACATATGTCAAAATTTATTTTCTGAATTCTGTCGGATTTTTTTTTTAACGATTCGAGAAAGAGAACATAATTGCATTCGTTAAAACGAGGAAATTGCCACAGTGTGGTAAATATTCTAAAACAATTTAAATTAGGATCCTTTGTGTTTTGCGATGGAATCACTTTAGTTAGCTTATTTTAGAAAACTGATGAAAAATATGTATATATGGCCAAAGCAAACTCGCGTACGCTCTTGTTTAAATTCGCAGAAAGGCGGATTTTCTGAAACGCGTCAATACTGTAAACTAGCAACCCGCTGGTAAATATAAATTTGAATCAGAAGAGACCAAAGAGATTTTATTAGTAATAATATCTTAATTTTTATTATATAATATTTCATGTATATAAAATCGCTTTGGAAGAGATGGTTTGTAAACATGGCCGCTGAACGAGGAGAAATTTCTGCGCTTGCATCTGATTGGCTACATTTCTTCGCCGTCGACCGACAGTGTGAAGGGGTTTATTTTGCCGCAAAGACTTGCGTGTACCTCGAGCGTTGCCGTGAACCGTCTGCTGTTGCGTTGCGGTGAGTGGGAAGGCACCTTAACCAGGAAGTGGAGGCGTAAAAACCCCACAGAAGGGGAATCAAAAACAAGTCGTAAATTTTTAGTCTCCGTAATCACCGTGATGTATGTCATCATATATGTCATTAATATATATGTTGTCATTGGACTCAAAGGGGAAATAGAGAAAAAATCTTCGCGCAGCACTTGAAAATCTTTGTTTTACGTTTACCCCTTTCATATCAGTATGTAATTTTTATAGATACGACTAGTGCAGAGATGCCAACTTTTACGGATTTTCAGTACACAGTTTGTACCGATTTTTACTTCATCTTACGGTTTTACGGACAGTACTTTCAAGACCACGGAAAATCCCAAGAAATCCATGCATCCCACCATTCAATTCATATTTCCTGCTTTGTTGAGAGTCCAAAATTATCAGTTTGCATCTAATTCTTCTAATGATTTCATATCAGAACAATAGACCTAATTTATTTTTATAGTGCGAGTAAAATAAAGAAATATTTTACTAAACAAATTATATTTCTCTTAAATTATAAGATTGCGCAATTCAGTCTTTATTTTCGGGCTTTGCTGAGAGTACACAATTGCCCTTTTCCCATCCATCTCCATCCCCTTATTATTGCACATTAACTTTACTAAAATAACTTATTTGCATATTTTGGTTGACTATAAAGTTTACCTTTATAATTATTTTTATATAAATAGTACGATCGTTATTTTTTTTTTTTTTTTTGCGGTCGTTGCCAAGAGAACGCTATTATCCTTTTCCATCGATCTCCATCTCCCTATTGTTGCACATTAACTTGACTAAACTAGTTTATTTTCATATTATTGTTGATTATAAAAGTTAATTTTTTAATTATTTTCATATAAATAGTACGATCGTGAAATTCAGTTTTTTTTTGTTTCTTTGCGGCCGTTGCCGAGAGTACTTAATTATCCTTTTCCATCGATCTCCATCTCCCTATTGTTGTACATTAACTTGACTAAACTAGTTTATTTTCATATTTTTGTTGATTATAAAAGTTAATTTTTTAATTATTTTCATATAAATAGTACAATCGTGAAATTCAGTTTTTTTTTCTTTGAGGTCGTTGCCGAGAGTACTCAATTATCCTTTTCCATCGATCTCCATCGTCCTATTGTTGCACATTAACTTGACTAAACTATCATATTTTCATATTTTGGTTCATTATAAAGGCTAATTTTTTTAATTTTCACATAAATAGTACGATCATGAAATTCAATTTTTTTTTTTTCGCGGGCGTTGCCGAGAGTACGTAATTATCCTTTTCCATCCATCTCTCTATTGTTGCACATTAACTTGACTAAACTAGCTTATTTTAAATATTTTGGTTAATTATAAAGGTTAAGTTCTCAATTATTTTCACATAGATAGTGCCATTCAGTTTTAATTAACTCAGTTAAGTTAGCAAAACTACATTTTGAATTTATTGTAAGATTTTAAAATATATATTTTCAATATACTTAAACGATGCGGTTTTACTGAATACTACTGAAAACTTCTGATTTTTCTACTGATGACTCCTTTCAGAGGTTGGCATCTGTCCCAGTGGAAGTATATTTTAATATTCTTTGAAATAAACTTATTAAAATATCTAAAGCCTTTTCTGCCACATTTTTATGTAAATATATTTTTGAAAAAAATAAACATTTTCATTAAAACACACATAAGATACTGCCACCAAATTTTATTTATGTGTAGACACTAGACAATGCACATTTTAATAATATATGATAATTTTATAAATGTGTTTAAAAATATACTGCACTTTAAGAACAAAAAATTTGTATCTTGCCAATTGTAAAAAAATTTGTTTTTTGTGAAATTAAGTTCGTAACTCCTGACTATTGTTGTAATGATTTAATTTCAGCAAAACTTGCAAATAAAAGCATGAGTTACTATAGATAACAAAAGCATAGTTTAGAATTAATATGAAGGAATGCGTAAAATTAAATTTGCCCATGTATTTAAACAACCCTGTTCTTAAACGCAATTGCCAAATTTGAATTTTCTAAATATAATAGAATTAAATCATTTTTCCAATGTAGTTGCATATAAGATGAAATATGGTTTGACAAACACTCTTCAAAACAGGATTGTTGAGACATTGAAGAAAGTAAAATTCTCTTTGAATTTGGATGAAAGTACAAGTAGATCATTCAAAAGTATACTTACTGTGTTTGTTCAATATTTTTGTCCTGAACAAAATAATGTAGTTATTCAACATTTAGTTTCTTTTTCTTTTAATGTTGGTACTGCTGCCACCATTTACAACCAGTTGGTAGAGTTCATAGAAGCAAATAAGATATCTTGGGTAAACTTGGTCAGCGTGTTTATGGATTCTTGCAACACTATGCAAGGAACTAAGAAAGGAGTTGAAACTTTGATAAGGACTAAAAAGGCTCCACATCTTTTGGACATAGATGGGGATGCATTTAAACACACTGTAAACAATAGAGTTAAACGGTTTATCAAGCCATTTATTACGCACATGGAATCTTTATGCGATAACATGCATTTTGATTTGAAAAGTGCAGATAAGCGACACTTGTTTTTGGAAATATGTGCTGTCTTAGAAATAGATCAACTAGCTCCCCTATCACGACCTTCACATAGGTGGCTGTATGTTTTATCTGCTATCGATCAGATAGTTTTTTTTGTGGGATGCACTATTAATTTTTTACTATTTTTTTATGTCCAAAAGTGACCAAGAATTGCACAATATTGCGTAAATTGCAAAAATACTGAGAGTGAATTGCAAAATTATTGCGTAACTTTTCAGGAAATTTCTTTGTATGTTTAGGAAATTGGACTTAGACTCACAATCACCCCTGCTAATTGCCTCTGCAAGGAACGGCTGCAAATACTCACGACAACTTGATACATATGTTGAGTTTTACTTACTAGGAGCATTATACTATCGTGGGCATGTGATTTAGTTGCCAAGAGTATGCAAAAGTGCTGAAGGCAACTCGTGCGACAGCACATTTGCCTGGGAGTTGTTACTAGATTAGTTGTGTGTGTGTGTTTTCCTCTTTCTTTCTTTTTTTTTTTTTTTATGTGTGTGTGTGTAACTGGCCTATTCACAGAGAAGTCATAAAATAGAATTTACATGTGACAAGCTAGTAGCAGGTAATTGACATGGTGAGTTAGTCGCTGCTACTAGTAGTGGTGAATGAAGTCACTTTGTGTGACAGTTCTGCCAGCATTTTCTGCAGCAGGTGCAATGTTTTTGTCGCCGATTTCCCCAAACACTGGCAGAATTTGATAGTCGCACATTGTTCTTCAAATGCCATTTCCGTTTTAGACGAATGCGAACGACTACAGTTCAGTGGCACGCATTGTCTGAAAAAACCCTGCACTGTGGACCTGCTTCTTCCTTTTCACATCTCGCTTCTCATGTGCCTTCTACACCATGGTAAACCAGTTCCCTCCCCTCTCCTCCAATCAGGGTTGGAGATATCAGCACAGTCTCTGAACTTTTTGATCCTACCTTGTATATCTTTTTTTTTTGTATATATAAAATTCTTGTGTTTATAAATTCATTCAGTTGAATTATTTGAATTGTTATTTAATTTTGTACTGTTTTAATAAGAATTATATTTTCTTCATATAGCTGGTGTAAAAGCAGGCATCATTGGAGCTGCTGGATTTGCTGCCTTTTCTACAATAATTGATTACTATATGAGATCGTAGGCTGTACTGAAAGAACATTTTAGTGTAAAAATATATTATAAATATTTATTTCATTCATAAATGTTAGAATGAAGGGGTAAGTGAATGATGGTGTTATATTACAATTGCTAATCTTTCAAAAAAGAGCCTATAATGATAGCAGGATGTTGTAATGTAATATTAACAGAACCGTTTCGGAGATTAGCACTTGAAACACACTTTCACTCTTTGAACTCATTTAAAATTTAGTAATAAAGAATCAACTTTAAAACTATATATAGTGTGGAGGGTTTTTCATTCTATTTTATACAAATATTTAAACTTTGTGTCTTACAAGCTACATATAGATCTTAAAATGTCAAGATCTTTAAAAGAATATTCTTCCTGGAGCCACTTAATAGCTGTACCAATCATTCAAAGCAAGTGAGAATTTTTTCATTTTAAATATGTTAATATTTAAAAGTATAAGGTGTTCATAAAGTATACAGCGTCATGTTGTATTTACATGAAAACAGTGATAGATAAGCACTCTCAATAATTGTTACAATGTATAGCAACTGAGTTTTCTACATTCAGGGATAGGTGTCATGTAGCTTTGCAATGAATACCAAAAAAAATCTGATGTGGGCAGCACATAACTTTCCTTATATAATGCTATGAATTTACTACTTTTTCAGTAAAAAAAATAGGTTATTCTTATAGTAGATACTTTATTCTTTCCAAGATATTGAATTTTCATCAATTAGTCATCATTTTCATTGATTTAGCATCATTTTTATCCATTTGCGGAGATCTTCTTTAATTGGCAACATTTTAAAAAGTTGCCAAGTTGGCGACATTCCGCCAAATTCATCGCCAAAATCTCGCCAAGCGTTATGGATGGAGAAATAAGTTATTCTTATAACAGATAAATGGCTATTTATGTTCAAATGCAAAGGTATTACTCAAAGTATCTTTTCTCATGAATGGAACAAGTTAGATCCATGAGAATGATGTCACCAAATTTGACATGATATTACATATGAAAAGTAAACATGTTTTTCAACAGTTAATATTTTTTTTTAATTTATGGCATTTTTTGATAAATTTATTTGAAAAATGGACAATATCTCAAAAACGGTTCATGCTAGTGTTCTAAAGTTTGTCAATCATTTTCTAAGAGAAAATTACATAAGAAATGTCTGTTTGCATAACTTTATTAAAGGTTTTGATTTTTTGATGATTTTTTCAAAATTTCACTCGAAAATTTAGGGGGATTCTGAACATTCGATTGTGTTTAAAAACAATAGGCTTCCAGTATTCATAGATTGTAATTTTTGTACCAAATTTTATTCGAATCACTCCATTCGTTCGTGAGATATCGTCTCCACAGACTCACACACATACACAGACATCACCTCAAAAATGTTCGATTCGTGAACAAGCATGCTTGAAACGTGGTCTCGCGTCGAAAACTCGAATTCGAATTTTTGACCCCATCACAATATTTTCCTTATACATTATTGTATATAAGGAAAGTAATAAACATGTTCATAATTTCAAACCTTGAAGATATTCCACATATCATATTCTAGCAACATAGTGCTCTCCTACAATGGTCAGATTTTTTACGTTATTCTCTCCCACAACACTGTTTTTTGCAGGTTAGATTAACATTTCCAGTAACGTCAGATTGGACATTAAGAACTGATAACATGGCCAACTCATTATCCTGATATTATCCCATGTAACTGCTTATTAAAGATTATTAAAGGCCTTTATTAAAGATGTTGTCTACACGAGAGGGGCAATAGATCTTATTAAGCTCAAGAAAAGTATCACTACATCCTTTTTCCATGTAACACCTGACCTGCAGTGTGTATGGGTTGAGTTGCCTAATTAGAACAAATGCTATTAGTAATTTAAAGTTTCGATAATTGATATATTGTTATACATCAAAAGATTTTATTATGCATCAAAAATGACATTAACATTATGTATCAACTAACCAAATACCCATTGAAAATCAATGATATCACAATAAATGTATCCTGAACAGTAATATACACAGTTATATACTTGAGAATTTAAATGTTTTATATTTTATTGCTATAAATGATTAGAATTATGCAATGTCTCATCAACTTTATCCAAACTATCTCACTTGTACTAAATTTTAAGTTTTTTAATTATTGGCCAGTGTACCTCATCCTATATATTTATCTTATACTTAAAGAAACTGTTTTAATATATTCGGCCAATCAAACATTTTAATGTGTGGCACCCTTAAAGTAGCAAATATTGGTAAACTGAAGTTGTATAGTTTCTTTGCTACTATCTCACCATATGTTTTGCTATTTCACATTTCTAAGATTTAAGTGTTGACATCCCCCTTAATAAACATTATTGAAACATTTCATTTTTTCCAGCTTTTCTATTGAACGATATTTTTATCTCTTTCCTAAGACTTGGCAAAGTCTGACCCTGTCAAACACCCTTTAAGCTGTAAACTTCCTATTTTCGTAGCACTTCTTTGATTCTACTCATTTTTCAATTGGGGATTAAAGTCTGAAATTTCCCCAGGGGCACTCCATTAAAATATCTTGAATCTTGAGATTGACCCATATACCAAATTGTATCTATCTCAATGTAAAAAACCGGCAAAATACACTAAAATGGGAAAATTGGAATTGTATTATCTCTTGACTTTGACTCATACTGCAAGGGCTGACTGCAAATTGAAACCAAACTTTGTATAAAACATTTATGTGCAATATTATTTGTAGCTGACTCTGGATTTGCAGGGGGAAATTCCTGATTGTTTTAATAAGCAATAACTTGCTGAATATTGCACCAGGTTTTTTTTTTTAGACTTGTTACTGCACAGCACAACTTTATACAGGGTGTCCCAAAAGGATTCAACGTGCTTTAATTCTTTACCTGTTTGAGATAAATGGGCAATGTAAATTGCAAAAATGTTGAAAGTAAGGTAGGCAACAAGACTGCGTTAACGAAATAGTCCTCCCATTAATTTTCAAGAAGTTACACATTTTAAATTTTTATACGACCCCCTTAGACAAATTTGGTCAATCAGAATTTTTTTATTTTTAATGCAACAAGATCATTAAAAAAACCACATATCTGTATCTTTAAAATCAACTGAATTATGATAAAGGAAACAATCTGACTTATGCCACTTTTCCGTACCATGTGAAAGGTTGTTTCATCAGTGAAAATAGGGATCATAAACAAATTGACGATGAAAATTGTTTAGATCAAAAATACGTTAATATGTATCAAATTTTTTTTATCACGAATGTATCTGAATAAAGCATTACACAGACAGAGATCATATAAAGCAGTGATACTCACTACGCGGTTGGGTATCTTATGTACCTGTATTATCATCCAGTTTTATCTTTTTTTGTGATATGTCACAAATTTACATTTCTATTTGATATATGGTCCCCATTCACAATGTTCAATTACATATAACTCGCTCAATTTTAAAGATACAGATATGCATTTTTTTTTTTAATGATCTTGCTGCATTAAAAATTAAAAAGTGTAACTTTTTGAAAATGAATGGGAGGACTATTTCATTAATGTAGTCTTATTTCCTACCTTACTTTCAACATTTTTGGTCAATCAAATTTGTCTCTCAAATTTGGTCAATCAGAAAATTTTTAATGCAATAAAGATGTTAAAGAAAACCGCATATCTGTATCTTTAAAATGAACTGAATTGTGATAAAGGAAACAATCTGACTTATGCCACTTTTCTGTACCATGTGAAAGGCTGTTTCATCAGTGAAAATAGGGATCATAAACAAATTAACAATGGAAATTGTTTAGATCAAAAATATGTTAATTTGTGTCAAAATTTTTTATCACAAATGCATCTACGTAAAGCATTACACAGACAGATCATATAAAGCAGTGGTACTCGCTACGCAGTTGGGTATTTTATATATTATATATATCATCTAGTTTTATCTTTTTTTGTCATATGTCATAAATTTACATTTCTAATTTGATATCAGGTCCCCATTCAGAATGTTCAATTTAAAATGAAGTATAACTCACTCAATTTTAAAGATACAGATATGCAGGTTTTTTTAATGATTTTGTTGCATTAAAAATTAAAATTTTCTGATTGACCAAATTTGTCTAAGGGGGTTGTACAAAAATTTAAAAAGTATAACTTTTTAAAAATAATTAGAAGGACTATTTCATTGACGTAGTCTTATTTCCTACCTTACTTTCAACATTTTTACATTGCCCACTTATCTCCAACAGGTAAAGAATTAAAGTGTGTTTCAATCTTTTTGGGACACTCTGTATACATACATATATATATTTACCAGATGAAAATTTAGACTCCCCAATTTTCTTTCATGAAAATACCACCATCCAAAAAAAAAAAAATTATACGAAAGAATTTTGCATTTAATTTAACCAACTTTAAAAAGTATGTAACTAAAACCAATTGTTGAAGTTCAGAAAACAAGGTCAACAATGCTTAAAACACCCTGTAAACTCACTGAAGCTCAAATAATACTCACTGATATTGTACCTTATTTGTTGCCTTGTCTATTCCTTTCATGATGAGCAGCAATAACTGCAAAACCAGTTAAATTTAACTGTGATTGGGACATGCATATAGCTCATTAGAACAAAACATACTCAGATGTCACATAATATATATTTGAGAAAGAATGTATTGAAAATAAAATTTAAATATAACTTTAAAGTCAGATAAAATCTTTATTTTATATCTAAAAAGATCCATAACGTAACAAAAAATATCACATAGAAAAATTGTCAAGCTATAGATTTATACACAGTATGCTTTGAGCATATTATTTAAACACAGCAAAGAATATTAATACATTTAGGATTATTATATATATATTTTAATTTTTAAGCAATTAAGATCCAATAATCACAGTTGAATCTAATATATTGTAAATAGTTTGGAAATTAATTCATAAATTTAATATTGCTAATATTATACTTTGCTAACTGTACTATTGCTAACATTAAGTACATAGTACATAACTAAATCAAGACGTTTTTGAAACACACAAAATATTAATACATTAGTACAAGGAAAATATAAATTGCATTTATGTCAAATATTTTGGCAGTTAATTTTAACACTTAATATTGCTAATATTTTAAATTAAGTTCATTTCACAGTTAGTATAGAAAATAGGTCTTGCATGAGAATGTTTCGAAACAATAATCAATAGCAATACATTAGTACACTTGAGATTATACATTGTTTTATATTTTTAAATAAATAGATCCAATATAAATGTATTTAAATTTAGCACGTTGTAACTATTTTGGGAGTTAATTTTTAAATTTAATATTGCTAATATTTTAAATTAAATACATTTTGCAATTTATACAAAAATAGGTCAAGAACATTTTGAAATAAAGTAAATAATCAATATGAATACATTAGTACAGTTAGGATTAATATATATTGTTTAATAATTTTAAACAATTAAGATCCAATATAATTTAAATTTGAATCCAATATACTGGAAATATTTTGAAAGAAAATTTTTACAATCTTTTAAATTAAGTATATTTTCCAGGTCAAAATGTTTTTGGAAACAAAGAATATTAATGCATTAGTACATTTAGGATTATTATTGTTTAAAATCATTTTTAAATAATTAGATCTAATATTGTGTTTGAAATCTAATATGTTGCAAATATTTTAGTAGTTAATTTCAAAATTTATTATTGATAATATTTTAGATTAAGTACATTTCACACAGTTAATACAAATATAGGCCTTGTATAAATGAGAACTTTTTTAAACCTTCCCAATAATGCATATATCAAAAATAATTTAATCCTTTCATACAAAAATAGTCTTATATAACACTGATATGGACAGTAAAACAAAACAGTCTTTTAAAAATATGGCTATACAACAGCATTAAGTATTTAAGATTTAGTTCAGCTTCATATATGGCACAGATTTTAAAAGCATACAGAGTAAGTACAATATCTGATCCTTTGCACACTTAAACAGAACATTATTCAGAACTGACCAAAAATGCAACAGCTGACTTACTGTTACAAAATAAATTTAAAACATAGAAAAGTCTTGTTTTAAGACTAGAGCATATTAAAACAAACTTCACACACACATTGCTCCCAGAATGGATATAATTTACATAAGCAAAATAAGAGATCTATAATTATCAACATTTGGATAGAACAAAAATGCAAAATAAAATTTGACTACATAAAACTCAAATTTATCTGTTGGCTGTATTGATGTCGATCTCACACCAAAAAAAGTAAAATTGGTAAAAACCAAATGCACTGTTTCCTGTTAAGAACTTTACTTGTCACTTAACTAAAAATGGAAGCATTTCAAAAATATGTTGGTGAAATCTGAAAAATATTAAATTGGTATAAATAAAACTTAATAAAATTTGAGAAATATCACAAAAGAATAAATTCAATAAAAAAATAAAATTTTCTGTAATTATATGAATTACAATTAATAAAATGCAATGCGGCTAAAATATCATTTGAACTACCAATGGGTGTAGATATATAAAATTTTTACTTAATATTTGACAGCCAGGTTATTTTTTTTAAAAAGCTCCAAGATGTTGTCATTAGATCACTGCTGACTGTGCCCTGAGCATGCAATCCTCTTCAAAATGAATCCTTTAACACTAGAACGACGGATATTTTGAACTACCTAGGACAATGGGCAGCGGTCAATTTGACCACCATAGAAAAATACAACATACCTTTAATTCAAAACCAAAACATCATAGTTACAGCATTTAGAATGTTTCTGCGACACATTTTTTGCAATAAGCGTTCTTGCATACATTTCTATTTGCATACAGAGTTGGACCTGCCTTTTTTTTTTCACGATGTTTTGAGAACCAAATCTCCCATATCAGTGCTTTCATCCAATATTTTCCACTCGGTACCATATTTGGCATGAAAATTTGCTGAAGTAAAGGTATTGCGTTGAAGGCGAGTTTAATTGGATGTATTGTTACCATCGGAGTCTGTTTGCTCCTCTGAGCAGCTGACGCTGTGCTCTGCAATTTCATTATCATCAGAAACTACAAAATCTGCATCACTATCACCACTGTTATCACTGGAATT
Organism: Amaurobius ferox; assembly: GCA_951213105.1. Classification (NCBI taxonomy): domain Eukaryota; kingdom Metazoa; phylum Arthropoda; class Arachnida; order Araneae; family Amaurobiidae; genus Amaurobius; species Amaurobius ferox. The sequence goes on from OX578153.1 coordinate 59,608,499, forward strand.
CTTGCTAAGTTGCTGCAAAAGTACTAGACACTCATCAGTAGTCAGTCGCTTCCCACGAGACATTGCACCAAAATTTTATGCAATAATTTACATCCCGCATGGGCACAGTCGTTGTTCATTCTTGAAACATGCCGAATAATAATGCGAAAAAGCTAATGCAATCATCCTTATGGCTTACAGTAAAGCAACGCCACAGTCGGATTGCATCATCATGTGAAATCTCTCTAGCGGTCATTTTGACCACTGCCATCATTCTAGGAAGATTGTTGATTTGTTCTCTTATTATAAAATCTAGAATAATTTTCTTCTGTGTTTTCAATAGCTTTAAGAAAATAAGAAAGTCATAAAATTTCAATGGACTGGGATTAGCTATTTTGGAGGAATCGTTTTTCAAAGTAGTTATTCGGTGGTCAAAATGAATGCTTTCGTCATTCTAGTGTTAAATATTCTCTCAAGAATTCAACAAAATGAAAAAAATCTCTGGTGAATCAGATTCAAACTTGTATAATTATCAGAATGACATATATAATTCATGACATATATAATTCATAATGACATGTATAATATCAGCATAACATGTATAATTTACATAATGATCAGAATCACATGATTTTTTCACAGATTATCTCAGTAGTAAAATATGCCTACATATTCATTTTGAAGCACATATCTGAAATGTCTGAGACAGAATGTGATAAATGCAACTTCATAAAATGTGATAAGCCTCAAGATCCTGGTTAAAAAATGATAAACAACTTTGTTTATCAGTCTTTTATCTGGACTTCTTAAGAGCCATTTTTTAACACTTTCCAATATAGTTGAAAAGTGTTTATGATTTTATTCATTCTGTGTCTGTCTGTATGTCCGTTTGCACGATAACTGGCCGTACAAATAACTATCAAAATGAAATTTTAGTATGTTGTTGAGACGGTCTGTGGGACATAAGGGAATATAAATGAATAATATAACCCAATTAGTTTTGGATTAAACCCGGGTTGAAAAAATGAAATGCATCCCTATAGGACCTAATTCTTCAAACATTAAGTGAATTTAAAATTCACAAATTGCTTCGAAAGTTTTAGGATTTTTTTAATCCAATTATCAAACAGATGATTCTGCTTGAATGAAAGAACTTTCTTTCATGGATGTTTGTTTGTTCTGTGACCAATGTCTGGCTTTCAGTCTAGGCTTTGAGTGCTATTTTATTGGCAATTTTCTGATTTCATGGATTTTAAATAGATATTTTCAAATTTTAGAATATAGAATTTTTCAATACTGTGTTCTAAAATTTTGACTTAAATTGTACAATCTTTTTAAAAAAGTATATAAAATTTTAGTTTTACTACTTTGATCAGTTTTGAATCGTGAACTTCAATCACAGAAAATGGCAGGATACGAATTGGATGGTAAAATGCGAAAATCTAACTTTTCTAACTAAAAGAAACTTTTCTTATTTGCAATTTCGAGTATTTTCAGCATGCTTATTTAAAGTACATCGAAAGAGCTTATTTAGAAGTGCACTGTAGAATTGGTATGGTTTCGTATGGAAAAAATGAAGCATAGAAATTATTTTGGGTCAAAATAGGCGATTTGAAAATTGGGTTGTATTATCTGTATAATTTACGTAGTGGATGCTTATTCAGAACCTGGTTAATTAATTCTATTAGTATATAATTTTTAATTAAAAAAATTAACTAGAGTGTGGCTCAACTTGACTTTTTCATACCAGAATCAAATTTTAAGTAGCTTTGGATTTTATTTTTTTCCCCCAAATTTTGTACGAAAACAATTTGAAAAATCTGTAACATTGGTCCCAGTGATCACAATTATAGCATGCTACCCTTCATTTTAAAGAGCTTGAAAAAATACTTTGATCGATACCAAGTTTGACAATGTAACTCTCGGAGGATAATATGACAGTTAATGATATCACGAACACAAAAATTGTATTGATGCTTTTTTTCACTACAGTGATTAAAACTGCTAAGTTTGTGATCATTGAGCTATAAATAACCCCTTTTATGCATAATTGTGTCAAATTTTGTCCTATGTCATGTTAAGAAAATGTAAAATGTTAAAATTTTCACTCAAATTTCAAACAAATAATTCTATCTAGTTCTAAATTTTAGGATGCAAAGCCGAATATAAAATTTTGTGATAAAGCATTAATATGTGTGGCAGCTATTGTATACACAAGAAATTGACCAGCTGAACATCACTCTAAAAAATAGTCAAAACGTGTTTAGGAGATCATAAAACATATAAAAATTGGCATAAAAATCTCAAAGTCAAAAATTTTCACGACAAACAATACTTTCTATATGTTATAGTATGGGAAAATAATAATCTAAACAAGAACAATTAACAACTTACAATTTTAAGTCTGCCACTTTTGTCATGGACTACTTTTACATCACCCACACCACAGTTAATTTCAAACTGCAGAACACCCTGCTTACCACCTGTCATTTCATACGTCAACCTAAAAAGTGAAGTAGGTTTTGAGTTTCATGTTCATAACAAAATATAATAAATGCACACACTATCAAATAAAATTAAGTAAACTTACAAAACATCTTCGGTCTTTTCTCTAATTGAAAGAAGCTTCTTGTTTTTGCAAGCATTTACCAGTTTAACTATGAACTCGACTATGTACTTCTTTGCATCGAAAATAAGATCACCCTAGAATTAAGGTAAAATAAGAAGTAGAAATTACAGCTTATGTTACAAAATAAGAATAACTTGTATTTCACAATTGAGGCTGACTAAATCGCGATAAGTAAAAGCTAAGTCAAGAAAATCAGAGCTTCAAGTAGTTTTAATCATACTACAAAATTTATTTAATCAAAATAGTTTATCATGATGGCTGGATATACTGTTTACGAATATGGCTCGATATACTGTTGCAGAGTGGGTGTTTACTGTGAAAAGATATTGGAAAACAACCTATAAAGGTAACACAGCATGAATTCCTGGATACGTTTTAGAGATACAACGCGCCAGACAAATGTAACTCGAGCATTGTGTTTGAGTGTGTCTGGATGTTGATGGAGGACATTTCCAGCATTTATTGTGAATAGTGCTACTACATTTCCATGAACTAAGATCACTTGTAAACTAAACGCCATATTTCTATGTAGTGTGGGGAAAAAAATACACTTGGATCTTTGGGAAGACTACCTAGTGGAGCATCCTGTGGTTTTACATGTTGTCACTAAGTAAAGCTCCGAATTTTAATGTACAATCCAATGCCAAAAGCTTTGTACCATGGATTTTATACATTATTATTTTACTGTAAAAGTATGTATTGGACTACTTATACTAGCCACATTCAGTGGCCAGCCCAGTCACTGAAGGTGGCTAGTAATAAAAATATAGCTTTAAAAGATTGTTTTAAAAATATATAGCATTAACTTTAAAAATATAACATTTTTAACTTTTAAAGGCTAATATTGTTATATATATCAATCAGTGACTTCATTTTTACATTGAATTAGTCGGATGAGCTTAGTAGAAAAAAGATAAAATGGCCTCACTTTATGATGCAAGTGGAAAATAAATTCAGTGGAAACCTTTTAACAAGCATTCTCATATAGTTTTAAACTGACCTACTGTTTTAATTTTCACATTTAGCGAGACAAGTTTATTTAGTGGTTAGAACTCAATTTCTGAAACAAAATTCTGAGAAGGATCCCAAAAATAGATCTAAATTTTTTCTGGACAGAATATTATTGAAAGAAATTTCTTACCTTTTCTTTCTTGTTAGAGCATGGCAACTTGAGTACAGCAAAACCATCCAAATAGCAACTGCATTCAATGCCTTAAATAAAATAAATACAAAGTAGAATACATTTTTCTTTTCTTTCAAACATACAATATATGTAAGGGAAAATACTGTAATAGGATCAAAAATTCAAATTGAAACTTTAGACAAATGTGCATATTTTAGACATTTCTAAACATGATTTAAACACTTTACAAGTAGGGTTGATCATTTTGCTGGCAAAATGGTATTTTTGCCAGGACAGTTGCAAAAACTGGAAAAAATGGCTGGATTTAAAAAAATGTACAAAAACAATATAATTTTGTACTTAATATAACAGACTTAAATCAGAATATTAATTAGTTATTTCATCAATATTAATTTGATTAATTAAAATGATAAAACATAATTAAACATTAATTGATTAATAAGAAGTTGTGAAATCAATCTTCATTTTATCCTTATTTGAACCTCTAGGTATAACTTTTATGAATAATTTATATTATTCATAAAATCTATTAAAATTCCTACAAAAAAAAAATTCTATAAAAAAAAAACATATGGACCAGATAAAATTAATATACATAAGATTAGGGAGGGTGGAATAATTTTAATTGATTATTTAATGTTGCAAATATAGGCAAATTAATCTTTTAGGTGATTTTTTCACCATTTTTCCCACTCTCATCATGCAGAACTGCAGACCTAAATATAATTAATCAAAGGAAATGAGAATGAACTGTCTTGCAAAATGTTTTCCTCTATGTTCTTCACTATCTTTTACCACCAATTACCTGCTACTCCAAACTGGTTTTGATTTACATTGTATGCCATAAACTTTTGAACTGAAAGAAAAACTGTATCCAGATACATTTTTTGAAGAGATCAAGTGATTAAGACTATTGATGCTAATAAATGGTGGAGAAGTATAGCAAGAGCATGTGATATTTCTAAAGACTTTTGAAAGTTAGTTGCACATCTCCAAACATGCCCTTCAAGCAGTGCTGCAATAGAGAGAATATTCTCTAATTTTTTATTTGTGCATTCAAAGACTTGAAACAGGTTGGGAATAGATAGTGTTTCAAAACTTGTTTATTGCTATGCAATGTTGAAAAAATAAAATATGTGCTCTGATGTAGAAAATTCAATTGAATTTGATGAAATTTAATTATTTTATGTGTAATTCTTTTCATAATTAAAGTTATAATTTAATATGAGCTATACTTTTTTTTAATATTTATATTATATAGTAATTAATATACTTTGTATCTTCAAATTACTATTGTTCTGATTCTGATAGATAGCAAAATTCGTATTATTACTCAGACTTTGTTAAAAATTAACTGAAGCATAAGAATTAGTTGTTTAATAATTATGACTGTTTCAACCAAAGCCAGTAAGTTATTTTATTGTTATTTACTCTCTCTCCTTTCTCATGTTCTGCATTCATAATATTAACTAAAAAAGTATTTTACTAAAACAATACAAACTTAATAGCATTTAGATTACTGTTTCAATGATGCATTGAAAATTCTAAGTTATAAAAAAAACATTAAAGTTATATATTATCAGAGTTAAAATTAGTAAAAATTAAAATAACTTAATTACATTTCCGTAAATAAAACATATCTATTTTTGCCACTGCGGCAAAAAGTGGCAAAAATGTATTTTTGTCAGAACGGTTTTTCCCATGGTTTCTTCCACCTTTGGCAAAAACGTGCCAACCCTATTTACAAGTGATGTCTGCACCTGAATACAAGTTCATAGGTTTAAAATATTTTATATAAAATTTGAATAATATTGGTAGTCATATATAAACAAAAATTACTTTGTTTTAATAAAGCAATTGAAAGGGCCTTATTATCTATATAGTGGATTGTATCTATATAATAATTATCTAATATGTTTGTGTCATTTTAGACCCGCTTCAATCACGATTAGAAGAGGGGTTTTTTTGTTAATTTTTGTGGGAATATAAAAAATAATAACAAAAACACCAATTCTGAAAAACAAGAAAATTTCTTAAAATACGTAGCTAATCCATAATTTGGCACAGGAATGTGATCCCTGTAATAATCACATCCACCCATAGTGCACCTAACTACCATTCAAAATGCCCCAGGTCCCTGCAGCACACAGGTTGAATACCACTGTTCTAAACAAATACTGCAAAAATATACAACTTATTTATTATTATTATTTTTTTTTTAATCTCCAGAGACAACATTGACAATTATCAGATATTCAGTCGTAACACACAGCTCCGCTCGCTCGAACTGCTATTCCTTCAAAGTCATTTATAAACCTGTTGGCCACACACATTCAAGGAAAAAATTTCCAACATCAGAAAGCTCTATGGAATGTCATTAATATTAGTAAGATAAATGGCATTCCAAGTCACATAATAAAATGAAACAGATGTAAACAAAGCATCACATCAGAAATATTTATCAATTGACTAGCTAAAAACAATACTATTCAAAGTCTAGACTGAAATTTAGCTAAAGGTTTGATCTCTAGCTGAAGTCATTCTTGATGAATCATCATCTGTCTGGGTAAATATATTGATTTTGAAGCCAAAAGTCAAAATAAATTTTTATATACTGTTTTAAACAGTTTGCCCTTTGATTTAAGTCAAATCTGCAAGGAGACGCTTATAACATTAAAATAATACTATATTCCAAAAATTGAATTATTTTCCTTTAAAACTTAGAAAATTATAAATTTAATAGCACTCAAGGTGTAGATCGAATGTCTGAGACATCATTAGCAGAACATACATCTGTGAAAGAAAGTGTTCGCATTTAAACAGAATACCATCTGTGCAAGAAAATAATTAAAACCAATGAATATTCATTCAAATTTTGGCTTTAAATGCAAAAATAATTCGATTTTTCTAAATTCTTGCAAATCTGTGTCATCCAGGGACCTGAAGTACTTCTGTACCAAATTTTACTACTGTCCAAAACTTCAATTTTCCACTGTAAACAGACAAATGTCTTCTTTTATTATGTAAGATGTATAATGTGTGTGCAATTTTTGGAACATATAGAATTTACCATATTGAATGCAAAAGGTGATAATTTAGACAGCAATGTTCCACAGTATTGATAATAGTTCACAAAGTGGTATATTTGCCTCCAGCACCATTTATTTATGATAGAAACATATATGTCATAAGCAATATCTTGTTGCCTAGTGAATTATAAATTTATTATTTTTATATATAGATTTTAATTACTTTAAAAATGAAATGAATAGATTAAACCCGAGTTGAATAAAATAGAATACCAACCTTTAATTTTATCCAAGCTTGTTAGCAATTTCACCTTAAAATTTTTACCATCTAGCACATATAGAGATTCTTTTGTTACAATGACTATTCTGGGACGGGGCTTGTGACCATGCCTGTCATACTTAGTAACTTGAAGCACATACTATAGAAAATAAAAATCACACATTCATTATGTTGATCTACCAACATTCATAAATTATTTTATAAGTTTTATAACTTTTTATAAGTTTACTAACTCAAGTTTCATCAGCTGATGTATTAAGTTATTTCATTTTACTTTTCCATTCAATAAAAAAAAAAGACAAATTAGAAATATCTGTGGCATCCAAACTTTTAAAGGATTGAAAATAAAGCATTTTAAACTTGGCCACATGAATAAGGTCAATCTAGGACAGGGATGGGCAAGCTTACTTACAGAAGGGCCAAATAAAAAGAACAAAATTTTGAACAAATCATTGAAACATTTATTTTAAATATACTGAACATAAAACAATGATCAACATCTACTAAATTGTATGTTCATTCAGAAGATTTAAAATGGTGGGGTGTAAGATAAGTACATTTATGATTAATCTTCGGTCATTTTTTCATAATCTGGGTTAAACTGTGAGGAGATAATTCTCAAGCAAAAAGAAAGATACTCATCAATAAGTTTGTTAGATCACTTTACCTATGTTTTATGGTTGAAAATTTGTGTTCACATGAATATGCAGACATTGCTAATATTTTTGGAAATGATTTCGAAAATGTTAATTTTGCCATGGCTTTATAAAAACCCAGTTTTGTTGTTTAGGCCATATCAGAAACACATCAGCAGCCCATAGTTTGCCCATCCCTGATCTATGACATTTGTGTTTATACTATAAGTAGTAAATATGTTATAACTATGTTCCAATGTAATATGTTCACTTTGTTCTAAAGAAATAATCTAATAAACACATTAATTACTTTTTAGTTAGTATAGGCATTTCCTATCTATGTACAACTTTTTTATGAAAGAAAAATAATAACAATTGCATCTTTATTAAAATTAACCTTTAATTTAAATTGTCTACTAACATTTTCACCTCATTGTACCCAGGTTTGAAATTATAAATTTCCCACTTTTAGAACATTTATCTATTTCTATCAAAATTTCCTTACATTTTCCCTTCTAAAAAAATGTAATTATTAAGAAATATTTCATATATAAACTCATTACAAAAACATGTAAATATTGCTTAAAACCTTGCCTCACAAAATTTTCCCTTCATAAAATAAGGCTGCAATTACTCTGTGTCAGAGGAATATTCCCTGCAACGAGTAACACTGTTTTCCACTTGGAGATAAGCTGATTGCAGCTTGTATAAACTGCTAAACCAGATGTGATTGCTTACAGCAATCTTGCAGCTAACCAAATATGACTACTTGCAACTTGCATAAACCTGGCTGTCACTGATCTAATAATATTATTGCATTTAAAAATAGGTAATTTTAAAAGCAATTTTAAATTTAATACAGTATTGTTAGGTGGGTTTTTTTTTTAATACCCATTTTTGGGGTAGGTAAATACCTATCCACACTACTGCTTATATCGGAAGGAGTTGCCAATTTAATAAAGCTAAAATCTAATAGAAACATTTAAAAAGTTGATGGGAGATAAGTAGAGTTATTTATAAGTTAGCTGAAATTTTTTTCAAACCTAAAAATTCCTATTTTTAGAAACACCATTTTTTTACCAACATAATTTAGTAACAAAAAGATTGAAACAGTCAAATATACATTGAAATGATATTAGATGTCTGGAAAATATTAAGCATAATATAAATATTAAAAATTAAAAAAAAAAATGTCAGTACCACTACTTGAAAGTTTCTTTTTTTTCGATTGTTGCAGATACATTCTGTAACTATTCTCTGAATGTGTCAAAATTATTGGAAAAAGAAATTTTACTTTTGTGTTTTCAAAGATAGATTTTATGCTACCAATGAAATATATGAAATTTACATTTCATAACAGAGAGAAAGTTTTTCTCTGACTATGATATTTAGGTACACCATATTATGTTTAAGAAAATATTACATAACTAAAATCAAAGTAAACATATTTGCATCATAACATTTTCAATGATAAACATGCATTTATTTGTATGTCTCTGAACACATATTTCATATTTAGACTTTTAAATTTAATCATTTCAGATCTAAAGATCTGTATAACAGCATTTTTGCATGAGGAAAAGTTTTCAAATATACGCAATGCTGAGATATTTAAAGAAATTCTTACCAATATTTTGTCTTTACTAGCTTGCATATTATTTTCTAGTATCTTCATCACTCTACCTTCTATATCTTGATCTAAATAAAATAATTATTTTATGAAAGTATTATGTCTGAAATACTCCTAGAGCATAAGTACACAACCTATTACCATCAACAACCACATACATAAAATGAATTCCTGATGGGAGCATCTGATAACAGTTTTTGAAGTACAATTACTTTAAACAAATGGCTCAGTGCATTCTTATAATGATTTCTCACACATTTATACTTTTAAATGTTAAAAAACTATTTTTTTAATAAAAAGTGCCAAAAATGCAGTCACTTGACATGTGATCTCACTTCAATATAGAATTTTTTCCATCAAATTACACTATTATACAAAATTTGATACAAATAACATAAAATCTAGGATTTTTTAAAATGCACATATAGAGTTTAAGCATTTGTGTTAACTGAAACTACCCTCAATTTCAAATTGTTCATATCAAGCTAGATTAATATCAAAATCAAAGAACACGCCTATAGGATCAAGGAATTCAGTTTTTGGAGTCCCTGGCCTGGGAAAATCCCAGCTTTTTACCCCCTGCGGAAATTAAGTGGGGATAGAAAAAGAAATTTTTTTTTAAAGTACAGAAAATTTAGAATAACAGGATGCTCTTCATCACTGCATTAGAAAATTTCTAATGCAGCACTTATTAGAGTCTAAATAAAAACTTTGGTATAATGCTGTAAAATTAAAATAAATACAGCGAAGAGAAGAGGGGAAAGGATTATGAGTTCCTTGATCCCTGGCCAGTAGGGGTAGGTGAATCTCATCGCGATATCTGAATGCTAAGGATAAGGTTCAACTCGAGGTTGAAGACTTGTTAAGAAAAATATATATAACTAGTCACCATGAGGTAGTACAAAGATGCTACAGGTTTTGAGAGATGTGCCCACAATTTGCCAGTAAGTACGGGTCCTCAGGTCTCCTACATAGGAGCACCCTTGGATGCTTGGAGTACTTAAGGAGTCTTTGGTCATAGACCATCAGACTATCAATTGTAGCATTTGAGACTTTCCCAAGATCTCTCAAAAATTTATGTGAAAGTTCTTGAATGATTTTCAAAAAGCACCTAAAGTTGAGATCACTATGAATGGTCTCGAATTTGACATAAAAAAGAGCTTGAAGGATATAACGAAGAGTATGACTTTGAATAATTTAAAGTTTTCAGATATGAGTTTCGGCAGTGGTGCCCCATATTTGGGAACCATATGTCATAATGGGCATAAGTTTTGTATAACAGTAATTTATTAGACATGGACAGGTGGCTATTTCTAGCCAAAAAGGATTTGAGGGTAACAATTGCAACCTTCACTTTCTGACAAGTTTCAGAAATATGATAAGTTCATTTTGGCATTCACTTATGGTCATGTGATCTTATATTACCAATGATGTCATTACATATGCAAATTTCCTTGTCATTACATTGCAAATATTTCTGTAAAGACTGACCACACCTATTATTTACTGTCTTTGGTATGCATAAAACATATTAAATAATAATTTAATATAACTCTATAAATACAATCTTATTAACTATTTTTTAACTTATAATAAAATATACTTCGTGAAATTGCAACATCAAAAAGGGGAAGGGGAAATGAGATTTACCTGAAACTTACGGATAAGATTGGTTAGGTAATAAATAAAACAAAATACAATTTACAGAACAAAAAAAAAACATTTAATGAGCAAAAAATGGCTTACATAACCATACTAGCATGGAAAAAATCTTGTTAACGATACACTTTGCTACCAACTACAGCATCGAATCATACATATGTAATAAAGAGATCTCGTACATATACAGTTTAGAATATTCCTTGCCATTCTTTCCAACCTGTTGAAAATTTTCTGCTGTCTGAAGTATTTCTGTCAGAGGTTATGAAGACTCATGCGGTCCCAAACATTTTAAAAAAAAATAAATCTAGGTATCTGGCAGGCATGATAGTACCTTGTAAGCATTTGAGTGAGATGTTTGACAAATATGGATGGGTGTTATGCTCAAATAAAGCAATATTCACATCAATCGTAAAGGGGATTACTAAATATTCTAAGATTTAAGCAACATAATGCCAAATTGCTTTCAATGCATACCAGAATGGAACAACAATCATAGCTGATCAATCTCCAGACTAAGGCTCCTAAATATACAGGCTGATGCAACCTCCATTTTTACGGTCCAGTCAGTTGTCTGCCTGTGCTACTTCAATGGTGCATGCATGTTACATGGCTGATATTTGATATGCAATTTAGCTATAAAATGGGTGCTTCTGCTACCAAAAAATTGTATCAATTATTCAAGAAAAAAGTCTACAATGCTTTGATTTCTTTAAGATACTGAGATAAAGACGAGCAAGTAACCCCCCTTTTTGCCGTATACTGACATCGCTTCAAGTGAGAGTAAAAATGGCCACTGTTGCACCAGTCAGTATAGTTAGGAGCTTTACTTTAAACCATAATGTTCCATGTATTCAGCTATGTCCCACTGAACACAGTTAGCTGAATTGTCCAATTTTCCACATCATGTACATATGGATTTCCGGTCAACACCCCCTAAAGTATCTAGATTTAAAATACACCGAAAAATACTTAGGATACAAAGCAAATACTGTTTGGAGAATAAAATGAATAGAATACATACTTAATCTGTTACTGATGAATGGTTCTGGCACACTCTGTTCATAAATGCTTTTCTTTCCCTTGAACAACTCTTCAGCCACAACCTTTTGCTCCAGCTAGCAGATAATTAGATATAAATACTATGTAGTATAGAAAAAAGTACAGTATGTGAATACAATATGTGTTAACACATTACCTGACACTTTTTCTCAGGTGTTAGATTTCTAACATATTGCTGCACAAGCCAAGTTTTGTGCAACTTCTTCAAATAAAGTGAAGCCTGGGAAAAAAAAAATTATTTGTCAGTGGTAATATTTGTAACATTAAGCTATTATTAATTATTTAGATTATAAGATATTTTCAATTGATTTAGCTCATGAAAATCAATTTAAGCTGAAAGAAATGTAAAGAAAAATATTTAAAACTGAACACCATGGATATTCAAAGATAAATATTGGTGTATACAACAATGACACTTAAATTCACTCAAACAATCACTAATTGTCAGGCATCTTGCAGCTGATTGCCAAATTTACCATTTGTGATAAATAAAATAAAATGGTAAATTTGATGGCTAATAAAAAACAAAAGGGGTATTTTATACCAATTTAGTACCTGTTTTATTTATAATGTTTACTTATCATGTTCTTTTTAAAATATTCAACAGCTTATCGTAGTCTTTTTGATTTCACATTTACATTTCAGTCCATCTTCCTTTCACTTTTGCTATACAGAATATTTTCTATTAATGATCAATCTCAGGTATGTATATATAATACAAGTAAAATAAAAATTCTTCAATTATATTTATATGTATATATATATATATATATACATATATATATATACATACTATATATATACATATATATATATATATATATATATTTACATATCCTATAGGGCTTTTTAAAAAAAAAAATTTTATTAATTACACAAAACAAATTAATGTAATGTACATATTTGCATGCATATGAAATAAATTTTTGTTACTAAATAATACTTATGCAATCTTATTTTTCTATTAATAAAATTAATTTTTACTATTTTTTAAATATAAATATATTTTATTGATAAATATAGTAATCAAAATTAACTGCTTTTAAATAAAATATTTATGAATAATAATCTCTATTAGGAAAATATCATAACACAAAAACATAAAGATACCAATCAGTTTCAAATGTAAAATGAAAGATCTTTAGAATAAGAGAAGCAGTGCAGTAGCTCTATAAAAGGAAGAAAATATCTGTTTTTGAGAAAAAGTATTTAAAAAATATATATAATAAAATGATTTATACTATTACCCATTATTATTTTCTTTAATACTCCCCACTTTGGAAAATTACTTAAATTTTTGGAAAAGTGTCAAAATACCTCTAAAAAAATTCTTTCTGGCAATCTCTGTTCACAAGAAATTCATATATTCATTTATGTTAAATCACAAATAAATTAATACACGCAATAGAGAAATATAAGCAGCTTTAAAAAAAAACATATGCATAGAATAACTTTAAATAACTAATATTACCTCTCTACATGATGCAGGTGATGCAGGCCAACGGTTATCTAAGATGCTGGATGGTAAGCCACGTGCAAGCCGCTTTAAGAATTCTGATTTTACATTCCACAGGAACTAAAAAAATACAAACCATTTAGAGTCATTTTTAACATTTGAATGCAATTAATTTTGATGAAACATTTTTACATATGCAAATACAATATGTCCAAATTAATTTTTATTACTTTTCACATTCAACAAAAATCTTACATTATGAAAATAAAATAAGTGAAAAGAACAAAAAATACTTACAAATTGATTATACTCATTTTCTGGCTCATTTCTCAAAATAAATCCCTTGATAAATCTGAAATTTTAAACGCATCAGAACACTGTTATTTACAATACAAAGTTAAACATTACTTATTTTCAAATTCAAAATATTCAAACTAGAGATGGGTGAATAACACTTTAATAATAACCAGATCTCAAATATTCTAATATCCTGAATAATTATTTCAAATTGTTAATAAATATTTATATTTATCAAATATTATTAATAAATAAATTAATAAAGTAAAAAGTGTAATAAAACTACATTAATTTGGAAATCAAACATTTTATTTTACATTTTCATTATTTTACAGTAGTTTTTAATTTAGGTACTATTAACTACCATAATTGAAGAACTGTAAATACTTCTAACCTACTGTGAATTTTTATTTAAAAAAAAGCAAGCATTCAAACATATTCATGATCATCGTCAAGAGTATTTTCACTTAAATGGAAGCAACCTTTCTTCCTGGTACTTTCGAACTTCTTATGGAGTATCCTAACTTTTTATTCTAAAACTTGCTATTAGTCATGGTGTGCTATTTGAGGTATTCAAATTTTTCTAGTAATGTTATAGTCGACATCTTGAATCTTGAATACTTTCTAGTATGCAAGGTATTTGAGTATTCACAGATAGCATTCATACATCTGTAATTCAAATTCAATTTAAAACTTAAGCTTTCTATTAGCAAATACAATAATCATTACAATAGTATATATGACAACATACTATACAACTTTCCATTATCACACATTTAAGTCATTTGCAAAGGCATTACAACTAAGTGTACCTTCACTGCTTCAAAGCTAAGTACAGCAAATCCTATATGACATTTGCCAACCTTAGAAGAAAAACAGTATTTTAACAGTTTCATTTTTTAATGAGAAAAGAAAACTGGGAGGAGTTAAAGTTAGAAAAACAATCCCTATTTTTTTTTCTAACAGTTTTGAAATGATTAAAATATACAAAATTGTTATTGATTTATTTTTAATTACTAAGGGGCTCTGCCCCTACTCACTATGATTTGCCAAACCCCGGTAACTCGCTTTGCAAGTCTGGAGGCTTTGCCTTCTGTTCGCTGTGCTCGCTTTGTGAGCTATTTCCAGACAAACTAAAGTTCAAATCAGTACAGTTTATTCATTTCTATCATTTCTCTATAAATGTACCAAATTTCATATTTCTGTATGCTATAGTTTATGTGGTACAAAATAGAAAAAAAATCGATGGAAGTGCTGATACAAAAGAAGATTTTTCACTTCAGAAGTGCATAAAAAGTAAAATATCTCATAAGCTACATCGAAATTAAAAAAAAAGCTCTGTCCAGAAAAATTCAACCATGTAGGTACTTGCCTGCAAAAATTCATGAAGTTGCTATTGTTAGTCTATCCAGGATGCGAACTCGCAACTCAAATAATTTGTATTTGACTTTGACATTAAGTATTTCTTAAACTACAATATATATCGAAAAACAGTTTATTTCAGCACAATTTCCTAAAGGTTTCTCTACAAGTATACCAAATTTTACATTTTTGTATGCCATAATTTTTGCGATACAAAGCAGAGAAACTCGAGGAAAGAGAAATTTGTCAAACAACAGCGGCAGCATCACCTACTTTTTATGAATATAGAGAGATGTTATTTATTGCTTAATACATCAAAAAGTATATTTGAGAATACACTTTTTGAAAACATTTTGTAAATCTAAAAAACTGTTCTTAGATTCATAGCATTACTTTATAATAACTAGAATAATCTTATTTGCAGAAGTCAACTTTTATAATATTTTTTATATGAAATACATACATAAAAAGGCAAACGTCTGTCATGTTTGGTGGCAAATAGGGTAAAAAGTTGACAGTTATTCGATATAGCTAAAAATTAAATTGCATTTCTTTAGTCTCTTGTAGGAATTACTAATTTAATATCGGACAAAATAACCCCCAACTTAACAACTTTAGGGAAACATCGCAAAGTTTTTATCAGTGTATAAATTACATTAATCCACAAAAAAGGGGTTAAATTTAGTACTTACAAAATATAAACAGAACTTAACAGATGCAGTTGGTAACAAAAAATATGATCAAACTTTTACTATATCATCTATAATCTCAATTTCATTTTATTTATATTTTGGATGCAAACTTACTGTCTAATAACATCTGCAGCCCAACGTCTTCTCTTTAGAAGCTCTCTTGCTAAGTGTCCTCTCCAGTAACTTGAAATAAGATTAGCTAGAAAACAAATAGTTTTTTTTTAACATATCTTTATTATTTACAAATATTAAGAGTTATTTCCCCTGCTTGCCATATAATACTCAACAACCCATTTTTATCAGAAATATCAATTTTCTGGAAAATTTTGAAATGGAAAATTTTTTCTGTAAAATTTTGGAATTATTCTCTATTACATTTCAGCTGGAATAAGATGCTCAGTGAATTTTAAAAGTATTTATTTTTATATTACAACTATAGCCAAACATAACAAGGCTAAAAAAAGTTTAAATTTAGTAATATATAAAAAATTCTATGCATGAAAATTTCTTATACCTGCATACTGCAGTTAGCAGCAGCAAATTAATATTTTCCTTAAATAAATACATATGCTTTTGAAAAGTTGCAAAACAATTCTATTTTATCTATATTTTTCTTTTCAAAATTACAAATCTAAAACATCGTACAAAAAGAATAGCATGAAAAATAATTTAAAATTGTTAAACCTAATCAGATTGATAAATAATTTACTGTCTATTATAGGAATAAAAAGTAAATTATTAAATATAAGAAAAAATCAAAAACTGATTATAATTGAAAAATATATTATTAAATATTACATTATTTTAAAATACCTTCTGATAAAATTCAAAGGAAAGCCCTTCTACCACTTTGTTAAAAAATAATAATAAAAAATAAATTATTCAGTTTACTATACGTATAAAGAATAAAAATTAAATATATGAAAATATTATATGATATAAATAAATTCCAAAAAATTGCTTATAATTAAACACTTTATAAAAATAAATTATGTTATATAACATTAAAAATTATTTTTAAAATACCTGCATAATTTAAATTGAATGGGTGAGTAGCATGAGAAAGAAGAGACATTTGCAAGATGAGTTAAGCATATATTTAGTGCTATTAAATAATTTTCCTCCAGGAGAAAAACTTGTGAAAACATTCTATATTTTTATTACTTCTTTAAATTTTAGAGGACTTACTACTGAAAGAATAGGCTTCTTAAAACTTTGCCTGCTTTTTTCAAAGAATGAGTAAATTGTCATCTGTATGCTTCTGGCTCCCTTTCATTCTTTATCTTCAAAATACAGAACACACACACAAACATTTGCCCCTTCATCCTTTCTTTTTCAAAAATAGAAAACTCAATGATAAAAGACTTCTTTTAAAGCTACTTGCTTTCACAAAAAACAAATTGGAAAGAGAATTACATTCTATTTTCAAATTAATTAAAAAAGAGAAAAAGATAGTGGAAAATTTTCCGGAAAAACATAGAAAATTTTCTACTGGAAATTATCCAACCAATATCTATAAATTATGCTTGCATTACAATACATGTTAATGTGTAGGGAAAGAATATTTCAATTGCATCAAAAATCGGAACTTGAATTTTCAACCGATTTACACATTTCTGGCATTCTAAAAAACACACATAAAAAGTCTATATTTAATGTGACATATGTCAGTCTGCCTATCTGAACTGCCTATGAACCATTTTCAAGATATTTCAGTTTTGGGGAATTTTGAGGAGCTGGCAATGTCTTAAAATGCATAAAGTTGCCAAATGAAAAAGATAATATATTAAAATGGCAAAGTGGATATCATTTCAAATAAGTATTGATGTTATTTTGTGCAATTAAGCAATTAAACTCACTATAATCCATTATTATAAAAGAAAGAAAGCAGAAATGAATTTGAGCATGTAAGGAAAGTCATGTGTTACCACAGATTTTTACTTTTTATTTAATAAATGGTAATGCATAGGGAAAGTAGGGTAATGTAATAAATGATAATGTAAGGATCGAAAATCAAAACTTGAGTTTCCAATACATCTGTGAGTTTAGGGCTTGCTAGAACATGAGTCTACTATTTTTAGTATGATCTCTGTGTATGTATTTATCTGTGCATCTATGCAATGCATGTACTTACTCAGCTTAAAATATTTTACAAAATTTGTAGATAAGTTACTTGTGAGTTACCCTAGTGTTAATTAGATTTTGGTATGATTGGAAAAAATAAAACCTGTTTTTTTTTTTTTTTTCAAAATGGCCCCAGAGAAAGATTGTCATGAATAGTAAAGAAGCAAACACATAGACATGATATAAGCAAAGTGAAGCAAAACTCAAGGAAACAATATTTATTTTTCAAAAAATGAAATAGTTTAAAATATTAAAATTATATTTGTATATTCATAAATGGCATATCCTATTTCTGACCAAAATTGTTTAGATTTTGTCTATTAGGTTGGAAGTTATAAGCGTCTAAGTTATTTACATTTTTCATAACACTCTGATTTCAGAATATCAAGACCATAGGCATTATTTGCATGTCAATAAAATGAAGTGTATAATAATAACATGCTGACAATATAAAAGAAGAGTATGATAAAAATATGTTCAGATTTTGGATATTGTTAGCCAACAAAGTACATATCCAAAGTTAAATTTAGGCCACAAAATCTGCCTATAAAGACATTCCAAAAACTTGGAATTACATTCCCAGTGCAATGACCAATATTAGTGCACCAGTTTTAGGCACATTGACACTCTTCAACATAGCCAGTAACTGTATTTGCAGCAAAAAATAATCTTACTATATGCTGCAATTTTATGAACCTCCAGCAATAATTCATGCAATAAAATTATAGTATGAACAACAATAAAAATGTTGAGTTGCAGAAATAGTAAAGGGTGTTTCTAGCCCTGCGCAACATAAATGATGGGCAGGGCTAAAATTATTTCTACCATTTTAAATTAAATGGTACTAAAACTGCATATATTATCAAAAATCAGCTTGCATCATAAAATTCATCAAAGTAACTAACCTATTAACAACTATGGATAAAATAATTTTTAAGAAAAATTTAAAAGACTAACTAAAAAACAAAAAAATGTATCAAATAAATATGGAATACCTGATTTTTGTATGCTTAAATATTTCTTGCGCTGGGTGTAGCCCCGAAACTTAGCTTGAATCATTGTAGCTAAAAAAAAAATATGTGATCAGATAAATTGCAAATCAGTTGCTCATGTTTAATAAAAAACAAATTTACATGATGACAAATTTACACAAATTAGAAGCCCATCTTACCTAAAACATGCTTATGTTTCTGAAATTCATCTTCTGTCCAAAACAAAGTTCTAGGAAACCGGATGAAAATTTTTGACCTAAGAGAATATAAAGAGATATATTAAAGCAAAACATGCAAGAAGAGATATAACATGAAAAATATAATAAGTATAAAAAGGAAAATTTTAATATATGCTTTTAACTTAAATATCTCTTGAAACATTGGTGAATTTTATTGAATTTTTTTTTACAATAAGATGTCGAAAACCCAGACCACACGACCAACCCTAAGGCTTATGGTAGCTATTTGTGTGGCCGTGACAATAAGATGTATGACTCCAAAGAATATTCTGATATGACTTATACCTTAGGATATATTAATGTTAGGATTGCACTCCCACTACAAATAACTACATCCATGGACTAGTTTTGCACACAAAGTGTTCTTCAGCATGAAATAGGTGATAAATAATCCTACCATGAAGTTAGCAACAAATATCATAAAAATTTGAATTTCTGCTTAAAGAACACCTAAACAGAGCATTAGCCTTAAACAGAACATCTAATACCTACAATAATCTAATATCTACAATCTATCAATACCTATAATCATCTAATACCCTGATATTTTGGCAGATCTGCGAGTACAAATGTCTTCAATAATCACAGGGAGGAGGTTTGTGCTTAAAATATTTACAGCATTATATCAGATGTTTCATGAAGAGTGTCCAAAATGAATATAAAATCAACAGTTGGTCATAGAAGTAATTTAGCTATGACAGTTACATTCACCAGAACTAATAATTTAATAAAAACATAAACATTAATATTTTATACAGTCCTCCCCCTTCCTCCAGTAAAAACAGTCAATAAAATGTATGTCGCACTCAGCTACGGTGAAAGCAATTTATCCTGTACCTTTTGATGAAAAATTGAGATATTAATAAATGAAATTCTTGACTTATTCCATTTCACCTGAACTGCAAGTGTGAATAGCTAACTTTCTCTGAAAGTAAATATGAGAAACATCAACAGGAAAACCAAAGATTAAAACTACCATTTAATTTTAAGTAATTTATTTGTTGATGGTCCCTTGCAATGGAAAGAAAAATGCTCAATAATAATTAGAATATTTCAGGAAATTTTCCTCTAAAGATACTGGATAAATTTACCTCACCTTAATTAATTGACTTTTTATTTGAGGTTACATATATTTTTTTATTTTATTAAATGAGAAAATCCAGCAGAGGGGGGGGGGGGGCAACTATCATAGCACTAAACTCTCATTTCTGGTGATTATATTTCATATTTCACTTTACTACTACTACATCTAACCAATGATTTTATATTCCTTTCAGACACTTCATTAAACACCAGGTATACAAAGTATATCACTCACTTTCCTAAAGCATACTCATCAGGTTTATAATCTAGATATTTTATCAGCAACTTAACACCCTCTTTGGCATCCTCTCTGTACACTGGCCAGGTACTTGGGCATAGGCACTTGTAACGTTTGAGAAATTCTTCATATTTCTTTCTATAAGCAAACCCAGCTCTTCGCACTCTAAGGTTTTCCATCAGACCCAAGTACTTGACCTGATGAGCAACAATTGTCTGATCAAAATAGCCTGCAAATGATGAACAATTTTACAAAAAATAATAAATTCATATAAACACTGGTGTATAACCATACTAAACAGAGCTGAGATTAGCACAGGCATGATTAAAATGATCTGAAATTCAAATACTTTGTTAATACAGTGGACTCTCATTAAGACAGCACCCGTTTAAGATGGATTTCTCGTTATTACGTACAAATATGGATTTTCCGATTAAGGTCTATAGATGTTGCATGTTATAAACATTGATTAATAAGTTCATTTATTCATTAAGATAGACAAAATTTATTCATTTTTCAATCAGTAGGAGATGTTCCCGAGCATATTTTTGAGCAATTGATTAAAATTGAGAATGACATAAACAGTATTGTTTACCCAAAAGAAACAAATAAAGATAACTTCATTTTGAAAATAGTAATAAGTACAACTACATTTTGCTTATGCATTGTGTGTTAATATTTTTTCATATTCACCTCATTATACATATTAAAATTATTTATTAAAATTTCTATATTTTTTATTTTAAGGTTGTACTTTACAATGTACCTAGTATATTACATGAATTTAAGGATAACAAGCTTTCATTGCTATTTTACTATTTCATTACTATTTTACATCAGATTTATAGACTCCTATAATGCACTCCCGCTAATACATACAAAATATGTTGACCCTTGACTGTCCGTCTTAATAAGAGATCACTGTAATTGCATAAGCAGTTGGTTAAAAGTATCAAATTGTCCTGGGGGTTAAAAAAAACTTTTTCAGAAATAAGACAGATATATGCAGTTTACAAAGAAATAGTTTTTGTAATATTTTTCAAGCAACAGAAGATAAAGTGCCAATATAGCCTTTTCATCCTTTGTACACAGTTGCACATAGTTTATCATCCACCAATTAAAGCAAATTTTTATCTATGATTTTATTTGACATACTAGAAAATGTACCCGGTGTTGCCTGGGATTTAATGAAAGGAATTAATTGCATTCATTCATCTAATTTTTCAAAAGGCATCCATGTCTTCAAAACATTAAAAGTATATATTTTTTTTAAATTCATGAAAATCCATCTATTGATAGTTTGGTTTCTGTTCAAAACTTTTTTGAAAGATAATTCTTTGATCTTTCGGATAATGTTAAGATGGAAACGCTACAAGAATATTTTCGATTAGTAATAAAGGAATCAATTTGTGTGAACATCGTTATTGCTAAATATGGCGATTTCAACATTAAATAACTAAAAAATTAATTTGAATTTAAAAAAAAAATCTTTATGAGGTATTTCCTTTAGAGAGCCGAGGTAACTTTGCACTACATTTCATGGAAGAACATCACTTAGAATTTCTGCTACAGGCGACACAAACAGATAGACAAACAGAAAGACAGACATTTTGTCTTTGTCATAGATTACGGTCTTCAAAACATGAAAAGTTTATATTTTTAAATGCTCATGAAAATTCGCTAATTGATAGTAGATATTCTCTTCAAGGCTGTTTTGAAAGATAATATTTTAATATTTCCAATGGTGTTAAGATAAAAACTCTGCTACAATATTTTCAATCACTAAGGAACCGATTTGTACAAAAATTGCTCAAAATAGTGCTTTAACATTACATATAAAACTAATTTAAATTTTTTTTAAACATTAGTAATGTGTTTCCTTTCAGGAGCTATAGTATTTCTGTACCAAATTTCATGGCCATATGTTGCTTAGATTTTTCTGCTACAGGTGACACAAACAAACACAGAAAGACAGATTTTTTTATTATTATAGATGACTTTTTGGGTTCACAGCAAAATATGTATTGATGGTATTCACATTTAAAAACTCTAGTCCATATTTTATTTTTTACATTACTTAATTATAGGAATTGCCCTTTTATTGAAGAAACCAGCATTCCTAGGCTTCCCACTCACCGCCTTCCCACTCACCGCAACGCAACAGCAGACGGTTCACGGCAACACTCGAGGTACACGCAAGTCTTTGCGGCAAAATAAACCCCTTCACACTGTCGGCCGACGGCGAAGAAATGTAGCCAATCAAATGCAAGTGCAGAAATTTCTCCTCGTTCAGCGGCCATGTTTACAAACCATCTCTTCCAAAGCGAAACATAAAATATTATATAATAAAAATTATATAATATACATGAAATATTATATAATAAAAATTAAGATATTATTACTAATAAAATCTCTTTGGTCTCTTCTGATTCAAATTTATATTTACCAGCGGCTTGCTAGTTTACAGTATTGACGCGTTTCAGAAAATTCGCCTTTCTGTGAATTTAAACAAGATCGTACGCGAATTTGCTTTGGCGATATATACATATTTCATCAGTTTTCTAAAATAAGCTAACTAAAGTGATTCCATCACAAAACACAAAGGATCCTAATTTAAATTGTTTTAGAATATTTACTACACTATGGCAATTTCCTCATTTTAACGAATGCAATTATGTTCTCTTTCTTGAATCGTTAAAAAAAAACATCCGACAGAATTCAAAAAATAAATTTTGAAGTATGTTCTTCATTGACTTTTTTTTATCCCTCTATTGCAATCCTAAAACAACTTGAAAACATATTTTGTTTACTTTTTAAAATAATATTCTAAAATAGCATTAAATGCTTTGCATGATATAATTTGTTAGTACATTTCAGGTGCGAAGTTTTAGCTTGGGTGGTAGAGAATCAGCTCCGCAAACGAGTGGGTTCTGGTTCGAATCCAAGCGAATATTAAATTTTACAAGTGCTGCCATCTGTTGCTGAAATATTCAAATACAGTTTTTCTTTAACAATCTGCAGAATTTTTTTGTTTTAAATTATTTTAAGTTCTATATACAAAATAGCCTTATATCAGTAAATTATTTTTAAGTTTGAATGCTTATAAAAATTTATTTCGAAGTTACTTTGAAAAATATCTTGAAGTATACTTTATACCAGCTATAGATGGAATGTACTCTTCTTAATTAAGAAAGTGTTTGTAGAAATAGCAAATATAAAATGTGCATATAAAATTAGACAGAAATCATCGAACATCATTATACAAGTAGTAGTTATCTTTCAACATGTAATTTTGAACATTTTAGATTGGAATAGAAACAAAAACTTACTTTGAAATTTTAAAGAGGTTGTATTTTAATAATTTGGCGCTAACATTTGAAGAATTTTTTTATTATTTTAAATGCACATAGACAATTAGAAATTTACAATACATTTGAAAATCATTTATTTTTAATAAAATAAATAAGTTTACATGTAAATATGAAAAGTTTACTCTTTTAAGTTTGAATGCTTATAAAAATTTATTTCGAAGTTACTTTGAAAAATCTTGAAGTATACTTTATATCAGCTATAGATGGAATATACATTTAAATTTATTTTAAAACATAATTACTCAATAAATATAAATGTAGATAAAATAATTTTTAAATTTAAAAGTTTACTTTAATGAGAAATATTTTAAACGTTACAAATGAGCAAAGAACACATTCGGATATTTAAAATAGATACGTATTTGAAAACCATTGAAATCAAGTATAAAATGGTAATGAACTTAAATTTGTTTAAGACATAATATTTTAATAACGGTATTCTTGAATTTAAATACTTTTTACGTTTTTTTTCTTTGTTTGTTTCATTTCAGTCAATATTGGCAATATCGCTTTTTAAACTAATTTTGTATCTTGAGTGTATATTGAGTGAATATTTTTCAACAAATATTTATTTGCTTTTTTATACGGATGTGTGACAAATCCAAATATTTTTTATTGTTCATTCATCTGTTTAAGCTTCTGATATCTAAAGTAATCCATATAAAAAAGATCAAATCAAAAATGTACTATACGAAATATTGATTTAGCAGTAAAAACATGATCTACGATGCTATTGGCTGTTGCATTGCCGTCAACAGTGCGGTACGCGTTGAATTCGGTTCCATTTCGAATTTAGCGTTGCGGCCTGCGTTCACCGCGGAAGAGGACTTTCCCCCACTTTTTCATCGTACAGCGCATGCGTGAACTCAACCGTCCTTTGCAGTGCGTTGTGTTGCGGTGAGTGGGAAGGTACCTTTATTTTAAACTTTTTAGCACTCTTCAGAATGGAATAGCTGATAACTGCAATTGTAACAAGAAAACTTGCCATGTGCTAAATTTTGCAAAATTGTAGTGCTAAAGCAGAAGTTGGTGACTATGTTACATGATTATGTTTGCAACTTGCAGGTAATTAATTTCATAAGCAGATGGATCTACAATAATGAAATAGTCTGGGTCAGACTATTTTAATATTAAAAAATAATGAACAATATTACTTTAAAGTTTGATATTCTTACCTGGACGTTTATCATCATTTGGTTTAATGCATCGGATATACCATGGTTCTTTAGACATCAGGATATTCATTAGCAGTGACAAACTGATTTTAAACTGAGTAGCTGCCTAAAACAGAAAAATTACATTATACAGAAATGCATAACATGCAATGCACTTTTTTTTTTATAAGTGAATTTTAATGGGTAAAGTAAAAAAAAAAATGAAATCATCTAATATATAAAAGGGAAATTTTCAATACATGCTTCTACCTGAAATATCTCCTAATCTACATAATGAACTTTGATGATTTTATTTATTTATTTATTTTTCTTCAGATAATGGGACAAAATCCAGAGATTGTTCTGATGCAAGTTTTATCACGCAAAGTGTGAGATAATAAGAATTAAAACATGTTCTTATCTATCTGTCTGTTATGACCACTTTATAGCTTATGAGCAGCTCTACGGATTTACAAACTTTATATTGTTGTTGCTAAGCCCCTTGACCTATAATATATTAGGTCAAGTCCAGAAAATCAAGCTACCTATAAAATAATGAGGTCTCTCCTGATCCTCTACTAGAAGACCTAAAGAGGCTCCCATGCAGCCGAAAAGATGAGAGGGAGTAGCCAAGGAGGAAAAATAAGTGCATGGAGGGCAAATTCTGTCTCCTCGTTCAAACTTTATATCCTTAGTATGGTCACTCCTTAACCTGCCCAACACTGTTTGAATGGATCTAGGGCCATCAAATTGGAGCATAATCTAGGGCTCTTAGCCAAGTACCAGTGATGACATGGAGGAGCGTTTCGACAATTCCTAGATCTAATCACAATTTGTATTTCAGTAGCAATAAGAAAATTGTTCGAAGGTGAGATCAGATGACAAGCCTCATTGGTTAAGGGTCAGCGGTCTCATTACCACAAACACCAATATAAGAAGGAATCCATTGGATTGTAATGTCTCTAAAATTTTTCATCTCATAACAAGATGATGTCGTCCCGGCTAGTCTTGTCACTTTATAAAAATAGTATATAAAAGTGAAAATTCCAAAATATGCTTCCAAGCTAAATATCTCCTGAAATATGCAAACTAATTTGGCAATATCTATCAGGCAATGAGCCTCGGTCCAAGGAATGTTTGATATAATTTTTATCTTCCTATATCGATACATCCAATCATCAGTCATTATATTACTTGCTTTTGTTTGCCTGCAACAACCATTTATAACTTTAAAATGCTCAACCAATTTATATACTTTTTTCTCTGGTTTGTAAAGTTTACAAGTTAGCAGATTTATGACTAAAAATATTTCAGATTGCATAACACATTAATTTTAATTTGGCACTAACCTAGGCAATGCCAGGTATTTATACTAGTAAACTATATATCCAAAACACTTCTTAATACTATAAGAGGACACCTTTTTTTTTCTCCTGTCATATATTTCAGTCTCCCCATGCTAACTTTGGAAAAAATGCCTTGTATATTTGGTTTCCTAAACTCCTTTGTGCCAAGCATAGACACTAAAAAGAGGAAAGTCCATGATTTTTAAAATTTGTTATTTCTACTACTTATTGAATTATAATGCATGCATTTTACATAAATATATAAAATACCTATTCAGTTCATTGGATGTTTATAAAAACACACATCTTTCTCTTTTCAGTATTTATACTTGACAAAAAAAAAAATAAAAAAAATTCTTTAAACTAAAAACAAGCCTTAATTCCTCTATTAACATGGGAAAAATAAAAATTTAATAGGAGCAAAAACCCATGTAAGAGGTTAAAAAGTGGTTAATTTCAGAATATTGCATTTTCTGACAAGTATATTTATATTTTTTTAATTTTATTATTTTTAAAAACAAAATAGGGTATTTAAAAACAACATTACACATCTGAAATGCATCATTCAAATTAAATTACTTTTTATTAGCCACGAAAAGTCATGTTTATTTTGATTTTGACTGCTCTTGGTTTGTACATAGTAATTTTTGCTTCATAACTTGCAAACTCATCTAGTCCAAACCAAGACAGCCTTTAACTGAGTGTATAGTGCAGTAGCATTTAGATACATTGGTGATGAATTTAAATCAGAGATACAAGGATGAGCCCTATGTGTGATTGAATGTTTGTAGTTGTTTGCAATACACTTGAAACTGTATGTCCTGTTAACATTTGCCTTGTGTACATAAAACAATCATAGAACACGTAACCCAAATACAAATTGGTAAACATACACTGTGATATACAAATTGCAAAAATATTTTCTGTTGAATTCAGCACAAGATAAAGCAGAACAAGAAAATAAAACCAACTGTATTAGGTCTTTTCTTATCAAACAATTCTTCATATTTGAATGTTTTCATAACAACTGGATTCTTTGACTTTGTCATAGCCTAAAAATATTCCAATTCAACAACATTAACATCTACAGGCATTTAAACATTTACAAACTGAAAAATTTATTTTTGTTAATTAACAATATAAAATGTGAAGTGTATAAATAAACAGGGTTTTAAGTGAGCTGTTGCACAACCAGTACTTACACCAGGAAAATTTATCAACCAGTAGTTAAAAGTTTTTCATGGTCTAAATACTGATTAATTCATGGAAAATATTCAGCATCAATTATGGAAAAATGTTTATAAAAATAAATTGAATTAAAAGACCATAAAAACATTGAAATGCATGATAAATA
This sequence comes from Amaurobius ferox, assembly GCA_951213105.1. Taxonomy (NCBI): domain Eukaryota; kingdom Metazoa; phylum Arthropoda; class Arachnida; order Araneae; family Amaurobiidae; genus Amaurobius; species Amaurobius ferox. The sequence continues at coordinate 59,636,254 of OX578153.1, forward strand.
GACAATATACTAGTTACCAATTAGTTCACAACATATCATGAAGCAAGAATGATACAGCATTTTAAAAGCAATACTGGTTGATATATTTTTGTAGAATACTGGTTGTTGAAAGTTTTAGCAGCTTACTACTGCAGAGTCCCCATTCATTTCTCACAGAAAAAATTATGAACTTTTTAAGAATCTAAAATACATTTTCAGGAACTTTCGTTACACACTATTCTCTGTTTAAGAACCCTGACCTACACAATCATTAACACATTAGTGTCAATAGGGAAAAAAATAAACCAACATAAAACATGTTTCTTGTCAACTAACAAATAGAAGAAGTAAAAATATTGCAAAAAGTTTTTAGGTTTAAAAAGTTAAACTCTGTGTTACTAAGCCAAAATAAAAAAAAATGGATTGAAAATCAGCAATTTTATCTAAAAAATAGAGACTTAATTATTTCACAATAAATAAAAACTTTGTAAATACATCTATAAAAATAAACTTATAAACCAGTTTCAAAGGCAAAACATAGCCTGTTTTAGGACTGACAAGAAGCACACCACATAAGACAGAAAGCAGAAAATAAGGCTGTAAGAGAATGAATAGAATGAATAGAAATTCAATTGTTTCTATTCGTTCTGCTATCTGTTTTCTTACCACCTTATTTTCTTCTTTTCTTCTTGTGTAGTTTTGTCCTATCCATTTGGTTTCTTCTTTTTTCATTTCTTCATGCAACCTTGGCAACATCTTTTCTTCAACCTTCATTCATGTGGGGAATCCTCAGTTGCCAATTTGATTTGAATCATTTCTTGTCGGTGCTGAAGAAGAGGACTGTTTTTTGCCTTTGAAACTGGTTGACCAATTTATTTTTTGTATATATGCTGTATTTACGTTTTTATTCCTCATATTATTGCAGCAGTTTTTTAGAAATTATTTGATTAAAATTATTCTTTTATATTTTTCTTTATACATATACATAACATTAATTAAAGCATCAAGGTTGCACATGATAGTGCAACAAAGAGAAAAGAAGGAATACTTTTTATATAGAGAGAAAAAAAATTAAATATATCTTCCTGACATCTTTTGAATCCTTTATTAATTATGGTTCTAGAAAATTAAATGGACTTAATACAAGTATTACATACTTAAAAATACCCTCATTTTCAAAATAATTTTTAAAAACTATGGGAACCTAGATTATAATAATATCATCAAATTTTTGTACTAAATGATTATCCAGCAAAGAGATTCTGAAACTTAACCATAAAACAAATATACCTTTTTCAAGTCTCGAAACAGAAGATCATTATTTTTGTCCAAAAAACCTAAAATTAAAAACATTTATAAATCAATGTTTTAATATGTTATATTTTGATTTACATCAAACAAAATTTTGGCTTCAAAAATCTGATGTGGGTAACACATGACTTTCCCTACAGACTCAAATTCATTTCTTCTATTTACGTTATGCATTGAATTGTAGCACCCAAAATTACATAGATACTTATTTAAAATTACACAGAATTTGCAGTTTTAATTTAATTTTCGTTTTCATTTGGCAACTGGCAATATTTTCAAATGGTGGTATTGCAAGATGCCAAAATATTCAAACATGTATAAAGCAAGCATTTAATCAATATATTTAAACATATTTAGTTTTTTATTTCAAACTTTTGCACATACCAAATGTTGTGAAATTTCATCGAATAGTTATTGAACTAGAGTGGATACATGCATACATTACAGACACACAATAGGTTTTTCATGTTCTAGAATGTTCAAAATGTTTAGAGTAGTAGGATTTGAGTTTCAATTTTTGACATAATTTCAATATTTCTTATACATCACCATGTATTTATTGTAGGGAAAGTAAAAAAAAAAGACTGTAGACATAATTATATACTGTAATTAGAAGAAGCTAAAGCTTAAATACATTAAACAATAGCTTAAAACTTAAATATTTAAAATCTTAACTCCAGTGTCTGCAACCTTTTACCATCAGCAAGCATTGCCATATGATAATTTTTTTAAGATATCACAAATAAAGAAATTAATTTAACAAATGATATATACTGTATATACTTGAATATGATTAATTCATGCATAACAGTATAAATCAACCTAAAACTGTAAATAAAGAGGCCTCTCACATTTAAAGATTGAAATAATCATGTCAAAATTTATTTGAATTGCTGAATTTAAGTCGAGATATTGTGCCGTGCCTACAGATATTATTGAAAAAATGGTTTACTTGTATTCACGAAAGATCAAAATGTGCAAATCCAACAAAATCTGAGAGTTGGATTTTTGAATCCATCACAATACTTTCACTTTACATATACAAAGCTAAAAAATAAATAAGTTAAACATGTAGCAAAACGCAATAGAAAATAAAAAAACCTAAGCAAATGAATCAAAGTACTGACATATAAAATATATAAATACAACATTTTAAAATTTTGTTAGTACACCTGTCCCCTGATTTACACAGAAGATAGGTTCTGCACAAAACCGTGTAAATTGAAATCTTGGATTTTGCTAAGTAAAATCGTGTAAAACGAAAATAACCCCAAAATGTGCATGATTCAGTCATTTATTTAAGTAAAACAAAAGTAAGACATCATAGAAAACTTAAAATTATACTTAGTTTATAAAACAACAAACATATGAATGTAGTAATATAACATATTTAATTTATTTTACACTAGGAACAAAGAACAAAAAAACAAAAAGACCCTTAAAAATTAATTATAAGTTTAATCACTGTCATCACTTTCATGTACAATCAGTCTTTTCTTTCTGATAGGTATGATGTCACTTTCATCACTTGAGCTTTCTTGATGCGATTCTGGCTCAATGGTTGATGAATTAGGCAAGATCTCAGGTTGACAAGACTTTGTCATGAAATCGGTAATTAACAATTGCATAGGTTTTTTTGCTAAATCTTTATAGACCTCTTCATAGTGATTTAAGCATTTATGAAGGTCTCGCTGGAATCGGAGAGCTCGATCAACATTTGTGTCATATTGTAAAAAATGGTTGCCCAATTTTCTTCCCAAATCAAGTCCTACGCTTATGATTCTTTCTGTGAACGCAACTGGTTCAGATTGCTCTTCATCAGAATCATTGTCTTCATCATGTTTGTTTGTTTCACGAATCATGTTAATTAAATCATCTTCATTCAATTCTTCATCAGCCATTATTTCTTCAATATCTGCCTGAGCTAAATCTTCAAAACCTTCTCCTCCTATAGTATGGGCCAACTCGGTGATCTGAGAATATTCATGCTCTATTGGTGATTTATCATTTCCACTTTCAACAACATCCAGCCATATTGCTTTCCAGCAGGCGTTGATCGTTGATTGTTTGATCTGAATGTATGACAGTCCAACATGCTTAACACAATCTAAATTCTAAATTTCTTCCAAGCATCCATCAAAGTAAGAGATTCATCATTCTCCATTTGTTCTAAGATATACCTGAAAGTTTGCTTGATGTACAGTGTTTTAAAAGTCGAAATTATCCCTTGATTTAACGGCTGTAATAAGGAAGTTGTATTCTTTGGTAAAAAAACAACTTTTACATTTTCGTGTTGTAAATCTGGAGGATGATCTGGTGCATTATCAATTAATAGAAGAGCCTTAAAAGGCAATCCCTTTTTAGTTAAATAATTTTTGACATCTGGAACAAAGAAGTTATGGAAGTTATTGAAAACTATGGCAGTGACCCATGCTTTTCTATTAGCCATCCAATAGACGGGAAGGTTTTTGATATTTATTCCTTTGAATGATGGTGGTGATTTTGATTTGTTAATCACCAATGGTTTCATCATATAATCGCCAGAAGCATTGCAACAGAAAAGAACTGCTATACGACTTTTCACTACTTTATGACCACTAGCTGATTTGTGAACTTTGGCTATAAAGGTTCTTTCCGGCATTTTTTTCCAGAATAATCCGGACTCGTCAGCATTGAAAACCTGATCAGAAGTGTACGAGTTAGCTGCAATGATTTCAGCAAGTTTTGACGGATATTGTTATGCCGCATCTGAATCAGCAGATGCACTTTCACCTTTCATTCTCAAATTATGTAAAGAATATCTTTGTTTGAATCTCTCGAACCACCCATGGCTTGCGGAAAAAGATACCTTCTTTTCATCGGACGAAGTCGACAGCAACTGATTCTTAAGTGATTAATAAATCTTCAAAGCTTTATTTGTAACAGCATTGATATCGATCGAGAATCGCTTTTGAGTTTGGTCTTCTATCTACATCACTAAGGCTTTTTCCATATTTCCCATTGCAATATCTCTAACATATGAAGTCGTACTCATACTGCTGCATGTTACAGCTGCTACACTTTTTCTAATGGAGTCTTCATTTTTTCTTATTGTCCTTATTGTGGCTTCATTCATGGAGTAAAATTTAGCAACATCCGTTACTCTTTCTCTATGACATAGACGGTCTAATATTTGAATTTTAGTTTCTAAAGAAATAACTTTTCTTTTCATTTGATTTTTCTTCAAATCCTTTGACATTATAGAACCTTAACAAATTTATGCAAACTATAAAGATGCAAGAAAAACTATAAATGTTGAAAACTTACCAGTTCAAAAGATAAATGCACAATAATATAAGCTTTGCTGCTAAAATGTTTCTGCACTATGTACTTGTATGAACCAGATAGCTTTACTGTTGTGAAATACATACAGGGATTGCCCTATTACGGGGATTCCCCTAAATGTATATATTTTACAACACCGGGAATCCCCTGTTGTTTTCATCAGTGTTACCAAAGGAATAAAATTCAAAAATGTCATCAAATCTTTGTATAGGCGTATATGGAGCAGAATATACATTTTTATCAATTTTTTGAAATCTGTTAATTTATAAACCGTGTAAAAGCGAAATCGCGTAAAACAAGTGCCGTGTAAATCAGGGGATAAGTGTATTTCTAAAATATATGGAACACATGTAGAATAAATATGCCATTTATTTGTAGTAAGTATAAAAACAAAAGTCCAAAATGCAACAATGAAGTTGAATAAAATTACATTAAAAACATGACCAGTTTTTATTACTTTCTATAAGAAACTAAAGTACAAGTACTAGTAAAGTAGAAGTACTAAAGTACAGTTATCTCTAAAACCTTATTTATATTTTTAGCATTTTATATTATAAATTATTTGATACTATTTTGAATGCACAATACTAACCCAACACTTTCCAGTCTATGCTCGAGCTGGACTCTAGCGATGCATTTTCAACTAACTGGCAGTACTCGAGTGTAGCTTGAGCAGAGGTTTAAAGCCAATGAATTTAATTTACCTATACCACACTCGTGTTTAGTCGGCATGAAAGTAATCCTTGTATATTTAGCTTACTAAAAAAATTATAGATGGCAGCATATGATCAGATTTTTTTTTAAGTTCCTGGCTAACATTTCTTAACATGTCTAACAAGCTGATTCAGCCTGTGTATAAGATCACAAACAGCCATGGCCTGTGTAGCATAAATTTATCATACAAAATCAATTATTTCTAAATAATGTATATAATAATATAATAAGTTTGAGTATTTATATATGTGCTGCAAATAAATTCTGAGTGGGAAAATATATAAATATGATTCTGTAATAGTATTTTTATGCACAATTTTATTTTTTCAATGTTAAAACTTACTAAATTATAATTTTTGTCAAAGATCTAAAACAATAACTATTTAATTATTTGCATATTTGGAAACAGAAAGAAATGACTTTTCAGATAAAGAAAAATTTTGTTATATTAAAATAATAAGTATGTTTAACAAAATAAGGGAAAAAAAGCCAAAAATGCCAGTCCTGAGAGAAAAGTACAATACAAAACTCCCAAACTTAAAGTGTTAACCATTTTCTATATTTTTTTTTTAATTCAATCAAGTCACATTTTATGAAGCTTTATAAAACACCAGAAATTAAAACCATATTGTTTAAGCAAAACTTGTCATATTTTGAAAAAAAAATTTTAGTATTATTTTAATGAGAAATTCGGTGGAAATCAGAAACTGAACAATAAAGACATTTAAATTTCCCTCCACAATAAAAATTTTAAAACAAATTAGATTTAAAAAACTAAAAACATCTCAAGGTTTCTCATTTTCAGATGTTTTGCTCAAATTTTAAAAGACAACTGATGCAAAATGATGTACAATCAATACATTCATGACAGGCAATCAATGCATACCTTGACAATTGCTATCATACATTTTTGATATAGATAGACATAGAACAATCAAATTTAAATTAAGATAGAATAGAAAACAAGCATTAACATTTTTTTTTAATTTCAAAGAAAAGAGTATTTAAAAAAAAATGAAAATGAGTAATTTTTGCAGATAGTCTTTTTTTTTTAATTACCTTGTAATGATGAATATCCCATAAATAAATATCTGATAATTATCAAAATACTATTATATACAATAAATGACAAAATATAATTAAAATATCTAATAATTGATAAAATATTGTATCATATTACATGAAGAATAATCATTACAGGTAACTTTGTTACTTTTACACTTTGTAAGATTTCGCACAACTCTAATGCACATAGATACATATTTTGTCAATTACTAGATATTTTAAATTATCTTGCTTTACAAACAGTACATAAAAAATACTGATTAAATCTTACCTTCAACATTATAAGTAACATCTCCAGCATAGTGGACCAAACGGAATTCCTAAATATTTATAGTTTATAATGATATAAATATGTGAATTCAAATAAATAAAAATTAAAATTATAATAAATCTTAAGAAATTATCTTATAACAATGTGATTGTATACTAAACATAATTAAAACAGTTTTTTATAAACTAAATAAAAAAACAGAATAAAAAAGAATATTCTCAATTGTATAATATTCAAATTTATCTACCAGTTCATTGCATTTAAATTTTAAAACAGTGCACATAATACACTTGCAAAACTGCTAATTTTGGTGAAAATATACAGTTTAAACCCTAACTATTAAACCATAAAACTGTTTGGTACAAAAAAATCTGCCCAGGATAGAATCACATAGGATCAAAAAGTACTTCTAGTTTCGCATTATAAACACCTTCAATTTAAATTTCTTGACCATGTTTTTATGTTGATGCCTTATCGTGTTTGTTGTAATGATACCGATTTGTAATATACAAATTTTGCCAACCAGTATGGATAGTATTTAAGCTTGTTGGTACGATTTTCACATAATGCTCGAAAGTGCTCTGGTTTTAATCTATGTGTACGTTTATAGGAAGTTTATTAAATTACTTTTAAAATTTAAAGATTTCATCTTTAATTTATTTAAATCAAAAAGTACTTCTGTTTATACAGGAGTATCATAAAAGCATAGTTTGTTTTTTGAAAATTCGCTGATATGTTCTGGTGGAATTTTATTCGATGGTTTGCATCTTAAATCCCTGGCAATGACAGGTATATTTTCTAGTATACAATAATTACATTATAGATACATAATATGAAAATTTTACTTTTATACAAAATATTTGAAAAAGAATATTTTTTACCTCATTGCTTCAAAGTAAGCATGTAATTAAAATTGCCTTCATTAAAACATTGAATATGAAAAATATTAAAATTATTTACAGCAACTACATTTGTAAATAAGAAATAAATAATAAAGTTGAACAATTTATCAAGCTACACAAAAGCAAAAAGCATAAACAAAAATCAAATATATTTTGCTTTATTATTTTGAAAGTATTCTAGATTATCTCAAAACAAATCAATTACTATTACAAGAAGGATACTACATATTTACTTACACATTATCAATTAAATTGCATGTGTATTATTTATTAACTAAAATTTATTGCAAAAGAGTGCTAAAGGTAAAACAACTGCAACATTTTTTTTTTTAGTCCACAACTCAGATAAACACATAACAGACATGTTTCCAAACGTATTCAGGTCTTAAAACTCACTTTTCCTTCTAAATTCCAAACTTATCTAAAATTTATAAATATTATTCTTGGTACAGTATAGGGATTTATCAATTTTAAATACACCACTAGGAAGTTTAATATACACAAAAGTCAATTCAAACACCAGTAATTCTTTTTTTATATAACTCAAATAAGGAAAGGTATAAGGAAAGTATTGTAATGGGATCGAAAATTTGAATTCGAGTTTTCGACGGGAGAGCACGTTTCAAGCATCCCTGATCACGAATCAAACATTTTTGAGGTGATGTCTTTGTGCGTGTGAAAGTATGTGTGTGTGTGTGTGTGTGTGTGTGTGTGTGTGTGTGTGTGTGTGTGAAAGTATGTGTGTGTGTGAAAGTATGTGAATGTGTGTGCGTCAGTGAGTCTGTTGAGTCACACGAACAAATGGAGCGATTCGAATGAAATTTGGTACAAAAATTAGAATCCATGAATACTGGACACCTATTGTTTTTAAACACAATCGAATGTTCAGAACCCTCCCCAAATTTTTGAGTGGAATTTTGAAAAAAATCATCAAAAAATCAAAACCTTTAATAAAGTTATGCAAATAGACATTCCTTATGTAATTTTTCCTTAGAAAACAATTGACATAAACTTTAGAACACTAGAATGAACCGTTCTCGAGATATTGCACATTTTTCAAATACATTTATCAAAAAATCCCATAAATTAAAAAAATATATATTAGCTGTTGAGAAACATGTTCACTTTTCATATGTAATATCCTGCGATAAATTGAGTGACATCATTCTTGTGGATCTAGCTTGCTCCATTCATGAGAAAAGACACTTGAGTAATGCTTTTGTATTTAACTGCCAATAGTCATTTATCTGCTATAAGAATAACTCATTTCTCCATCCATAACCCTTGGCGAGATTTTGGGGAAGACTTTGGCGGAATGTCACTAACTTGGCGACTTTTTTAAATGTTACCAAATTAACGAAAATCTCACCAAATGGATGAAAAGGACGACTAATTGACGAAAATTCAATATCTTGGAAAGATCATAAGAATCTACTCTATAAGAATAAACAATTTTTTTTTTTACTGTAAAAGTAGTAAATTCATTGCATTAAGGAAAGTCATGTGCTGCCCACATCAGATTTTTTTCATATGGTATTACATTATATAGACCCTTTTTACAAAAGAAAATTCAGGGTTGCCATCTAAAAAACAATCAAATTTCATGGCTTTCTTTTGTTTACCAGATAGGTTTCCAGGTAGGAAAGTAGGAAAAAATGTTCCAGGTTAGAAATGAATAAATAAATGTGTCAAATTAAACTGTGCTCATAAAAAGAGATAAGCAAACTATGACTTATACTGGATAATGTCCAAAAGTTTAAAAATTCCATTTAATTTTTTTTTAAATTCTCTGATTTGTTTCTGGACTTTTTAAAGATTTCATAGACAATACCCAGAGTTTTTGCTTATTTTTCTGATTCTCTGATGACTGAAGGATTTTAGTATTAAGACAGATGGCAACCTTGTAAATAGTTTAAAAGTGTGCCATAAAATTTATGCATGCCATACAAATAAATACCAAAAGATCAAAATAACACATAAACAATAAAAAAAAACAAAATATAAGCAATACCCCCCCAAAATAAAAATCTGATGCAAGCAACCCACAATTTCCTGACAAGACTCAAATTTACACTTTCTTACTTTCTTTATATATACATTAATATAAGTTTTACCACACGAAATAACACATGAAATGGATACTTATTTGAAATTACATTAAATTTTCAGTTTAAAACATTTACTTTCTTTATCATTTAGCAGATTTTAAAAAGCTGCCATCTTGTCAAAATTCCAAAAAAGTGAAATATCTCAAGAACAGTTTATCTTAGAATGGGACTTTTTATTCATAATTTGTTTTGTCATCAAACTTTACATATAAAACACGAATCTAATTCATATTTCAGCATATTTAGTTTTTTTTATTTCAGATTTAAATTATTTTTACTGGTGCATAAAAAAAGTTATATTTTTCCATATTGTACCAAAATTTGATCAGCACCAGGTAAATACATAAATGACCTACCTACCAAATTTAATGAAATTTCGCCAGATAGTTTTCAAGTTAAGTGGATATATACATAACACAGACTGACAAACAAACATACACATCAAACAAAAAATAATCAATTTATGTTCTAAAGTATATAAAAAGTGTAAATTCATTGAAAATTTAAGTTTCAATTTTTTACCCTGTTCCAATACTTTCCCTATACATTATCAAGTATAATAGGGAATGTAAAATGTATTACTTTAATTCAAATTCTTAAAATACTCACATTTCGATTGATGGTTTTCCTTAATTTATTAGAAGCAGTATGATGAGAAATAAAGTGTGGGTGTTTGCCAACAACATTTTCTAACTTCTTGAGAAAAGTCATATCGGTAGCATCTCCAGGCCTGAGGCATTCTTCGTCCTAAAATATTTTTTAAGAACTAAATTTCATTTTAGAAATACCTTCATAGAACATAAACAGAAAAATACCACAGGTTAAAATACCTCAAGTGATGCCACACTTGGCATTAATATTAAATATTCAGAATAAAAATTTAACACTATATATATTAGTATTAAATAATGCTCAGATGCACTTATACTAAATAATATAACAAGTCACCACAATTAAAGAATTGTCTTATAATTTTATTATACTGGCATTATGATATACTATATTGAATTTTTAAAAAAATGATATAATAGCATCTTGAGTAACAGGACAAAAATTTTCTAGATGGAGAACAATTTTATAAGTGTAATGGAGATGAACATTATCATATGTCATCATTCACTAGAGCATGCCTGTACAACAGTGGAGTGCCACGCAACCCAAGAGTAAACTTTTTGCAGCAGGACAAACTGCAATGGTAATGTTTATATTTCGATTTATCTTCAATTATATCCAGTTTTAATGGAATGATTTTGAAAATTCAAATATCTTATTAATCAGTTAAACATAGGACAAGTTGAGACAAAAAATTTATTAGAACCAAAAATAATTGGAGGTGCAAACATTCAACAGATATTGTTGCCCATTTTGACTGCTACACCAAAGTTCACAAATCAAATCCAACAATAGTATCGTGAACACTGTAAAGGCTTGTGCACATCCTTCCTATCACACTAGACCACAATAAGATTCAGAGAAGATGGACACAGAGTGCAACTGCCTCCGGCCACACATATTGCTACCGTAAACCCTAGGGTTGGTCGTGTGGTCTGGGTCTTCAACACTCCTTCAACAGAGTGCAACTGCCAGCCACTGAAATTGCTGCTTATGCCTTATGGCGAGTCGAGTGGTCTGGGGTTTCGACACAGTGCAACTGGGAATGCCAAGAACAATGAGAAAAATTCTCTTAACAATCATACAAAAAACTTTACTACTGCATCATCAACTCTTGTTATCATGCAGCAACCATCAGCAAGTAGCTAACCCTTTTCATTGTGCAATAATCAATTTCACTAATCTATGATAACAACCATTAACAGGCATATTACATTATCATACTTCAACCATCATAAGCCTAAAATTACTTTTATAAACCTTAGACTACTAGGGGAACTTACAACATTATACCAGATTAATATTTAAATTGACTTGCATGGTCACACAACATTCTATGAGAGTGTGGGAGTGGAAAAAAGTTTTTTAATAAGATCATAATTACTAACCAATTCTCAGGCTATCATTCCATTACATGTAGCATCTTCTAAGCATTAGAATACAATGTGAACTAATATTCATACCAGAGAAAATTACAAAATTATACCAGATTAATATTTAAATTGACTTGAGAAATATGTATGGTCACACAACATTCTATTGGGGTGGAAAAAAGTTATTTTTTTATTAGCATAAATACCAACCAATTCTAAGGCTACAATTCCATTACATGTAACATCTAAGCATTAGAATACAATAATTCATAAGTAATTCATTTCTAAAACTGGTCTAAAAATCTCTATTTTCAATTATTTAAATTGTTTGCTTTAAAGCTGATTTTTGAACTTAAAATTAGTGATGATTTCTTATAATGATTACAAAAGCCACCAATTACTCTATAAATCACAAATTTAATTCAACATAAAAATACACAAGTAAAATAATTTAGCACAAAAATACTCACCAAAACAGCAATTACTCCTCTATGTCTTTCTTCAACCAAATCACAGATGATTTTATTATTAAAATAGGCAACAGGTTCCCACTAAATAAAAAATACAATTACAGTGGAAAATACAACTTTGAAACAAAATTCATGATCAGAACATTGATTTATTTAAATACCTCAATGTCTTCTTTTTGATACTCCTCTTGTTCAGATTTTAAAGTCAATTCGATAAATAATTGTTGCAATTTTTCATTACAATAATTAATACAGAACTGCTCAAAGCTAAATAAAATTAAAAAGATCTGTTAATATGCATTTCAATAAAAAAAAAAATTGCATAACAGTAATTTTGGGTGATTTACCTATTTCTTTCGAATATTTCAAATCCATATATGTCTAATAATCCCATTAGAGTTTTTCTCTTCCTAGACTGTAAAAATACTGCAATTAATCAAGTATTAAGAAAAGTGATAGTACTTGCATATCAACTCAATAATAAAAACTTTGTAAATACAGCATAAACATAAATATATACTGGTCAACCAGTTTTGAAGGCACAAAATAGCCTCGTTCAGTGTCGACAAGAAACATGACATCAAGTATTCAAGTCAGATTGGCAACTAAGGTAGAATGGTACACATAGCTGAAGGTAGGAGAAAAGTTGTTGCCATTGTCGCAGGGAGAAATAAAAGAGAAAAAATCAACAAGACAGGAAAATAAAAGGCAGGATACTATGATAAAGACCATGGAGGAAAGAAAGAATAGTAGAAAATAAAAAATTATCCCCATAGCAGTGGCAACAGCTTTTCTTCTACCTTCAGCCATGTGTGCTATTGGAAGGTGTGATGAATTGTTCAAGACAAGAAAAATAATGATTAAAATTTTGTTCCAGAACCAGATATCAGGGCCAAAGACAAAAAATGTGAGATAATTTCTGGGCCAACTTTGAAATTTTCCAGGCTTTTGATTTAAATATACATTAAAATATACTCCCTTGTTATTTGTTACACCAAAAATTGTTAACACCTGTCACATGAATTTTCCCTACTGCCCCTTTTCCAAGGAAATTTTGTATCAATGAATGCTAGAAAAAGTTGTAAATATGTGGATGGAAATTAATAAATGTATACAAAACAGACATAGGTCTGATTTGGCACCAACAATTTTATAGGTGCAATATGGAAAATAATGCACTTGCAAAATCACATCTCTTGGATAAAATACATAATTAGTATAGGAAATCATCAGAACTTAGGTAAATGAAATGGGAGACTAGGTATGTATGAAATGGGAGACATGTAAAATGGGAGTGGGGAAGTTGGAGTTTTGTATTTCATAAACTTATACTAGCAGAATTCATCAATGATGTCACAAAAATGGCAAAACCTCATTATAAATATGTTGATATAGAATATACAATTCAATTACTTCCTGCTATCTACACACATTTCTTGTAAAGTTTAATATTTAGTTAGCCATTGTTAGACAATTTGAACAAGTGGATGCGTCGCTACATGTGCTTTTTTAAATAACTATAAAAATTACACCAAACTAAGAACATAATTCACGATGAGAGATGAAATTTCCAGTTATAATTAGAAGAATTGTGCATATAGATTTTAAGACTAAAACATTAACGCTTAATTTTAAAAATCCATATGGGCAAACAATCTACATAAACAAAATAATTTATATCATGCCAAATACTACAAACTTAATAAAATTTTAATTAGAAATTGAAAATTAACAGAGAAGCTCAAACGTAAATTTTAATTTATTTCCAACTGAGACCATGTAGCAAATAATTTTTGGCTATGCTTCCTTGTAAATGGAATAGGAGGATATTTCATTCCGCAGTTTCTTAGCTTTTACATAAGCAATAATATTTAGAAAGAACTAGAACTCAAATATAATTAACCTTTCATAACAGAGTAACAATAAATATTTCAGGACAGTCAGAAGTGTGAAATTTTCTCAAGTCAGCATTTCTCTGTAACTTTGCATTAATATAGCAACTTTTATACTCAACTTATGATACTGCTGCTTTATACTAAACTTCTAATCATTTTTAAAACTCTCCAACATGGTTGTAAAGTGTTTAAGACTTCATTCTATCTGTCTGTTCATTCTATCTGTCTGTTCATTCTATCTGTCTGTTAGTTCAGACGATAACTGTTGTAAAAATGACTTTATTAAAATGAAATTTTAGTATGTTGTTGAGGCGGTTTGAGGGACATATGGGAATGAAAATGAATAATATCATCCAATTAGTTTCGGATTTAACCTGGGTTGAAAAAATGAAATATATTGGACTCTTATGTGACTTAATTTTTAAACATTTTTTAAATGAAGTCAAAACTCACAAATTACTTAAAAAATTTTAGGAAATATTCTAATTATCA